>OW618046.2:4887500-6087500 GCA_939531255.2 Thera britannica | reverse complement strand
AATCTCTCCAAGACCTCGGCGGCTGGTCCAATCCGAAGATGATCGACTACTTCCGCGACTACTCTGATATTTGCTTCAGGGAATTCGGCGACAAAATCAAGTCCTGGATCACCTTCAATGAGCCCTATGAAATCTGCGAAGACGCTTACGGCGATGACAAGAAGGCCCCAGCTATCGACAGTCACGGAGTTGGTAACTACCTGTGCAGTGAGACGCTTCTGAAGGCACATGCGGAATCCTTCCATTTGTACAATGATACGTATAGGACGCAGCAGAATGGGCGGATCATGATTTCAATCAACTCCATCTGGTACGAGCCCAGCGACCCTGAAAATGCCGAGCAGGTTGCTTTGGCTGAGGTCGCTAACCAGTTCAAAGTGAGTCTCTGTTTTGTTTTATATTGTTACTTATCACCTATTTTATTAAGCCACTGTCGCGAACAGTTATATAGCTCGAGTATATAGTTCAGAACTGACCGGCGCCGGCGGCGCGTTCGTCAGTCTTACAAGTAGATGGTAGCTTTATGGGCTTTTTACAAAAATATCAAAGCAACCGATAAATAACAGCGAGTCAACATAGTTGGCCACAAACAATAGGAACTGATACAATAGGAACAGCTTATATACGATATGCTGAACCAACAAATCTCTCTGGCTTACAGTTCGGTTGGTTCGCCCACCCCATCTTCACCACAGAGGGAGGTTTCCCGGCAGTCATGGTCGAAAACGTGAAGCGTGAGAGTGAAAGCGAAGGCCTGTCCAAGTCGCGCCTGGAGCAATTCGACGAGTACTGGACGCAGCGAATTAAGGGCACTTCTGACTTCCTCGGCATCAACCATTACACTACGCATTTGGTGACGGGACCTGGTGTCGACCCGCTGGCTAAGTCGCCGTCTTGGTTGAAGGATATCGGTGCTGTCACCACTATGGAAGTCGGTGGCGATTCTGCTTCAGAATGGCTGAGGGTAAGGTTCCTGAATTATACTAAAGGTAAACTGGTTACATTTTCGTAATAGCATAAGCGTGTTGGTATAACAATGTGGATATTAACCATTGGTCACATTTACCATTTGGGAAACATTTTATTATCAGCATAAATACTATGGAGGTGTTTGTACCAGACACTCGATGATTTGAAGTGGTTCGCAGGTGGTGCCGACTGGTTTCGCAAACCTTCTGCGCTGGTGCAAGATCTCTTACAACGACGCACCCATCTACATCACCGAGAACGGTTTCTCTGACCAGCCCGGTACCTTGGAGGACTATGGCCGCATCAAGTATTTTAATGTAAGTCAGTCTTTTGGGCCTTATCAGTATAGATTGACTTAAATCAGTGTGTTTAGTTTCAATAGACCCAAGCACAACTCACTAGGTAAGGTACCTACTGCCGGCTGGATAACGCATTCGGAAGACGTCGTTTTCGATCGTTTAGAATCTAAAATATAAACGATAGATAGATGTATTTTTAATCTGTCCTTAGACAATCCGTATCAGAAGGCCAATAACCTCCAATACTCAAATTACCTACTTTATAATAATATGTATCTGAGTTAAACGGTAGGTAGACTAATTAATGAAGTAATAATAAATTCACATTGAAATATAAGATAAACAACTCGATACTTATACCTAATTCAATTAAAAAAAACACTACCTACCATCGTCACCATCATCTTACCTCTCTTATGTTTACCCCTCCAGATTTTAAAACCTTGTGCCGTGATTCGTGGGTCGCTAGGTTGCAGTGGGAATTGAAACCATTTTTAAAGTAAAGTCTTGTTTAGGCGGGATTTTTGAAGCATTTTTCGACGTGGAAAAAAATTAACAAACTTGCGACACCGTCACCCATCCATCGTACATTAGACATCGACACCTGCTCGGCAAAGATCGTCAAACTTCGCCAAAAGTCGGGGCTTTCAAAAGTTGGCATTGCCGGAGTACCACTGTTTTTTTTTTATTTTCTGGGCAAATGTCCCGGTTGATGCCGGCACATGTGAAAGCTATGTACTATGCCCATACACTTCACCACCGGGTAACCGGCGCCGGCTACCCGGCAACCGGTACGTGTGAAAAGGCACTATCTGTCAATGTATATTATGTTTCAGGATTACCTGAGCGTTATTTTGAACGTGATTTACGAAGATGATGTGAAAGTGCTCGGATATACTGCCTGGACTCTCATGGATAACTTTGAATGGAGGGCTGGTTTCTCGTGAGTTTACTTTTCTATTTTAATGTGTCTTTCTGTTGGTTTTCTTTAAGTTATCTGATGGAAAGCGTTATTCAGATGCGAAACAGTTCACTAAAACCTAATCTGATTTAATCGAAGACAAAAATAATACTTTTTTTCACAAAGTGTTATAATAAGACATAAATTAAATAAACTCAAGAACAGTCAAAAAGTTCAATTGATTGAGAAGTAACCGCTGCTTTACGATAAGACCGCCTATTGTTTGGCAAAATAGTTTATAAGTTGTTTGAGTGTATGTATTTCTCCGTCTATCGCAGACGGATTTAAAGATTTATTTATTTCACTTCGTTTCAGTGAGCGATTCGGTTTCTATCACGTGGACATCACCGACCCTAGCCGGCCGCGCACGCCGAAGCTTTCCGTGGAGTATTACAAACAGCTGACAGCTACTAGAGAGCTGCCTCAAGATGAACGCTTCATTGAACCCTCGGTGAGTAACTATGTAACAGCTGAGTAGGGTGTGAAGATGCCTTTCACGAAAATTGAAATTGCATACCTACCCAATTAGCTAGTACTGTATATGCCACTATAATATGACCCTCATATGATTTTGAAATATGAATTGGAGGTGATATTTTCTTTATCAATAAGTTTCTGAAAAAAAGGAGACGAACATACGAGCACGTATACAAGGTGTATCTAAATATGTGTACTATGCGAAGGTGGGGGGTTTCAGACCACAATGGTGATCAGTTGTGGAGGGGAGATAATTAAAAATTCCTATTTTCAGTTTCCCATACAAAAATATTTAATTTCATAATGCCTAAATAAATTGACAACCCTATCCTTGTAACCCCTTGACCCCTTGACCGACTACCTCTGTAGGTCTACTACTACTACCTACTACCTCTGTAGCTGAGTTTAGGGTTGTCACTTTGTATAAAGTCAGCTGTTAATGTTGAAACTTCGTTGCAGTTTTTTTCAGAGATACCAATCGAAGTTCGAAAAGTCGTTGAACAAAAGTTGTTCCCCGGGGGGTGGAAATTCACCCCCCTTCAGGATAGTACACATATTTTGATACACGTTGTATAGCAGATCTGGATTTTATGAGAAAAAATGGTTACTCTAGAGGCATTATCCAGGGAGGAAATAGGGGACTACTTACGTTTGTATGGAGAGTCGCCTGTGTGATTCCCTCTTAAAATCACTACATAAGTTTTAAAATGTTTGCTATAGTATTTTTTAAACTTTCGCGATCATAGCACATAATTAAACTATTACACGGGTTTATCGTCGTATTTAACGTCGGGAAAATAAATCAAATAAGGTAATATACGCGATAAATACCCGTGTAATAGTATCATTATGTTTGCTATGTTGCAATTAGAAGCATGTTCATGTTTTTTCGTTAGAAGTCCCGTAGTCAGAAAAATTATAAGTTCCAATAGCGAGCATCAAGCATAGATTTATAAACACAACAATGGAGATCTGTCAAAATTTCTTGTCTATGCTTGAGGCTTATATTTTTTTTATTGCTTAATTATTTGACTTTTACAAAATTATGGTGGTTTGGTGACTCACAGGTTCTAGAAAGTTTGTTTGGATATTTTAAGTGCCTCTTTCTCTATTTCCTCTTTATCTATTTTCTAGTTTTGTTCGTGTAGGAAATTTTAGTATGGTCAAAACTTTGCTTAGTTTGGGTGTGGTGTGTGGTATAAAATATTCTTCAAAAATATGATCTATAACCGCTTTTAGTACCTAGTAGGTATACTTGTTATACAGGGTGTCCCATAAGTCAACGTCCAACCGAAAACGAGTGATGCGCCAAGTCATGACAGTTATCAGAAAAATATAAAAAAAAATATTTGTTATGTAACTTTCGAGTTATGAGTATTTTCAAAAAAACAGGAAAAACTGACACCCTGTGATGATCTTTTAAGTCCTGTGACTACAAATATTAACTTTTCATGAAACTTTTTTCTGCAACGTAAGCATGAATAACCCGTCTGAAAATAACAATTCAAAATTAAGCCATAACTGCCTCAGTCATTAATGAAATCGTGGAGTTTTGGCCAACATTTCATTTCAGATAATTACATCACCCAACTTTAACCGTCTGTATCGCAAAAAAAATGAACAACACCATCATGGCAAGTAACTTTAAAAAATGGCGCATTTATCCAGGATTCCAAAATAGTATAATACTTGCTAGAGTACTCCTTAGTTTTGGAAATAAAAAATGCTTTTTCAACTAAACCGGATTTCCAATCAATTTTATTTCATGAGATAAAAGAAAGAAAAAGAAAGAAAGAAAATACATTTATTTGACATAATAGGTACATAGGTGTAGACGTTCACAACATATAACAATAAAGAACTATGCCAAATAGGCCCCGACTCAGCTTTTTGCTGCCTGACAAGGTATCATCTACCATGCCAAGCAGCGCTGGTTTTCAGGCGGAGCCCTTTGCGAAGAGGTTTGTACCCTTTAAATCATGGGTTTAAAATGCCTACGCTGCGTTTTTAAGTGACTCACAATTCACAGGTACAAGTAAATACCATTTCAACGATGTAAATAAACAGTTAGAGCCACCATCTTGTCGAAAGAGTAATAACCATGGGTTTTCAAGTAATTTGTTAGTTTTAGGTGAAAGTTTGAAATAAAATTCAATCATAGGATTACTTCAATCGTGATTTTAATCTAAAGTTTGCCTTCGCCCGTCGCCGGTCTTATTACATGGTTATTGACGTGACAACGTCTTATAATACGATGGAGCCGGCTGCACGCACGAAAAAAGAAAACTCATGTGGCGTTACCTCGCTCTGAGGCGTTCCATTTTATACTTGAAGTGCAGTCCTACATGAATCTAATAATCCAATTGAATTTTATTTCAAACTTTCACCTAAAACTAACAAATTACTTGAACACCCATGGTTATTACTCTTTCAACAAGATGGTGCCTCTAACTGTTTATTTACATCGTCGAAATGGTATTTACTTGTTCCTGTGAATTGTAAGTCACTTAAAAACGCAGCGTAGGCATTTTAAACCCATGTTTTAAAGGGTACAAACATTTTATCTCATGAAATAAAATTGATTGGAAATCCGGTTTAGTTGAAAAAACATTTTTTATTTCCAAAACTAAAGAGTACTCTAGCAAGTATTATACCATTTTGGAATCCTGGATAAATGCGCCATTTTTTAAAGTTACTTGCCATGATGGTGTTGTTCATTTTTTTTTGCGATACAGACGGTTAAAGTTGGGTGATGTAATTATCTGAAATGAAATATTGGCCAAAACTCCACGATTTCATTAAAAACTGAGGAAGTTATGGCCTAATTTTGAATTGTTATTTACAGACGGGTTATTCATGCTTACGTTGCGGAAAAAAGTTTCATGAAAAGTTAATATTTGTAGTCACAGGACTTAAAAGATCATCACAGGGTGTCAGTTTTTCCTGTTTTTTGAAAATACTCATAACTCGAAAGTTACATAACAAATATTTTTTTTTATATTTTTCTGATAACTGTCATGACTTGGCGCATCACCCGTTTTCGGTTGGACGTTGACTTATGGGACACCCTGTATATTATATATTTTCTTCCCCTTCTGTATCGACATTTTTGGGTTCAAATCTAAGCAGTTTTTTTAGGTGGTAGATAATCTGTGCTAGTATTAAATATTATTTAAGATACATACATATTGCATGGCATGACAATTTAACACAAACTTTGTCCACAGGCAAGGAAACACTGATGGTGATGGAGGCTTTCTTAGTTAGTGCAATAGTTACCGAAGCATGAATCGCTTACAACACACCAAATATACAAAAAAAATTGCTTACTAAAACTTTGTTTTGTTTTTTTCTACAGACACGAACCAGAAACGAATTATAATACGTAATTTCCTAACTCATTTGTAGACTCTCTCGCGAATCCACAAAGAAAGATAGGTAAGTAAGAACCTACATAAAAGCATCTATAGATCTGAGATTATAATTATTGTTTAATTAATTTCAAGATGTGTCTGTGCATAAATAAAAACTATGATCGGTATTAAAACAAATATTTATTTAATTCATAGTATAAGAATATCGAATTATTTACAATGAAATTACAGTAAAAATTAATAATAACCTTGAGACTTAATTTCATTGCTATAATATTGATTCCTTACAGTACACTACATAGAAAACTTGCATCTGCTATCAGACTGAAAGATATGTTTGTAAAATAAAAGCTATTACTTATGAAATAAACGATTTAGTGGACTCTGCATATTGTTTGGGATATTATAGCAGCATTAAGTCTGGCGAGGACGGAGCGGAATATCGAACTATTTTAGCCAATGCACACACAGGTGAACGTCGATGGGAATCCTTATTAGAATAAAAATCTCAGATATAAGCGAAGACAAACGATCACACTGTGTGCTGTCAAAAATAATAATACTCCCGCTATTAAGAAAAAACGGAATCCATCCTCAAACTTGACAGTTTCTGTTTTATACTAGGGTATCGATTCTCTTAAGTTTTACTTTGGAATTACTTAAATCAGCATTAGTAACATGGAATGTTTCTCTGAATGAAGCAAGAATACGGTAAGAACGCTACAAAATAAGTTGCTCTAGCGCAGCCATTACTTATATTATCCACTTGGCTGCGCCAGAAAAATCTGCGTGCTTAATAAACCGAACAATATAAAGAGCATCGTTACACGGCTTAAAATTAATTACACGACAAGTAGGTACAATATGCAGTACAGTATTCGAAATGGATCTACAGAATACAAATTAAAATGTATTATAAACCCAGCACCTTTAAAGTCTAGTTACACAGATGCAAATTATTGCTATCTAATTTACCATAAACAGATGATTACAATTAAGTCTTATAGAGTAGTACAATTACTAATATGGCAAAGTTTTCAATGTAGCATTTTAGAAACCTAATTTTGATATAACAAGCTAGTCGTTCGTTACACTCATACAAGAACTCACGCAGACTAGGTGGGCTAAACACATTTTTGAGAAGAGTAAACACTTAAAAAATTATAAATGTTACAAAATAGTTTGTTTTACTGATCCACTCCTATAAGTACTTACCTAATCTCCTTAATCAGCCGTCAAAGTGTAAATTTATACTATAGTTAGAATTAACAGAAGAAAATAAAGGCGTATTGCTTTATGTAATAAGGCACAAGTGGCGACACCATGCGGCGCACAATACTACTTACATGACATACATTTATA
Source organism: Thera britannica (assembly GCA_939531255.2). NCBI lineage: Eukaryota > Metazoa > Arthropoda > Insecta > Lepidoptera > Geometridae > Thera > Thera britannica. Next base: position 6,080,058 of record OW618046.2, on the reverse strand, counting down.
ATACTTACCTAGTTAATTAGCTAGCTGCACCCCCCACACATCCACTATTGCATGTAAAGTTATGTCTTCTCGCAACTACGTCATACCTAGGTATAAATAGTTGCCAACATTATTATCTAATTTACGATTACCTAAGTATAAAAAACTTAACATCTATTTATAATCTCGAAAAATACCAAGGACGGTGTAAGTAGACAACACTTTCCTACCTACTGTATAAGTAGATTTTCTGTCAAATTTAATTTTATCTCAATAGTTCAACCAAAAAGGTTTTTTATAGAAATATTTCAAAATTATCTTTATAATTACAAACAATAAATATATTTCTCTAAAGAGTAAAGGCACAATAAGGCACTGTTACGTCAAGATGTTATCACAATCCTAATTATACGATAAAATCAATTATACACGAAACGATTTCTGATATTCTTTGAAAAGATTACGGAAACTTGAAAGGTAAATGATGCTCGCAATGCAACATCTTTCTGTAATGAAAGGCGGCTTGCGGCGGCGTTCCCCCATCCTTCCTCGGTCGACAGCCTCGCCTACCTCCAAACGGAGGCCGCGCGATCTATCACACACTCGATAGTCATGCTCTGCTTATACTCGATATACTCTCCGCTTATTCTTACTTCATAAAACTGCATATAAACAATCGCCTAAATCCAACATTACGAGCTCAATCATATAACGCTCAATCTCAGTCGGAATATATTTAAACCGCTATCGCTGTCAAAAGAAACAGATTACTTACAACACAATGACAATACAAAATTGTAGATTAGTACACAACAATAACTCAAACATACGCTGAAGAACACTTATAACATGTGCAGAATTACAAACATTTATTTCTATCTCTTTCGAATAAATGCAGAGACAAAGATAACACTAACCGCCTTTTAATACATGTTATCTAACATGATGTGTTATTCATCATACGTTTGTAACATTTACTTTTTCTCGCAGTCTCATAATAATGACTTTACTAAGCGATTATGAATAAGGCGGTAATTCTGCACAATAAGCGAACACATTGCGAACAGCGAAAACGATGCGAACAACTAATTCAATAAACATTTTACGAACCTCTGCAAAATTCCCACTCTATAGAAGAAATATAGCACCTATATAGTTTATTATACAATGCCTGTTGATAGTTGATACTGCCATCGTTCCCACTGTCCGATTGGAAACCACTACCTATTCGTCGCACACTGATACAGTCCACTCCACACTCACACGGTATTGTCATTTTAGTGAAATATACACCTCAGCCGTTCCGTCGGCGTTGCTTGTTCGCGATCGCCGGCGTCGGCAGTTTGCTAGCACTAGTTACGTGTCTACAGCCAAGTGAGCACGTTGTCCGGCTTGTTATTCGTCGGGTTTATGAGAGCCTGTACGTCGTCCAACAGGATGTCGTTTGTAAACTCGTTCATCTGGAAATAAAAAAACTGGTTATAAATCTGAAATAAACTATAGTTGACTCTTCTTCGCAATCAAACTCGCGAGCACTACTAGATTCCATAATATTTACATAATTTCGGACTGTTTTCATTTATTGCTCTTGATCCACAATTTATGCCAAATCTTTTCGTAAAGCGAGAGATCCTATTAAATATTAAGGCTTTGTCTTCGGCGTAACCCAAAACCCTATAATGTTTTGGGTTATAATGTTAGTTCATTGATAAGTTCCCAAATCTACACGCCTAGATAAATCACTATTCATAAGTTATCCTGTGCTGTGCGAACTGTCGCTGTGGTAAGACATTGTGATAGTTTTTAAGCAAGTTGGTATAGTATTATTACCTGTAACGAAGGCACCAGATCTTCAGTATCGCCAAGCGACATCTCCGTAGAGTCCATGGCACCAGCCTCACTGGTACAGTCCATGCGATCATCCATAGTCGCGAGGAAGTCTTCCGGCGTATGTGGCATGGAATAGGACTGCGGTCCAGCCATGCCCAGTCCACTATCAGCCGACTCCTGCCGCTGGTGGTCCGTTAGACCGGATAGGAACGGGTCTAGAGGCAGGTCGGTATTAGCCACAGCTCCTGTACTGTTCGCTAGCGATGACACGATCGACGAAGCTTGTCGGGCCATAATCTCTTGCTGAAATAAAAAAGAGATATCTTGGAATTCATATCGACTCTAGTTCTTAAGACTCTTGTAGTAATTAACCTTAACAACGATCGCATGCCTAAATCCCTTATACAATTCTGTCTGTCGCAAGTTGCAAATATTTCTTCCGGGTTTGAGCGTGGTTAATGCACTCGTGATTAACCTTGAAACATAGTTCCTGCGAGGTGACCTACGACTTCTTTCACTTAAAGCTTACCTGGCGTCGGATTTCCTGTTGGCGTTGCTTCAGGCGCTCTCTTTCAAGCTGTAATGACTGCAGTCTCAGCTTCTGACACGCCTGGAGCGGTGAGCTGGCCCAAATGTTGTTCCCCGGCGCGCCTCCTGCCGGCGTCCGCTGCAAGTCTTGAGCTGAAACCAAAAAAACACGCAATAAGTATAATTTACTGCTAGTTTTAATTCAAACAACAAAACATTTAACCATCAACCCATCCTCCTTTTCTCACAAAGGTAAGTACAGTGCATCATACCTGGAGGCATGTTATGTTGTCAAAATGTATTTATTACCTTGTTCGCCAATCAGTCCGTGATCGTCTACCTCGAATGCATCTATTTGAAAACACTTACGTATTCTAGGGTCGAACCAGGACGTGGTGCGGGCGGCATGGTTGATGAAATAGACCTCTCCCTCTGCCGTGGTGGCTTGCTCCCAGCCGTCCGGCAGTGGGCCCCGCGGCTCTGCAGTCGCGTTACTACTTGTACTCTTCGCTGCTGAAACCAATCAGAGGTCCTCTCATCACTAGCCCATAAATAAACAACAACTAACGTAACCGTGATCCTCTCAACAGCGATTAGTTTCAAGTGGATGGTTTTAAGAACTAAGACGTACGCGCACGTGATCGAGTATTGGTGGACATCGGGAAGGTCATCGAGAGCTCGTTCCAAGAATCGACGGCGCCAGACGCGCGCCTGCGCTGTCGTGGCAGGGCGCAGTGGCGCGGTGGTCGCGCTGCCATTATGAATCACGGCGCGCGGCGCGGCGCGGGCGCGAGCGCGGGTGTCACCGACACATCGCATCACCCGCCCTCGTGCTCACACAACACACGCACATACACAAATATATTACGAGTAGCTAACAAACAAGAGATCATTCATAAACACGCATCCCGCTAATTGGACGCCGAATCGCCAATATCATCTACCTACATCGGCAAAATAATCTTCTGTCGTCATCAGCAGGTAGGTACATACTGTTTTGCTACGACGACATCAATGAATTTTGATTATGGATAAACCATGTCTCAGCTGCTCATAAATATGTAACGTCGATCAATATCGTCGTTTTGTATGGATATGATACATTTTATTAGAGTTGAATGCAAATGTTAACTTGTTTGAAAACTAGTCTTGGTGATGATGAGTTTTGGTGTGATGGAATGGAAATGAACAAAGCATTATTATACTCGTCTCGTATCATGATAGCCTCCTTGCTGTATCGGAGTGCAGCCAGTGTGTAATTGTAGGTAAGCACCTACTTAGTAATTAAATTACACATGATTTACAAAGATCATTACTCAACAGTCGACAATACGACGCGCGGGGAGACTAAAGTTACGTCAGATATGAACCTACCTACGATTGCTGATTGATAAAAGGAACATCTGTTTCATATTCTTTCAATTTAATAATTATGTGAACCTTCTGTTGGAAACCAAATACTTTTCTGATCAGATTAAGTAATTATAATATGATCACAATTTTTATATAAGTAATACAGAATTAATTAGGTAAAGTAGTAGGTACATGAGAAAGTAATAATTAGGATTAATCACAGAGCTAATTAATAAAGTAATGTCCTGTAATTAACGCATGAAAATAATAAAATTATAATCGTTGCTTCGTTATTACTAAATTGGACATATTAATCTACCTGAGGTGTTTAATGGACCAACTCGTATAATATAAGAGTCATAGCGAAATACTTTACTGTAATCCTATTAAGAATAGAAAAAGGAACGCGTAGCTATGCTTAGTATTTGACTAAATTATAATCGTTGTTGTAACCCTCTTTAAATAACCAAGAAGTAGGTAATAATCATTGTTTTGATATTTGTAGAAATATTTTTTGTGGTTTATTTAGAGAGATGCATATGAAACTCCATAATTATAAGATCTTTTTGTACAACAGTTATACAAAAAATATTTCTGATTTTTTATTTCTAATAGAAAATTAAAGAAGCTAACTTTTAGTTTAAAATGTTTTCGAGGCATTTCATTTCCATATCATCCGCTGCGCTGATGTAATGATATACCATTATCAAGACACCTTCATAATTCCTATTTAGGTAAGATGCGTCATGATAAAAACACTCCGGGCGTTTGAAAATGCGTTGTTATCAGGTATCAGATAAACGAAGAACGCGGTGAGAAAACACAAATTATTTGAGTTGTCACAAGCGAAAGATGATTATGAGATGAAAAACGTCAAGAGTGTGGATATCTCGAGTGTTTACCAGAAAACTCAAACTCAAACTCAAAAATTTTTTTTCAGTACGATGCAAGAATCACTTTGAAACGTCTTAAAGCTAGGTGAGTCTAGGTGCCAGTTCCACGCGACCAGACGAGACGAGAAGCATCTCCGGAATGTGTGGCTATCGATTAGGTAGGCAGGCACACATAATTTGGTCTAATCATTTGGTCTAGAGCAAGTTATTTCGATAGCTTTTTTACCAACTGATGTTTACCATATCGTTCACACATCCACAGTGTGGCCAAACGGAGATGTTTTCATATCGCTCTATCTTCACAGTAACTTGACGCCTTTACATTACAATTACAATTGTCTAGAGGTAGGATGGGCCAATATTCAATAATATGCACCATGCGTATAAAAACAGTGGTCTCTAGGTGCACTGTGGTGCCAGTCAGGCGGCGGCGGCGACGCATTATACCAGCACGTCATTACGTGACTAGGTCACGTACTGTACTGTACCTTGCTCACCGAAGACACTGACTAAGTACCTACATTACTAAGATGCCTGCAAAGAATATAATACCTGAATAGGATGTTAGTTTACTGTAGACTTTTCTGATGAATTCGTATGTTTTCGGTTGTGCCACAATCAGATCACAATTGTGATCTATGCTTGAAAGCTGTGCGTAAAATAATGCGACTATAATTTTAAGGTTAACTAATGATTATTTTAAAGTTTAAACGATAGGAGGCCGCATTCGAAAGACTCAATTGGAGGAAACTCTGCATCGGAACGGTCAGAACCCCGGCAAGAGCTGAGCTCTTAAAGAAGAAGAGCCTAAATGACATTAACCAGCTGAAAGCTCATTTATAACTATAATAATAATAACGTTCTTAATTAGCAAGAGCCAGCGTGACCATCAAGTCTGGTCATCTTCTCATATGACTGTGTTCACTACTGAATAAGCATGATGATTCATTTTAATTTCATTCACTACAGGATTAATCTTACAATATTTTTTATTGACTTCAAAACATAACTTTTGTGATGAATTTCAATAATGGTTCTAATTTTAATGGTTTAATAGAAATTACTATTATGATATTTGATGACACTTGTCATATTTGTTTGTAAAATAGTCTGTCAACTTCATGGAAAATGCCGTTGGCAATTATGTATGGTTAGTCAGTTGAATCGATTGATTTAAAATATGTCTGTGGATCTGAATAATTTGTTTGTAAATAAATAATGATTTTAATTGTCATTAATCATGATAACTGTTTTAAGAACTAGTTTGTTTGTTTAGTTTATGTAAAAGTATTATTAATGGTGATTGATTCAAAATGTCTGCACTGCATACTGGCAACGCTTCCGGCGATAAAGATGGCGGTCGGGCTCGACTGCTCGATCGCCATTCTGGAACGAGCGCTCGGAAGAGTTGGTCGCATGCAATGCAAGCTACTTTGTAAAACCACGTGGCTTAGAGTTGGTAATTTGTGAAGTACTAGAGAGATTGTAACGTAGAAGGAAGTGAACAATATAGTTTGATTGGACAACAGTGGGAGTTTTATTACATCTCCGAAGTGGTAAGTACACGCCCAATTTTATTGTTCTGATGACGTTTATTGCATGATGGATAATGTGTAATTAAACTTAATTGAATTAATGGATCTTTGATAAAATATTTAAATTTTTCTTGAGAAAATTTAAAGAGGGTACTCAAACAAAAAAAAAAACTTGCTCTGAAGCATTGTTACCATGTGTTGTGGGGTTTCATAGGGGGATGAAATTTTCGTCATTTTTGTGCTACGACGCACCGTTTACGAGATACCCACAATCTAACATTATTCTTAGATTATCGGTCTTTTCTTAAATTTATTTATTAGGTTATGCCTACCCTAAAATGTGTGTGGAATCATATGAAATTTGATATTAGCCGCTCATCCGAACATGAAATGGCCTGCACCTAATATTTAACGACTTTGACTACTTAGTTAAGCTGTTCCATTTCAATCAATTGACATTCACTTAATTTTTGGAATATACGCTAAGTTTAACGAAAGATATTTTAAAAATATTAACGAACTTAATAACAGCAAATAGTTTTACATTATTATGCATTACGATGATCATTTTATTGGTTAGCCTCTGATAACACATGACTCGTGTTACCGTGTATGAAATTAAGTGAAGGTACTTGAGTGTAAAAAACAAGCTTGAGTGTTAAACGCAAGTCAGTCCTCTGTAGCATTCTTGTTACTTTTTGATATGCAGAACTGTTGGGTACTTAGGCAAGGCCTACTTTCCTGTCTAGAACCATAAACAAACATTTTTATGTCCATGCTAATAGTCGCCATTGTGCCGATGTAGCCTATGTACAAAATTAAATAAATACCCTTAAATAAATTAGAATCTCTGTTGGCATAAGCAGGGTGTTATTGGCTGGGTTATGTTGAAATTATTATTTGGTAGGTTTCTGGAAATATTTATTTCTTATAATTTACTTAACATCAAAAATGAGTGATTGAATAAAGTTTCATAATAAAGTGGCCGTAAATAGCAAAGACCGAGCACAATCTTGAATTTCATAAAAGCCGGTACGGTCTTTGTCATGGACCGGGCCTAACCATAAATTTGATATAGGGGCTATCCGATAGTGCTACAACTATTCATGTACTGCTAATACCATAGCAGCTCAGTAAAGTTTGAGTAGCCTCTAACTGCAAATGTCTAACCATGCTGGATTTAAAATAAGCAAGTTAATGATCATGATCAAGCCTACCGAAGCGAGTTTTTGAAGCAAAGTGAGCTAATGCTATCAAAATTGTAGACTATTTATTTATTTTTATTTCTTAGGTAAACAATCAGCAGATACTTATAATCTAATTGATAATTTAAAACGACAACTAGGGTCCATTAAACAGGTTTCACATAGTGAGACTATTGGAGCTTAAAAAAAAAAAATGATATTAAGTAATGAGAGACTAAGGTAGACAAACTATAAAATGAAGATACAATTTTTTTAAGAAATTACAATTAAAACAGAAAAACAAAAAGTACAATAAGAAAAAAAAAAAAAAAAAAAAGCATATGGAACCTGGGGAGTCTCCTCGAAACAGCATTTTGACAAAATGTTAGTAGCAATTCTTGGTGGTTTTGAGCAAACAGATCTAGTTTGGGGACGTTAACCAGGCCATTGAACGTAATTACTGCTCGACTAAAGAAAGTGTTTTGGGATCTGTGTTTGGCTATGTACGCCATAGAAGTAAAGATTAATTTTGGAACCAAGTGAGTACAGTTTGGCTATTTTCACCTAAGAAGATGAAATTGATTTTGGAACCAAGTGAGTTCAGTTTGGCTATGTAGGTACGCCTTAGAAGATGAAATTGATTTTGAAACCAAGTGAGTTCAGTTGACTATGTACGCCTTAGAAGTTGAAATTGATTTTGAAACCAAGCGTGTTCAGTTTGACTATGTACGCCTTAGAAGTTGAAATTGATTTTGAAACCAAGCGAGTTCAGTTTGACTATGTACGCCTTAGAAGTTGAAATTGATTTTGAAACCAAGCGAGTTCAGTTTGACTATGTACGCCTTAGAAGTTGAAATTGATTTTGAAACCAAGCGAGTTCAGTTTGACTATGTACGCCTTAGAAGTTGAAATTGATTTTGAAACCAAGCGAGTTCAGTTTGACTATGTACGCCTTAGAAGTTGAAATTGATTTTGAAACCAAGCGAGTTCAGTTTGACTATGTACGCCTTAGAAGTTGAAATTGATTTTGAAACCAAGCGAGTTCAGTTTGACTATGTACGCCTTAGAAGTTGAAATTATGTTTGGAACCATGCGAGATCTGTTTGGTCAAAGTTCAAAAAGTTCAAAAAGTTCAAAATGTTCAAAATGTTCAAAATGTTCAAAATGTTCAAAATGTTCAAAATGTTCAAAATGTTCAAAATGTTCAAAATGTTCAAAATGTTCAAAATGTTCAAAATGTTCAAAATGTTCAAAATGTTCAAAATTTTCAAAATGTTCAAAATGTTCAAAATGTTCAAAATGTTCAAAATGTTCAAAATGTTCAAAATGTTCAATATGTTCAATATGTTCAAAATGTTCAAAATGTTCAAAATGTTCAAAATGTTCAAATTGATCAAAAAGTTTAAAAGAAAAAATGTTTGAAAAGCTGAAGATCATTTTTTGGATTTGGATTAAAAGTAAAGATTTTGGGTTAAGATTATATAAGTTTTTGGATATGAGTAAAAGTTAAGCTGGATTAGAGTTAAAGTTATTTGAGTTTAAAATTAATGTTTTGGATTCCAAGTATACAAATTCGTTCAGTATTGCCAGTGTCGAGTGAGGATATTATAATAAAAGATGAAAAAACGATGAATTAATTATGAATTACAAATGAAATAATGATGAATTACAGATGAATTTAAGATTAATTTAAGATGAATTTAAGATGAATTTAAGATGAATTTAAGATGAATTTAAGACGAATTTAAGATGAATTTAAGATGAATTTAAGATGAATTTAAGACGAATTTAAGATTAATTTAAGATGAATTTAAGATTAATTTAAGATGAATTTTAGATGAATTTTAGATGAATTTAAGATGAATTTAAGATGAATTTTAGATGAATTTAAGATGAATTTAAGATGAATTTAAGATGAATTTAAGATGAATTTAAGATGAATTAAATATGAATTAAATATAAATTAAAGATACAATAAATGTGAACTAATTATAAATTAAAGATTAGCGATTTATAAAACATTTATAAAATATTAACTTAAGATTAACTAAAGATGAATTGCAGTTATAGGAGTTCAATTACAATTTTACAGTTCAGCTTTACAACTGAATCAGTTTTCAATAAAAAAATAAAAATTGAACCAAGATTCCAAATTAAGTTAATACGTCATAAACCTGAACCATTAGATTGGTTACGCACCGAAACAGTCTCTGTCGATAAGATGTTTACATTTCAGCAAAAACAATGAGAATATGACAGTACAATCATGTTCGTGCCTGCAGTACCATGGCAGGGCATGGCATGGAGGAATTCAAGTAAATAAGTTCTTCGCTGTCAGGATTTATGATGGCGTTTTCATGCATTTACTGAGCTAAGTTAAACGTATCTTTTGTAGTATTTAAAGCGCAAGACTAAGTACAGAGAACTCGTCCAAATGCCGTGGATAGTGTACATTTAGTGTTTTATATTTTTGGAATACATTGTTACTTTTTAATTATTTCACAATTGGAAAACCTATTCATTTCAACTAGATATAAAGCAGATGAATGATAATAGATTTATTCACAGTGTGCTTGCAGATCTGTAAATTTTATGACGAGTTTCAGATCCTTAAAACTCCAGGCAAAGTTAGTAGCGATGCACCGCAGAAGGTGCCACAGGACACAGCCGTGACGCACCGCATCAGCAGCATGAGCAGTGATGCGTCACGGGAGGCGCCGCACCAGCGCAGCGGCCTGAGTCGGGATGCGCCATAGAAGGCGCCGCACCAGCGGCCTGAGTCGTGATGCGCCACGGAAGGCGCCGCATCAGTGGTCTGAGCCGTGATGCGCCATGGAAGGCACCACATCAGCAGCTTGAGCCATGACGCGCCTCTGAAGGTGCCGCAGTAACAGGCTGAGTTCCGTATTAAGGAGAAGAATTATGTAGTTTATTACCACAATTTCATTTTGTTTTATATTTTATTTTATTTGTTTATTAGGTACACAAAACAGAGTACAATCGATAATTTACAGGCATAAATACTATTAAATTATGAGCTAGACAGTACCCCAAAACATGCGTACACAGAATGCATTGAACAGGAAAGTTATGTAGATAGCGTGTAACCAGGCTTAACTAGTAGTAGGTGATTAAAGTTAACATTTACTTGGAACTTAGGTGTACTCATACAATTATTTTATTACAGTAAGTCACTTCGAGTTAAGACTCGAAGAGAGTGCAGAATTAATGAACTAACTAATAAGAGTTTTCGGCACACTCTAATGAAAGAGTGGCCAAAGCTGCATTCTTGAATTTATTTTGATTATTGTTAAAGATATCAATTTTATCACTGTATTTAATCAATAAATCGTTAAATAGGCGACACATTCTGACAACGGGGTTATAATAAGAAGTGTTGTTTGAATGGACTTGTAGGGCGAAAGTGTTCTGAAAGGGTTGCCGAGGTCTAGGCTTTATATTTAGATTAATAAGATAAAGTAAGCAAGGAGAGTCGATATGCGAGTGGATAATTTTGAAAAGATACAGTAGATCATGATATTTGCGATGATTTTCTAATAACATTAAATGAAAATGATGGAGCTTTGCAGTATAGTTATATTCAGAAACTTTTTCTGGACCCTCTCAATCCGGTCAACGTGAATATTGTAGTAGGGAGACCAAATTACTATTTGACTTTTAAAACAATTAACTGTTTGACTGTATTTTTAACCATGTACATGTTTTCCTATCACAATCTGAGTATAATTTATGTTATTGGAATATTTAATTTAAATAATATTTTACCCGAATGGATTGTTTATGGCTGGGATGCGAAGACTTTTCTCATACAAAACTGTTATTATTATCTTACGAGAAATTTCATTTAGTTAAATTTTTTTTGCATACAGGCTTTGAATATGGTAAACGGGATATTTAACTTTAGTTATTTTTAGATAGAATTATATTTTTAGTATCTGTTTATTCTAAGAAATGACTAAGATTTATTTGGGTGTCTTCGTATCTTCTACTTAATAATTTCATTTTGTTTACGAGTTTAATATTGTAATTTTGGATTTGTCTTAATTTGTTCTTATTAGTTGTTTGAATTTTGGTAGTCATTCAAGTTTCAAGTTTTGTTTATTCATCCATATACATAGTTATCATGTTATCATTATGCTCTCAGCATGTGCTTCCAGAGTAAGCACACTGTCGGATGGCCGAATTTGATAGACATTAGATTTTTTTTAGATTGTATTTGAATGGTCATCTTTTCTCATTATTTGTTTTAAATTCAAGCTTTGTTTATTAAGTTATCATATTATATTGTGCACTTAGCATGTGCTTCCAGAGTAAGCACAATATCGGATGGCCGAATGTGATGAATTTCAATAATGGTTCTAATTTTAATGGTTTAATAGAAATTACTATTATGATATTTGATGACACTTGTCATATTTGTTTGTAAAATAGTCTGTCAACTTCATGGAAAATGCCGTTGGCAATTATGTATGGTTAGTCAGTTGAATCGATTGATTTAAAATATGTCTGTGGATCTGAATAATTTGTTTGTAAATAAATAATGATTTTAATTGTCATTAATCATGATAACTGTTTTAAGAACTAGTTTGTTTGTTTAGTTTATGTAAAAGTATTATTAATGGTGATTGATTCAAAATGTCTGCACTGCATACTGGCAACGCTTCCGGCGATAAAGATGGCGGTCGGGCTCGACTGCTCGATCGCCATTCTGGAACGAGCGCTCGGAAGAGTTGGTCGCATGCAATGCAAGCTACTTTGTAAAACCACGTGGCTTAGAGTTGGTAATTTGTGAAGTACTAGAGAGATTGTAACGTAGAAGGAAGTGAACAATATAGTTTGATTGGACAACAGTGGGAGTTTTATTACACTTTGTTTAAATGTTAGGCAAACGGTGGAGGGAAAAAATTGTATACAACTGAAATGTTTAATTTTAATGCTTGAAAAAAACAAAAAAGAATACGTTTTGTTTGCTTGTCATAAAACGGTGCAACAGGAACACGAATATGTCGCAAGCAACGCCAACCCGCTGAAAGGCGATGGCGCTGGCGCCGCCGCCGTCGCCGCCACGTCACGCCGCCGCCGCCGCCGCGGCCGCCATCGTCGTCGACGGCGACAACGATGTATTTTCCGAACACCTTTCAACGCTCACAAACGCTCATCTCGCATCGACCGACGGAAACAACGCGTTAATTCTCGTCGTAAAATCAGTTTTAGAATTCGGGTTATTTGTTTTTATTTTAGTTCCATGATAATTTTAAACCCGAGTCTGTGGCCAATTAGATCACGTGAACCACCATCGAGAGGGACTTGAGCTGTTTTCTGTCTTATAAATCATTTTCTAGGCAGTTAAAATGAGTTTGATGTGTGCCTTATGCTACTATAGCAATGTGGGTTTTATTTTCAATCGAAGGTAGGACGCATAATCGTAGCCATGGGAATTTGAGTTAACTTACGTACTCACCCACCAACTCATAGGATACAGAGTTTATGAAGAAAAACTTCTCTCTTTTTCTTGTTCATCGGTTAATTAATTATTGTCGAGTGACCCATGCCTTGTAATTGTTATAATATTAGTCCCCAGTGCTCACCTTGAGCAAAGAGTTTCCCCTTTACCTACCTTTTACCTATATTATTATAGGAAGGGAGGTAAGTGTGTTGTTATTGACCAGCCAGTGGTTAGATTAGAAGCCAGCCAAATAATTAACAAACCTACCAAGCTATCATATAAATACTTACCTGCAATCTCAAACAAACATTTTACAAAACATTTTTGATTGATTTACCTTAAAAAATCCAATTATTGTTTTTTCCTACTAAAAATAGGTAGCTATGGATTATTTGCTATTATTTACCTGTTAGTAATATTTTATGTTGTGTTGTGCCTGTTCCCGACTCTTTACGTTACTTTTTGAAGCAATGGCTTCAGGCTTCGGTAAATCGAAGGCATTATGAAGACAATCAGTAGGTAGACCGCAATCTGAAGTGTCGGCATCATGAGCTGAATAGCTCCTCAAAATGCAGTAAATTGCTTACTTTCAGTGTGTTATGTCGTCTGTTTGTAAAAGAACTATTACGAAGAATAGAATAGTATTTACCAGGTGCTGGTGTGGCTGCTATAGACGCTCTCGCCGCGGCCTGTGACAGCAACGTGTCGGTGCTCTGATGCTGCACACCCGCTGCCACCGACTGTGCCGCCAGCGACTTGCGCGGATCCTCCCATGTCGTCGTCTTTGTTATATGACTGGAATAAAGAAAATATTGCTTACTAATGGAAGTCCGGAAGTCTGTTGACATCTCTATTTGATGACAGTGATAGAATATTTTAACGAGCCGCTATAAAGTGTCAGGGATTATGAATGTGGGTATGAAAAGGGGTTTAAAGTTTAGGGAAGTTTCTTACAATTACCATAGGAAACTTCATACTCCTAGAACTACTGGTTTAGACGTTGCGTTGATTGACTGTGTGTGAGTCAGTCATATCGGTTGCTACTTCTTTGAGAAGCACTTTAACCCTTTCACTCATTGGTTCGAAAGAATTAGATTTTTAAAAGTATGCATTTACTACGGTAATCAACTCAATACTCAATATTATTTATTGCAAACACGTGGTTTAGGTACCCATACATATTTCTTAGGTGTTAGTCAGTGGACCCTGTATAGGGTATAACAACATGGTAGGCCGAGGTTTTTGGACAGTAGTGGATTAATAAGCTTTGTAGATTAGATTAAACGATAGATAATCATTGACTTTTAATAAATAAATTATAGTTTAAAAAACTAAAAAAAACGCTTATAAAAAACGTTTTTTTAGTTTTTTAAAATATATTTTTTTTATTTTTTCATATAATGGCATAAGAGGCGGTAAGCACATAAAATTCAGACTAATACTCATCATTGTTGAACTGTCAGCGCAGTACAGCTACCTAAGGTAATCCGGCTCGAAGGACCGTTTGAAATGAAGTCTGAACTTTTCACCTATTGGGCATGGGTATTTGATGTTTACTTTATTACAATTTCACCTAACAGGTAGATGGTAGTGTAGGTATGTAATATTTAATTACGACTAGTAATATCAAGTGTATTCTAACAAAAAATATATTTGAATGGTAGAAAACTGACTAAAGTTTTTATTATCTCGACAGATACGTGAAAACCAAGTTTTAAGAAGTTTGACTAGTCTATCTTTGATGATTCGAGCGCAATAACGGTGAATTTCTCAATTATTCCATTCGACAGATCCGGAAGACGAAGGGCATCAACTTATCCAACGGAAGGTCGAATTCTGGTTTTATTCGACATCAATATAAATGCAGTTCTAGAACACGTTAACAATGTATCTATGATTGACATCAAAACATGGTCAAATTGCCAAAGGTCATTGCTGTTACTCAAAAGGACATTTTATGTTCCTAAAGAGCAAATGCCGCGCTGTACAAAACCCATTCAAAAAGTTCACTTTGCCAGATAAGTCTCTCGTCATCCATCACTCAATAACACAAATTAATTGCTTTCGCCTCTACCTGAGCGCAAGCTTTCCTCGCTCCGAGTCGGAGCCGATTCTTCCCACTTAGCGGTCAATGTGACCAATTTGTAGACAAACCGGACGCACCGTGTGGTGCGACCCAATGAATAAGCCCCGCCATGATGAATTACTCTTTACCGTACCCACTGACTATTAATGGTCATTTATTGTAAAATGCGCAAAATGTTTTGATTCCGAAATTATAGGTTGTTGTAACTTTGCAGTAAGGTAGGATCTATTCATAACCAAATATTACTGGTTTATTTTTCCATACCCATTTGCTTAAAAATATTTCAAAATTATTAGCTTCTAGGCCACTCTGCATCACGTGACGTGTCTACTGTCTACGTCTAGTGTCTACGCGTCGGTAACGTCATCTCTTTCACACCGCTTGTGCACTGTATATACTTGGAGTAGTGAAAGGTAAATGCTTTTATACTTAGTTATCAGTTTATTTTGGCGAAAATAATAAAAAGGTTGTGTTTGTTTTAGGTAAATTGTTCCTAAAGCAAACACAGCCTTTATCCTAATTCAAGTTTTACTGTTGCGTTCCTATAAGTTTGCGTATTTCACAAATAATCCTGTTGCTGCGGGTCCTACCCTACCCTACTAAACACACAACATATAGCGCCAAAATCTTTTCATTATATCAATCGCATCTCATCAGAGATGAGATCCCATCGAATGCGTCGTCAATATTATAGGTTTGATTATGACAAATCAAGGGTTAGTAAGTTCCTAGAAGGTTTGATGGTAGTTCGGTAAAGTTATATTTAGAAGATAAATAAAAAACTAGTAACTGAGCAACTACATAAACATCTAAATTGCGCGATCACTATTGCTGCAATAAAAAATAGCAGTGAACTTGAACCATTGAAAACTGTGAAACAGCAAAAAACCTCCTCTTTTTAAAGTCGTTTGAAAATAGGGGCACTATGACAAATCAATTAGCACAGAATGGCAATGAACTTGACCGTAGGCGTTATCAGCTGTTGGCTTGTCGATACCCGCGGCACCTGCGCTAATCGCACCTGCTCCTATTTTTACAATTTGGCTGTATTATGTTAGTAAACTTTGGATATTCAGAATTGAGGCGAGTGTTGTAATTGTAGTATTCCTAATTAATAAACCTTCCACCTGCTTCACTAGCCACTTATTGTTCAACCTGTTCTGACGCGGCAGAGTTTAACCTTTATCCCTTTAGCACGTTGCTAGCAGATGGTCCGGATGGGCAGTGGCCACACAGGATGATATCTGAATCTGTTGATCGAGCACCGGCGTACAGGTGTGATGTAGTGATATGGCTCCACGTATACCTAATGTTGGCCAGCCCACGAATTCGTGTAGAGCAGCGGTTCTCAAACTTTTTTGGTCACGGAACCCTTTTGACAAGCAAAATACTTGACGGAACTCGAACATTCTCAAAAATACTTGAGTCGGCGCCTTTGATAAACAAAAAGCGGAAATAAAAATTGAAATACAAAAAAAATGCGTTGTAAACAATCTCGACTTTATATTTTTGAAGATAGAGCCGAAAGTCGTTTGTTCACAACTATAGCGTCTAATTCAGAGGCAGCTTTTATCAAAGGGACTGCGCGCTCACAAGTATACGCGCGGCGGGCGGAGTCAAAACGTTCGACCAGTGACCAGAGAGAGGTATTTTGTTTTTTTTTTCTAAATTCTTGCGGAACCCCTGCAGGGGTAGCGCGGAACCCTAGGGTTCCGCGGAACACACTTTGAGTACCGCTGGTGTAGAGGAACTACATGCTTCAAACTTTCACGCTCCACTAAACCCAAAGGGTATCGATGAAAATTCAAACAGTCCTTTCTCAAAATTTTAAGATGTTATTCGTATCATTTAGTGTTTAGACTGTACGTTAATTTGTTAGTCATCATGTTACCACCTCTACCGTTTCTAATCTATACTAAGGTAAGTATTTAAGATAGGTGGACAAGTGGTGGAGACAGACGTTGGCAATGTATTGTACACTTCGAACAAGACAAATGCAGATTCCGTGCAGTGTGAATCATGGTCCCATATTCATGAAACTAAAATAGATTAAGTAATACAATGCAGTGCTGGTCACTTAGAAAATTTATCTAAGGGGTATTCTGAGAACTTAGCATAGACAGTTAGGAAGGAAATATGAGTGGATCATAATATCATGTATTAGCCACATGCGCTACGTATTCCCTGCTAGTTTACCAAAATCTATTAGTAAAATCCGTTCTCTACTTACATACCTAGTACCTACCTATCAGCGCACCAGGTGGCCGCAGGCTTATATATAATATAATATTGTAATATTGTCAAGATTTGCATAGGATGCAAATTATTGTTCAATGAAAATATGTGAATAAGTTGCAATAAAGGTGCACGATCAGCCTACAATCACGCCACAATACCTTAATCAGCATTTCGCCCGGGCAAGGGCGAATTGAATACGTAAGGGTGTGTAATTACACCGCAAGCTGATGTCTCGGTTTGCACATAGTCCATGCCCGAGCTATGAACCCTATCGCCGCTTTAGTTTTACCTGTAATTCATAATTTCGCAGTGCTTGTTTTGAACGGCTTTTTCTCAGAAGCCTTACTGAGAACTTGGCAACGTTGACAAACACCTGGCTAGTGAGTCATCCACACCATAGTTCGGCTTGCAGTAACCATTTATTATTATACTAGATAAAAGAGATATGATTGTAGCTACCTAGTAGATGGAGCATTTCACCGATTTCAATAAATAAAAAAAAACACAGTATTGGTACCTACCTATACATACTACCTTTGATTGTGCTAGAGATCATTAGGCAAGTGGTATTTGCAACTTGAATCCAAAGCTTGAATTTAAGTGATACCTACTTACCTACCTCACAGTGAACAATCACTAGATGACAAGGAGCTTGCATTATGAAACCACACGCCATTTCTCTCGCGCAAGGCCTTCCACTGTTGCTCAACCAAGTTGTCGACTCAATATCATACTGTTGTTGTCTCTCGATAATAACAACTATACGAGTTTAATAATGTTGCGTCGGTAAGGTACTTAGGTTAGGTACCTAGCCTACGCTTTAACTAAATAGTTTCGAAATAAAGTAGTTACGTACTTCGTATTAGTTTCGTGGCATTCTAATTTACAAGATATTAATACAAGTTGGAAGAACTTAAGTATTATCATAAATACAAAAAACAAACTACAAACCACACGGTACGATATGAAATTGTAAACAAAATCATGAGCACAATGACGAATTCACTGAAACGCTTCGTGTTTCCTTTCAATTAAACGGAAAATAAAGTTGGCATCGCGTTCATCGACGTAGTATACCTAAACATTAAAATAATCATGGTGGTTGAATAACAGAGCATCTCGCTAGTCTCATTTACCTGACAATGCATTCATGATGCATTCTGATATACTATGATACTCGTATTAGTGTAAATTGCGTTATTTATTACGGTTCCGCGATATTAGTAATCCGATCAACGCATGTCTTCATGAATGGTAAAAGTTACAATATGTTCTACGGTAGCACTGATTTAATTTTGCCCTACAGGGACATCTAAAACATCTATCAAATCTACCCCATCGATTAGTTTTATGTGATGTCTGATGTCACTGAATTACAATAAAAACTAAAATACTCAGTGACCCTGTTTCGCCATTTATATTCCTACGCATGGGAGTTCTTTTGTTTTTATTTCCTTAATTACATACATACATTTTCTCTTGAAGGAGTTCTCCACATGTCCACAAAACACCAAACACTGGTCTTAATAAACTAGTTTACGCAAAACTACCCTCCTACATGCACCTAGTTTTATATTTGTTATATTTTAGTTAATGCTATTTTTTTTGTAATACAAGTTTACTTAAGACATTAATGCCCCAACCATCGCCTGTGCACCATTTTATTGCGTAAATCCAGTTGACTAATCGTCTTACTCATTGACACTCCATTGATCCGGGGCATTAGTGGCATTACGGTCCGCTGCAAAGGGCTGATGTCCAGGATGCACTTGCACATGAGTTAATAACTCGATTAGGTAGCTAGTTAAATCGGGCACAATCTGCAGACGGGTATCGTTCCAAAGACGGCGCTCGCTCGCCGCCGGATGCGCGTCATGTCGGACGCACATCCTCATCTGGTGCGTAATTTCCCCGCTTTTACTCTTCGGCCAGCTAAATTGCAGTCACACAATGGACAGAACGCCAAAACCGAACAGCATCGAAATAGATCAGCTTTATTTAATGTCGGTTCTCGGTTTGAGTGCGTAACTCAACTGATTGCGCGGTTAAGTTATTATGCTCAAAGGTGTAATTATAAATGCGGAAAACAAACAAGATTAGATGTATTTGGTACAGCAGCTGTAGGTCTCTAACCTACTGAAGTAAGTAGTCTCGTTACTAAGATTATAAAGTAAACAATAAACCGATACAATAATACTGAAGTACCATGCTCGTGCTAAAGACTCAACAACTCAGCGTATCTGTAAATAATAATTATGTAGGCACAATAAACACTAGGTTATAGTTGTGGGTTATCTTTTAATTTTGTGATCACAAAATGCCATTTCTATCTAACCTACTTGTAGGTGATGCACCTATAGATAACATAACTGAAGCAAACCAATTCTGGGCGTGACTCATTCATTCACATGACTACTCTTACGTTTACTAACCAACAAAATGTATTTACGCTAACAGTCTCAGGTCTAATGATACGTAGGCAGGTAATCAAGGTATTATAAGGTAAGCTTTTTAAAGGTAGGTAGCTAAGTGCCTACTATATAATTAGGATTATACCATAGATGGCTTTTAATACCATCATTGATTACAGCAAGTAAAACATTCTATATGTTTTGTAACTACTATTACTACTACTATTCTAGATAGTTCCTCAACTTTGTTATTTTCGGTTATTTCAGAAGACTAGTAAGACCAGTAAGACAGTGCAAATCAACAGCGGCTTTCCTTGTGACAGGCCCACGGCTCCACACGATGGATCGTAGGTTTTTCACTGAGAACAACATGGCGGCATTCTAATTTTGAATCTCGGACGAGTCGGCGCTCGCGTACGTAAATAAACGCACACACGAATAATCAGTAACACTATACAAGCAAGAGCAACGTGCAACCACTACATCACACAAATCAGCAGTGTACCAACTTGGCTCTATTCTTTTTCTTGAATTTAATTTACATATTCAAGGCCTCTTATTCCTTACAAACGGAGATGTAAGGAAGGAATCGAAACGATTAAATAGATGGATAATCATTTAACTGTAGTTTTTTCTGACATAACGAAGCGCGCACATAGAGCACACGTCAAACACACACAAACAGAAGTGGACGAAAGCACACTAATGACGCACCGACTTCCGGCCGATGATTTTATTATAGGATCTACGTCCAGTTCTGAGCCAATATTAAATAGGTAAGTAGCGGACTTACCTATATTTTAGTAACAAATACAACGAGACAAATTAGCTGACGGCACACAATTTTGACTTACAAAAAGAAGGTATTTTTTTGGGAAAATAATTGAAATATTGGTATCATAAGCACCAAAACATTATTGTGTTATTGTAGGTGGAAAAACTTGTGAAAATACATAAGTAGCCCAATCATGGAAGAAGAAATGTGTATATTATGAAAGTCTAGATTTTTATAGAAGCCTATGGAATTGGATTACGCGGGGCTTGTGTGTGGCACCATCATTTGTAGATAATTTTAGTAAGTTCTTTTAGTTCATGATTGATCTACAAACCTACGTTTCATTTTAATCAAAAACAGTAAACAATAGAGCAGGCACTGACTCACTGTAAACCATAACAACATCCGTGCAGCTCTTGATTTTAACAAATCGAACTCGTGAATAAGTCTTAGGGAATCGAGTAGGTCGGGTTAAACTTTATCCTTATTATGGATAGCAAACAAAGCGCCGTTAATGGAGATTTACATTTTCATCCCAAGATGTGAAGTGAATTAGTTGGAACATTTTCCTAACGTTTAGAGAAAAATTAAAGCCTTTTTATCCAAGCTATTCTGTTGCAAATACCTACGTACATGATGGATATGATTAGTGGTTTACCTACGTCGATATTGTTGCAACGCAGCGCATATGCGAAGTGAGGCGTTCGTTGGAGACCAGACGGCCTTGCCGCTCGGTGGTCTGCCTCTCGCTGCTAGAGGTGAACAACGTTTTTTATCTAGTTTTAGAAAGTATAAATGAATATAAATTATATTTCAGAAATAGTACACATAATATTTGTTTTATTAGACTTCCCATTTTGATAAACAATCATGCCTATTCGTCTTTATAAATACAAGGTTTATTGAACAGCCTAATAAATCTAACCTACCTAAAGCATCTTTCTAAATGAATAAATAGGTACGGGTTTACTATCACTTAGGGCAAATTTTTCAACTTGCTGATTTTATTCGTCAATCACTATAGGTACCTATCCGCCAGATAAAATATTTCAACCTCTAATTAAGACACTAGTCAAAACCGGAGACGGAAATATATTTTTTTAGGTAGTAAACTCGTCCTTAGTATACAAATCAAAGTCAATAGAGAAACTTCCTGGGTTCCATTAGACGCAATCAACGAATGATACATTCATGACGTAATACTGGCTGCTGAAGTCACTCTTGAGATTAGTGTTGTTTTGTGATTATTTTCATGATGAAACTACAAAATAAGTATCAATACCAGGGTTGCTTAGGCTTTATTGCGAAACGCAAAATTAAGATTTATCTTTGAAAAAGAAAATGAGCAAGATGCAAAGAAAGCTGGCAAACAAAGCAGTGTCACGGCACGGGTGATGGTAGGATTGTTATTAATAGTTATCTTAATTAAACATAAATTGAACTACGATCAGGTATTATGCACAGCACGGCAATGTCAGCAAACCAGTAAGGATTGGTGGACTAACCGGGTTTATAACATCGCAAAAATCGTTGGCGTTAATGCATAGGAGTATTTTAAGATCGACTGAGTCATGTGGTAGAGCAAAGACTTGCACTAAAATTAGAAGTTAATCGGCGAAAAAGGTAGAACACGGATCATTATTATATTATAGTGTCCGGTCCGCAGCGGCTGCGCGGCGCCCAAGAGCGGAAGCAAATCTGGCACGAATAAATTAATTGTGCAGTACCGGCAAACTACATGTGAAACAATATTTTGAGGCTGTACGTGTTGCTCATTCGTGATATTATGTCGAACAGGTCAGGCCAGCAACAGTGGCAGACACTCACTATACAGGACACCGGAAGCAAATGGTTGCAACCGTGTCATCAGCTTAGTACTAAGCAGCGGAACTAAAACTCAGGACAGGAACTAAACAGTTAACGGTTCTAACCTGTACACTCAACATAATTACTTATGAGCGAGCGTGCTCAAAATAAGCACATCGATGTGACTAAACATATGATGTGAGGACGCGTGCAATTTCAAATGTTGAATAAACATTAATTCAACAACTAAATAATACGCGTCGATCAGCATGATGACCAGTCACCACACCACAGTGCGACGACGCGGCGAGATTAAAATACTTATAAGAAAATTGCAGGTTTTTGATGAAACCTTGTATCGTGTTAGGTCAATTTATAAAAAATCAATACAATTTATTCACATGGATAATTAATAACAGATTTTAAAATGGCGCGTAGTATACGCGCCATTTTAAAATCGCAGATTACAAAAAAAGCGTTGCAACTACCACTCAGAATCATTTATTTAAACGCAGAACTTTTTTAATTTTTGATGATTTTATGATACCATGAGGAAGGTTATTAATAAAATAAATTAGTGCACCTATTTATAACCAAATCAGTGTTGTGACTCAAGTTATTACCGAGAAAAACAATAAATCAAGACTTATGTAGCTAGTATTATATCTACGCATGAAAAATGACTCACATTGTCATTGATAATCTTGTTGAATGATCGCGAATTTCTTGCAGATATAATATTACTATTATCATCCATTTCCGTCCTACTTAATATTTTGCTAACGTATCGCTCCTTCCGTATCATCTCATAATATCTTGCATGAGGAACTCATAAAGTGCTTATGTTACACTTCAGTTTTTAAAAATCCGACGTGTTGGACTCGCACATTGACTTCTTTAAACATTTTCTTTAGCTCCACTAAGAATTTACGGAGTCTCGTGCAGTTCAGTGCAGGCCGCAACCGCGGACTTTGGACTTGGGAGTGTTTGTATGTGCATCCTGTTCCCACTCACGCACTGCACAGGTTTATCTCACTTGCTCTCACGTCCTCCCCGCCCCGCACTATCATTGTCATGACTTCATCACATCACTCGATTCGATTGCATGTGATTGAAGTAGCCGGCCCTGTCGGATCTAATCGGTTTCTTGTGTGTGTATACTTAAAAAAATATGGAATAGACAACATTTTTTGGTCGTAAGTTAATGACTTACTAGGTATAAAAAGAAGCATACCTGCTGGTATTTTAACCAGTGTTGTTATTTGCAATTTGCAAGCAACGAGCGATGATCGTCATCGTAATGATAATAAATTCACCACGGTGCAATAAAAATAAGTAGGAAAACGTGTTAGGATCGAAATTGTTGCTAAACTGTGTGCAATCGGATTGCAACAAAATAATTGCTCGCGATTTTAGATAAATAAGTTCAGTGATTTTATATCTTTCAAAAGGTTCATTGTTTCATCGTCGTAACTACCTTGTAAGTTTAGCTTTGGCGGAATTAACAGATAGACGGACAGACAGATAAGACGTCAAAGTGACGTCTCAAAGTGAGTCAATGTTCCACTTAACCAAAACAGGTACGAAACACTAAAACAAACGAGCGACAAGTAAAAGGACAAAAGCTTCGATTGGTATTGGTAAAATCAACGGAAGTGGTCCATTATAGAAAGGAGCATTCGAAAAGGACAGGTCTTGCTCGACGCTACTTTGTAACAGTTTGCGAATATCGCCAAGGTTCGGTCGGCACGCACGATACGAGACAGAACAAATGATCATTTCCCACACGCAAACAGTTGGAATAGGTGTAAAGGTTTATCGGCAGCCTCGGGGCGGGTGGCTTGTACCTGACTACTAAATGACTTGGCGGTCCTTGAACTCTCCTTTGCCGCAGAGCGCAGTCCACAGCTCAACGCACACGACTATGCTCAAAACATAACAGGATAAAAGCTCCTGAACATCGCTTTATCTTCTAAGATTTTGCTTAAATAATAATATAGGCTGATTATTATTCATATTGAATTGGCGCGTTCAATAGGTCACATTGTGCTTTTTAATGTCAATGTCAAACTACCTGAGTACCATGTAAAGATCTTAGTCTTTTTTTATACCACTGACATTATTATCAGGGACTTTTTTGACCTTGACACATCAAGAAAACGCGCAGTAGTCTTCACGTAGTCTCCGACTAACACACTTTGCAATTTAAAGAGATATTCATCATCAATCACATCTTCTTAGAAGATATTACTAATAGCTTCATTTTCATTGAAAACATCGGAAATACAAACAGTTTTTTTATAAGGCTACACGTCAATAAACTCCACCTGTAGAGAATTACCTAAGTCTAGGCCAATTGCAACATCACCAACCAACTCTGCTATGGGCGTTCAACAGTTGAGAAATGCTACAGCAAGAAGGGAAGGTGCGTAGTACCTACTTGCATTCGAGATGCAAAATGTCACTACCAATAGCGAGAGAAGTGATTTACATAACATTCAATTTCGACCCAGTTATAAATGGTTGAGTAATTCAAGGTCGCACCGAATATAATTCTGCAACATAACAATAGATTGACAACCCTCTGAAGGTGCCATGACCTTCCGTTCCCACGATTCTAAAGAGCAATCAAATTACAGCACTTGACAAGGATCTTGAAGTATTGGTACTATGAGTCACTTCAACTTAAGCTAAATTATGGTACGTAGGTACAGGTTTGCAGGCGCGTTTCCTTCTTCAATTTTTTCTTTATTTTCAAAGTTTTTACTAATCCTGCTGTTTGTATTGAGCCGGTCGTGGTCCCTGGAAGGCCCATAGATTGTTGAATGATCGGCGCCATTACTGGGAATCGGCGATCCACTCAAAGACCCGAGGCGGAACGAACAAAAAAAAACCATTCCTTTGTAACCAACAACTCAGGTGTAGAGAAATAAAATAAAAAGTTTTCAACCTGAGCTGGGAGTGGACAGTGAAGTGCCGGGGTACGTTTGGTACTCCTATACAGATAAACACATCAAATCATAGATTTGAGTTTATAGTACGCAGCAAGTAGTCTCTACTATTCGTTTTTGTCCTGTGTTATTTACATGTGTGTTAGCACTGCGAGTACCTACTACCAGCTTACCTATTCAACATCCTTACCATTATACCATGTTAGGTAAATACATTCACGAGTATTTACTTTACATATACTTACATGTATGTAAGTACATAATTATATGTAATGAAGTGTAGTGTCTGTAGGGTGTACGATGTATCTGATTTGTGCTAAGATCTTGTTATACTCAACTAATAAAAATACCTAATAAATCGATTCAAAAACTATAACTTAGAAGATGCAGATTACAATATAGAAAAAAATCCACAACATATAAAAAATTAATAATCTGTCGATGCTGCAGGCGAGTCCTGCCCGGTGAGTACACCGATTATGCAGGAAGGTGAGGGACGAAGGGAGGGGGGTGGGGCGAAGGAAGGCTCTGGAGCGATTCCGAGAAGTCAAGCCGTACCGCAGCCTCCAAGGCTAACTGCGGTAACATCACAAGACATGGGCTCGTTAACTCGCCGTGAGGTGAAAAACGATCGAGCGACCAAGCAGCGCGCTGGCCGACCGCTACTTAAAACCCAACCCAATTATAATTCATTTTTTTTTCTCTGCTCTTGATTCGATTTTGAACCTTTCTCTTACCTTACACAAACAAATGGTAGAAATGATGCCTCATGATAATAATATAAATTCACGTAGATATGTATAAATAAGTAAGTAGGTAGGTACTAGGTACGTAAAGCACACTGTGGTAACTATATTGCAGGTGCAAGAGTTTAAAATTGAAATAAAAACAAAAAAGCATTGTATAAGTATTTCGAAAAAAGCCTACGAACTTTATAACCCTGGAGGTAAGTAATGCACCATTGTGGTGCAGAAACGGAAAATCGAGTAAGGATAAAATCTAGCAGGTATGTTACCTACTTAGACGCATGCATGCACTTATCAAACAATTATCCATATAGATATGGTGCAGAAACGGAAAATCGAGTGAGGATATACCGTGGCGTCGTTGTGCCGCCTTCGGCATGCCGAAATAACCGCACGCGTACCGGCGGCGTGTTCAATGGACGGGCCAGGGGCGCGGGGGCGGCGGCGTCGCGGCGCTCGCGCCAAAATTAGACGTAAACACGACGGCACGAGGCGCCGGCCGTCGCCACTGCCGCCACCGACGAGACGCTTAGCTCCACAGTTCAACTGTAGGCCCTTTACTCGTCTGCGAATATGGATTAAACGCAAAACAAGAACGAAGATGCCTAATATGAACAAAACCAGACCAGTGGAAGAAACAAAACCAGAAAGCAAAAGAATGAACGACGTTCCAGAAATGTGAAAGACACGGTTTCTGAAAGACAAAAACGCGCTGTTGACTCCGACGTATCCGTACTACGTCACAGATTAAGCCCAAATCAAGAACGATAAGGACGTCTATGATAATAAATGGAAGGAATACAAAACCAGATAGAAAAATAATTAGGAATGACCCAGACATGTGAATCCTGTCTGCGAATACGGATGAAAGCCAAATCAAGAACGAAGATGCCCACGATATAATGAATGGAAGGAACAAACCCAAGTATCAAAGATTGAAGGAGGATTCAGGAATGTGAATGAATGACACATGAACTCAAAGACACCGATTCTGAAAGACGGAACAGCATCATACGCTCTGACGTAGGTAACGTGTAAGACACAGAAAAATAGATATTAGTAAAAAGCAGATTAACACATGTGATTTCGAAGCCAACACAGTAGCTCATCCGTGCCAGTTTAAATGATTATCTCAAGTATAAAATAGAAAAGATAAATGTGGATCGGTGCAACATATAGGTAGGTAAGATACATCTAGCTCTGGGTCCTTGTGAGAGTGTAGATCAAGTTGACTCAAAATGAGTTTTTTGTTACGTTGTAAACTGTGTTCAATTCAGACACAAACCGCAAAACGGCATGTGTCAACTTATCAGTATTCAGTAAAGGCGCTTACGGTAGCGAAGAATTAGCGATAGCCAGCCAGTAACAGCCGTACCTTGCTGTGACATCGTATGAGTAATCGCAGGAGCACAACAACCCATCTACAAAGAGGAATGGAAGACTTGACATGACTGCTTTCATTTATTATTCAAATGGACTGTCGCATCATCGTTGCTTTATTATTACTCCTGCTCCAAATAAATGAGTTTTTATCGTTGACCACACATATATTGAAAAGTGGATTGAAAGGGAGATCTAGCCTCAAATTACTGCTATTACACACACACACAAACATTTATTAAGGCACAACAAAGTTTCGTTTTCTTTAAATTGTGGTAGGTACTATGTGTTTAGTTTGCTAACAATTTAACTACGAATTAAATCTATTACTATAAAATCTCTGACCACACTGGTTCAACAGAAATAGATAATACGACAAGATGCACACGATACAGTACAAATAAGATCTAATTATATAATAATAAAAAAAGCTTGGGATTGAGAAAAATTCAAATTCAAAATGTCTCTATTCAATTCAATTGTATTACAAGGATAACTTTGAAATGTCCGAGCCGATTATATTATTGTAAGAAGAATTATATAAAAAAAAGCAGCCAAGTGCGAGTCGGACTCGCCCATGAAGGGTTCCGTAGCATCAAGTAACATAATATACAGAAAATAAACAGGAAACAGGTTCTTGTAGTTCGTCGGAAGGTAAATTGCGGTTTACGATTTATGACGTATAAAAAAAAAACTACTGGCTAGATCTCGTTCAAACCAAATATCGTTGAAAGTTTGCATAGTAATGTACAACATATATTTTTTTTAGTTTTATCATTCCCTTATTTTAGAAGTTAGAGGGGGGGGGGACCAACTTTTTTCAACTTTGGAAGTGTCTCTCGCGCAAACTATTCAGTTTAGAAAAAAACTATATTAGAAACCTCAACATCATTTTTGAAGACCTATTCATAGATACCCCACACGTATGGGTTCGACGAAAAATGTTTTTTTGAGTTGCAGTTTGAAGTATGGGGACCCCCAAAATTTATAGTTTTTTTTCTATTTTTGTGTAAAAATCTTAATGCGGTTAACAGAATACATCTACTCACCAAGTTTCATCAGTGTAGCTCTTATGGTTTCGGAGAAAAATGGCTGTGACACGGTCGGACAGACAGACAGACAGACAGACATGACGAATCTATAAGGGTTCCATTTTTGCCATTTGGCTACGGAACCCTAAAAACGCTAGAAGCCAAAGCCGACAGTTTCTTGCCCGTTTATAAAGCCTTTGGCTGAGAAGAACTGGCGGCGGCGCCTAGATTTACGTAAATTACATTTCCAAGTGGTCTTTGTGATTTTACTAAATAAGGCCTTTATTTAGTAAACGATGGCGACGAGGTGGGGAGTGTGGGGACAATTCTGGCATCCTTTCTTAGGCATGACGATGGCCCTAAGGCGCTTGTCAATGTACACACTTGACCCCTTTTGATCCTACAATTAAGCTGGCGATGGACTCTGTCTGTTCCATAGTCATTTTTAACAGATCTCTTACTAAAATATAATAAAAGATGTAGGTATGTATAATAATGGACCTAATAAGTATGTAATGTACCTATTTGTAATAAAAAAATTAAAACAAGTGAAAAAAAAACAAATAAAAGGAGTCGGCCTAAAAAGTTATGGAGGTAATAAGTAACTTTAAAATATATTTTGAACCTAAGTATCACACAAATCTCTACCAGATGTGAATACAAAAATACAAAAGAAATAACAGAGTCTACCGAACATGAAAACAAAAGCAATGACATCATTTTAAAAAGTAATAAAGTCTAATCAATCTTAGAACAATAGTTAATTCAAACAAACTAATAAAAGTAACAAATACTCTGAACTCTGGGATCTGGTTCCACCAGGTACGACTGGTGTGGTCTAACGACCTGAATAACTCTCTCTATTCATCGCCGCAGGCAGTCAGGTTTTATTGTCCATGGCAAGTATTATTGGAAACACATTAATACCGATGACACAAGCCGATGAGAGCCAACTGTGTCCACAAGACTCGATAATGTAACGCAGCGCTGCTGGAACAAAGATCTGCCCTTGAAGGCACCGACCGAACGGCGATATGTCCTTATCCTTAGGTCTTTATATCTATATAATGTAGGTATACGTAGCAATTATATTATAGATCAAACAGTAGCTCAGATGCAGTTGTTTCAAGAACGATTTAATTGTTATACCTAACCTACCTATCAAAGTTCGGAATCGTATTTTTATCTTAATAATCCATTTCTACCCAAGCATTTCGCCTAATATTGGAAAATTTACAATCAACCCGTCATTGGGTGACCCTGTTTGGATCCAAGCTAATTTTAACTGAAACACAGACACCGTGATTATTTCTTCTTCTTTTCAAAGTTTGCTGCCAGAACAATAAAATACACTAAGTCCTAGAATTACTTATTGAATGAGGTCTGATTACCTATGTATTACCATTAGGTAAACCTGTCACCTCAACCAGTATCGGGGAAACAGGTAGGTCATACCTGGAAAAGTACCTGCTTCCCCGATATTTTATCCATGTAGGTAAGTAGGAAGGTATATAAACAAATACGATTCTTAGTTATAAACTCTAACCAACCGATTTCTCACCGAGTTCTCAGTTTCTGATTGGTACCGATAAAGACGCTGTCTAGAGCCAACATCCAGTAATCAGAGCGTGGAGGCTGAGCAAGTAACTTGTTGCTATTATGCCACACGACACACGAACGCTCTTCCGCAAAAGCAAAGTAAGGTAAGATTTACTTTGGATCAAGATATCAATGAAGGCAATTCATCAATCAACCAAGTATTATGCAAGTAAGCGACTAAACAAATAGGTAATATTAAAGCTAAGTTCTTATTTACCGAGCTAATTTATTTTACAGATCAAAGTGAACATTGCAAAACTAACTTGGTGCTTTGATACGAATTTGTATGGTTTAATAATAACTACACTATAAACATAACATTTGTTAAAATACGTCAGTTATAATTAGGAATACGAGAGAGAAAGTATAAAATTATGAACGGTATCTAAGTTAGTTCTGAATTGCAAGTCTCAGTTGAATTCCGTTAGGTACTAGGTAGAGCTACCTGTCGCCAAACTAAAGGTTTGGTTCGGTCGCCGTGGTTGCGTTGCGCGACGCCCGGCTTCTAGGAAGGCGATAGTGAGCTGTGTTTTAATGTTATCGCAATGAATACTCCGATAAGTCTACTTGTTGTGCATGTGACCACTCCATCACGCTTTCTTAGTAATCGTCGTTGACTGTTCGACAATCTTTATTTAGCTCTTTACCAACTCAATAACTGGTTTTTTGAGTATTACTTTACTACACTAACTTCTATAACCAGACTGATTCTAAGGGGTTATCGTCGCTTTTTGACATCCACAGCGCTTCGCATTGCTGATGCGGTATCTTTGTATATTGTGAAGCTGAATGCTAAAGTGGACACCTTAGGTTGGTAGTAGGTATGTTAGTAACTCCGAAACAAACTCAACCTGCTTATTCTAGGTGCTTTTACGGTTAGTGATTTCGTAGTCCTGCTGACCAAGAAACTAGGTTTTCCTGTGTCAACGCCCCTCACCATCTCAGAAAAGTACCTACTACGTCGAGTAGTATTAAACAACAACCAATCTTTGTATATTTAACTTCAAACATTGAGTTTTACGGGGATTCAAACCACTTGCAATTTAAAAAAAAAAAAAAAAAAAACTTCCACAATCTCTGCAGAAAAGTCACCTGCTGCGCCACAGAGATGAAAGAAAAGTTGAATGAACTCAAGTCCAACAATTATATTTCGTACGATGATTTTCCTTTAGTATTCAGCTCAAGATGTTTCCCTTATTAAGATTCATAGGATGACACTTTAAAGGAAATATTGTTACGAAGTGGGGCTGAGAGCCTTTTGTGTCATTAACAATACAACGCATACAGGCTAACAGTTCATTTGAATTATGTGTATTGTTGACTGTGTTTGGTAAATAATGTGAACGAAAGAAGAGTTAGGTACAGAGAATGAACTAGTTTAAAAGGTTTCATGACACAAAATAAGCTTAAAATAATTTAACAAAATGATACCCATATAGGAGCTAGAAATGTACGGGGCAACCCTAAAATATTTGGGACAAAGACGTCAAAAAGTCCTAGCTAACTGATAACGATGTAGAAGTCCTAACCCCCGAATACTGAAACGCAATTCAGATTTAAGCACGTCTCAAGCGACGAATATTTGACAGTTTTCAATGAAAATCTGTCAAATATTCGTCGCTTGAGACGTGCTTAAATCTGAGTTGCGTTTCAGTATTCGGGGGTAAATCTGATAAACCAGAATAAAAGACACAAGTAAACAAAAAGATGTCGCAATGAAACGTTGCTTTGCGTCTGATAGCGCCGCATTGGGCGTCCGCCAAGGCAATTTGCATCGATACCCGTTTCGGAACATCGCCAAGTCTAGCCGAACAAAACCACAGAGAATTATCCTCCATTCCAATAATAATTAAAGCAAACATTTCGCAGCCGAGACACACGCCGACGGACGTTATGGAGCTTATAAAGCATCGGCCTCAGCATGCAATTAAGAAACGACGACGGGCACGTCTATTTACCGACACGGAAGAGACGCACCGCTTGCAATGGACCATTGCGGTATGCTTCTGCAGTAGCCGGCAACTGCAGGAGTGCAGAGCCAAGCGGCTGCGCCACGCCACCCGTCTAAATTAATACCTTTGATATTCGAAATATCAATATTTTAAGGGAGCTTATGAAGTGCGTCGTTGCAGATGTAACATGCATGCAGGCCTTCCGCGTTGGCAATCCTGACGTGCGCTAACGAACCGAGCTATACGTAATACATATAAATCTTTTGGAAGTATAAATAAAACTGGCTACACTGTAAGATATCTTAGGTAGGTATCTTCGAATACTAAGTCAATGTTTGATAAGAATGCATGTTTGGTATGGAGACGCTTGTTGCATCCTCTATTTCCACTCTAGTGCCATAATAATGAAGAAGATCTGGAGTTTCACAAAGGGCAGAAGTTCATTGGGCACACTAATTAAATAATGTTTTATTTTTATTCGGACTTTCGTTGACAGGTAGTCGACAGTTCACTGTTACTGGTTGCGAAGCAGAAACAAAATAGTAACAGCGAGCTGGTGGTTTATTAATGGAGTTAAGATCTATTCAACGGAACTCTTCGACAAATAGGCTGAATCTTTAACTAAGTTTTAGAACCATAGCACATTATACTAAACTGTAGACGACATAAAGCATCTAGGTTAAGCTTACGATCAGATTCGAACCTTAGGCCTTAGGAACGGAAAGCGAGATTGCTATGTTACCACTAGACTCTAGAACTAACTCATAAATAAATTTACAAAACCTCTATTATACGCGACAATAATGGCATTGGCGCCAGTCTCGCTGAACCATTACCGATTTATCGATAAGGTATAATTATTTCGAATTCAATCGGTTGGCCAGTTTCAAGCATTGGCGCCGCCGCTGCCGCCGCCGGTGCGGCACCTACGCCATCAAAATAACATTGAAACTAGGCATATTGATGTTGAATTTGCACTTAATATTGTAAATTGGTACCAAGCACTGATATCCCGACGTTCGACTATCTTCTTGAGACTTGAGGTGATTATAAATCTCGATTTCGGTATTCAAGTCCTGAAGCTTATAGAGCTTTCGGTCAAAAGCCAGTGCTTGGTCGGATAAGCTTTAATATGGCTATCGTAAACTATGAATCTCCTTAGGATTATGTTTAGCATTTTCACTTTCAAACTAACGTAAAAAGTCCGAACGACAAACGCTGTTTTCAAACAAGTTTCTTTACCATTATTCCTTTGTTTTCTTTATTATTTGGTATTTCCTCACAGAAAAGCAGAGACACGTGCAATCTCTAATTACATAAGTAAGAACATTACATACATTATGTCAAGTCGTCAAAACCAACCGAAGCCCTACTTCCGAGATATCTAGTAATTACAATCGTTTACGTTAGGTAGTTACACTTCATAATTTATGCATAATATACGTCTGGTAGATTAGATAACTTATTAGGCCTTTTGTTTCACGTCTAAGTAGTAGATTTACCGTTAGTGGATACATTAACTAACCATAAGTGTTGGAAAAAAATGCATATTGGGAGTTTTGGGATTAACACTATTTGAGATCATTTCCTTGTAACATCATTATAATGTAATAGTAAACTGACGACAGGTAGGTTTTAAGTATCCAGGTAAGTAGCTACTAAGTACCAGTATAATGTTATCGCGAATCGCGATAAGATATCGAATGACGACAATGTGTTTTCAACATGAACAAATGGTTTTTATTAGAAAAATGCAATACTTACTTATTCTAAATCAAAATACGTTGTTGATTTTAGGGTGTGCTACAAAGGTAAATGCACTGCTTACCTGCAGCATGCAGCGTAATTAGGCATTTAGGCAAGTTAGTTCACATAGCTGTAGAGTAGATGCATAAGCATACTCAAAGTAAAGTTAAGTTGGTAGGAAGCTTCATAAGTTAGGTAACGACCGACTAATCCAGACACAATATGAAGGTACAATTTTTCTCTTGCATAAATGGCTCCTAGCGCTCCTAACACCAAAGATCAGGATTTTAAGAATTCTGGAAATACCCGTTAGAAGTTTAATTTTTTAACAATTTCATTTAAAAAATTGGACATCTACGAGTAGCCTTACCCGCAAGTTTGGTGAAGTTCAAAGCATAGACAATTCCTGATTTCAACCGATCGGTTGCAAGGCTTGAAAAATTATTTGAAGCTGAAATCAGACGTTGTCTATGCTTTAAACTTGACTAAACTTGGCTATAAAGGTGCTGTATGTGTACACTGATTACATTTTTTTAGGTTAAGTACCTACCTGCCAACTAGGTAAGCTCTCTTAATTAGATAAGCTATGTCCCATTAGTCAATCTATGGTTGTTAGCCTACCTCAGAGCTCGTCCGAGCAGGATACTACACCAAATACCAACTAATACATAATTATGTGCTGGAAGCAACACAGGTATTCAGGTAGGTGGCAATAGGTATCTATGCGCTCGATGGGTGCTGGCTGGCTGTTACGTCAATGTCAAATCGCCAACCCCAGGTAGGTAGGTACTTGTCGGAAGTATCTAGGTATCTACTAGGGCATGCTCCCGGGAAGTATCAGTATCGAAAGTACCGGGAATTATCGCTGATTTGGAACTTTTCTAGTACCGGTTCTCCACGAAGGAATTCCCGATACTTTCGATACTTTCGATACTGATGACAATGATCAATTATTGGTGTTTTCTAGTACGATATAAATAAATATCGATAAAAACACTTGCTATGCGTTCAGTTTTACTTTTCTGTATACATTGCTAGATATTTTGACAAATTACAAACCTATAATTTACATAATTCAGATAATATCTCAACAATTTCGGACAAGTCAAAACGAAAATGACATATTTATTTTACCTGAATTGAAGATTGTTTAATATTGTATTATACAATCTTCATATTTAGTTAGATGTTTGTTACTATTTATGACAAAATCTGTTAGAAAAAGAACGAAAATAACATGGACTGCTTTCTTTACGAAAGATGGAAACGCTTTAACATTCAACTTACGCCTTGATTATATTTCGCTCTTTGCTGAGCTGATTTAGTTAGACAAATTACATAGTTTGTTACCATTAGTTTTAACTATTGATTTATTTGATGGATATTCGATTTAACTTTGATTTAACCTAACTCTGATTGTTGCGTGCACGCACAGAGTTTTAGTATTATAATAATGAAGAGATACGAGAAATAAATGAGAATATCCTGAGTGACCGTCCTCCTGAGTGACCTATACGGATTTCGCCGAAATCGGTCAACAGGAGACCTTCTAGCGTATGTCACTCACTTATGAAGTGAAGCTATCGAGAGAAACGGAGAAGCTTTAGCAGTTTCTCTGGATATCTCGAAGGCTTTTGACCGGGTTTGGCATGACAGCCTACTAAGCAAGCTTCCTACGTATGGATTAGCCACTAGCTTATGTGTTTGCGTATCAGACTTTCTGAGAGACCGATCAATTCGAGTAGTCGTTGACGGCTGCTCGTCTGATCAAATGGCAATTATGCCAGAGTTCCTCAGGGGTCAGTTCTTTCTGCAACACTTTTCCTGCTGCACATCAACGATCTGCTTAGGCCCGGTGTCATTGGGTATGCAGACGACAGCACCGTTGTAGAGAGATACATACCTGAAGCACGTTCCAGTAGATCTCAGATCCAGTCTCATAGAGAGGGCAATAATTGAACGCATGAACTTAACGCTGAAGGTAGTCGCAGAGTGGGGCGATGCCAATTTGGTAAAGTTCAATGCTTCAAAAACACAGGCGTGTCTATTTTCCGCTAAGAGGAGTCAATTTCACCTGACTCCTACTTTCCGAGATGTATCCCTTCCGATTTCAGACCAACTAGAGCTTCTAGGGTTTACGCTAACCAGTAAATTGAATTTTGGCTCGTTCATAGAATCCAAAAACAAAGACAGCTGCGAAGAAGCTAGGCATTCTATCGAAGGTGAGACAGTACTTCACACCGGGACAGCTTTTTAACCTGTACCAAGCACAAGTCCGGTCGTGTATGGAGTACTGTTCTCATCTTTGGGATGGCTCTGCCAAATACCAGCTTGAGGTATTGGAAGCTTTCGAGAGACGAGCCAAAAGGCTCATTGGTAGCGACACTCTAGTCGAGTCCAAGCTCCTAAGTCTCGAACATCGTCGTAAAGTTGCCAGTCTATCGGTATTTTACAGGATACATTTCGGAGAGTGTGCTACGGAACTTCACAATTTAGTTCCCCCATCCCCATTCTACCATCGGACCACTAGACGCACGGAAATGCGGCATTCATACCTGGTTGATGTTCCAACTGTCCGTACCAAGCGCTTTGCTTCAACTTTTATATTGCGGACAGCCAAGGAATGGAATTCCTTGCCGGCGTCTGTCTTTCCAAGTACCTACAAATTGGACGTTTTCAAGACAAGAGTGAATAGGTATCTTCTAGGTAAGCGTGCTACATCGTCGACCGCATCATCACTTAACAGCAAGTGAGATAGCGGTCAAAGGCAAACCTATAAATTGTAAAAAAAAAAACATGTATTTTGTGGTTGTGTGTGGGTTAATTTACGGTTCTCAATAAAAAAATACATCTCAATAATACAAATTGTATTTTTCAGTAGTTTTTCTTTCATTGTATATCTATACGGTCAGTTTTATTAAAAAAATTAAGTCAGTATCGAAAGTATCGAAATTCCCGGGAATTCCCGGTTCCGAGCCCAGTATCGGGCGAAAATTCCCGGTTCTGAGAATGGTTCCGATACTGCATGCCCTAGTATCTACCTATCAAGCGAATACCTAGGTAGGTATAAGTATGCTATTGTGGAATCCTCACAAATGCTAAGTATATAGGGTATACCTCATTACACACAGTACTATTACGTGCCTTACCTAGCTACCTGTCTATCCAATATTTTTATACGTGTAAGTCCTTAGGTTGGTCGTCTTGGTACCTGGTTGTTCCTTTGTTTAGATCTATTTACTTATGTACTTTACTCATTAATACTTCATTTCCTATGTAGGTAATACAATTCAATTGCCTAAACAACTTGGTTGCAAAAACAATAAGGGGAAGAGGTTACCAGAAAAAGGATTGTCTTATCTTGCCGCTTCAAAGTGTTAGTGGTGTTAGTCTTAACCTTCTGCCTTCAGGTGGGTACCTGCATGTTGTGACCTAGATAAGGTAGGTTAAAAAATTTAATAAGTAAGCAAAATAAGCAGAGTTGTTATAATTGTAAAGGTAAGGAAGATGTTTGGTATTTAAAATTTCAAAAGCGATAGCAAAATGGTGAAACGGAACTTACTTGAGATAGTAAATCTGTCCCTCAGGTGTGCGCGCTTGCTCCCAGCCCGGAGGCAGCGGACCGAGATCGTCGGGAATATGTGGCACGTCGTAGGAGCGCTGCTTGGCGTGCTGGTGGTGCAGCGGCGGCTGTTGCTGGCTCTGCTGGCCAGCCGCCGCGTAAGTCTGCTGCAGGCTGGCCGGCGACGAGTGCGCGCGCGAGTGGGATACGGTCGCGCCACCGCCACCGCCACCGCCGCCGCCGCCGCCCGTCGCGGACGACGAGCCGAACGCCGAGTCGGCAGAGTTCTCTCGCGAGTGAGACACAGATGGCGACTTGGAACCGGTCGACGGCGGGTTAAAGAACGACTTCGGAAGCTGTCGCATTCGGAGAGGCACCTGTAGCGGTCGTTTCGAGTCCGGCTTTAACACTGTGTCGAACAATGACTGGAGAACCGAGTCGGAATCCTGGTCCACGCGGAGGACCAGGTTCGATTTCTGTTCAGCGTCCGAGTTGAGAGCCATGGTTGAGTCGGGACGACAAGATTTCGAAACCGACCTGGCCCACCGCTGTGACACAACACTTCCACGCGACGGGTTGGCGCGACGCCACCCTACGTTCTTTCAGTAAAGCGCTCGCTGCGCGACTGAGGTGCGCCCCGCCCGCACTCCCTGCCCACGCGCACACCCGCGCGCCGCGCCGCCGCCGCTACCGCCCGCCGCAATACATACCGCGCCCGTAGCCCGTACCTCACCTCGGACAAGCCTCGGACCGGTCTTCGCACAGAGAACAGTGCCCTCTCCCGCACTTCGTCACCCCCCATGCTGTAACTTCTGTTCAAATGAATAACGATGGACAAAGCAAGCCTGTGGTAGGTGCTTAGGTATACCTAGACCTAGGTCTAGGTATACCGCCGACGTCCGCTGGCTTCCTAAATTTAAATAGACTCTAGAGTCTATTTAAATTTAGGAAGACCAGCGGACGTCACACTTTTCCGGCCATGGGCCACATTGGACAGTATAATTATATGTGCCATAACTACCCTTGCCGCGGCCCGGCATTGGTTGGTTTTTGGTTTTCCAAGATGCAAGCGTATGCTGCCCGGTGCCCATTAGTAGGAATTGTTATTAGTAGGCGGTCTCTTTGAAAATATGTTGAACACCTTTTTTAGGGTTCCGTAGCCAAATGGCAAAAACGGAACCCTTATAGATTCGTCATGTCTGTCTGTCTGTCTGTCTGTCTGTCCGTCCGTATGTCACAGCCATTTTTCTCCGAAACCGTAAGAGCTAGACTGATGAAACTTGGCGAGTAGATGTATTCTGTGAACCGCATTAAGATTTTTACATAAAAATAAAAAAAAACCTATATATTTCGGGGGTCCCCATACTTGAAACTGAAACTCAACATTTTTTTTTTTCATCAAACCCATACGTGTGGGGTATCTATGAATAGGTCTTCAAAAATGATGTTGAGGTTTCTAATATCGTTTTTTTCTAAACTGAATAGTTTGCGCGAGAGACACTTCCAAAGTGGAAAAAAGTTGGTCCCCCCCCCTCTAACTTCTAAAGTAAGAAAATGATAATACTAAAAAAAATATATGTTGTACATTACTATGTAAACTTCCAACGATATTTGGTTTGAACGAGATCTAGTCAGTAGTTTTTAGGGTTCCGTAGCCAAATGGCAAAAACGGAACCCTTATAGATTCGTCATGTCTGTCTGTCTGTCTGTCTGTCCGGCCGTGTCACAGCCATTTTTCTCCAAAACCATAAGAGTTAGACTGATGAAACTTGGTGAGTAGATGTATTCTGTGAACCGCATTAAGGTTTTTACACAAAAATAGAAAAAAAAACTATAAATTTTGGGGGTCCCCATACTTGAAACTGAAACTCAAAAAATTTTTTTTCATCGAACCCAAACGTGTGGGGTATCTATGGATAGGTCTTCAAAAATGATGTTGAGGTTTCTAACATCGTTTTTTTCTAAACTGAATAGTTTGCGTGAGAGACACTTCCAAAGTGGAAAAAAGTTGGTCCCCCCCCCTCTAACTTCTAAAATAAGAGAATGATAAAACTAAAAAAAATATATGTTGTACATTACTATGCAAACTTCCAACGATATTTGGTTTGAACGAGATCTAGTCAGTAGTTTTTTTTTTATACGTCATAAATCGTAAACCGCAATTTTCCTTTCGACGAACTACAAAAACCTTTATATTATGTTATTTGATGCTACGGAACCCTTCATGGGCGAGTCCGACTCGCACTTGGCTGCTTTTTTTTTTATACGTCATAAACCGTAAACCGCAATTTACCTTTCGACGAACTACAAGAACCTTATTATGTTACATCAAGTAACATAATATAAAGGTTCTTGTAGTTCGCCGTGCTACGGAACCCTTCATGGGCGAGTCCGACTCGCACTTGGCTGCTTTTTTTTTCAAACGGGCGCAGGACGTTGAAAATAAAAAACATACCTACCGCGAAAAGTGCGAAAATATTCGGGTTTTTACAATGGCCAATGCAACCCCATTTTTCGTAGTCAAACATAAGACAGCAATCTGACCTCATGTTATGTGATGATGTGACTAAGAAATAATAATTAGGTAGGTAAGTAGTGGGAGTTCTTGGAGAGCAGCTAACTGGGGCAATAAAACATGAAACATAACGGAGAGTAAGAGTCGCGAAAATGTTCGTTTATTATTACTAAAATATGGGTGCTTTTGGACCCGGCTACTGTGTGCGCCCATCCTGCACACAAGATCCCCTGATCGTGAAGTTACCCGTGTGACCACAAAAATAGTTTTTTTAAATGATTATGTTCGTAAATTGTCTGCCGCACAGCCACATCCATTTGTTAGTCCAATCCATAATTACTACGTGTAACCTACTGTTTATGATATACCAATAGAATGAATCTGTAGGCTATTAGGTAAGTATTTACATATTACTAACATAGGAAGAAAACTTTAGATGGTCGTTATGGGCAAGCCATAAACAATAAAATTAG
Source organism: Thera britannica (assembly GCA_939531255.2). Classification (NCBI taxonomy): domain Eukaryota; kingdom Metazoa; phylum Arthropoda; class Insecta; order Lepidoptera; family Geometridae; genus Thera; species Thera britannica. The sequence continues at coordinate 6,040,018 of OW618046.2, read as the reverse complement.
ATAAATAAAAAAGATGATCTAGATCTAGATAGATGATGATTTCCAGCACATAGACGAACTCCTTGCTGAGAACACCTACTAAATAATAAACTTCTTCAGATGTAGGTATAAGCGTCAGGACAGGACTGAGGGCCCACTCCTTAGATTTTCAAAAAAATATGTAAGTCTTGGTTTTAGTAGGTAGTAGTCCTAAAACAATTTTAGAAATAATCCAGGAATTTGTTACACAATAAAAAACTTATAAAAAGTTATACTTAGCCCCTAACGTGTGGCCTCTTCGTCACAGACGAAAGAAAATTATTTATGAGTAGGTACACGATTAGGTAGTACGGTACGTACACAAATTTAACCTTTTCGGTGTACCCGAAAACAAAACTAGTGAAGTAAATATTTTGGTTGGCGTATCTACCTACTTACGAAAATACCAAAAAAAAGGCAAAAATATCAAGATTCATGGAACATTATTATCCTGAACAAGATTGCTGGTTCTTTTTTTTTCATTTATTTGAAGGGCTTTGTCGCCTATCGAACATACAGCCAACTCCGATCGCTAAACTTATGCCCCGTTCGAAACACATGGTAAAAACGAAAATAACGAAATTTTCGTTTTCAACCCTAGTTCGGTTCGAAAGAAAAGTGATCACTGTGATCGTTTTGAACAGTTTTCATCCCGGTTCGAGTTGGATTCTTCTTTATTGTGTCACTGATTCATTGAACCAAGTGTGGAGAAAGGATTTTAAGTGCGCCTCAAAGAGGCTCCTTTCGTGCACTTGACACATATTTTCAAACTTTTTAGGTTCTACGATATGCCGGTTTCCTCACGATGTTTTCCTTCACCGTTTGAGAGCACTGGCACTGTGTACATAAATTTTTGGGAAGGCGGGGCCGCTACCACTAGGCCACCAGCGCTCTAGATTTGCATAAAAACGCTAAAAACGCTACCGATTTTTGCCACTTTTTACCCAGCTAGGTCGATGGGTAAAAAATATTGTTTTTTGACATTTGTGTCAGTGACTTGAGCTTGGTTAGTTGTTGTGTTGCAAAATAATAAAAGTTAAAGATTTAAAGCAAATTAATTATTTTTACGACTGAGATAAAGAACACGGGGACTCTGTAACCCTACCTATATCCATAAATGGCTCAAACCGGGCTATCTATTACCGTACGAATGTCGTTTTAATACTAAGCAACTGGACTAGATCTTCGGCGTCTGAAAAATCCAAGGAAGACTCTGTCAAGAAGCCACTCACTGGTTCCACATGAAAATCAGCGTCGCTACACTTCAAGGAGCGGCTTTAAGCTGAATTGGGAACAGATTGTGTCTCACGCGTACATCGTCCACGGCATGAACTGATTTGCGGCCCGTAAATTTTTGTGCCAACGTGTTGAGCTGAGTACTCTACCTAGCTAGTGGATTATATTATTATATTACCTACCATGGGGACCTACACACTTACCTAGAATTCATTCCTTTGTTTTCCTAGGTCTCAATCTACCATTACTGTGGGTAAGCCTACTTGTTTGCCTACCTACTACCTACCTGCTAGCTATCTTGTAAATTGTACCAACACTGATTTATTTGTCCTTTGGTTTGTGTGTGTTTCCAAAATAAATTCTTATCGTTCTTCTATTTATTTCTTTCAATGTTGTTAGTACTAGTGCAAAATTGGTATTCATGCTCGAACTCTTCCAAAATTGGAATGATGCGAAGACGCAAATGTGTCGACACAGACACACGGTCACACGGTCACACGCAGCTTCACAAGTGGCCTCCCCAACTCCCTTAATATAATGTAAATGCGAAACTTACGATGTTTGGATGTAAGTGAGTGTTTGTGGCTCAATTATACTCTACCGTACCGACACCAACGCTGCATCATTAAAAAAACCCGCTGCCCGTGCCGCTCAACTCAAAATCAATCAAAACAAGATTGGCGCGCAAACACACCTGTCTCAAATATTTTGATAGTCGTGCGTGAAATGTCATCCCGTTCGAGACGCTGTGGGCAAAAGTTTTGAAAATTTCGTTTCGTGCCAAAACGAACGACAATCATAGTAGATGTAATCGTTTTGTGCGTTCTTGGCAAAATGTGCAAAATATACATCGACTCGAACGGTCTCTTACTGTCACTGTCAGTCAAACTATTTTGTCATTGTCAATATTTGTTTGATGTTGATGGGTTTTGTTATCCGCCATTTTTCGCGAATCGTGCTGCGCAGACGACAGGTCAGGTTAAGCTCTTGAGCTCTGGAGTATATGTGTTCTGTGAGGTTAAGGCCTGGCGTCTGTGGGCCTGGCCCATCCCATGGGCGCTATGGTAAATTATAATAAAAAGAAACATAATTACAGAAAGCAAAAGTTCTGACTCTGAGGTGCATGTCTTGTGTGGTGTTCTTTTAGTTCAGGCTGAACAATGATAGCAGCTTTCCAGCAGCAGTTTCAGTGTAGTACCCGAGAAACTGCACACTGCTGTGCTTGATAACTACCTAGCTACCTACTAAGCTAGCGCTAAAGACTCAGGTAGCATGTATTATGTAAAGTTCTGAATGTGCAGTGCCATGCCAGTGCACAGTACCTACCGTACAAATAACAATAAAGTTTAATGCAAACGACTTTCTTCAGGCCCACCTCTTGTTTAATGGGGTCACTTTACACGTCTTTTAAGTGCAAGCAAACCTTACCTAAACTCACCTAGATTTCGTACTAAAGCAATCCATGCGCGCCAGAAAGACAACTTTTTCGGTCTAAAGGATCGCGCATGCGTGGCGGTTAGCTGAAAACATGAAGCCAAATCCTGCTAAATCATTACGCGCAACCGCGCAGCCTAGATGAATGCCTACTGCGCAAAGTGCGCAAACTACCCTAGCGCAACCGATGAAGCAGTTTTCGTCATGCGGCGCAGAGAATACTATGAAAAAATGGGTGCGGCGCGGCGTGCACCAGTGATATGAGGCCTGAGCAATTTTCATATCAATACTAGATCTTTGGATAATTCAACATGAATCAAAGTTTCGAGAGATTTTGCCGCCTCTGCGCCGAAGAGCAAGAAGTGACTGTGATGTTGTACAGTGAAGAAGCTTCTGATATGCTTCTCTTAGAGAAGTTGCGGAAGTATCTACAACTTGAGGTAGGTTGAATTTTGGTATCCGTTTTATATGTTTGTGGATTGTCATTAACAGTTTTGAAGAACAGCATGATGTGGTCTTGATATGTTTTTGTTTCTGATTAGTTCACTTACTATGGTAAGTACATGGTTATGTTTATTATTTTCAGATATGTGAGGATGATAAATTTCCTAAAACTGTTTGCATCAAATGCTGCTCAAAACTACAAACCCTGTGTGAATTTATAGAACAGGTTCGTAAAGCACAGGACAATCTCCATACTCTAAGATGTACAACTGAGCTGACTGAAAGTTCTACAACCATACTAAATGCAATTAAGAAAGAGGAAACAGAATTTACCGAAGTTTGCATTGATCCCATGGATGTATTAATGCCTGACGAGACTAGTACAGAACATCACAAATATCCTGACGATGAAGAGGTTGTGACATTAAAGTTATTAGGAAAGGATCAACTGCCAAAAAAAGAGTTTGTATGCAATGTTTGCAGTAAAAGCTTTGCCTTAGAACAATCACTGAAGACTCACTCATGGATACATATTAAAGATGAGGAGTATACTTGTTACACATGCCAAAAGAGTTTTAGATTTCAAGCCGACCTAAATAAACACACCAAATCCCATACTCAGACAGTCGGTTGCTACTTGTTTAGCTGTGAAATTTGTGGCAGAAGGTTAGTGTTTTATACAACTCCTGTTGGTGTGGTGACTAGCCTCTCAGCTCAGTAGGTAGTAGCTCTGCCTTCTGCACTATAGATTGTGGGTTCAATCCCCACAGAGAACAAGTATTTGTGTGGTGAACACAGAGGTTTGTTCTTAGTCTGGATGTCATATTGTATGCTAAATGTGTGTTTAAAAAAATTTATATATGTATAACATCAGCTATCTGGTTCCCATAGTACAAGCTTTGCTTAGTTTGGGGCTAGATAGTGTTGAGGAGATGGTCTACAATATTTATTATTATTTATTACTAGCGGCCGCCCGCGGTTCGCTCGCCCTATTCCCGTTCTTCACCTTTTATACCTCTGGAATTCCACAAAAAATTCAAGATCAAAATTAGCCAAATCGACCAGCTGTTCTGGAGTCTTAGCGAGACTTAATGAACAGCAATTCATTTTTATATAAAGGATTATGTTATTTGATAGGTAATAATTAGTTAATATTTATTCATTCACAGATTTAAAGCGAATTATACTTATTCAGCACATATGAAAGAACATAAGCGTAAAGAAACATATACCTGCAATGTGTGTGGGCGCTGTTATTCGCGGTTAGCAGCACTAAAACTCCATAGTATTACACATAGCACTGATAAACCATACCAGTGTAAGCTATGTGATAAAAAATTCAAGAGGAAACAAGAGCTTAAGGTATGTGACTGCGTTAGTAATTACCCACTCATAAAAAGCTCTTAAAGAAATGAGTTGTATCTTTAAAAAAAAAAACACAGATTTTATCATGTCCCAAAAGTTAAAAAGTGGGTTTTGAACCCACAACCTTTCCCTTGGTACGACGAAGATGTGCTGACTATCTCCAATGTCTGCCCCATTGGATCATAGACACACACTCAACCATTTTCACACAGAACTAAAAAGCTATTGGAACATTATAAAATCTTTGTCAGTTGTACCTATCTGTATAAAAAATCCAATATGGCCAATAGTGCTTTTAACCTGAAGTTATAAATGTCAAGATTTTAAATAAACAATAACTATACTATAACAATAGATGACATTTATGAACTTTTAAGTGGGTGATCCATTAGCAAGCTATAACTGACAAGCCTGTGAGCCAAAGGTATAAACTGCCAATGGAGCACCTACAAAACCGCGGTTTTGTACGTGCTTCATTGCCATTCGCAGGCTCGTCAGTTTTAGCTCGCCAATGGATCGCCCACTTTAAACCAATAATAATAATATAATTTTCAATTTCAGTTTCACACGAACCGGCACACAGGAGAAAAACCATACAAATGCAAACAATGCGACAAGACCTTTTCCTGTACTGGAAATTTGCATGCACATCATAGTCGCGTCCATGTAGTAGCAGCGAAATTATTGCAGCGTCAAGAATCACAAACCCAAACTGACGACAAATCCTATAATATGGCCAGAGAACCTAAGATTTTTAAGTACTATTGTCAAATCTGTAAAAAAGGATGTCAACGGCAGGAAAATTATGTGGTCAGTATGTTTGTTTTGCATTTAACTCTAAATAACAAGGAAAATTCTTATCTTCTTGAAAAAGCCCTCAGAAAATGTCTCAGCTCAGTTAGTAGTGGGTCAGCATTCTGTGAGGTAGGCTGCGGGTTCAATTTTTTACTTTTTTATGTAAAAGGTAGACAAACGAGCTTACGGCCCACCTGATGGTAAGCAGTCAACGTCGCCCATAGGTACCAATAACACCAAGGGTGCCTTGCCTACCCTGGAGGAGTTTTTCAATGGCTTACTTTATTATTTTATGCATAGATGTTTGTTCTGTTAACTTAAACTACATACGGCTGCCCCCGGCTTCGCTTGCGTGGTGGCTCATTCCTGTAATTTTTCGGGATAATTAGAATACGATTATAAAAGTGCAAGCTGTACTTTTTATTTCCACTTTTTACCCAAATGTATTTTGTAAGATACATTTAAGAGATATACTAGATAGCGGGATACAAGTTGTATCGCGCCATCTAGGATATCTTAAGGAAACAAATCTATTATTATTAAAATAGTAATTGAATTTTACTATTGTACCCATGGACCTAATTTGAAATATAGCAATTAATTATTGTTATTATATTATATTACAAGAAAGAGGGAAGGGAGGCCTTTGCCCTGCAGTGGGACAAAAACGGCTGAATAATAATAATAATAATATATTACGTCCTACTTCGTATGGCCGTAGGTTGTGGGTTCGATCTCGAGCTGATATCAGCTATCTGGTTCCCATAGTAACAAGCTCTGCTTAGTTTGGGGCTAGCTAGATAGCGTTGTTTAAATTATCCACTATATTTATTTAGTAGGTAAGGATTTTATTTATTTACTGGTGAGGTATTAATTAATTCATAAAATGAGTGATAATTTTTGTATTTCAGTACCACATGTTCCAGCACACTGGAGAGAAGCCTTTTAAATGCACACAATGCACTCAAAGGTTTATTACCCAAAGGAGCTTATCATCACATTATGACAGGCTACATCCAGCCATTGGAAAGCCAGCTATGCCCATGCCGATATTCTGTCCAAAGATGCGTAAATGGTTGTAAGACTATTAACTTCACGATAGCGGTAGCCAGAGGTAGTGGGCTCAATTCCCACTCAGAATAACCATTTTGTGTCATCAATGTGTCCTGCCCAACTCCATTTTTCCGTAATTCGGTCTCCGACGTCTTGGACCTTTTTTGTGTAATAAATGTAAATGTATGATCTATTTATTGTATAAATAAAGGGAAATATATATGTTATTGGTGTGTCGTGTTCAGTCACAAATTGCATCATTAATAACACATGATCTGCAAACTGAAGTTAGTATTTCCTTGGATAATGCACATGCTAATAGGAACTTAAAGGCATTAATAACTGTGAAGTTATGTTTATCTACTTTTGTTGGTGACTGTAAGTACCTAGATACCTATAATAATATTACATACCTACTGTAGGTTATGTGCTCACTTTATAGGTTCGGTATATGTACCTACTTAAGAAATATAGTCTTATATCTATAGGCCTGCGCAGATCTAGGCCTTAACCTTCATATTCATAATTAATTTAGACACAGGCAGTAGACAGTATTGTACTGTAGTACATTTAGACAGTGCCCTTAGTTTTTTTAAACAGGTAGGTATATTATTTAGCTGGGTAATTAATTGCATCTAGTTTTAGTTAAGTACCTACAATTAAATTAGTTATTCAAATAATGTTTATACATAACCACCTACTACTTGGCAAGTTGGTTATTTTAATAGTATTCTATTCTTTTGGTACCTAGGTAAAAGAGATGTAGAGAGTTTAACGTCTACCAACTTACCATACCAGCAGACTAGGTACATTTGCAAACTAGTACTGCTTTACTACTAAACTATTAGAACGTGGGCTACGGTCAGGAAATCGATGTACTAACAAATATTTAATGATTAAAAAATCAGAGAACCCTCCCGACTCGGTTGTTAAAATTAAAATGAAAAACTACGAGAAGAAAACCCAGTAACAACCACCTCAACGAAAGTGCGTTAAAATTTGTCAAAGCGACATCTGTTTTCTGTTTACCGTAAACTATTCTGTTCGTGGGATTGATCCCTCTTGATTATTCTGTGGATTGATCTATTCAGTTCATTCTCATTCACATACTATAATAGGCTCATGCTCACTCAATGTCTAGTTAATGTACAGCCAGTTAAAATTATACAACTTTTTGGATTCGTTACTGGCGCTACAGTGCCTTGCCTTGCATAATAGATAGTTAGTATGTAATTAATCGAATTCAGTAAAGCTACGGGTAAGGGCGTGGCGCTATTTACCCTAGCTTCTACTCTGAAAGCTAAAGTTTTCAGATCACGGGATTATTTTGTGCTCTTTTTGGGTAGTGAGCGGGTTTGTTTTGCTTGCGCTCCTCCGGAGGGTTGGGGGCGCCTAGGATCAGGTGGTAGTGGCGGTTATTGTCTGCGCGGTCATACGTTCGTCGCGCAAACAAGCCAAGATTATGGGCTGCACCTACCTATCCACTATGCTATGCTTTTGATTGATCTTGTGACCAATCTCGCTTCGCAGAGGTCCCCTCCAGCGATGATGGAGGACAGCAGGTCAACCAGAATCCCGTATTGTAAACATCGGGTCCCCAGCGCGAGGTATTGTCACTTGCTGGAACCTTTCTGTCCTGTGAAATCCCATGGGTTTTTGACATTATCTCTTATCCTTTTTGAAAGGGACATACGGTCTCGATCAGTGAATCTTCGGTTTTATGAGTCAGAAAGACAATGAACTAATTTTTTTTCGAATCCTCGAGGTACTTACGCAAGTCGAGTACCCAGAGACCTTAAAAATAGCATAGCTACTTATCTGCTTGTTGGTTCTTGTTTCGTGATGATGATGCGCTTTCTTCCAACTTCTCCTCCTCGGTATCAGAGAAGGAACCAGAAGAAGGCAGTGTCGGAAGAGATTCCGCCATGTCCTCATCAGGGGGAGGCGGTTCCTCCTTCCTCTTCCTTTTCTAGGCCATTCCGAACCTCAACCTATAACTCCCTGGTCACCTGGCCACCTAATGACGACTTTCCGGGCTACTCCTGGAGAAAATTTAGATGTAAAAAATAAAATTAAAAGCGCGCCTTTTCTCTTTCGTGGTTCCCGCCTTTTTTTTCCGGCCTGCTGAAAAAAAGGGTCCGGTTAATGTACACCCAATTAAACGAATTCACTTTTTTTCAACTGGGAAATTGTAAAGACCCATGTACACTGTCACAGATGAATATTTATTTCGATTATTACTTTTTTTTATTCTTGCCATGGATAATTGTCCTAAATGGGACAGCCCCTTTGAGGGTATTGAAAAACACATTTTCTGGCACTGCGGAGCGGGGCCGGGGCGGCGGCCGCTACCGCGGCACGCTCGCTTTGCTCGCTCACCTTGTGCGTAGTTTTTATATTTTAACATAAACTAACCTGTCTAAGTCGGATTCGCCCTATAAAGTATCAAAGACAAGGTACATTAGGTATCCAGTGCCAGAACAAAAAAGCAAAAATATTTTTTTAATTGCATTGCTAGTGTGCATATGGCTTAAAGCTGGCATCGTATTAACGGGGTGTACAGCAACGTGATGTACATTATCACCTTCCAAATAAAAAATCGGTAGAGTCTGCGAAACATAACTCTGCGCGTGACATATGGCAAAAACATGAAAAAAAATGAACTGGAAATATACTTTCCGATGAAACAAACATGAATAGACAACCGAACTTACATTTAGTTTTAGGTAAGTTCATGTTTGTGATTGGGAGATTATTTCCAGTTCGATTTTTTTTACTTTTTCAGCCATCCATCACGCGCAAAGTATCATGGGCTGACTCTAATTAATTATTTTTCACTCACACACACACACACAGCACACCAGCACAGTGAGGCGTAACTTAACATATGTTATCAGTAGAAGTTGCGTACCTTTAACTGACTCAAAAAATATCTGAAAACATAATTCCTGAGTTTATGACCTTCAGAGATGACCTCCAACTTGAAGTCAATACGAAAGGCGCATGCGTTGCGTAGACTAGGGATGTCGGAAATGCAATAAAGTATCGATATATATCGTATCGATGTTTTTTGAAAATATCGATATCGATATTGATATTTTTATTAAAAAATATCGATATATCGATATATCGGTATGATTTGACTTGACAGAGAATATTCGTGCTGTTGAAATTGAAATTGACTAACAGAGTTGCCAACTTAAAAACCAAACTATAAAACAGCAAATCAAGTCGACCAAAAGCAAAAAATACTTATAATATAATTTGTTAAAAGATGTTAATATAAAAAAAGTATTTTCTTTTTGTGATTTTTTAATCTTATAAATGTTTATTGGTCTGAAAAAAATATCGGTTTTTATACCTTTTCGATACTTAGAATTTTATATCGATACATCGATATATCGAACTATTAAATATCGCTCAAAAATATCGATATATTGAAAAAATAATATCGATATATCGATGTATCGATATTTTTTCAACAAGCCTAGCGTAGACAAAACCCGTCAAACTGAGTTTGGCGCGCTGTTGGTTGATATGATACTACCTTGTTCTGATCACGATGAAATTACATATTTTAGTCGTGGAACAGATACCGAGCATTCTGCACGTTTCTGCTTAACATTTTGTGAATCCTCGTTACGAAAATGTCCAGTGGTGAAGATATCGTAAATAACAGAAAGATGGCACGACAAAACGGCATTGTGCAACCACTTCTTACTGGTTAGTATTTTTATTATTGCTTACCTCTTGCGTTTTAGTTTTGTCACAGATTTGTTTGAGCGATAACATTAAAACCTTGTAGGTTCAAAATTGAAAACAATTCAATGTTTTTATGTAGGTACTTAGTACCTGCAAAAGTAAACTACAAGTTTTTACCACCACCTAGTTCAGTTTTCATTCAGAGGACAGTTTTAAGCTAGAAATTCCGCCTAAATACCTACTAATTGATATGCATAGCCTACATAAATATGTAAAAAAAATTGCATGTTGCAACTTTTATTAGCTTTTAGTTCATTGCATTAATTTTGTTGTAAGAACTTATGTACCAAAGTATTTTTTTTATTTAGATTAGGTAATATCTGAATTTGCTTGCAGATCTTTATCAGATTACAATGGCATATGCATACTGGAAATCAGGAAAAGTGAATGATGTCGCAGTTTTTGATTTATTTTTTCGCACAAACCCTTTTCAAGGTGAATTTACAATATTCGCTGGACTTGAAGAATGTTTAAAGTTTTTGGAAAACTTTCATTACTCTGACAGCGGTAAGAATTCATTTAGTTTTTAATCTCTAAAGTCTGGTCTTCATTCCGAAAGAAACAGACCTAAATCCATAACGCATCAAGACAAAAAATTAAAATTTCTGAAAATGGTTTGAGTCATAGGATTGATTTCATCGAGGTGGAATAAGTAGGTTTATTGCTCTTAATTCCTCCATCCAAATTCCAATGAAGTTTCAATATTCTTGTAAAATACTATTTTGTGTATGGATCTAACCTACCTGTTTTTTTTTCAGATATTGAATATCTCATGCAGACATTGCCTGAAAACATTGAGCCTGAATTTTTTGCTTACTTGAAAGATTTGACGTGCAAAGATATTAAAGTTAGCGCTATAGAAGAGGGCTCTGTGGTGTTTCCCAGGTTTGTTAATCACTATTATTCATATTCATGTTCCCATAACATTCATAACATGCTATAGTGACTATTAAATCCCTTTTAAAAGGCATACTACCATTGGTTACCTTCTCGCTTCTATCTTTGACGTTTTGAAAGATATCAAATCACTAAACTTATTTATTAATAATTGTGAGTAAAAAATATTTTTTATCGCTCTACTAAAATATATGTTATTATTGTTAATATATGTTATATTTCAGAGTTCCACTGCTAAGAGTTGAAGGCCCTCTTATTATTACACAACTATTGGAGACTACATTACTTACGCTAGTTAACTTTGCAAGGTAAGTCATCAAGATACTTCATACAAATAAAATAAGCTTCTGCTGAAAATGACTTGAATAATCATGTAATTCAATCCTCAAACCAAATTCACCGTTATTTACATTTTAAATCTTAGGAGTGATTAATTAACACTTAATACCTACCTAATAGGTATTACCTATGGGTTTTATTGTATACACGTGATAAATTAATATGTACATAATATAGTCGGTCATCAGTCATCACACAGAATGTTCCTAAACGTTCTAGAATTTTCTTGAACATTCTGGAATGATCTAAAATAAAAAAATAATAATTTAAAGTACCCGAGCACGCTGGGTTTCGCTGCTAGTATTATTAATATATAATAAGTATTGAATAAGCACAAGCGCCAAAAACTAAAATACAAACAGGGTATAGGGTATAGGATGGTTTGAAACCTATAAATGTTTTCTCAAAAATTTACCATATAATTATGTTAATTAAAAAGCGGTATTGTACATAGCATTTGGAATTTCCCTGTAGTATTCCGAAGTTTTCCCAGTAGCCGTGTTGCAATGTAACTATGGGTAATTTAATTGCGTACCTCTACCACATCGTTGTATTGATTTGAAAGCACGGGGGCAAATAGCGGTTGTTTTAGGATTCCGTACCTCAAAAGGAAATAAAAGCAGCCAAGTGCGAGTCGGACTCGCCCATGAAGGGTTCCGTAGCATCAAGTAACATAATATAAAGGTTCTTGTAGTTTGTCGAAAGGTAAATTGAGGTTTACGATTTATGACGTATAAAAAAAAAAACTACTGACTAGATCTCGTTCAAACCAAATATCGTTGCAAGTTTGCATAGTAATGTACAACATATATTTTTTTTAGTTTTGTCATTCTCTTATTTTAGAAGTTAGAGGGGGGGGACCAACTTTTTTGCACTTTGGAAGTGTCTCTCTCGCAAACTATTCAGTTTAGAAAGAAACTATATTAGAAACCTCAACATCATTTTTGAAGACCTACTCATAGATACCCCACACGTATGGGTTCGATGAAAAAAAAAATTTTGAGTTTCAGTTTCAAGTGGGGACCCTCAAAATTTATAGTTTTTTTTCTAGTTTTGTGTAAAAATCTTAATGCGTTTTACAGAATACATCTACTCGCCAAGTTTCATCAGTCTAGCTCTTACGGTTTCGGAGAAAAATGGCTGTGACACGGACGGACAGACAGACAGACATGACGAATCTATAAGGGTTTCGTTTTTGCCATATGGCTACGGAACCCTAAAAACTGAGTCCTTTACAGGATCACTTTGTTGTCCGGCTCTCCGTCTAAGAATACTCTAGACCCTTTATCTTGGGAACGCGTGGAGGTATCGAGTTGTAATTATTAAAACTATACAGGGTGATTTTTTGAGAAGGGCGGTGATGGCCAAGTCCGAAACCACGACAGTTGTATGGGACTTGGCCATCACCGCCCTTGAGCTGAGAGCTGTTATGAGCTGGGGTCTTGCTGGAAATACAGATCCCGTATCCTGGCTATTGTCAAATTCTCCATGACCAAAAGTTTGAGTTCTCTTCCATGTAAAAATATAGGTAAAATAGTGAAAATTTGCTATAATCCATTCACTTTTTGTAAAAAGTTACTTGCAAAGATTGATCCGTATCAGCTGCTCTGCTGATCTGCTTAATAATACAGGGTGTAATTTTTTTGATAAATCATTCGGGTCCATTTCCGTCAAAAGTCAAAGTTATGCTAATCGTTGTCATATTTAGAGTTTCACGGATCGGCATCGCCATCGCGCTAGGTGTGCAAGGCTTTATTTGATAAAATACTCGACATACGTCATTAATATTGATGTCACATTATCAGCGCCAGGCTTCACTAGGTCAGTTAATTGCACTCTCCTCGAAAACAACTGGTTATTAAACCTTGCAAAGATAAACTGCTAATTAATTTATATTATCTTGACAACTTGCAAACACAACACCTACCTATTAGGTACTTTGTATGTGAGTATACAACCTTTCTACCCACGATATTATGTGGGTGAATAACTTCAACTTGAAAAATAGCAAAGTTAGTTCTAATTTGTTTCTCTGTATACTTCAAAATAAAGTAAAAAGATCTTAGCATCTAATGTAGATGATTTCTGCTGCGTCAGAGGTAACTGTTACCTCATACCCTTATATACGGGACGCTGTAGAGCTTGGGACAGGATTTTAGATGGAAAGGTTTGCCCAGCACCTAAACCATCCTTCAGCTTAGTCAGCCATGTATGTCTCCATCTACATACATAAAAAGACGCCTCATTCCAATGGGGGTAGACAGAGATCACGGATTTCCACTTGCTACGATCCCGACATACCTCTTTAGCTTCATTTACTCTCATAACATTCTTCATACATTCTCGTTGGTTTAGGGTACTCCTGGCCTGGCCTTTCTCTAAAACGTCTGCTATCTAATCGAGATACATGGGCCGAGGTCTTCCCTTCATCCCTTAAATTGATGTTAAAATTAGCGTAATTTAAGTAAAACCAATTCCAAATATTAGTGTAGTCATAGTTAAAGATTGTCTATTTTGTTTCAGCCTCATGGCAACGAATGCGGCAAGGTATAGAATGGTGGCTGGGAAAAATGTGTCGTTGTTGGAGTTCGGATTGCGACGAGCTCAAGGCCCTGACGGAGGGTTGTCAGCATCGAAATACGCCTACATCGGTTCGAATGATTCCTTTTACCTTCAGTCCTATTTATTGTGGCGCAAATTAACTTGTCTCAGCATTATTGATTGCATTAGCGTGTTCCGCAGCCCGCGAGCCCGGTGCCTGGCACGAGGCTCGCCCTGACTGCTCAAACTCGTGCAATATAAAACACCCCGCCGCGCCATTCAATCATAAGAAGCCTCAATAGCTATTTTTCGGCTTAATAGGTTTAATCAGGCAACTTTTGTGAACCTTGCCCTTGAACACACCCATTATTCATAGACATTAGCTTAGTTGGAAATTACTTTTCGCAAAGTTAGATGACTTGGCACCTGCTTTAGAATTTAATAGCATTGGAAGATACTCGTACCTATCACCTAACTTTCATGGTAAATGTATCTTTAGAACAATCGTAGCATCGCTAGTTTGTCATTATCTGATGTGATGTACTTTCAGGTGGGTTTGACGGCACAAGCAATGTGCTGGCCGGCAAGATGTTCAATATCCCAGTGCGTGGCACGCACGCGCACTCGTTCGTGACGTCATTTAGCTCGCTGGACGATATAGGGCCGGTCGTGCTGAGACACGCCGACACTCAGAAAGCGTGCAACCTGCTAGAACTATCCACAGAGTGGCGCGCCCGCGTCGCCGCGCTTATAGTCATATCGCAGGAGGAAGCCAGCGACGGAGAACTAGCCGCTCTCATATCATATGCCCTAGCTTTCCCTTCCGGCTTCTTGGCTCTAGTGGATACGTACGATGTCAAGAGGTATAATTTTCAAGGCTTACCGCCACGACACGTGCAGCATAATACGAATGGGCATTCTGGCTACAATAGCAACTGTGGATCCAATGGTACTAGACTACAAAACTCACCGAACATACATAGTACATATGGAATTAGCACGGTCGAACGCACACTGAGGTAAAGATGCAAACGAAGCGCTCATTGACATTTGGTGTCAGATAAACTTTTCTTATTATTATTCTTTGCATTGTTCATTTATGTATACGTTATGTGGAGTTTCGATAACATTCGATTAGATTTGTTTTGTTTACAGGCTGGCTCTGGTCCAGTCCTAGCGATCAATATCCATTTGACATTATCTCATCACTAGGATGGGCATATTGGGCATGACAGTTCATACATGAGGGGTAACACACATGCAAGCACACTCTAACAACACACGCCGGGAAGCCACTGGGACTCGAATCAGACAGATCCATGGCCGTAGTTTATTTTATATTGTTTTGGCTTTTTCAGTGAAGCGTAAATGGACGGCGCTTCATGTTACAACCGAATGTAAATAATGACAATATGTCCGAGGAGACTTTATATTTGCTTCAGTGTGACGTACTGTCCTGGACCCTTGAGCGAGATAGGGGCAATTATATGCATTGGGCACAGTTGCATTGTATAGGGATATGCACACATTCACAGTAATTATGTCTATGTATTTGCATGTTCTTAGTTACTCATCATTATGTCATTTAGTAATAAGACACTGGTTGCATACTTAATATTTACTGTAACTATAAGTAATAATATATAATATAACCAATTTAGATACTAGTACTATCTTTGAGACGATTGTATGAGATTGCAAATGACATCACGCTGCATTTCCACATCCCACCTGCAAGTCGGTACTCTGTACACAACACTGTACTAGTTGCAGATATATATGGCTGCTTTTGCACTTTGTATTTGAGCTACGTATCTTTTTTATGCGCTATTTATATATGCTACTATCTGCTATATTTATGTATATGGAGACAACTCGTTCTGAATGTTATATTTTTCTGCAGGAGTGGCCTTCTGAATTTCTGTGCCGTGGCGTTAGCTCTTAACGATTGTGGATACAGAGCTGTGGGCATTCGCATCGACAGTGGAGACTTGGCTTATCTATCGGTTTTGGCTCGAGAAACATTTGAGAGAGTAGCACTATCTGTCAAACTGCCATGGTTCTCCAAATTGACAATAGTAGCTTCAAACGATATCAACGAAGAGACCATACTGAGCTTGAACGAACAGGGACACAAGATTGACTGCTTCGGCATTGGAACACATCTAGGCAAGTATTTATTCGTATACAAGCGACCCGCCCCAGCTTCGGACGGGTCGTAGTAGCGCGATGTTATATAGCCTATAGCCTTCCTCGATAAATGGACTATCCAACGCAAAAAAATCAGTTCCCGAGATTAGCGCGTTCAACCAAACAAACAATCAAACTCTTCAGATTTATAATATTAAGTAGGTATAGATTTTTATATTTGACAGCGTTCACAGCTCAGTTGCTGTGCCTTATGCTTTGGAGAGTGTGGGTTCAATCCTCACCGAGAAAAAATATTTGAGTGCTGAACATGATGTTTGTTCTCTGTCTGGGTGTTATATTGTATTCAAAATATTTACAAAAAATCTTAGTTTTATATCAGCCGCCTGGTTCCCATAGTACCTACTGCTCTGCTTAGTTTGGGGCGAGATAGTGTGGTTTGGAATGTACAGAATATTTGTTTATAAATATTTATTTTATAGCTGATACAATTTACGTAAGACTCGTTGAGTGACATGGTTCCGTTCGACTTTGTCGCTGACTAATCTTAATTGTGTCAATTGCCTAGGATTAAGTTGATTGCTATCATTAATGAGGCCTTTGCTGTGAGAGTAAATGACTTGTTGCAATCTTACGTCATTCGCTTTTCGAGTCATTTGGTTGATCAGCTTAAAAATTACCCGATTTAGTGGTAAAGAAAAACAAATGTGGCGGCTTGGTACGTAGCCTCAAAAAGCCAGCTTTGGTGCAAATAAACAAGTATTTGTTGCATTATTTTTTTTGTTGTTTCATTCTCCAGAAAAGTGGATTATGAAGTTAGAGGTATCATCTTTCCTTCAACCCCTAAACAAATATCTCATGCTATTCAACCAAAGTAATCCTCAAAGAATTAGGTTCACGGTTTAGATTTCGACAGAAATGTTTAGAATGTTACTTTTCTGTTTATAGTAACATGCCAACGGCAACCTGCTTTGGGCTGCGTCTACAAATTGGTCGAGATCAACGGCCAGCCTCGCATCAAACTGAGCCAAGACGTCGGGAAAGTGACCATACCTGGACACAAGGAGGTAACTTGATTTAAATCAAATTAAAAGTGTATTTATTCAGTAGGATTACAAGAATCACTTTGAAACGTCGTTAAGCTATGTGAGTTTTGGAGAGGATTTCATTTATGTAAAGCCAGCAAACTGTATTGGTATGGTGCTATTGGAATTCTATGTGCTCGCTCGTGTGAGTTTTTTTATTGCTATAATCTCTTTTTCACAAATCGTTAAAACAATTAGACGCACGGAACAAAGGCTGGCATTGACTGTACTGTACACACATACCTAGAACCGTAGATAAAATAACAAAACAAACTGTCAATAAATCAGTTCATGAAATATTCCTCATAATAAATACAAACGACCTCAGGGTTGCTTGCGATAAACAGAGAAGTGAAACTTATTCCCAGAACTGAATAACTACATTATCTGTAAAGCTTCTTTCTAGGACTAATCTGTGCATCGGTTCTACATAGTTTTAGTTCTGCCCGAGGGGTCACACTTTGTTTTTTTAAACAATGCAAAACACTTCTAAATTATGTTATTGATGACGCACGATATAGGATATCCGTGCTAGCTAGGATGTTTGTGTGCAAAGGAAAAGGTACCTAATGTGCTTATGCGACTGTTGGGTGTTTATAATTGCGCATACAAAGTACCTACTGAAATGAAAAAGACTGAAGACAGTAAAACATGCTATATATGGCCTTGAACTGATGCGTGTTATCATATTATCAGACATAAACAAGTATTAGGTTTCCATATCGACCTTATGAATACAAATTCTGATACCAATATACTCGAATGGTACAAGGTCTCCGGAAACTATGGATTATTTTGTGGAATAAAAGGTAGGCTTGGAAATTATCTTCATTTTCAATGCTAACTACTTACATTGTGCATATACCTCCCACGCTTTTTGTACAATAATTTTTCAATTGATTATTACAGTTTTATTTTTAAGGTTTTAGTTCAATTAGTTATAAAAGCGTGTTTTTTAGTATTTTAAACTATAATTATTTTTTACTTTTTAGTTCTTTTATTTATTTATTTTTTCTATTTATTGCATTGTCATCGACCTTTGACAGGTGTGCAATATGATCGTTCAAAGTAGGACAAAATCGAGCTCAAAGGGGTCGGTTACATACAAGCAAGCTTACATACAAACTTACATACAGGTGAAGCTAATAAAAGCGTTATAAAAATTATCCTCAAGGATGAACTTAGAACTTCGCAATGGGGAATTTTATCCTGTCTTTATTATTTCCTTATATTTATTTATCTATTCTAATTTACTTACATACTAACACTAAGTAGTAATATAATAATGTGGGTATGAATTGGCATAATAGGTTGCATAATGTTAAGTTCATTATGAATGATTCACACACCTTAAAAAACATTATTAGAAAGAAATTAAAATTAGTGGGTCATTGTGTATCAAAAACTATTGTTTAGCGTTTCTATAAGGTTCTACCTGATTTGTTTATCTTACAAAAATGAAAATACTCACCTCTCTTCAAGCTGTAGTTTGTTGCCTGTTCTACTATGCTTGGTCGCGTGGATCTGGCACCTAGACTCACCTAGCTCTAAGACGGTTCAAAGTGACCCTTGCAATATAAATAAACAAACGATTTTTGACTTTCACGTTGGCTTATTCTGTGGTTTATCCGTATTAAATTTATGTAAGCGCAGATTTTTCATCTACGTAATAACGCTTTTCGTCGAATATATAATTTAAGTTTAAAAAACTTGAGAAACCGACTTCATTGTCAAACGGCTAAACCGATTTTAATCAAATTTGTTTGGGAAAATCTGGACGTAAGAATAACCTTCCAAATAAAAAAATAATTTTCTAAATCGGTTCATAAATGACGGAGGCATGCAGTTACAAACATTAAAAAAATTATTTAAAAAAAAATGGCAACACCGATTTTAATAAAATTAAAATGGGACCAATCTGGAAGCAGTACCTTTCAGATAAAAAAATAATTTTTCAAATCGGCTCACAAATGACGAAGTTATGCGGTAACAAACATTAAAAAAAAAAATAAAAAAAAAAAAATAAAAAAAAAAAAACATACAACCGAATTGAGAACCTCCTCCTTTTTGATTGGAAGTCGGTTAAAAAGCGTTATATAAAAATGCCAGTCCTTGCTGGCAAGCCTAAAAAAGATGTGGATTTTTTTTTCTGACGGATACAACCAGCAGATTGAATGTTAGCTGTAAAATAAATTATTAATTATTAAAAGCTTTATTTCAAGTTAAAAATAAAGTTACGGACTCTAAATAACATACATATAAAATTGTAAAACACGCAAAAATGCAAGTTATGAATTAGGTTACGCTGTTGTTGTGTTCATTCAATTGATAAAGCAGACTACTGTTTAGGTTCAGCAAAATATATATTATTTCATAAAGTTGGTATACAATACATACATATTTATTACACAACGCACACATAATACAGCTTTCAAAATTAGGCATATTGCAATAGAGATAAAGTGGGCCTTGAAGATAATAATTACGCGTGTAGTCTTTGATAAAACAGTAATAAATGATAATATATTAATATGAACTCTGTTCACTAATATAATCCAACCCCACTCAAGATAGACAAGTTGCGGTTCTTTAGCAGGGTTAAAATGAAAAATAGAAAAAAATTGTGTATAAACTGAATTCTTTGCAATTTCTTTACATAGGAAAATACAGAAATAGAAGACATGAACCAAGTCCGGGCAAAACAAGAGTTTTCTTACAGCAAACCTTTGACGCTAGAGAGAGACTTTAATTTGAAAAAAAAATGTGCATAAGTATTATATCAGCTATATTGTTCCCATAGCACAAGCTCTGTTTAATTTGGGGCTAGATAGTGTTATCTGCATTGTCCACAATATTTATTTATATAATTTAGTTTGACTATTTGTATTTTACAGGCATACCGATTATTCGGTGCGGACGGGCATGCCCTGATAGACTTGCTTCAAAGGTCGTCAGAGCCGCCGCCCGCTGTGGGGCAGAAGGTGTTGTGCAGACATCCCTTCCAGGAGTCCAAGAGGGCATACGTCATTCCCAGCAAGGTTGAACATCTGTACAAAGTAAGTTTTAACTGCAGAACTGACACCTCTATTCTCCTTGGTCTAGATGTGACTAGTTTCAAAGTGATCCTTGCGATTCAAGTGAGTAAATTATTTCCTCATCATCAGCTTGAAGAAGTCCACTGCTGAACTAAGGCTTCCCCTACACATTTCCAGGAAGAAAGATTCTGAGCTCTTTCTATCCACCGACTTCCCTACCTTTCCCTTCCCTAACTGGTGGCCCTACTTTTCGTCTTCCGGTTCGTGGTCGCCATTCGAGAAGCTGTATTCCCCAACGGTTGTTTAAATTATTTCTTACTTTAACTTTATCATCTTTGAGAGATGGAACGACTGAGGACGTTTATATTACACATCTCGGAAATCACCAAGGATCTAAGCCAGATTCAGAAAATGGATTCAGCGTGAACTTACCCTTGCGTGTTTCAAAATGCTTTCCAGTTCACTCTTATTTTCATTTCTGAAACTTAAGTGAGCTGAAAGCTTAGCCTAGTCGTCCTTAAAAAAGTTGCTATTCTCTATCTACAGTAGAAATAAAAAGATTTTTTATCGATCAAAAATCGAAAGTTTAGTGAACGCTTACGCTTACAAACCAAGGGACCTGTGTAGTGGCTTAATTTTAAACTACCCTCAATTCAATACCGGTTGTGTTTTCAGGTTTACTGGAAGGATGGTCACGTTCTATCAGCTCGGAAGCCACTATCAGAGGTGCGAGAAAGAGTTCACCTTTCGCTGCGAACTCTCAGACAAGATATCAAGCGGAATTTGAACCCGACGCCGTACAAGGTAATAAAAAAGGTTTTAATGTGAGCATGCAACTATTTATGAAGGCATTGATCCAGCTTTCCAATTAATTTGAGATAAAGGTATAATTTATTAAGTATTTGTCTAGTCTACACGATAATAAATTGCAAGAGAACTTTGATTTATTGTTTACAATTGGTTTTACTTATCGTAAAGAGGACGAAACTGTTTTGCATCACATCTGTATCATGGAAGTTTACCGCTTGATGACGTATGTTGGTTATCAGATGTTTTTGGCTTACTTTTTCGGCCATTTGAGAACCAAAACAGTAAAGCCGACCGTCCACCACCAACTAAACTAAGCTATTTTAGTTTAGCTGGTATAGTTGAGCCAGTTTTTAATGCATTTGCGTTCACTAGGCTCAACTATGCTACCTAAACTAAGAACAGAACGAAACTGTTTCGTATCATGAAAGTTTACCACTTGATGACGTATGTTGGTTATCAGATGTTTTCGGCTTACTTTTTCGGCCATTTGAGAACCAAAACAGTAAAGCCGACCGTCCACCACCAACTAAACTAAGCTATTTTAGTTTAGCTGGTATAGTTGAGCCAGTTTTTAATGCATGTGCGTTCACTAGGATCAACAATGCTAGCTAAACTAAACTTAGCTAAGCTGGTGGAGGAGCTAGACTTAAGTACATATACTTAAGTTTATCGACTTAGGTATATTATGTAGTAGTAGGATAATTAACCGGGCGCTTTTTTGAATATTCTGTTACACTGCTTTATTTATTTGTTTTTTTATATTTCCAGGTTGCAGTTAGTGATGACCTATACAACTTCATACACGATTTATGGCTACAAAACGCACCCATTGGTGAATTATCATGAAACAATGAACGATTGAAATCTATGAAACAACGCCTCAATAAGTAATATTTTAGAAAAGTACAAACCCAAGTCATGTTAAATTGTGCGTCTAATTATTTTAAAGCAATACTAAATAATACAAATTCCTTGATTTGATCTTGACAACTTTTTGATACATCGAAAATTTGGTAGTATAGGCGCGTGCTGCTTAGATATATCTCGAACATAATTTTTAAAGGACGCTATATTTTAAGTTGGGTATTTTAAGGGTTTTTTACCTACCTACTGTTGCTTAGTTTTTCAGCACGGTACAATACTCTGAGATACCGTCCAGAAGGTGAAAAGTTTAATGAAAACTGCTAACCTTTTTAATATTATTGACTAAGGACTATATTTTGTATTTTTCTTACGAGAAAATATTTTTTCAAATCGTTCGCGTATACTAGTCAAAATTTTCCAGATTCTGTAGTTAGGAGTCGTAGTTTTAAAAACTAGTGTTGGGAGCTAATAGTGCATTCCGTTAGTACTGAAATGTCCAAAGATGGCTTAATTCAATTCCAAGGGCTTGGCAGAAATAACTCTACTAAGTAAAAAAATATAAAGCTATATTTAATTTTATAAAGCTTGGAACATGCTATTTATATGAATATTTATAAAATTATAATATATTTTAGTACGATTAGGGATTAACTTATGAAATAAGTCTATACCTTTATTTTATATTTTTAGAAATTGTGCACAAAGATATACCTACCTGTAAAATATTTATATGCGTATTTTAAATACCTAGTGAATTTTATCAACCATTAAGAAAATAAGCTATAAGAAAGTCTATTTTATTCTGGATATTATATTTTGTAAAATGTTGTATGTGCCTCGATCTTACGTAAATCATGAAGCAGATTGCAATAGTTTAAACGTTTTCTAAATCCCGTCACACACGTAGCTATAATTATATATTAATATAAATTATAGCAAGGCATATTACGATGTATTTTCTATACCTACAAATCTTCAAGTGACCGCACACGCAACTATAATATATGTTTCTAAGACGTCATCAACTTATAGCTACGCGTGTTTTACGGGCTAAATGGGTAGGTTTTAAAACTGAATATTAGCTATGATAGAATAGTGATGGAAATAATGTAGTGATGATGCATTTAGTTTAATTTGTTGAGGGAGCAAACTATCACAAAACTCATGTTGTTATGAGTTGTGAAGGACATTAGTATGAATTTTAATAATGTTATCTTTTTTGTCTATGGATTGTTCAATCTTTGGCTGGCCTCTTAGCTCAGTTGGTAGTAGCTGCCTTCTGCGCCGTAGGTCGTGGGTTCGATCCCCACCGAGAACAAATATTTGTGTGTTGAACGTAGATGTAGTACAAGCTCTGTTTGGTAGGAGCTAGATACTATTGTGTGAATTGTCTACAATATTTATTTAATCTACGGAATCAAGCTATTCGTTAAATAAAAAATGTCAGTCAGTCCTTGTTTTAAACAAGCCTAAAAAAGGGATGGATATATATTTTAGCACATTGATAAATAATTTAATCCTTGGTACATTTTCTTTTATTTTTCGTTAATTTTAAAATTATTGATAGCTGATGAGAAAGCAAAAGTATTTTGTTACTTCGCATCATAGAGATGATTATGATGAACTTTTGATTGAAAAGCTTATTTTTCTATTTATACACCTAAATTTAAGTATTTTTTAAGGAAGGTAAATAGTTTATTTTTTCACAGACATAGGTATGAGGGATTAGGATAGGTCAGTCAAGATGGATTAGGTATTGAGTTAGGGCACAAAAAATATTTCGAAGTTTATTTATCTGCTTATATATATTGTATGTACCTAAATATAACTCGTGTTGTTCTTGGTGTAAATTATGGATGAGTTTTATGAAGTTTTACTGAACTCCTGTCTTTTGTGTTGTAGTTTGTAATTTTGGTCTTGATAAAATGGTAGTTTCTGTTAGCTAATCTCTAGTAATGTGCGTAAAGATAAAAACAGGCCTATTCCTGCAATGTTTTTGTGCCTTTTTATTACAGCATAATATATTATTTTAAACATTGCAATCACTGTGTTTTATTCAGTTCCTTCCTCTAAATAATGCAGTTTTTGTGCTTTTTTTTGTACGTAGGTTATTAGCGTCAATATCGGTAATCATACACACGGTCGTGTGTCTCGGACATTGTAGTTCGGGGTAGACGAGACAGATTTAGATACTTAAAAAAAACTTGAAACCTCGATAGCGATAGCTAAACTGTTTCATAATCGTTTTTGTTATAATGTATCCCTATGCACATTTGATCAATCAGAAAGTAGGGGCCCTATGCAGAAACAGTGTTCGAGCAGAGTCGAGCCTCAAATAATATTCATTTCAAATCTGTGTACATATTAGTTATACGGTTGATTACATTAAAATGACGGAGCTCTTATAAACGAAGTTAGCTATACGAATTGATCTGTTACTTACAAGCCATATTAATCTAGGATTACTTATGTTATGTGTCGTATGTATCAAATTGTAATATATAATCTAAATAAATAAATATGCGATAAAAAAGAGAGAAAAATAATAAAAACAAAAACGCTTAGATTATGGGGAGGCAATAATGTACGACCCGTTATTGCACAGCAGGATAATGTAGTAAGTAAATAAATAAATAAATAAATGTACAGCAGGTTAGTGTACACACCGTTATTACGATGCCAGGGTTTGGATTAACGGGGCTTACAATAAAAGGTCGCGAAATAACATGCTGTACAATGTCGTCACTTGTTGTTATTGTACGCCCCGTAATTACGATGCCAGTTAAGCCTCGTGCACACTGTAGCAATTCAATATTGATTTTTGCTGTTTTGTTCTGGCAGCGGATACTTGTACTTGTTCTTGAGACTTTATAGGGTGGATCTGACTTGGATAGGTTATGTTATATAAGAACATATAAATAACGCACAAGGCGAGCGAGCGAAGCGACAGCGGCAGCGGCCGCCGCAGGACCAGTATCCATTACCTACAAAAAATACAAAATAATTGAATTGCCTCAGTGTGCACGGGCCCTAATGGCATCCAATTAACATGCTGTACAATAACATCACGTGACAATTTTGTGCACTCAGTTAATTCGCAGCCAGTTATTGTACGGCAGGTTAGAATGAATCCAAAAAACTAAAAAGGTTTCGTTTTAACATGGTGTTCAATAATATGATGTACAATAACTGGACGTACATTAACCGGACCCAGATTATGCAATCAACATCAACAGTAAAAACTATTTGACATTTGACTTGACAATGACAACTAAGTTGTTTTGACAGACACACACATACAATTAACCCAGTGTGACCAGAGTCAGTTATTTTCCTATTTTAATACTTGTAGGTATTTTTAACGATATCTTTGAACATCAGTATTTTTTTTAAGGTATTTTGTCAGAAATTAGTATTTGAGTAAAATTTTGAATAAACTTATAGTTACATGTTTTTTAATACAACTAACTAATAGAACAAGCCTAAGGCTCAGCTGATGATAAGTGGTGTACGTTGCCTTTAATAAAGCATTGCTTCACAGGTCAAGCACCTTAGGAACGTGCCATGCTTCATGTGTTCATCAACTTGAGGTATACAGATGTTAGGCATCAAGTGCCGGTAATTTCATTTCAGTAGTATAAGAACTTCGTTTCAATGGTAATTGAGTGTTGTATGCCATTTGAAAGATACGGCAATTCGGCTTGCTAAAAACCTATTATACAAAGCATAAACTGTCAACTGTAGTTCGTATCGTAAGCAAAGCAAAAATTACAAGCGTGTGCGGTCTCCGCACACCTAAAGTGCAAATTATACGGTTTTATCAAGCCGCTGCCAAACCAAATTTTTATACAAATAAACTATGGATTTCTGAAGTAAGTTTACAAGATATCTGCCTCTTTAGAAGCTTTAAGCTCTGTATATCATTAGAAGATTTTCATTCTCAATTGATAGATTGGCTACCCCTTACCCGTTCAAAAATGCCAATCCGGTTGTGCCTCTGGAGGTTTTCATTACACATGCATGTAAAAACTACACTGATACTTACCTATTGTGATAATCATTATAAAATAAAACATGCTAAGAAACTCGGTATTTTCATTGGATAAAGCACCGTGCGTAGGTCGGGTCTAATTCGGTATTTTTTTGAGCTGACTCGGTATCGGTATTTTCATAAAACTTTACTGGTCACATTATACTAACTAGGGATGTCGGAAATGCAATAAAGTATCGATATATATCGTATCGATGTTTTTTAAAAATATCAATATCGATATTGATATTTTTATAAAAAAATATCGATATATCGGCATGATTTGACTTGACAGAGAATATTCGTGCTGTTGAAATTGAAATTGACTAACAGAGTTGCCAACTTAAAAACCAAACTATAAAACAGCAAATCAAGTCGACCAAAAACAAAAAATACATAAAATATAATTTGTTAAAAGATGTAAGTATAAAAAAAGTATTTTCTTTTTGGGATTTTTTAATCTTAAAACTTATAAAAATGTTTATTGGTCTGAAAAAAATATCGGTTTTTATACCTTTTCGATACTTAGAATTTTATATCGATACATCGATATATCGAACTATTCAATATCGCTCAAAAATATCGATATATTGAAAAAATAATATCGATATATCGATGTATCGATATTTTTTCAACAAGCCTAATACTAACATAAACTACCTAAATTAAGAATAGTAAGACTGATTTGATTTCGTTATTCGCAAAGTAAACTAAACTGACATTTAGACGAATTTAATTAATAGTGAATGCACAGTAGTTTTAATCCAGCTTTGTAAAAGGTCTTCACTGGATTCTCTGGTAAGTTCAGTAATTATTGCTAACTGTTTATTTTATGTTGCTGAAGTCTGGGCCATCATCGCCCGATTTCGATCGACGCTTCTTTCATTGTTGCTTTCCTACGATTTTACCTTTTAACTCTACGATCATTGTTTTGATTCGGATTTTATCTGATGCACACTTTTAGACTTACTGAGATAGAATGAATGTAGGTACCTACCTAATAATGTGTGTAACAATGCGACATTTGCTATGTTTTTGGCGTTATTTATTAGTGCCGGTTTCGGATTCGTGTTTTTATCTATTTGGCGTTTTGAGAGTATATTATGTTTCCTCCACGTTTTCACATGCATGGAGTTTTAAGTTTGCCTTTTAACTACAACCAAAACAAACAAATCAGGTAGGTCCTAAACAGACATGAATTTTGAAGGATTTTATACAAACATTATTTATTTATTGATGATTAATCTGTACCTATGATATTAATATTTAACGATAGTCTGTATCATTTCCTTATCTTCCTCAAATTGTATGTATCAAACACAGATTTGCAGAACCTCAAGACCACTGAGCTACATTTTTGTCTATTATACCGACCCACTACATAATTCTAACCTACATTTCGCTTAGGAGCCGATATTCTATTTTTCAGATATAAAAGACTACATGACTGTACTGATGACACTGATGGTAGAAAAACAGTAACATTAATTCCCTGTCTGCTTAAATACAAATCTATTAGATACATGATATAAAATGAACTGTCTGGAATTTTCTGATGCTATTTAAATCATCCTACTACTTACTATGGTGTGTTATTTTTAACAAATTGAAAAGTTTTGTGTATAGAATGTATGTGTAAAAATTGCAATGTTAGTCACAACACCACCTGCAGAAGTTATAAACAAAATAAATAAGTTAAGGAGCAATAGCCTGGCATGGTACGGGTGTGTCATGACGAGAGATGAAAGTCATGTGAATATGAAAGTGATGAGTATGGATGTGGATGGATTTGTGAGAAGATGTAGAGAGGAGTAAATGCGGAGATGACAGCTGGCAGTGAGGAATAGAGGAGGAAGACATGTTGTGTTGACCCCCCATAAAGTGGGATAAGGGCAGGAAGACCTCCTGCAAAAGAGACATGTATGTATATTCCTTTGTGCCTTTACTTTTTGGTAGGTATTTGATTTGATACTCTAATCAAATGGTACCAAAACCTACATAATTCAATCCATAGATATTTATTGATAGACATCTTTATTGGTAATTAAATAGTGTGTATCCCAATTTTTCGAGCTAATTTCGAGATTTTTAGGAGATCAGTGGCTCAATTCTAGACCATTTGTTAGTGAATTTGACAGTTCTTGTGATATAATATCTAACGTGACAAAAAAGTCACTGTCTAGAATTGAGCCCCAGAAGGGCAAGTCGCAGTTCTCGATCAGTTTGAACAATTCGTTTTGCCTACGTGTCTCTCTCTTTTGTATGGTGAAAAGATGAGACAACAATAATATGTTACCTAGGAACGATCGAAACGAGTTTTTGTCTCATCATTTCTCCATACAAAAGAGAGAGATACGAAGTCAAAACGAATTGTTCGAACTGATCGAGTGAATCTCAAACTAGGGGTACTGAACATTATGCAAAAATCATAAATGCACGACTTTTACGATTCAAACCGTTGCCCTTAGGATCTGAAGGCGAGTTGCTGCCACTATACCATTAGATTCACAGACGATGGCCTTGCCTTCCATAACCCTAAGTTGACTAAACCATAATATCAAGGGATGCATAAAATGATAGAGTTCATAATTCCAACTGACATATTTATTGCGTCGTCTTTTGATAACTGAATATTACTATAGGCACGTCAGTAGTTAGGCCACAGGACTCCAGGCGGTCTACAATTTCTTTAACCACAGTAGGCAAATAGCCCAGACAACCTTTTATAAACGTGTAACATAGGCTTAGGTGTAGTTTATACCTTTAGTCCTATTACCGCTTGACAAAACTTCGTTCGCTACTACAAAACACTCAAGTTCATTCCCCTATTTAGTGTCAAGTTTACTACAGACTTGTAGCTTTTGTGACGTAATTATTATCGGTATGTACAAATATTGGGCTCTAGGTAATGGACCAATTAACAATTCATCAGGGATGCTCGCTCGCACTTCAGCGTCAGGCCTTCGTCGTAAAACGCACTCGGCCACTTTGTCTCAGATGTTGCTTATTGCTTACTCCATTTGCGTTTAACATTTTCGTTGAGGGAAAATCACGTGTCTATTTACAATTAAATACCTACATGGCTACAGAGCAAAAAATTGACTTAATAAGGGTACATGAGTATAGGTACCAAAGTCTTAGGTACTTATAACCACTCCACTTGTAATTAAGTACCCTACTACTATTAAAACCCAATTCCATCTGTTATTGATATATGTATAATTCGAAAGCCAGATCAGAAAGAAAACCACCATATTTCCAGAAATAGGCCCTTTGTTTTTATTTATTTTCTAGTTTCTCTGTTGGCAAAATAACGCAAGCATCTCAGTAATGGGTATTCGCACATTCGTTTTGGGGTTCCGAATCTCGGGAGAGGTGCTCTATTGGGCGGGCGGGAGGCTAGATGCGCCTGGCGGGCGGCGCATCCGCCCTGCGTCAGTGTCGACAGTAGCTCGCCGCCGCGCGCTCGGCCGCCCGTGACAGGACACAGCCATCGTCCTTCTCTTACGACACATTATATTTATTACAGTTCAAAGAAAATAGCTGTAAATCGTGAACTAAACAAATATATTTGAAACGATACGATACTAAAATTGTAGAGAATGTAGTAATGAGTTGAATGTAAATTCGTTGAGTTTGGCATGAATATTCTAAATGACAATAATCTCAATAGGTACTCATAACTATGTTCAAAAGTTGCTGTGCACGACCGAACAAAAAACTTGTTAAAAGCAAATCAAAGCCTGAAAAAATGGATTCATTATCAGAATCGGACGCTGCTCACACTAAAGAGAAGTTAGTTGAATTGAATACTACGAAAACGGAAAATGCAGATGAACTAGCGCAGGAGGAACCCATATCCGACGTGAAGACCGATACTTACAAGGACGATAAATCACTTCATGAACTTTCAGAACAACAAATGACTGACGAAATTTCGGAGCAACAAATGACAGACGAAACTTCTGATAGGCAAATGATAATTGAGGAAACTTCTGAATCAGCGCCAAGTAGTGATCAAAAAAGTCAATCTGTTAACTCTCCAAGTGACAATGAAGAAGACGATCTCGTGTTTGCTAAACGAGAAATAACAAAGAAAAGATATTCCATCGATTATAAGAGTCGTCGTTTGGATTTCAAACGATTTTCTATGGATTGCCGCCGAGACACGGTAACCCTCGAAGAACTCGCTCGACTCGAGCAAGAATTGGCTAAAACCACTTTTGCAGCGCGCCCTATAACACGACGCAAGAGCACCGGAATTTTAAAGTCTACCACTAGTAGCAGTAATAGTGTAGTAGAGCAACGTGTGACGCCCAAGCAGCCTTCAGAGTCAGAGGAAGATGATGAAGTGTTTGAGGAACCTATAAAAAAAAAGGAAACAGACGGGCCGAAAGAGCCGCCTGCTACCCCAGTAGGGCGGGATGAGCTAGCATTGCGAAGACACCGGTTCTTTTCTGATTTAGTCTGTGCCGCACGCGCAGCTGTCGAGCATCGAGTCCGGTTCGACCCGCTTGGTCCTATGGTTTCTGATACTGGTGAGTTTAATGAATGGACCTGGTTTCTTTTGCAGATGCTAATCGTCTAAAAAAAGTAAAGCCTTATATTCTCGTAAACAACCGGCTTACAATGAGCTACAAACTAGAATCGCCTATAGGTTAAAACGCCATAAATTACTTATTTATAGCAGTTTATCAACAACGTTTAGCCACGTCTTGGTGCTAAATAAATCACAATAGGAATAATAAAGTCTTGTTTCTCTGTCGTCACATTATAATGCACAACACGTTCTAGACATCCTTGGTCTTCTCTCATTCTTATCTTGTAGATTTTATTACACGCAGAAAAAATCGATACCGTTGGCGCCAGCCCAAAGCAGAGCTGAAAAGTCCCGTTCTATCCCGTTTTAAGCCACCTTAATACATTTAATTTAAAAAAAACTTAAGTTGTTTTACATTTGCAAATTCCGATTTGGTCGTACGATTATCGATTTTGTTCCTTAAAGAATCTATAGTTTCTCATGGTAGTATCTTGTTACCTTATACTTTTTCCATCTCTTTACCAGTGGACATTGCTGCGGCAGGGTAAGCAATATTTAAAAAGTACATTTTTCGACACACGTATGGATGGAGTTAACTCAGTGAAGATAGAGATCTCGCTAGCTAGAGTCATCGAATTGAAATATCAGCCGGGTGATTGTGTAATTCTGTTGTCATATAACAAGAAATAGTGATCACGAACCGAAACACAGAAACAGCCAACACAGAGATACAAAATATTGTTGTCATCATTTTTCGACCGCTATATTATTATATCTGTTGCTCTCTAGTTTTCCAATTCGCTTTTTCTCATCTTATTGCAATCGTTCTTTGGCAAAGATGGGTTTAGTTTTTATTTAATTTTTATTGCAATCGAAGTTCTAAATCATGCCAAAACTAATACATACGTTTTGATTGCATCAAAAGATACGCGACTACCACAGATTCACACGTAGTTAAAACAATATTCAGTAGCTTATACATAGACTTGTAGTTCTATGAGTATGTATGTCTACTTTGTTAGAATAAATAATAACCTTTTAGATGCTATGGTTCACGTAAAATTCATGCATGTGTCCTAGTTTATGTCTGCTGTTGTCCCCGGGGGAACGTAATGTTTCGGTAAAGTTCGTTGGTAAATTATTTTCTGATCCAATGTTATATATCGGTCGGGTAAAAACTGCTATAGTGTCTATAGCTGTGTTGTTTAACCGACTTCAAAAAAAGGAAGAGGTTCTCAATTCGGTTGAATTTTTTAAATGTTTGTTAACGCATAACTTAGACATTTAAGAACCTATTTGAAAATTTATTTTTTACCTAAATCTTCCAAATTGGTCCCATAAAAACTTCATGAAAATCGATTCAGCTGTTTGCCCATGAAGTCGGTTTCTCAACTATTTCAAACTTATTGCATAATACATGGTCGTGATAGTTATACATAATAGTGAATAAGGTGATTCACGTATCTCACTATACGTTATTGATTTACCATGATGCTAGATGACTAACATGGCAACCAATATTTATTACATTTAGGATTTTAGGATTACCTACTGAGTCGCTGTTCATTTACAACCTCTTATTTATAAACAGCCTCTTTGTGTACTTGCATCGGCAAAGCGTGAAGAAGAATGGGTAGAGTTCATGGAAACGCCAAAGAATATTTTGATCTAATCTCTGACTAGCAAGAAAACTGGTTATTAATTACTAACTGCTTCTAATTTACCGGCTTCCTGATATTTTAGGCAATATTGGAATTTTAACTATTAAAACTTACTTAGATATGAATAGAAAATAAATATTAACCAGCGCGGTAGTATAATGAGGTTTTGCGTTAATGCATCAGCTTATTGCCGTTAGCTGTAGTAACTATGATTTATTCTGCGCTTTAGCTTAGCTGTGTGTGTGTATTAGGTGTTGTTACACACTGGCCGTGCAGAGTTTTGTATCAGAGTTGAACGACGTCATCGTCTAATGAGTCATGAGTCGGGCGAGGCGATGAGATAGTGCTACTAGCTAGAGGTTCTAGAGAGCGTTCGACCGCCACTTGTCAGTGAATCACAATCATACTTCCGTTGGTGCCGGTTTAGTCTGTCAGTCGTCGCACGCGCACACGGCACGCATCTTGTTTTGTGACCAACAGTGGTATCAGTGCATGAAAACAACGGTTTATTGTGCTAAAGTGCTGGGAAAATAGTGTAAGATTGACATTAACTTCGGATTCTTTGCAAACTTGTTGCAAACACTCTTGGTAAGCTCTCTGGACATCTATAACTCATGTTTTATTTTCATTGAAAATGTTGAACGTTGTAAAGCCCTGAATCAGGATAAAGTTATCGTCAATATTTATTAGTGTTTCCTACTGTACATTGTGTTTAAATCACACATGTTTAGAGTAGGCAAAAGCGAAACTCTGACTGCATCTGCATATTATTGATACTAGTATTTCATAATTACCCCTGTACCTACATTGTACTGGCTTATCAAAAAAGCTCTTTTCTATTTATATTTATGTTATCGCTATTCCGAGAGCCGGCTATGTTGGGAATTTCGTTATTGAATTTCTGCCTACATTCGAATGAAACAAGGTCATTAACTTATTTCGAAGGTCGTGCATTCCCAGAACGAAGTTGTTTCTGAAATTTGATAACATTACAAACGATGTAAAAAAATGCGTGCGTGATAAAAAAATGCCAATAAAAGTTCTGGCGAAAATATTAACCAGCACCATCTTATCTCGAAAACTCATACGTTTCTGCTTATATGAACTTGCCAATTTACATATTTAACATAGATAAACATCATAATAAGTATTTTCGTGATTTTCTAGTTATATCTAAAGCACAGTGATGCAAACGTAGGTAGTTATCGTTTAGTAAATAAGCGATAACTACCTACATTTACATCATTTGAAAAGAAAACAATTTGAAAAAGATTGTCAATGAATACACTTTCCTAATCTAAGCATGTTACAAACGAGCATTAATTAGGAATATAATGATTAAAAGCAGAATTTCTTATCTAATGTGGATATGACATAGATCAGCAACTGGATTTAATAATCGCAGCTCTAGCGGCAACTCATTAGGAAGTCGTTAACCTCGGATCATCATATTTAGTAAAGTCGCTCTCCTCTAACGACATAGTAGAATCATAATTACAATAATTATCAGGACTTTCTAGCTAGCTATACCATAGAGCCCTGTGTGTATTAAGGTACGAGTTTATGCAAAATAAACATAGTTGCTTGGATTCAAATACTGACTAATCTGACCAGCTGGCACCACTCCCAAGCGGTATGTAAATATAGCACAGAGAATATTGCTGGAAAGCAATATCTGAGATCAGCTCTCGTAACGGCACGCTCAGTGACCTCAGTATTTTCATGAATGCCCTTGTCAAGATTTCTGGGTCACATATAATTTGTATCCACTTGACCGGCTCTGCTCCAAGTTGTTAA
The DNA here is from genome assembly GCA_939531255.2 of Thera britannica. Taxonomy (NCBI): domain Eukaryota; kingdom Metazoa; phylum Arthropoda; class Insecta; order Lepidoptera; family Geometridae; genus Thera; species Thera britannica. The sequence goes on along the minus strand of OW618046.2, from coordinate 6,006,164 downwards.
ATCATTTGGAGAGTTCTGACGTGACTGAGAGGACGCTCATTAAGAATGAATATGAGTGCCGCTTAGGAAACTAGAAGCTCAGTGTACGGCCATGGATGTAGAGCATGTTGAGAGGAACTCTCCTTTGCCTTGGAGCGGTGTGGAGTACTTTAGGGTACTCTACAACGTAATTTAACCACCTTGCTAGTTTCCCTCCCTTCCGTCATTTTTAAACGAGTATGCAACGCGTTTTTATAGTGAACAAATATAATACTCTGGTCATTATATCAGTTAATTCAGATGTTATTTTCCAGTCACATCTTATGCTCATAGCTGGGAAATCAATCTTGGGCTTGTGTCTTTTTGGTTAATGAAGTTTTGATCGTCTAACCTGGTTTGATATTATACTCGTAATTACCGTGAATACTCGGGAATAATGTGTGTTTTTGCTTTGTTTGAAATCTTATACCTTTAAACGAGAAAATCTTGTATATATATATATATGTATACAGGGTTATTCATTATTAGCTGCAAATACTCAGGAATTAGGTTCAACAAATAAAATAAAAAATATTTATGAAATGATTTTTTTTAAGTTTTGTTATGAAAATCCCGAGAAAATCGATAAAGGAATCATTGGCGCCTGACCTATTTTGACCTTTGATCCGCGCCCGCGCGCCGTGAGTGACACTCTGCGTTCTGTCACCGCCTGGGTGGGTCATCGTCCTGTTCTCCGTGGCAATCATTATGCAATAGCCGTAAAGAAATTAATAAAAATAAAATTTTGATACAAAAACTTGAAAAAGTTTTTGATCAAATTTAAAAAAAAAAATTTCATGAATATTTTTTATTCTATTTGTTGAACCTAATTCCTGAGTATTTGCAGTTAATAATGAATAACCCTGTATATATATTTAGGATCTCGGAAACTGAGCCAACAATTTTCATGAAATTAAGTATACAGGGGTTTTTGGGGACGATAAAACGATCTAGCTAGGTTTCATTTTTAGGAAATGTCCCCCTAATAGTAAAGTAAATAATCAACTTTATCCTAAAATCATAACTCCTAGCGCCATCTGTTGATTAAGTCATGAGTTAGTGGGACAGAGAACGCCATCTATTGACGAGTAGTGGAGTTTATTATTATGTCGGTAAGATCGAAAAATATTAATATTTAATCAGTATGTAAGTAATTCGTATTTAAATATAATTCACAACAACAGTTTACCAAAAAAAAAATACCGAGCGAAGCTCGGGCACTAGTATAACTTTATCAGAAGTTTGAAAAGGTCTATATGTGGGATTAAAGGAGGTCAAGCGTGGCGACTGGTTGCTACCAAGACCGACACTGTAATAGCATAAACACCGCAATCAGAATGAATAAAATAAATGTCTAAGCTATCAAACCATCTAGCCTTAGACCAAGCAAAACTCGTTCTATGGGAACTACTGAATAAATAAACAATGTGTTCAACAGCACTAAATAAAATGAACACACATGGTTTGATTCTGGTCAGATACGCGACCATATTGTAAGTGTGAGTTGTGCGACAGATGGCTTTGAACGTAAGCTTTGCTTGGTAGCTGACTCTTTATATGGCAATGCTGACCGTGTTTTTTGGTTTTCTATTTATCTTACAAATGAATACTGTTTCTTTCCCCCGTTCCCTTATCTTCAATAGGTAAATATTTTACCGAAACAGCACATTTGCGCGCCACGGCACCCCGTCTCATTCCTTTACCGTTAATTAGTGTAATCAAAAGACAGAAATTTTATCTTGGCTTTGTACTAACTTCAGATAGCGCTTTTAATTAGGTTTTCTTCTCTGCTTAAACCCTGTTTCTGAAACGCCGTTATTTAAAAAAATATGTTTCGAGAGCCCAGAGACAAGATAATAAATTAATTAAATTAAGCACTGAGATTTTGTTAAGTCCCTCGAATTACCACTATCTTGTATTTCGTGTTATAATTCTATACTTGTGGTAACTCGTTGTGGTTGAGCTGGATTACTGTTGTTTCACTTGCAGACTTGTATTATTATTATAATGCACGTAGCAAATGGTGGTTCTCTTCAGATTCATAATCATAAACACCGTTACCTGCCTGATGGAAAGATAGTAGTCCCCACTCTTTAGTAAGTACTACTAAGTAAGGTATGTTAACACAAACCAACTGCGAATAGGAATCACACGGGTTTCGTAAATATGGAATTACCGAATGTGTTTTAGGAAACAGGGTAGATCAGACAACAACAAAAATATATAAAAAAGGGATTAACTTTTCCTGACGGAACCTTATAATCAAACAAACTGTACAGAAACTCCAACAAACATGGGACTCAACTAAACTTCATTCAAAATTTATTTGAAATGTTTTGTTATGCCTCGACCTTTCTGCCACATCAAATATTTCGAAATACACAATGTCGGTCACAACAAACTACGTTTTATTTTATCAACAGAATTAAAAACGTCGGCTTAATTATATGTTTTCAATTCTTGGATCGGGTTATTGTTTAAGAATCTAAGTAAACACTAATTTCAGATATTAATAAATGAATCAACGCGTTGTCTCCAGTAGTGTTCTATTTTCCAGCTCAGACAGAATCTTTTTATATCTTTAGGTATTTATGAATTTATTTGTGTCTTTAACGAGCGATGATACAAAAAGTTTCCAAATAAAATAAATTATATGCTAGATAACTATGCGCCTTGGGGTCCTTTTAGCGTAAAACTTTCTTTATTACGCAGTATTTTCTTTTTATGAAAGAATCATTACAATGGATCGCCTTATATCACATTATTATCATAGTCGCTGCTGGGCATAAATATAGCAACAACTCAGGATAATGTTTGTAATTTTACGTATATATTTTAAATTATTTCACCCTCCAACTTTTTCCAATTGTAGAGCTTTATCACTTCATATCAAACTGAGTGGAACATCCGACACTTCCGTTTTAAAGACGCACCGAACATTTTACCGCGACAAGAATCTTAAACTGGAACGCTTTTGTCAACAACAACAATATTTTACCTACGTAACTTTTCTCACATCACTTCAAGAATAGAAAAAACATTTGTTTGGCATACGCATCAAGACCGAAGACAAAAACGACGGTAGCATTAAAAAACTTGCATTAGTGCTCTGCATGAGCGCTGAAAAGTCTACAGTAAAAAGGATAAAGTATTCCGTAATGGCTCAGCATAATTTTTGAGTGTGATAATAACGCAGATTTTTAGCAGAAAGTTGAAACCTATAAGAGAAATTAGTGCTGATGACATTAGAAATTATTTTCTGTTGATGGTAGGATGTTTTTTTTCTTACTTTCGTTTCCCTGTTCCTAAATTAAACTTCTCTAACTTCTCATTCTATCTACTAGATAATTAGGCTCAACTGAACGGCTAAGAATCTTATCTTGGAAATTGCTAGCCGCTGAACTCTTAACTAAGCGATTGAGACTATTTTCTGAATAAACTGACTCATTGAATGCACAATTTAACTATTTTATTGGTAAAAAATATATTTTTATCAGAAGTCTTTTAAAGTCTTTTACGTACACACTCGATTACGTACTGAATCGACCTCGACGGTATACAACCTCGGTATATCCTTAAATGACTGCAGTCAGTCAGTTGAGTACCTACCAGCGACGGGATCTCGCGAACTGGTAGCAATGACCAGTTTTTGTCGGTTAAGGCCTCCTAAGCCCGTATTCAGAAACGGTGCTTGAGAGAACTTGAGTCGAGCCTCAAGCAGTCTCAAGCATAGATATTTAGACCGTTCTCCATTGAAAAATGACAATAATCTTCACTTGCGGCTCGACTCAGAAGCACTGTTTCTGAATACGGGCTTTAGTTACTCAATCCGTCTGGTGAGAAGAACATCATTAGGATAGAAATAGGAAGGAATCATAGATAATTACAACTGCAATTAAACAAGTAGAGCTCTTCTGTAGATTTAATGATGACATAAAAAATTGCGAAGTGGATTATATTTTGTCATGGTAGACGAGTTTCATATAAATTAGTGTACTAATGACGCCTGCTATCGCCCCCCTCCTCAACTGGACACAAGGATTGTGTTCGTCCAGGTTAACGTTTACTGCTTTGTTTTGCTATAATTATTTTATTAACGGACTAATTCCTATTATATGACTTGTTCGTATACATTTATGGTCCGTTAAACTCCAACAGTAGTAAAAAATCCAGTAGCCTAGTGATTTCAGCGTCTGTGGAGCACCAAAAGTTTTGTCATAAAGCACGAAAAACCACAGTCACATGTATTGATTAACCCTAACCCACGAAATGGTTATATTGTTCTACAGTTTCGATTTGTTTTCTTTTTCTTTCCTTTGAATGAGCTAGGCGATGGCGATTAGCTGAAACGCTGTCATATTTGACAGCGTTTCAGCTCATAGATGTGCGCAGGCCTTTAAGCATACCGACTCTAAAAGAAAATTCGAATTTTCTCGAGTCGTTTTCCTTATCTCACAGCCACGTCTTTATCTGCTGTCAATGTGTGATTAGAGAGCTAACTCACAAATTACTCATACTACTGTGCTATTATCGTGTGACACAGTTGATAGTAGTCGATCGTGGTGGTTATACCGTTGGATTTCAGCGACTGAATTCCATTTTCGGGGGAAATGGCTGGAAATAGTGCACCAAGAAACATGCGGAACTTAATTGAAATGTTTGAAACGAGAACGAGCAACGCAGAGGAAGAGGATGTGAACGAAATTGTTAATACAACGCGCGAAGCTTACAATATATCTATGGGTATGAAACAGCAATACAACATTGATTATAAACAAGTTAATTTTAGTTGTATTTTGTTACGAGTATAATCCGGTGTAAGCAACACATTGTTCGTTAGCTGTAATAGATAAGGTGTCATTCGCATTATCATAATGCGATATGCTTGCGTTTTCAGTGTTTCAAAGCAAGATTACTGAGAATTTGACGTTATTGTTTTTCAAGGTAAACTTTTGGAAACCTTTAAATTAAACGTGTTATTGAGTTTTTGTTTGTTGGTGCATGAAATAATGGAGTGTAAACGGAATAAGTATAAAGTTTTAATGAGTTTCAAACAAACTCTTAGACCAACTTCGTCTTGTATATCGTTTGCATGTGGAGGTGAAGCTACACTTTATTAATTAAGGTTGTTCGATTCCTATACAAACTGAATTTACACAACTATGAGCAAACAAAGTATAAATGTACACTGAAGTAGTTGTAATAAAATTTAACAGTGGTCTTTATTGCCGGCCAGTTATATAAAGTTGGAGAGAACTGTAGGATAACAGAAATATTAATAAAAAACCAAAAAAGTAATTTTTTCGGCATTCTTTCTAACGGGTACTCGGCATTGAATACGTGAATGAGCTTAAATTATATGTCTCAAAATAGTCGTAAAAAACTGCTAGTTTTTTTTCTGAAGCTCCTACTGCCACGATTAAAGGCTGACACTCCAACTTTATATAACTGGCCGGTAATAAGGACCACTATAAAAGCCTATTACAGCTATTTCAGTGTACATTAATACTTGATTCGCCCATAGTTGTGTAATTTAAGTTTGTATGGAAATCGTACCCCCTTAACTACACATACTAACTACATTTGTAACTCAAACAATGCATAGTATATTTTGAACAAAATTTTCTTTGAAAATACTCACTTGTACCTACTATAGTATAATTTATAAAGAGATATTGGTGGGTAGGCTCGGTTTGAAGATAGCAATTTCGCGCCCACAGGCCTCCCACGTCAGGCAAAGTCAAAGAGGATTAAAATTACGTAGTCGGCAGTAACTTGGAACGCTCGGTACGGTAGCATTTAAGAACTCCTTTGTGAGTGAAAACTTTCTGTATTCGAGATATACCTACAGGGCTAGTGTTAGAGCAAAATTCATATTTTTTGCCGGCTACGGCTTAGCAAAAAGGACGGTTATGATTTTGACCGCTATGTTTGTATCTGTTCCCTCTCCCTTGTATCATAATGAACATGCCATTATGTTGTTTTGTTAATGTATTAGGTGGATCTAGTTTCATAGTTTTAGACCATGTTTTTTTAGTAGGATAGATTAGTTTGTTTAGTTTTAATTAAGCCGGGTTATGGTTTTTAAGCTTTTTTTTTATTTTCTAAGATAGTATTTCATTTAAGCAACTGTAGGCCGTATAAATATTTCTAAAAATCCGTTATTATTGCTAATAAAATTGTTCAAAAGTTTTTTTTTACATAATTTTATCACATCAATATCGTTTCAAAATAGCCGTAGGCTTCCAACATTCTGTAATAGCACACCGTTTTCTTTTATTACAGTAAAGTATTCTTGTGGTAAGATAAATTACAGTCTTTTGTCAAACTGGGAGTTGTGCGTTTATGTAAGCTCCGTTTAGCGGTGCTGAACCGGAATTCGATTTATTTTTTAAGATCCTTACTATTCCTTCACTTACAGAAGCGAATGCTGAGATAGACCTTTCAGCAGGGCTCTCTTATTGCGCGCACTTACTTAGCCTTTGTGGTTGCGGTTAGATATGAGTATTGCACAATAAATTAGGGATTACATGCTTGACTTTACTGCCGTTATAAATTCATTTAGTGTCTAATACAAGACGCTCTGTAAGAAGACGTGTAAGTAGTTAATTTATTAGAATTACATTTCCGCATTGAACGTTACCTTTTATGCGCTCCGGAAATTTACATTGTACGTTTCAGTGTTGCGAACCAGTTTTGGAAAACCTACGATAACACATTTGTATTAATATACAATTACTTTGTAAAATAACGTGATATAAAAGAACATTATTCAACTTATAGTTCAACACTGACTTTTGCATTTCCTTAGTAGAGCTGTTTGGGTTTCTGCTTCAGTGAACAAACAAGAAAGATAATGTTTCTCAAAATGAAAGTGGTAGGGGATAGGGGTGTGTGATTTGTATTCCCTCGAGCATTCTAACATCGTCACCAATTTTGATAGATGAGACAACCGCGAAATTGGTTTATTATTCGCTGTAGTAGCTATGATGTGTACAGTACACATCGTACGTCATTTCTGCGGTACACCGCTATTTTATATTTTCAGCCATTTCACGATATTTTCGTATTCATTTTGCTCTGTCAGATAGGTGCTAACATTTTGTTTCTTTGTCTACCAGGTACTGAAGTCGAGTCAGCAGCTGTGATTATCAGTCCAGCATCGGAGCTCGAATCCCTGATCGAGCGCTTGGAGCGGGTTACGTCACGTCTGGAGCGGCTGCCTGTGCTGCGCCGCACTCCTCCCGGCTCCCCCGCGCCTTCCCCCGCGTCCGCCCCCTCACCGACTCCTCTAGATTTAGTGGATACAGACGATATGAGCGTCAACGGGTATCAGGACCTTGTGCAGGTAAGAACTACTCGTTGGGGTAAATGAGTTTTGGAGTGTAGGCATCGTCTAGGTAACCGTATGTATGAGACGCCGTAGACGCCGGAGCGACGACACAGGGTGACAGGCAGCCACTGGATGGGGAGAGCTGAAGATTTGGCTCAGTAGCGCACCATGGGAGAGATCTATGGCTAGCACTGAAATGCACTATCATGATGATGTGCAGGTAATCAATCAGCCACTAGTCCTCGCCAGTAGATCAAACATTCACACAGGTAAAGCAGCTGACAGAGGGTGATTCGTCACTCACCTGTATACTAAACGCTCTTGCAGTATACCGAGTACTAAAATAGGTACATAGTGAAACCGTGATCTCATTGATGAATCAACGCAATCGGATTTTGCGTCTAGCATAAAAAATATCTAACGATCAGTCGTTCTATGTTTGTACATTTTTTATGCTGTTACTTGATTTTAAACTCCCGTTTTGTTATTTAATTGTGTTTTATATTATGCAAAGCGCTGTAGGTTAGGGAAAACTAAAAAAGCCTAACCCAATAAATAGTAAATAACACATGCCTCCATGACGACAGATTCATAAACATACCTTTGTTCGCGAAAAACCCAAAAGAGTTTTGGAGAACAGAGCACTTACATTATTTGTTATAAGAGGATTATCTTTGGATTTATTCCTTCAACGCTGATAATCACAACAAAGAAAACTGTCATGTTTGGAAAATGTTTACCTATAAAAGGTACTGTAATATTTTTTTTAGTTGCGAAGTTGCGATGCATTCAGATTTTCGAAAAAGACGTTTTATCGCTGATGGGTGACGACTGACGATCCAAAAATGTCTTCTACTTGTAGATTACGATTAAAAGTCATATTATTAGAATCTTAAAAGCACGAGGCCACCGCAATTTAAGAACGACTTGACTCCAAAGCCGCCATCATAATTTTCTTGCCACTAAAATTGAAACGGTTAGCATTATTCCTTGAAATGGTTTCCTTTTTTCAAGCTCTACGCGCCCGCTTATGTACGTGATGTGCGTTTGGATTACGTAGTTTTATTTCTCATGTTTTATGCTCTCTAAAATATATTATATTTTTCTCGAACAATATAAAATCTGATTTTATTGTCTGTCGTGTAAAAATCTGCGAAAGAATACACCTGACGACAATAAGTAATTGAGTAGCGCCGGCGTGCTTGTCTTCAGAAACGGACAGAAAGTGTTCCATCGTCGCTCGCCCAATTTACTACAGTTCCGCCGGACGAGACGGTCACATAGCCATCACATAGCCTGAGGTAAAATCTTGCTTACTTCTCACCGCTTACCTTCCAGAGGATTGAAAGGGTCTAAATTTTTCTAAACTAGCGATCCGCCCAGCTTCGCACGGGTCGCTAGTTTTTTTCGGTAGTTCCTCGATAGATGGACTATCCAACACAAAAATACTTTTCCAATTCGGACCAGCAGTTCCGAGATTAGCGCGTTCAACCAAACAAACAATCATACTCTTCAGCTTTATAATATTTGTAAAGATGTGAACTTTTTTGTTAATTATTCAATTGACCTCTCATCTACCGCACGCATGCATAAACAATGTAAAACACTGTTTCAGTTTATTCATTTAGTAGACCTTTCTCTATTAATGATTGATGGAATAATAAATCCAATCAGAACATACCTATGGGTGATATACCTCGTTTAAGCAATATTTAAAAGTAAGCAATAAATTAGGAGTTTTAAGTGAAATAGTATTGTATTAGTGATTCTGTTTGGGCTGTGACGTTGGTAGATCAAACAACCCTCCGTTATTAGCGCTGATTGGAGATTGTTACCGCTAATGCCTGCAATAGGTTCTATCTGTGCCTGATCAAGGAGTTTTCATTCAAAATAGAAGCAGAGATCACTTAGATCAGATTTTAATTTGGCTGGGTTGCATTCCTGCATTCAAGTGCTCACTGAGTAACACTAAAAAATGAGGCTTTATTTCTACTACTTATACATTAAACAATAGTTATAGTTATAATAATTACATAATTATAGTCCATTGAAATGTTACATAAGCTTTACAGACATAAGCTTTCTTTTGTTTTTTTAGAGGACGCTATTTTATTTTTGGGACTGCGAAAAAATAAAATCCTTTAAAATAACCATCCCATAGGAAAAAAATCTTCGTATATCACGGTTATCTGACTCCAGTTATCTGCAAGAAAGAAGCGGATCATGTTAGTTATAACTCGTATCGTTATATAATTTTGTTTAGTCCGGACAAAAATGGATTTATTCGTGAATCTTCGAAGTTTCCAACAACGAAGTTTCCACAAAACAAACGTCCGGATTTCAGACAATAGCACCATGATGGGTAACTTTTATGAAGGAGATCCCTTTATTTATCGAAGCATTTTTTCGCTTTCTACATGACATAGTTCCCGTGCGATAACAAAACTTTGTTATACTGAACGAAAATGTCCATTATACTTTGCTCCACTTGGTGTAGCCTAAAGAAGAAAACAAGAAAACTTCTTTTAGGGATAAGTTTGCCTTTGTTACATGACCGCTCATTAAGATTCATTATGTCAATGTGTGCATACAATAATTGAAGAATAAAGATTTTAGATATTTCCTATTTCACTAGAGCCACATTGTATTAAAAAGTATTCATGAAATTTATGCAGTAAATATATAAAAATAACCACCTTGGCGCGTGTTTTATGTAAATTATTTCACATTATGCTTCTAAACGAAAAAACATGCTTATTTTTTGCGTCGCGGTCTTATTTATTTCCCATTGATGGGATTATTTACTCCTATAGCGATCAATCGCTATCCGAGCAAATATGTGTAATGAAGTGAATGCTTGTAACGTATATAATAAGTTTATCTGTGGAATGGATGGAACCTATTTAAATTCAATGCGGGTATTCCAACATCTCAATTTATAGGCAGTTGAGTTTCGACGACTCAACTCGACGTAAACTCTTGATCTATTTTAGCTTCCGTTACGTTTCTGTTACGACTTTGTTTTCAATTGTTTGCATAATATTTACCTACCTCTATGATATATCAATGCATCTTCCAGACTGTGAAAATATGAAATTTTTGTTCACAGGGTCCTCTGCGCACCTTCTTAGACCTTTCCCAAAAAATCGGAGGTGATGTCGCCACACAAGCCAACTTGGTTAACGCTGCTTTCCAGTAAGTGACGATTTAAACTAAGGTTCTATATCTAGCCACATGTCTTAGGTAGATTTAACACTAGAGCTTCCTGTAGAGCAACTTCTGATACCTTTAAGGAGAACGTGTTTTATCTATGATAATTCCAAAGAAAAGTTGTAGCTGAAACTACTTTTCGACTATTTGTCTTCCTACACTCATGAAGATGAGAACATGGTATTACTGCATAACTTATTTTATTTCATCTAAAGGTGCTCGTTCATAACTTCTCGCTGATTAGTAGTCTTCAAGAGTAAGGGGATGATTCTAAAGTACCTATTTACAACGACAAGGTCATATTCATGAGTCATAATACCGTCTACTCAATCTCCATACTCTTATAATTCAATATTCAAAATCGACCTCAGCATATTGAAGTAATCACTCACTCTCGAAGAAATTGTCTGACATCGAATGATATTATGAGACATCGAATCTATCTTTATTAAAATTGAAACCAGCGAGGAAAGGCAATCAACGAGGGATCTTGATTCATTTATTTAATATCAAATTATAGCCGGAGGAAAGAGATTTCATGGTATCAAACGAGCCGCAAAATATGTTTGCTCAGGGTCGCATCGACAAGATTTTGGCCGACCTCTCGTTTACCCGTCCATTTATGTTGTTTAACGGTACTCGTAAAAGTAAAACATCTATCCTTAAATGGTTATCGTCCAAAGTAATAAAACGTTGAAAGTAACATAAAAGCTATGAAGCTCAATGTAGCGGTGAGTTTAAGGGTTGGTTCGTTGACAGGGAGCAGCTGCGTTACATCCAGTTGGCAGCTGCTCAGGGCAAGCCCTCGCAAGCGCAGGAGCAGCAGTTGCTAGCCCCGACCAGCGTGCAGATCTCTGCCATCCAGCAGTTCAGAGAGAAGAACCGCGTTTCGAAGCTGTTCAACCATTTGTCAGCGATTTCGGAGAGCATCCCGGCGCTTGGTTGGGTGGCGGTGGCGCCCACCCCGGCTCCGTACGTGAAGGAGATGAACGACGCAGGACAGTTCTACACGAACCGCGTCCTCAAGGAGTGGAAGGAAAAGAACAAGACCCATGTGGAGTGGTGCCGTGCTTGGGTTCAGCTGCTCTCCGAACTTCAAGCGTATGTGAAACAGTACCACACTACGGGACTCGTCTGGTCCGGTAAGTAAACTTTCAGACTGTTTACGTTGTGAAACGATGTTTGCTTTGGTTAACCTACTGCATCATTAGAAAACCCCGTAGCTTTTATTTATTCAAAAAATCTAACTCATCTCAAACAAAGCGCTTGCAAATAGAAGTTCAAATAGCACCCTTTGTTTAGCCAGCGTTTGGTTTCGACAAATCAATAGCCGGAATTCGTAGCGGTACCGGTTGACTATGTGTGTTGTGTTGAGTCTGTTGAGATTTTTAATGAATCAAATATCAGCGGTAATATAGGCATCTATAGACTCTTGAGTCAGTTGTGCCAACTGTCTGTCTATCTATTAGTAATTCTGCAGGCTTTTTAATTGAGCCACTCGACATAAATTGTAAAGCCAGAGCTATTTCCATGTCGCTTTGCGGTTCCATGTTGAATGCATCAAAAAGCTAACTGTAAACTCCAATTACTGCGACCTTTATTCCCGACATACCGGTAAAACCGCCTTTTGAATGCATAAAATCGTTAAAAGCTAGTCGCCAGAAAGGTTAATATTTAACCTTATAATCTCTCCGGGGAGACCCTGTAACCCACGTAAATTATAGCAACGGTTTCCGTTCGCAGTCTTCGCAAAAGTTTATGGATTTCTGCAAAGCTCAATACTATGTTGTAATCCGTATGAGAGATAAGCGGCTTACGTAAGACAGAGAAATTATTCTTGAGAGACCCTCCTGAGACTGTCACGGACAGAATACACGAGTAAAAGGGTAGCTTAACTGCCATCCTCCTTATACAATTACCTTGAATGTATTATGCTCAATTACAAACTTAAACACGAGGCTAGAGGCGACAGTATTTTTTTATTATTTACCGTTACTGAAATTGAGATGGGAGCGGGGGATTCCATTAAACAATTCCTTGTTTAACGAACGGTGCTACCCAGTCGGGTTACGTAAGTGTTGGTTTATTCATTTCTGTATTAAAATATATTTTTTATCATAAATGGGCGGGATATTCAGCAGGGTTAAGAAGCTCAGTTCACACGATTCCTTTTCAGTTTTAGGATCAAGGTCGGTTTGCGGAGCACAGATCAATGACTTATCCCCTTCACCGACCTCCACGTAGCGGTAAAGTCGGGTATACTTCGATCTCTGCTCAGCCATATGTTAAACGTTCCTAAAGGAAAATCTAGTGTGAAAACGCTGTGTTGTTATGGTACGTAATCGACATAAAAATGGCACAGCGGGAAACATTGCTGGCGGGAACGAACGAAGTATCCTTTGCGACCGATTAAACACATTCAAAATGTCCTGAGACTTAACTTACTTTTTTGTTCTTTCACATACCCATTATTATTGTACTGTTATTTGTGTGTACTGCAATAGTTCATGCATTGTTTATCTTTTGACCGGTTTGTGTAAGTAGTATTTAGGAATTACTCACCCTGTTGAATCAGCCAAGTCGTAAAACAGGTCTTACATCCTTTGCTTATCCTAATGACTACGTTTCGTACTGTTTTTCATTTAAATGGCCTAAAATATTCAGAGCACAAAGCTGGAAACCATACCGTTTTATTCTTGAATACTTAAAATTATTTATTGTTTGAAACAATAAACTTTATTTGAGAATTTCAGTAAATTTTCCGCTCTAAAACGCTTGTTAACTTCAAACTCATCCCGAATCCATCCATTTTTAAGGTTCCGTAGCCAAATGGCAAAAACGGAACCCTTATAGATTCGTCATGTCTGTCTGTCTGTCTGTCTGTCTGTCCGACCGTGTCACAGCCATTTTTCTCCGAAACCATAAGAGTACACTGATGAAACTTGGTAAGTAGATGTATTCTGTAAACCGCATTAAGATTTTTTCACAAAAATAGAAAAAAAACTATAAATTTTGGGGGGCCCATACTTCAAACTGCAACTCATAAAAAATTTTTTCGTCGAACCTATACGTGTGGGGTATCTATGAATAGGTCTTCAAAAATGATGTTGAGGTTTCTAATATCGTTTTTTTCTAAACTGAATAGTTTACGCGAGAGACACTTCCAAAGTAAAAAAAAGTTGGTCCCCTCTAACTTCTAAAATAAGGGAATGATAAAACTAAAAAAAATATATATGTTGTACATTACTATGCAAACTTTCAACGATATTTGGTTTGAACGAGATCTAGCCAGTAGTTTTTTTTTTTATACGTCATAAATCGTAAACCGCAATTTACCTTTCGACGAACTACAAGAACCTGTTTCCTGTTTATTTTCTGTATATTATGTTACTTGATGCTACGGAACCCTTCATGGGCGAGTCCGACTCGCACTTGGCTGCTTTTTTGAACAGAATATACATACTTTAGTTATATTTCAGGATTGAAATGTTGGCGACAGATATCATTCGACTTTTGTTGCTCTCCCGGGAAATCTATGCTGTAAAAAAATATGAATGAATTTAATAAAATTAGAATGCGATATTTCACTAATTGAGGAGGTTGCCCTCATTTTACATTACGCAGACAAGAGTATTGCTCTTAAATTAGAAGAAGAAGGTGTCATAGAACTCTAGCTGAATGGAATCATGCATAACATTACATAATTATGATCTATTTTAGAGCTGCGTAGTCATCATTAAATAATGAAACCAAAATAGACTTTATCTCAGTCGGAATAAAAGACATGGAATATGTCAAACGAGGTCGCGCGTAAACATGATTTATTAATTTGTTTGCCAAAATTTGAGTGTTGTGAGTGCGGTCCTTGAAAATATGATTTTAGTTATGGCAAATATATCTCGCATAAAACATAATAGTTTATTTTAACTTGTTTTGAGGTTCTGACAAGGCAACATGTCGTCTGCACGGTTCAGGAAACTCAAAGAAAGGAACATATATTTTGCCAACGTAGCCCATTCTCTGCGAAATGTTTCATAAGAGAACGCTTTTGTTAAAACATAAAGGAAGTTCATTATTCGGTTTTGTTATGGAGGCGTACCGTACCGTAAGCAAAAGCATGCGTGTATATTAATACCGCTGAGCTGAGACTGTTGTAGTATTTATTGTAGTTCGTCTTATTATTCTTGTGTAAATTAAACTTCTATAACGACGGTGAGTCGCAGTTGCTGCGCTGTGTCGTACTCTAAGTGGTGTCACGGAAGACCAGCGTTATAGTGGCACTCGCTACTATAACATATTATGCTGAGTGACGACCAATTTTTATGTCATTGTTACTTAAAGATTTTTTTTTAAAAGATTTAAAAGATTTATTTGATAACAAACATCATAGATACAAAAGTGTTACAACATTAAACTAGCAGGTACATACTAAACATGATGGGTAGTACAATATTTAATGCGTAAGTACGCTAACTCCCACCCTAGGAGAACCTGTGTTGTGGGTAGTTAGCCTCTTTCGTCCAACTAATATCAATCGTATGAGGTTACGCTAGTTAAGAGTGCAGCAGAAAATGACGAAAATATTGTGTGTGTTATTTTAACATAGAAATTTAGGTTGAGATTATTAAAACTTTTAAATGATCCTTGTGTAATACTTGTGTGGCATAAAATAAATAATTTGATTTGATTTAGTAGGATAGTATATGGCTAGAAAAATCCGTAATACCAAACTTCTGCTACCTGGTAACTAGAACTAATTGGTACTTAGAGTTCTGAGGGATTAAACAAGTAAAGGTTTTTTATAAGAGCCCTGACTGGACCTATTCCGTCTTTACCATAAGGGCACACGGGGCCCGTGCCCAGGGCCCCCATTCTCAGGGGGCCCCGAAGGACCGACAATTTCTGCACATTCATTCACAAAACATTTTTGTCGGGCACATTACATTTTTTTCACAATACTACGCCATTATAGCCTACTGTATTTGATAACCTATAATAAATGGTTATACTTAGTAAAAAAAATATTATAATTAGCTTTTATTACTTTCAAAAAGGGCCCCAAATTCTTGTGTGCCCAAGGGCCCCAGCCTAGTTTAAGACGGCCTTCTGGACCTGAACATAATATTTCTCATTATTATAGTCTCAGTCGGTTGTAGTTATTGGCTGCGCACAGAAGACGTAATGCGTCACCCTTTTTAAAGGCTTTGCCTGAAAACCAGCGCTGCTTGACATGGTAGATATGCCTTGTCAAGTCGGGGCCTAAAATTGGCAAATTCATCATCCGCACTTGGCGTGTGCGGACTGGTTTCCGCAAGTAGGCCTTTCGCGTGACGCTTGACACGTGTTGTTCGAACTTTTTTAGGTTCTACGACACACCGGTTTCTTCACGATGTTTTCCTTCACCGTTTGAGACTACTGGCATTAGTTCACGACTGGAATTGAACACACGACTTTAGGATCGGAAGGCGGGGCCGCTACCACTAGACCACCAGAGCTCCTTATGGAGTCGGTGCCTATTGGGCATATATTTTTATCTACCATTATCTATTGTTAAAGTCTACAGCTATTTATGTATGTCAAATAAAATGAATTTTCTTTCTTGTAGGTAAAGGCGGTGCCCCCCCTCCTCCGCCCGGAGGCATGCCCCCTCCGCCGCCGGTTTTGCCTGACGTGGACTTCTCTAATCTGTCGGTGGACGACCGCAGCGCACTTTTCGCGGAGATCAACCAGGGCGAAGGCATCACCAGCAGTAAGTACCTTAGTGAAGCGATCGTGGACCTTAACAGCTGTTTAGGGCAGCAATAGTTCTAAATCTAGAATAGATCTAGAACTCTCTTTTTGGTGTCGAGTTTAAGAAATATTTGCTAGCATTTCAATTATTTATTTAAAAAATTGTCAGTTCCAAACGTTATATACTTTTTGGCGGCACGCAGCATAGAACAATTGCGTTTTTGATGTTTTTTATCATGATCATATGCTCCTTTCTCCATACAAATTCAACAGTTTTTTTCGGGAGTCGTACAGTGAAAAATGCCTTGCAGCAGCGCAAGAATTACTTTCCGAACAAGTTAAGCGACAAGATAAAATATGGAAAAACTTTACTAACATCTTCCTTCCTTCCTTTTTCTTAAAATCCTCATATTTAGTAATATTTTAAATATAATATTGGAAATGTAAAACTGGCGACATCGGCTCCCATACAAACGGCGCATGGTCGCATAGCTACTGTATTCTGTGGTTTTTGCTCTGTTTATGAGAGGGTTAGTTTAATATACACTCTTCTTTTTATTTTATAGATCCGTTCTGTGTTTAGGTATCTATGTTAAGCACGTTAGAATGTCGGTCCCGGCTATAAAAGTAGTAAAACTACGTGCGGCTATAAAAGTCGTAAACTACGTGAAGGCTTTCGTACGGCTTAAAACTCCTGACACCTGTGTTGGCTTTTGGGTATTGAAATTGCGTTTCAAACGTCGGGTTTATAAGTTAACTAGTGGACTCTTGCGCGACTTCATTCGCGTTTAACTTTTTTCATACAAACTTCAATCCCCCACTGCATCTTTTCCTGCCCCATTGACAGGCGTCTTGGCTCAGATGGTAGTAACCCTACCGTCTGCGCCGTAGCCCTTGGGTTCGATTCCCATTGAGAACAAATATTTGTGTGGTGAACATAAATATTTGTTCTTTGTCTGGGTGTTATATTGTACTCTAAGTATGTATTTATAAAAAAAATGCATTTGAGTATTATATCAGCTATCTGGTTCCCATCATACAAGCTCTGCTTAGTTTGGGGCTAGATACCGTTGTGTGAGTTGTTCACAATATTTATTACCTCTTTAGGGGTTGAGTTTCGGGAATAGCTTTCTTAGAGCACTACACCAGGGATCTACCCTCCAAATGTCATAATCCTACGACCATTAGTTTAGCCTGTGTATTGGTCAGTCAGTCATTAACGGTAAAGTTTTATATATTTAGATACAGGAAGAGGATTTTCATTGAAAAGCTCACAGATAAACTTCGCAATCGATCATTCATTGTGACTATGAATGAAAAGGGTCATTCAGCTGAATGCAACGACCAAAGCGCATTCACTATAGAATTCCCAGTTTCAATAGAATCGATACAGGTGCGTTTGAAAACTGTACAAAAGATTCTGCTTTGTATGAACTTCTAATACAAGGTTATTGAGTTCGTATGTAGCGTTCTATTCATAATTAAATACACTTTGAACATTCTTAATGAAAGCAAGAATTTGTTATTATGAACTATTTCCGCAGCCTCTGTTTCGTTTCCATTGTGCTGAGACTAGTGAGAATTTTCCGTTTTTTTTATTATGATTCTGAATTTCAAAATGGCGGAGTCACGTGACTAGTGATTTTGCAAGAGCGAATCTTTCCGCCCGATGTACTGCCATTGTTAAGATCGCTGGAAATCAGTGGCTGGAGAGAGTATCAAAATCGTTCTTCTTGGAAATGTATAGAGCTGAACATATCCAGAAGTGGACTGTAGATGATAATGATCAATTTCCCCAGGTCTGAAGAAAGTGACGTCAGAGATGCAGACGCACAAGAACCCGCAACTTCGTACGGGCCCAGCGCCCTTCAAGGCGGCAGCTGGCGCGGCGCCGGTCAAACAATTGCCGCAGCCGGGCGCCGGCACTCTGCCTGACAAGCCGCCTGTCTTCCTGAGGGACGGCAAGAAGTGGCTCATTGTGAGTATTGTCCACTCTTGTGTTACGACAGATTTTTATAGAGGTGCCATCTAAAAAAAAATGTCAATTTTTGACACAGAATTTCAAACTCACTAAGGATTCTGCGAACGCCTGAACGAATTATGTTGCAGGAATAGCACCGCTACTTTGGATAGCAATAAATAAAATTTCGGCATTAAGAGTTTATACTACGTAACATTCCTGGTAGAGATCGCTGTTAACGATGACTGCCCATTGTATTTCTGTGACAGTTTATTTTTAAGCTAGAAACTGTATTCTACTTACCTAGGTGTCATAGTAATCAATAAAGAGTTATCTATCTATCAGGCGCGGCACCGAGAAGTCGACTGGGTGAAGTGGTTACTACGTTGATGCGTAGTGTAACTAAAATTGACAAAATGAAACTTCTTTTCTAAGTAGACCCACAGGACCTTACCCTCGCCTTACCTAGCTACACAAAAATAAAATAAAATGTAAAATTAATATTTTTCTCCGCAAAAGCCTCAGTAACTGAAATTGAACTGCGAATTCCCTTGTTGTTTACGTGCAAAGACCCCATCTCCCGGGACGTGTGTATTGGAGACAAAGAAAGGTCCATGTCCTCTTATATTCAGACATTAAACCGCCAACTACGAATATGTTTTACGCCCTTGATAGTTGTAATCTTCTAACATTTTAACATTGAGTATTTTAGAGCGCAGTTAGCGTGAGTTACACAGTTGAATGCGTTTACATATTCAACTTCTCGTTCACACAGATTAAAGAAAGCTCCAACAACATTTCGTAGGCGATATGTGGTAGCAAAACTCAGAATCGAGCTACAGTTATATGTATGAACGCAGCCTTAGACTTCTGACAGAAGTACCTCCCAAATTTGAACCCCTCAACCAAAAGAGGAATGTTATAATAGTGTGTATATCTGTTTGCCTGTCTTTCCGAAGCATCGTAACTCCGAAATAGACGCACCGATTTAAATCAGGTTTTTTGGTGCCGGTAGTTCTAAGCTTGATTGGTAGAGTTTTCGAGGAGGTGATGTTCCACCACATCGGGCAATTGTTTTAATATGTTTGCAAAATTAACCAGACTTTAGATAACAGACTGTTTGTCCACAGGAATACCAAAAAGGCAACTCGAACCTAGTGGTAGAAAACGCTGAAATGAACAACGTGGTATACATGTTCCGTTGCCGCGACTCTGCTCTTACCGTCAAGGGCAAGATCAACGGCGTCGTACTCGACTCGTGCACCAAATGCGCGGTGGTGTTCGACAATCTCGTGTCAAGTGTGGAGTTCGTCAACTGCCAGTCTGTGCAGATGCAGGTAACACTTTGATAAATATTGTAGACTAACGGCCGCCTGCGGCTTGGCCACCAAGCTACCTCAAACCAATTTTCAGTTTAATCGGTCCAGCCGTTCACGCGTGATGGCGTGACCAAGGGAAACAGGAATAAATTTTTATGTATATAGATTATTTTCACAGTTTTTATACGAGCGCAGCCGTGTACACATATTATACATGTATAGCTCGTCGAATTATGGGGTGAATGCGTATCTTTTGTGGCAATCAAAACCTAAGTCGCAGATGGTGGTCGAAGTATCAATCTTTTGATTCCAACAGAATTATTCAATCACCCAGCTGGGACCTCTGTGACAAAACAATTCCATAAAAACAAAACTTTGAATCATTATAAAAAAAAAAAAATATGTGGTCAAATCATTTCATTTTCATTTTATTGTGCGGCTCGGTTCTACTCTATCTATATCGTAAAATAAATAGAGGAAACTAAATCATTATTCAGATCCCCTGTATCTCAATAAGCTACACTCAAATCGCGATGAGATCTCTACAGTTGTCGTCATCGTCCATTTCGTTTGTAATGTCTTCCATCGTTATTTGACTCCCGCTCTCTTCGATGGAATGCATCTTGCAGTTTTGCTGGCGAGCACTTGCCTACCTTTTGTATAAAACCCCTCAAAAAAAGACACAAAACAGCATTTATATCCCCTGTATTTCAATAAGCTACTCTCAAATCGCGACAAGATCTCTACAGTTGCCGTCATCGTCCACTTCGATTGTAATGTCTTCCATCGTTATTTGACTCCCGGTCTCTTCTTTGATGGAATGTATTTTGCGGTGCTGTTGGCCGATCACATCATCTATGTCTTGATCGCTGTAGTATTCGCGGGATACCGCCGTTTCGGGCACGTCCTGAAAATTATTGTTTTAAATATTATTACAAAACATAAAAGTAATACACATTGCTCAGTAGTTGGAGATATTCAAACAAATTATAATTTAGTAGAAATAAAATAAAGATAAAAATTAATATTGGTGGACATTTCATCCAGTAGCAGCCACATTTCGCTCTAAAGGGCTTCCCATATATCTGGGTAGATTTATGTTTTTTCTGTGACCCGGATTGTACTGGCTGCTCTATACACATACGGAAATTGGTAATTTTGCTAAAGCAATAATGGATTGGTCAAGAAAATGATGTGCCATAAATTTTGCAGTGATTGGCGTTCTACTAGCCAAAGCATTCCCGAGGATTAAACTAAATTAGAGTCTATTTATAAAACGACAACGTAGCAATTACCTCATAGTTGTACGAGTTAGGTCGATTGTGCGTCCAACTGATACTGTACTCGTCATAAAACGTGTCGTAGTCATTCCTCAGATCGCTGTCCGAAGAAGATTCTCGCGGCTTGGAGTAGTCCCCCATAGCTTCCTGAGACGCCACGTCGATCGGATAAGTGTCTCTATTCATGATATTCCGGTTTATCACCATGTTCAGCGTTTTCTGCCAATCTTCCATCAGCTTCTTTATATTTTCCGTCTAAAATGAAATAAAAGTCTGAGAGATGGCAATCTGAATAATCTAGTTACTGGAGTTTACGAGAGGGTTCTTTGACATTCTCAATGGCTGTTGAATAAATGGATGAATAATGTTAACCGTAATCGTCTGGATACTTCAGCATACATTTTTGAAAGCAGTTTTCACGCAAATATAAATAAGCTTACTTTCTTCTTCAACAGCGCACGTTTGTTAGCACGTCGCAATCTCTTCTGCTTGATGTAATGCTTTAGATACGCGACTTTGTAGACATTCGTTACTTTGACTATTTTGACTCGACAGTCTTGCCTCACGTCCATATCGCTGAGCGAGGAATAAACGCTATGGTCGGGACTCTCGTTGTCTGATAGTGATGCATATTCTCCGCAGTCCATTTTTTCTGATAACCGATCTGGTATCGCTAGTCTTTCGCTTTTGAGATCCTTTACCAACTCGGCTATGAAGTCATTATCTGTAAAGATAAAAATTAATTTTAGAGATATGCAATAAATAGTTTACGTGTTTCTTGAGGTTGGAAGAGACAAATACAAAACTTCTTTATTCAGTTGTATCACAAGGATCACTTTGAAACGTCTTAAAACTAGGTGAAATCTAGGTGTGTAATGAAAATGAACCAGCAGTCTTTTTCCGCGTTTAAACGACTGACCTTCTTGTGGGTTTGTGTGCATATGGACATGCATATCCAGGTCTTCATCACAGTCTGCGGCCGCTTCTAGCGCGTGTCTGAGCGTCGCGTCCGCCGCTATCATTTCCCTGACCCGTACTCGAACCCGCCTCAAACGTTCCTTCTCCCGCCGCAGAATATCAGCTCGTTCGTTGAATTCCGCATCGCGAACACACAATTTTGTATTCACTATTTGTATCTGCGGAGGTTTTGTATTAAGGAGGTTGCACTCAAAATAAATACCTGGAGAAAAATGCATAGGTACATTACGCCGTCAAGAGCATTGCTCTTAAATAAGAAGAAGAAGATTTGTATCTGGTTCCTATGGTACAAGCTCTGCTTAATTTGGGGCTAGAAAGTGCTGTGTGGATTGTATAAAAAATATTTATTTTATTCGTTTGTTTCTGTAATAGAAATAGAAGGTTATTGAAATTCCCTCGTAGCTCTCTGAACGGTATGAGTTCGGAGAGTTAGCGGCAAAGTTGTAATGGCAAAGGAATGTAACCGCAAGAAACTTTACTACTTTATGTTTAAGCTGAAAAAGGTTACCAAAGTGAAATGGTTTTCAATAATGTCTATTATCATCGTGACTCTGATATTAATACGAACCTTGACTTAAGTGGTTACGATCGAATGTTATTTATCTGATATTAGATCCCCTTTTCCTTAGTAACCGTCAAGGATATTGATTACTAACAGATTCGAGGAGATGTAAAACATGCCTAGGGATTACCTTGCCAATTTAGGCTCCTGACTGATGTTCACTCGAGGCAATAATAATAATCTAATCACATATATCCGTGATTGACGGCCAATTTCATCAAACTATCCCTACTCGCAGTTTACGTAGCCTTCCCGATATTGTTTACTTGGGAGGCGATAATGTACATCATGTTATTGTACACCCCGTTATTACTATGCCAGTTAAGCGACATGTACACTGGAGGAATACAAACATAGATTTTTGCTTTTTATGTTCTGGCACTAGATATTTATACTTGTCCTTGATACTTTATAGGGCGGATCCGACTTGGATAAGTAAGGTTTCGTTAGAACATAAAAACTACGACAAGGCGAGCGAGCAGAGCGAGCGTGCCGCGGCAGCGGCCGCCGCCGCAGTGCCAGAAAATGTTATTTTTTCAATTCCCTCAAAGGGGCTGTCCCATTCAGAACAAATTATCCATCACTAGATAAAAAAAATTAATGATCGAAATAATTATCTGCTACAGTGAGTACATGGGCCTTAACAATTTAACAGTGGAAAAATGTGTACATTAACTGGCCGTACATTAACCGGACCCGATTACTGTAGCTAAATCACTTTATATGTATATTCTCATTACCTTTAGTTGAATATCCTCTAGTTCAGTCTGTTTCAGTTTCAATCTTTCTCGTGACGTAACGTAAATACTTTTCACGAACTTGTACATGTATACTGCCGTAGGGACGTACTTGAGTAGAAATACAACCTGCGGGCATGGGAAAGTAGCAAATGTATTGGAAAATTCAATCGATGCTCCAGTAGTTAGCTATTGCTGAACCTTGGCTGGTCTGTTTCGAAGAAATATTAATGAATGCTTGGGAAGTAGGTCACTGGACTAGATAATACACGTTGTCTATCAGTAGAGGGATTTGACATTATCAGGGTTTTACTTTTTTACAAGAACCGGTAGAAGAAATGTAGGGCGCCCACCCACCAGGTGGACCGACGACATTGTTAAGATCGCGGGAAATCGGTGGATGGAAAGGGCTCAGAATAGATTTTCCTGGAAATGTGTAGGAGAGGCCTATATCCAGCAGTGGACTTATTCAAGCTGATGATAATGACACCACCGTTTCCTGATTTTCGTAAATTTTCTTCATCCAAAGGTTGTCGGGAAGAGATTCCTCATAGCGATAAGGCCGTCCATTGTACCTATATTTGTAATAAATTCTCTATATTAAGTCTATCTAGAATTCTAGAGGGATATAACTTTAGAATTAATTAAGTTAGGTACCTTTTTTGTATCTTTTTTACCTCTTTTTTTTCTTATATTAGAGATAATTGCCAAATCAGAAGCTATCTTAAAAAAAGAAAGTTAGATACCTACCAGGTTGAGAAATGTTAACCGCAAATAAATTCCGTATATAAAACTGATGAAATGCTGTCCGAAGGGTATGCCATACATATCTGCTAGAGACAATAAGTAATGATTGAGACTCCAGGATGCTCCATTCACCACTTCTTCCTTCCTCTCGGCCACCACGCTCTTATCCATGACCATACTCCGAAGGCTAATGGCGGTCACTACCGTTACCAACAATAAAACTAAATTAACCATCCAAAAGAAAATAAACTACAAAACCACATTTAAACGTAAAAATAAAAGTAATGAAAAATGTTTTGTAAATAATTTTGATTAGAAGTTTTGACATGACATTGGCATTTTTGTTTTTCTCTGAATCAATCTTCTTGCAGTTAGCGCAAAGAGAAGTTATTGTCAGAAAGAGGAATTATTTTAACGATATTTTCCGATCTTTTCAGCAGATTCAATTCAATCTCAATTCAAAATTTTCTTATTTGGTTAATTGTGAGTACCTAATTGCGTAAATATAATATAATTTCTTAAAAAAAAACTTTATTCAGTTGTATCATAAGGATCACTTTAAAACGTCTCAAATGTAGGTGAGTCTAGGTGCCAGTTTCACGCGACCAAGCGTGGGCCAGAACAGGTTTTCGTTCCCACTCTCGTCATTTCAGATAGTCACTCTTTTCTTACCCATGTCAACCTTCACACAATCAATCCATCTTTTCTTTGGCTTACCCCTATTTCTATACCCATCCACTTTCATATCTAGCACTCTTCTTGTCACATGACATTCCTCCCTTCGCATGACATGCCCGTACCACGCCAACCTATTGCTCCTCATCTTTTCAGTCACTAGCGCCACTTACAAACTGGTAGGTATTTTGAAAATAGGTGTTTATACCCCTCTATCGCGTGTTGACAATGTGTCTCAATTGATTATTTCAAACGTGACCCCGGTAAGGCGTGGAACAAGTAATTGCCATTTACTTCTCTATCACACGCAATGATAGGTAATTGTATCCCTCCCACTTGGTAGTATTATTCGTTTATTCGTAATTTGTAAGATAGTTCGACACACCCTATAGCACATACTGTATTACTTCTCTTTATCTACAGGGCGAGTCTTTTCGATCGCATTCTAGAAAAACATCTAAACAAGCTAGAGTTATGGAAAAATTTTGTTTGGAGTCACGAGCTCAATTTTGATAAAAATATGAACTGCATTAAAAAAACATTAGTTTTTCGAGAAAATAGATTTTTATTATTATTATGAGTTTATTTTGCATATTTTGATTTTCTAGCTCATAACAAACAAGTTCTCTAAAGCAACAATAGGTCTAATGTTGTATAGTTTTAGTAGTAGTAGAGCTCTTTGTGAAGGCGGCCATATTAGCTTAGTAACTTGTGAAACTAAATCCAGGCAGCGAAATACTAGATATTTACTTAACTTTGGTAAGGCTTTTAGTGAAGCTTTATTATGTGATTTTCCTACTCAATTTGCGTTGAATGTTATCTTTAGAAAAGAAATAAGTGGCTTCCGTTTAAGTACTGTACCCGAAGTCCCAGTGCCTTTACAACATTTCGTTACCAAATGTTGTTTTCGTTTTGCCTATTTGTCTCTGTCTATTGTATGGAGAAAAGATGAGACAACAACTCTAACTACGTAGCGTATTTTTGCCGTCTCATATTTTCTCCATGCAATAGAGTGAGACAAAAAGGCGAAACGAAAACAACATTTGGTAACGAAATGTGGTAGCAAAACTCCGACTTCGGGTTCTGAGTAGTTATTGAGGTAGCCAGACGAACCATTACATTTTATGCTTTGAAGTAGTATATACTAGCAGCCACCCGCGGCTTCGCTCGCCTCGT
Organism: Thera britannica; assembly: GCA_939531255.2. NCBI lineage: Eukaryota > Metazoa > Arthropoda > Insecta > Lepidoptera > Geometridae > Thera > Thera britannica. The sequence goes on along the minus strand of OW618046.2, from coordinate 5,980,439 downwards.
GCCCGCTACGCCCCGTTCCCGTTACTTACATCCGTTCTCCGTTACAATACTCGTATCTTCAAAAATAGTTAGCCTATGTGTTATTCTGATGTATAAGCTATATTATTGTAAAGTTTCATTCAAATCCATTCAGTAGCTTTTACGTGAAATAGTAACAAACATCCATCCATCTATCCATACTTACAAACTTTCGCATTTATAATATTAGCAGAATTTAAAAGTACTAGTAGATTTAGAAGTCCTTACTCCTTTTCAGTTTTTACCTACCTTTATATAATCCCTTGAGATCATCCTCTACACTCAGTCTACACATATCAGATTATTACTTTTTACTTAACAAACTTGCAAAGAACACAAAGTCCTAATCTAAGATCTCTCAAAGCTATTTCTCCATGAGATTCTCAAGAACACTTTAGCCTGAGCGTGTGTTCGAACTCTAGCCTATTGACCTATAAAGATAAACCGAAACAGCTTCACAACTTTGATGTCTATAAGGTGTAGTCAGAGGCTACATATAGCACTGGTGGTCTATAGTGTTAGCGAACCGGCTTCCGAGCCTAAGGCCGCCGCGGGTTCAAATCCGGTCGTGAGCCAATGAGTTTTTCTGCCCAAAAATATATGTACACTATGCCAGTGCTCTCAAACGGTGAAGGAAAACATCGTGAGGAAACCGGTAAATCGTAGAAAAAAGCTCGAAAGCATTTTCCAAGTGTCCTTATAAAGCTTCTTTTTAGGCGCAATTCAAAAATTTAAAAATCTGTGTATTCAGTTTTATCACAAGGAGCACTTCACTTCCTTTCACCACACATGTTCAAACGAAGTAGGTGACACGGCAAGACACAGCGTAGCGTTGGACTGGTTGATCCGTGTTTTGTCTCTTGCATTGACATGCAATTGTCAACTCGAACAAATGTGACAAAACACGTTTTAACTACTCCAGCGTTGCGCCAGGATTATTAATAACACCCTACGGCTATAAATATAAAGTGTGAAATGTCCATTATTTCAGGTATTGGGCAAGGTGCCAACCATCTCGATCGACAAGACGGACGGCTGCCAGATCTACCTGTCGAAGGATTCGCTCGAAGTGGAGATTATCAGCTCCAAGTCTTCGGAGATGAATGTACTCGTGCCGCAGACCAACGGGGATTATGTAAGTATTGACTGGCCTCTCAGATCAGTTGGTAGCTCTGCTTTTGGTAGGTCGTGGGTTCGATCTCCACCGAGAACAAGTATTTGTGTGGTGAACGCAGATGTTTGTTCTCTGTCTGGGTGTTATATGGTATTCTAAATATGTAAAACAGGCTCTTGCATCTATTGTAGATGATTTATACAAGGTGTATCTAAATATGTGTACTAGGCGAAGGTGGGGGGTTTCAGATCACAATGGTGATCAGTTGTGGAGGGGAGATAATTAAACAATTCCTATTTTCAGTTTCCCTTACAAAAATATTTAATTTCATAATGCCTAAATAAATTGACAACCCTATCCTTGTAACCCCTTGACCCCTTGACCTACTACCTCTGTAGGTCTACTACTACTACCTACTACCTCTGTAGCTGAGTTTAGGGTTGTCACTTTGTATAAAGTCAGCTGTTAATGTTGAAACTTCGTTGCAGTTTTTTTCAGAGATACCAATCGAAGTTCGAAAAGTCGTTGAACAAAAGTTGTTCCCCGGGGGGTGGAAATTCACCCCCCTTCAGGATAGTACACATATTTTGATACACGTTGTATAGCGTCAGGGGCAACTGGCGATTACTCATGCCCCTATTTACGGGACGCTACAGTGCATGGGACAGGATTTTAGATCTGAATAGATTTTCTAAATATGGATTTACAAAAAAAAAAAAACTACAAGTATTACATACTACAGCTATTTGATTCCCGTAGTATAAGATTGGGCCAGATAGTGTTGTGTGGATTTTCCACAATATTTTATTTATGTAATTGCCAAGGATCTAGAAACACAACATTTCAAATTCATATGGGTGATCTTCCCCTATATAAGACAGACAGTTTTATTATGATGATTTATGAACGACTTCATTCCGCCTACATAAGTTCACTAAGAACTAAGGCATGACAAGTAGAACGATTTTAAGCGCTCAATCGATTCTCTTATCCAATTTTCACATTCCATCGGGTGGAAGAGTTTTCCCGTTTTCTCATCCATGTTTTTTTTTCCATGTGCATGAATACAATGCACTTCAAAAAAAGAAAAGTCAGATTTACAAATAGAATTTTTCACATAGTATATATTTATCTATTCAAAAGCCGTTAGGATTCTCGACAAAGAATCCAACAACATCGAGTCATTTGGAAATGTCGACAAATCTAATATAAACATTAATTATTTCCAGAACGAATACCCGATCCCAGAACAGTTCAAGACTAAGCTGAACAAGCCGCCGACTGGGCTCACCACCTCGCCTGTCGAAAGCACGGGTTAGGCGCTGCCGGGAACCAAACTATACCTTACACACCACCCTTATTCGGAGTTTTACTCAATCAGTTTGAACAATTCATTTCGCCTAATTGTCTCTCATTTGTATGAAGAAATGATGAGACTCGTTTCTACGTAGCGTATTTTTGTTGTCTTGTATTTATCGATACAAAAGAGACACGTAAGGCGAAACGAATTGTTCAAACTGATCGAGTTAAACTCAGAATAAGGGTACATTATAGTATATGCTAGTTCACACTGCATCCGTCACAGGACGTCAAAATTTTTACGTACGTTGATCAAACGTCGATGAAGGATGACGTGTGAATGAGCACTTACTTGTATTGTATTCTAGCTTTACATTTTTGGGCCAAGATCTCTAGGACCTGTACCAAACTCTTAATCAAAGCCTGACTTTCTGGGGAACTGGTCGCTTTTCCATTCGGGAATAAGCTCCATTCGTAGTCTGGTAAAAAATCCAAGTACAGATGAAAAGCATCTAGCTCTTACATTCAACCTTGTCACGCTCGATACAAGGTTCAACCGGTTTGGTTCGAGAACCAAAACAGTCTTCGTAGGATTTTGAGATCGTTAGAAAAGTTGTAGAATTTGACGGACATTGTTGAATATGACGGACTGAGAAACTTATTGGCTCGGAGATTTGGTTAATAGGTTGGCAATGTATGGTCCTGCCCAAATAGTGCGCGAAAACTTTTAATTGAGACGAGTTCACAGATCATACTCAGCACTAGTATAATATTAGTTCACGTGCGATTCGTCTTACTATTCTTTCCTATAAGCACAAATAATTCGGTAAGTTCTCGGACTGACGCGACAGTCTTTTATTATAATCGGAATAGTAATACCCTCGTTTCTTGCTCATATCGCTCGTAGTATTATATAAACTAATATAATGTGACGTAGACATAACTATTACACGTGTATTTACTGGCCTTTTGTGTAAAATGTTCCTTACACTTGTTTTAATATTTTGACAGTGAGGATAACTCTTGCGTAGTACCACTCGGTACGGATTAATTAAGTTAGTTATAAGGCGTGTGACTGTCTTGATTTTATTTGGAAGAATTCTCGACATTGATTGCTATCTTTGGTACTAATAAGCGCGACGATTTTGAAACCCCGATCAGCGAGACGCGACCGTCATCTGATCATTTCTAAAAAAACACTTTTTCAATTTTATAATGAATCATGCATAACTATTTAAATTAAGACTTTCGGTATTATTTATAATTATTTGTATAGTATTGAATTCAAGTATTGCGTAGGGTTTTCTGTGTATTGTGACGTCGTGATTAATGAATCTTGAATCTTAATTATTTATTATGCCAGTCTAATTTCGAAGATTAATAATACTGTATTACAAAGTTTGCATTTTGTTAATTTATTTGTCGAGAGATTAAAGTATTTATAAGATATTCGTCTTTAATTTTAGCTCCTCTCCTTATTGAATTAATCTGGATAGATGTATGGTAGAGGAGGGTCGTGGGTTCAAATCTCAATAAGCGCATTAATTTTGGCTTTATCTTAAAATCTTTGTTGTATGATAGTTAGCATATTACTAGTTATCTGGTTACCATACTACAAGCTCTGCCTAATTTGGGGCTAGATAGTATTTTGTGGATTGACAATATATATTTTTTTAACCAATTGGTTGCAATTATGATACGAATAGTTAAGTTTTGAAGGATGCAGACTAAAATGTCTCATCAAAGCTGCCGTTTTGGTTTCGCGGTAAGGCAGCTGTATAATTCAGTAAAACCTACTAGATGACTTGTAATGACCCAATATTTATGGAATGTAAACTACAAATATCAGTTACAATTTCATTTATTAGGATCATGGTCGACATCGTCCATTTGAAGGCACAGTATATCGGCGATTTCAAACGGAAAAGGTCCTCCATAGACTTCAATAATTAGAATACATATTATGTTGTGCTATGGTAAATATAACAATAAGGGCGCCAAGTTAAGCTATATTTACAGAAAAGCCCTAAGATCGTTACATGACTTACAATTCATCAATATAAAGTGAAATGACGTGTGTGGTTTCAAATTTGCACAATTAAAACCGATCCTATAACTATTACTTACAAAGTATCAGTCAAATTTAGAATCCCTACCTAATTGCTGGCTTATAAGTAACTTTAGAGAATAAAATTAATCTGGGTCTATGCTAGAGTTGTTTAGATTTAGTTTGCTGCATTGCCATTCGTCGCTGCCGTCCGAACATTCTAGAAAGCCGTTGCAGACGCTCGATGCTGGCAAACATTCGCCAAGAGGGCATCTGTATCCTCTACAAGTGTCTATTCTAGCTGCTCTCCTGTTCTCAGCTGTTTCTAAGTCTGTGTAGAAGTCCTCATTGGATTCGTAATCTTCGCTAGAGAGGACAGTTTCGTTCTGCACGATTGTGTGAGCCGCCATCACGGTATCTATCCAGTCGATGTAGTTAGACACTTTGGTGTAAACCCCGGGACGGTTTGCACGCGCACACCCGTACCCATTGCTCGTTACTCCGTAAACGTACCATCGGTCGGATTCCTGGAACAGAAAGTAAGTATGAACTGTTAAGCTCAACTTATACCGCCGCGGAATGAAACGAAAGCGCCTTTTTTGCAACGAAAAAATAAATAAAAAAATATGTGCACTATGCTAGTAAGTACTCTCAAAAGGTGAAGGAAAACATCGTGAGAAAACCGAGACGTGTCGTAGAACCTTAAAAAGTTTGAACAACAATGTCAAGCGTCACGCAAAAAGGGCCCGCCCGCCTGCGCTACTACTTGCGGAAACCAGTCCGCACACTAAGTGCGGATGACGAATTTGCCAATTTTGCTGTTCCCAAATCATAGAAACGAGTCTGCAGGTGGATTTAAAGTTTGCTTGGAAGGAAGCGCTACCTGACAAAGCAGAGGGCCCCCGGAGTCCCCTAGACAAGCGTCCCGGCCGCCGCGCTCGTAGCCCGCACAGAACATATCGTCAGTGACGCGGTACAGCGGTAACAGCCGCGTGCGGCGCCGGCATTCCGCCGTCGAAATCACCGGCAACTCTACTTCCTGGAGAGTATCGGCTGGAATACAACAATTAGTTGGAATTAGAAACAAATCTTTATAGTGGTAGCAGAATTTCGGATATCAGGGGATCACTACCTACTTATAACAAACATTTTCAACAATCAGGCGTAACAATTTTTTTATTTAACTAGCTGATAGAACAAGCTTAGGGGCCACCTGATGTTAAGTGGTAATCACCTATAACAAAGCATTTCTTCGTAGGACACGCACGTCAGGAACGTGCCCTATGAATATAATAAAATAAGATATTTACTAGTGTAAAACAACCAATCATAGCGGATAGAAGTATGAGATGATTTAATTTGCTAGATTGAATTTTCTACCATTTGCTTTAGTTGCTAATCTTGAAGTCGGCTGTTCGTATTCGTACAATAATCCTATAGCACATCACGATACTCAAATGCTCCCTAGATGAAGGGCATTGCTGGTTAAAACTACGAGTGAAAAGGCGTCTACTCTCAGCTGCGCTGTCGTCACTTGAGGTTATAATATAAATGATGGAGTACTCACGGAAAACTCGCTCATGTTCATACAACTGCCCCCATCCAACCACGGTGCAATGATGCCCCGCCGGCGGATGAGCTCGCGCGGGGGGTAGGCACGCGGGTCTGAGTCGCGCATGCAAAGGCACCGCGTCTACCCTCAACAATGCTATGTCGTTCCGGAAGCCACGCGGAGCGTACCGCGGGTGTAAGATAACTTGACGGACGCGGGAGACTCGCTCCCACGGACCGCGCGGCCACGCCCCGCGACGCAAGGCGCCGAGTCGCGCGACCCAATGCGCTTCCGTTGCTCTGGAATACGGTTAAGAATTGAGAAGGTTACACTGTATAGGTTACATAGTACACGTGGTTTGGACATCTGACACAAAGCCCTTGAAATTTGATGACTCTTGATTTCAGACAAGAAGAGATTTAAAACCAACTTCTCTATTTTCTTGATAACTAATCATCAATACACTTCTTACTTACTAATTTACTATGTAAGTTGAACATATAAGTCGCCTAAGAAAATTTCAAAAACAGACCATTTTAAACCTGGGGGTGAAGAACCTGACAGTCTTTGTATCGTAAAAGAGAAAATTTCGTGAGTAAACCGTATAGGACTGAATCTTTTTGCTCTTAAGTTCCAGTTCCCTCCTCTCTAGATCTACTTGTGCGTTGGTAAAGCAAGGCATGCATACTCACTGGTAGAAACAATGGCTGGCGGAGAGCAGCCACTGGCGATGCACGAGCGTGGCGCCGCACTGGAAGTCTCCGTCGCGGTAGAGCGCCGCCTGCCACGGCCACGCGCCCGCCGCCGCTCCGTCGCCGCCCACCACCCTGCTCCGACGCACGCTCTCACTTACACTACGCCCGAGATACATAGACTCACACCTATTCTCTATACACGCAGCACAGGCAGTGAGCGCACGAACTTATCACGTCCAAGGACCAGAAGAGTGGGTTTCCAGAAATCACGCTTGAGTAGCATGCATCTCTTTTGGCATTTTCCTTTTTCATTCGTTTCTTTTATTAGGATATAGGTAGAACCCTCGGTGGTGTCGGTATTCACTGGTTGTATAAATGCGCTCATTTGACTGACTGCGTGCATTTAGAATAAGCTTTCGCTGAGCACATGCTTGTAAAGCACTGTTCATAGCATATACGAGTAATAGTCTCACAAAAGTCAGGACACAGAAAGAAACAAAGTGGTGGTAAGGAACAGTGCTTATAGCGATAGCATGTGCATAGCAACGTCTATTTATATCGGCATAGAATTAAAAACAATTACCAGCTAGCTTGAATACAAGAAAAGTTCTACTCATGGCTAAAATAATAGGAAAGCTGGTCTACTAGGTACAACCACCATTGCTACGTCAACAACAACAGTGATTGATGAAAAAAAATATTCTTTGTCTTTATGGAAATAATCAACTTAGTTCTTGTATGCATAAACTGTACGAAAAGTCGTAAAAGTTAACTTTTTGGTAGGAAAACTTGCTTCGATAAAAATGATGATTACTGAACTGTGTGAAATGTGATTGCACACAACTTTGTTGGTTTTGATTTGGTTAGATGTTGGAATATGTGCGCTAGAAGGATTTGACAGTAGTCAACTAGTCAGCCCCGTACCTACCTAGGTTGCTGAGCGTCTGCGTGGGGTCTGATCCCGCAGTCAAGTCCCGTGCAGCGCACTCTTAGCGCGCGCCGCTTGTTGCAAGTCGCACGTCGGAAGGAGAGCCTGGTATCAGCCGCGCGCGCTGCCGCGTTGTGCCACACCTCCCAGTAACCTGCCGCGCTGGCCTTACGACCCTCGCGTGCCTCGCGGGCCCAACCGGCATCCCTGCAACACAAGTTATAACAGAACTGCCGATATTACCTACTTGGTGGACCTGATGCTAGACGTTTAGCTTTTTTTTAATAGATACCTACATCTAGCTGATGGAACAAGCATATGGCCCACCTGATGTTAAAAGGTAACCATGGCCTATAACAAAGTATTTTCTCGTAGGTCACGCACGTCAGAAACGTGCCCTACGATGCTCTGCTCTGTGTCCATCAACTTGAGGCATGCAGATGTTCAGCCTCACGTGCCAGTAATTTCACCAGCACCACAACCTTCAAACCGAAACACAGCAATGCTGATTCACGGTAGAAAAATGCATGGTGGTAGTACTTCCCCGGATGAGCAAAACACAAAAGAGCTCTACTACAACCATCAAAAAATCCAAGTAGTTTGTAATCCTTATCATAAAAAGTATCAGAAAAAAAAATTAAGCATATTATGATCATTATGTCATTGTGTCAAAATTAAGATCTGGCTGAATATTGGTTCTAGAAGACGAGTTCTCTGTAACAATAACATATGAATTGAATTGGCTCTATAGTATTCGCCTAAGCCTTGAGATCCATCCGGTTATTATAATAATCATAAAAATAAAAAAAACTACGCTCAATAAAACTTGATGGCATGGGCTTACTGGAAAGTCATAGCCCGACAGACGGCTCTGCCTAAATCAGGCAGTTTCAACGAACTGTGTGCTTGTTCTACGACATCTGCGAAGGTCTCCACGCATAGTCTGCCCCAAACTCCCCTCTTGCGCACCATAACATACCCTGATAACAACAATAATCATCAACAATAATTAAAAAATATATTAAAAAATATCGTGTTCATTGATTGGAAATTTACCTTCATCATTGTACGGTACAACTTCATTGTCCTCCAGCTCATCACCTAGAGCTACGCAGCTTTTTTCGTCATCTCCGAGTGGGCAGTCTGGTGAACCATCACAAACTTTCGACATTTCTAGACACTGACGAGCATTTGCACATACATATTCCCCTTCTTTACACCAGTCTGAAAACAGAATGAAAAGATGATAACCAATATGTTGTTTCAATCAACAGCAAAATTTGACATGAAGTGAAGAAGAATAATGTCATACCACACTGATTCTCGTCAGAATAATCCCAGCAGTCGACCACACCGTCGCAGATCTTGGATTGAGAGAACTCCGCTCGCAGGTAGTCAGCACAAGAACATGCACGTTCGTCTTCACCACCAGGACAGTCTATCAGCCGATTACATCTCGAAGTTAGCGGCAAGCAAGCACCACTTTTACACCGGAATGAAGTTGAATTATCACACGCGTCTGAAATATAAATTTTGCGTAAAGCCACAGATATTATTTAACAACGTTGTTCAGAACATAATTTGAGTCCATAAAGTACCTTCATTAATAACTTCTTTGTTTATAGCGCTATCTTTTTCCTTTTGTGGTCGGTGAGGTTTGCTATAGGTCTTCTCTGGCTTATCTAAACTGTTATTATTTTCATCTTGCTTGTTAGATTGACCCTTATTGTTAAAGGTTTTTGTAAGGATTTTAAATCCAGCTTGATTCAACGTGTAACTCGAGGGAATTGCTTTTGTAGAAATTACACCTCCTCCCGGAGAACGAAACAAAGTATTGTTATTTGAGTCTGATATTGTAGCTAGATTAGCAAGCTGACGAAGTTTGTCAATTGTTAACGAACTGTTTTGACTAGTTGGAATTTCTAAAACAACATCGGGTTCTAAAGTTAGCTCGTAGGCTGGTAAATTTTGAGTTTTATTTGCTTGCTTGCTACTTACGCTGCCAGTCACATGATAAGACACTCTATAAGTTCCGTCTGGAACATTGGGCTGTTTTTTATTTTCATCATTCGATTTTGGATATCTATTACCACCAGAAGCTACGTTTGAGATTTCAAACGCTCTCATATTACCACTAACGATAGAAGTATCGCCTAGTTCTTGAATATCTTTAAATATTGTGGTGACTATTTCAGATCCTTCAGTCATTGTGTCGTTTTCAGTTTCAGAGTGAATATAATTTTCAGTACTCAAATTGGCCATTGGTTTTTGTTCTTCAGAGCCACTTTTAGAAAAACTACGATAATTTTCTTTTACTTCTTCAGGTTTAGGGCGTGGTTTTGTCGTAGGCCGACGACGCAGTGGTCGATTGCCGCCAAGGTTGGACTTTGCGGGCAATAAAGTAATAATTGAACTTGCTGTTGTTGTGTCAATTTCATCATCTAAAACCACTTCAACTGTTCCTGTCATTTTATTATGGTTTTGGCGCTCTTCCTCATCTTCATCTGCGTTGTCTTCATTTGTTTCTGAATTGGAATTCGGATTTACTGTAGGTTTTTGAGAATACTTCTTTATAATTTCAGTTAAGTTCCTCATGATAGAAACTTTACTTGGGAACTTAGGAGTTGTATTGGGAAAGACGGCGTCATTTTTAGTGATAATGGCTTGTAATGTATCGTTGTAAAACGTTTCAGGAGAATATTTACTAGTCGTATCATTTTTATCGTTTGTTGATGTGTTCACTAACTCCCAAATATGATGTGGAGAATTTGTACTAGGAATAACTGAAACTTTGTTATTAGGACGCCTTGTAAAATTTTCTTTTACTGTACTTGCAGTAGGATGCAATTTGTTTTTAATTGCAGAAGTACCAAGTTCTGCTTCAGCTACTGGTGGTGTAAGTGTTGTTTTTATAGTAACGGCTTCTGGAGTGGCATTAACAGCCGTAGTTGTAGTAGTACTAGTTACCGTAATCGAGCTTAAAGTAGAGCTATTTACTGTTGTAGAACTTGGAAAAGGAACTTTTTCAGAAGTAACTTCATGTTTCTTTAAAATTGAAGCACCATCTACTATGATTTTTTCCGTATCTGTATCCTGTTCACCGTTTAGTTCTACGTTAAGAGTAACTACCGTCTTTTTATCTTTAGGGGGTGGTCTGGGAACTGGTTTACCGTCATCATCATCATCAGGTCTAGGAAAACCTTCCACTACAGAGCTTATTTTATCAACCGGTATTGGAAATGGTTTTGGATAACTCGAGCCCAATGTTTCCATATTTTTAAAGGGTGGTGCATAATTTGGAAGTGTGAAACTTGTATATACTGGATTAGGTTCATATCCATTTGAACCAAAATATGGGTCTTTGTGTAGTCCTAAGGGTTTTCGTGTAGTTTTGTCTCTGTTTATCACTGGAGGTATCGGACTAAGCATGCTTTCTAAAATCGCGACGTCATCGACTACCTCAACCTCAGCCACGCCCATTCTATCTTCAGCATTTATTTCACTATCTGTTTCTTTAGATACTGGATAACTTTGTTCAGAAGCTGGTGTTGGTTTATTAGTTGTTTCATAGTAAGGTTGAGTGATAGGTCGCCATGGCTCATTGTCGATAACGTGAGGAACTGTAAACAGAGTGTCTATTTTTGGTATATCTTTGTAGTGATTTTCATTGGTCAACAAATCAAAAAGGATTTGAGAGACATTGTTTGTCGTTGTAGCAATGGTTGAAGTCGTCGTAGATTTGGACGTCGTTGTCGATGTTGAAGAGGTGGTTGAGGGAACTGGTCTTGTCGTCGTTCTTATATCTTTCTTAGGAGTGGGTTCTGTTCTAGTCTTCACGTTCAGAGTAGATTTTATGGTAAACGGTCGACTCTTTGGCGTACTTGAAGGAACTCTTTTCGTAGTTGTCTTTGTTATCGGAGCTATAGTGGTTGTTGTGCTCTTAGCATTTGGTGTTTTGTGGGTCGGTTTCTCATCGTGTCTTACTGGACTAGAGTTTTGTTTGTTTTCCGTTATATCTGCTTCTGTTTTTGTAATTTGAAACGACCCTTGTATGACGGGAATATTTTCGGTATCAATGTCTGGTTCATCTGGATCATGTTTGTTTGGTTTGACTGTTGTCTTACGCACAACGCCAACTCTAGACTGCAGTATTTTATCCTTGCCTGTTTGAGGGGCCTTTGGATAACTCGTTGCCATGCTTTCATTAAGTGCCTCTTTCACATAAGATTCTGATTGATACGTATGTTCCAAGTCTCTTTTTATTGATATGTTAGTTGTATCTATTTTGATAGTTTGACCAAAAGCTGGATGCTTGGAATTGATGTCTTGAATCAATATATTTTTTAATGTTTCTTCTATATTTGCAACGTTACTGCAATCAGAAAAAATGTCAATAAAAAACCTTAGTTTGCGAGAAAATCTTCCATCCAAACAGTTCAATTCATTCAAAGTAGTTAAAGTTACCTTGGTATTTTTCTTCTATCTAAATATAATCTGAAATGGACGTCGAGCCTCCTGTCTCCAAAGCCGGTGACGATGGCTCCAGTAAAGGCGTGTCTCAGGGGCGAAGGCGCCGCGTACACCTGCCGCAGTGCAGCCCCATACCTCCTCGCTCGTTCTTTCCACGCGGGGCTCCCGGGGGACCCACCATAGACATCACCTCTAGTTACTCTTATAGAGCCCTCGAACGACATCATAGCTGTAATAAAATTATGAAAACAGAATAATTATGATGAGGCTTGATTGTGATAGAATATTATTTCATCGGCTAAAAAGAAATTACCAAGTACATCAGCAACGAGTAATAAAAAACATGTTCAGTATGATTTTACTGAACACTTTTGTAAGCATGGCGTAATACCATTGTTGTTTTGTTTTAGACGATTGGCGTCTTTTTTTCCCTTTCTCAAGAATAATCTTATGGTCAGTCAACTTACGTTCTCCATTATCAGGCCTAAGCGCGCCCATGTAGAACGCGAGTGCTGCGACCGCAAGCACCGCCACCGCGGCAAGCAGCGCGCCGCCGACCAGCGCCGCCGAGCATAGTCCTCCGCTGCGGCTGCTGCTAGGAGTGGCTCGAGGGTACCCTCCTCCAGCGAACCGGTATTCACTCTGTAGACACGAGAACATTTTCAGCAAGTTATTTTACAAAGTCATGACGAACACCAAAATTCAAAGGAAAATACGATCGATTTAAGATAACTACCTACCCAACCACGATGGAATCAAACAGTCTCTTTCAATATGTCTAGATAGGTAGGTAACTACTATTTTGTAATTCAATACAGCAGACATGATTTGGAAGACAATAAGCAATCTTTGGTACGGGTGACTTCGCGATGATTACCCCGCGGTGCGTGATGGGAACGCGACATTCGGATATGGCATGGGAATCGCCCGCGGTGGCCATCCGTCCAGCCCGCTCACCTGTCACCGAGCGCCGTTAATCATCCTTCCACAAAACCAATCACGTTTGGAAACGCCCGAGAATGCTGTTTCGGTCGCGGTGCCGGGAAATTACTCTCATTATGAAATAAGGATTAATTACTACCTAGGTACTTTTTTGGCTGGCGCGTTTTACTGTCGTTCTTACAAAGTCAAAACTCAAAAGCAATATACTTCAAAGTCATAACACGAACTTCAATAGATATTTATATTATGTACATTAATAGCCCGAGCAAAAAAAATAAAAGGTTAGCAAATTAGGGGCATTTCATGCGAAGGGAAGAATGTCATGTATGTACCGGGAAGAGTGCTAGATTTGAATGTATCCACATGGGTATAGAATATGTAGTGGTAGGCCAATGAAAACATGGATGAATTGTTTACAGGATGACATGGGTAAGAAAGGAGTGACTGCTAGAATAACGGCTAATAGAGGAGAGTAGAGAACGAAAATTTGTTTTGCTGACCCCACATGAAGTAGAATAAAGACAAGAAAATGAGGATGATGATGTCCGTATCGTTTGAAAGACCGCCATCGCCACAGTATATAAAATCATCACTAACATTTCTGAGTCGTGTTCATTATAAGTACCTTCCTACCAGAAACGATTTAAAGTTCTTGACTTCCCAAAATTGGTTAAGGTAGGTAAGCGAATCTTGGAAATGTGATACTGCACGAATGGCTGGCATTCTTCACAAAATAGCTTGTTTGGCGTTGTTTTAAGAAATTAGTTGATAATTTGGTCGTATGCTCTGTGACCAAGCTATACTGGCTGCGTGGTGGTCACTAAGAAACAATTTAACTTAAAATTGCTTTACTCAACGCATTTCACTTTTTTGGTATCATTTTAAGGAGTCTGACTAGTATACATATGTATATCGCATATGTACACATTTTTATCCCATCATTATTTGACTAGAGTCAAATATTTACGATGGTATTACATGCACATGATGTCACGTTTTCGGTGGACCTGCTGTAGGGTTCTATGCAATTGTTATAGGCTTAGGTAACCGTTCAACATCAGGTGGGGCCATAAGCTTCTTCAATTACATGCATCTCATGTTAAGCTCCACACATATTTGTATTAGTCAGTGGTAAGCAAATTGTCTATCAACTAAGTTTAATGCAGCTTCAATATTTTATAATGACTGATATTATTCATTCTTCATTATTCTTTGAAGTTTATCGACATCCGCCAAGTAATTGCAAGCCTCTCCATGATGGCGTAATGAGAGCTTTGACCCTACCACAGACAGCCGAACGCATGACGCGATGTCGGTAAACCACCCTGCAATTATAATTAAAGAACTTCAATACAAATCTCCACAAGTAGCTTACATGTTTGCTTGTGGTTATGTAATTGAGGAAATAAAAGAGGTTAAGTACCTATATTATAATATCAAAGGGAACGGTTTTAGGTGTGACAAAAATTTTGTTTTTAATGTACACGATTTCTTGCTCATAAGTAAGTAGCCTTATACAATTTAATAGGTAAACATATAGTCGTAAATGCTTAGTTTATACTGCAAAAAGCTTTTTGGTGAAAAGCTCCGTTGTAAGGTTTCCCGGAGCTTTCAGCAAAAAGTAAGGTCCCACCGAGATTTGAACTCGGATCGCTGGATTCAGAGTCCAGAGTGCTAACCATTACACCATGGAACCGCTGAAAGCTGAAACCAAATTAAGCAACCCGGTAGTACTGAATTCGAATTGCACTGAAGTTGCACGGCAAATACTTTTACTTGTAAATAAAACCGGCTTAGTTAACAATTCCATCATCCTAAGGATAATAATAAATATTATGGACAATCCACACAACACAATCACACCCAGTGCATCGTTGTTTAGTGGTAAGACCACCCATTGCATGAGGCAAAGTTTTTAGGCTTTTTTTGTACTTGTACTTTTATAATTTGTTGTGTGCAAAAAAATTTTTTTTCTCAGCTCTCAGTATTTTCATCTATCTATGGGAAACCCAATAGCTGATATAATACTGGTATATTCATTTTTTATTGATGTATTAATAAAACATAATTGCGTGGAAGAGAACGCTATTGAGCGATATGGCCTTTCATATCTAACTTTGCTTATTTGTTTCGTCGGTTCTTTTAGTACGACGAAGTGTATCCAAGAAGCTTAGAAGAACAGGAGCATCTACGCTACTTTTAAAAGAGGAGTGGCTCATTAAGCCGAGCCACAAACAGCTATAATAGAATTGCACATTGAATACGCAATGAGATGACCTGCTGACCGTGGACCCAATGCACCGGCCTCCATACCCCCTGATGATGCTCCATTGCACTAGCTAATATTACACTTGCATGTATTCAATCGCTATTCAGCATTTAACCACTCAGTCAAACGATAATTTCATGCCCACTTACATCGTTAATTGGATTCGAAGAAACAGACACGAGGAATAACTTTGGGCGAAATATGAAGCTGAATGTTTTTTGTAACTTTGAAATGTTTTTACAGGTCGATGATTCCACTTTTACAGAGTGTTATGTGGTATTATTACACAGTGAAGTAGTTTTAAGTTTTTATTAAGTTCGAAGGTGTGTTTTATGTTATTTGAATTTGGAATCAACTTGAAAATTATTCCTTTTTCAAAATTGGCTAATCAAAATAATGAGAAATCCATGCTACCTTTGATATCATAATATAACTATATAAACATTAGTTCACTAGCCTAGAACTCAATAACATAGGCATAAGCGGCATCCGGCAATTTTATTAATATTATATACAAAATGAACGAAGTTGCGTGATAAACAATAAAACCTTACAATGTGCAATTAGCAACGAAGACACAGATATACGTAATTATGGTAATAGCATGTTGGTATTGTGTTAATAGGTATTAATCACAAAATTATGTCAAGGCGTAGAGCATAACAGGTAACACGATAACTTAAATATCGACAAGTGTGAGACTCATTTTCTGAGGTTTCTTACTGTATTTTTTTACACCTTGTTTACTAAAATAATAAGTGAAAAAAGATCGTATTAAAATTAGCCAGTTAAAAAATTAGCAAGCGCGAAAAGTTACTTCGGCCAGACTAACAGTAAAAAAATCACTTTCCTACAGTAAAAAAAAATGACTGGGCAAATAACTATTGAAGCTCAAGACCTCGGCAGATACCAACCTGCTAATTGTGTGTTTGTTCATTGACCATCGACCATCCTGAGTAAACTCACTGACTTCACAGAACCAAGCATTGTTTTAACAAGGCTCATCTCAAGTAGGTGCAGTATTTGCACTACGAAATGAAACAAATAAATACACTTACTGGCACCTGTGACTACAGATGTGGATAACTGCTTAAAATGTGTAACACACTTTATGCTTACGCTTTTTTTGTAAAATAATTTTTAGGTATGTTGCTTTTTCACCTATCTGCTTTTTTCAAGTAACAAAACTTTTAACTTACTCTCTGTTCAAAAGCAAACACCAGATTATAAGTTTATAACCCAACATATCCGAAAGGTTATAAATGTTCAACATTATGTATCTAAATTGTCGTCTTTTTTTTTTGGTTAGGTCATCACACTTATATTTAAACTTTTTGATTGTGCAACCAGTATGCTTGCTTACGGTGCTAAAATAAGGTTACATTTCATCAGATAATTGAAAAGCGCTAAACGAAAAGGGATTGTCATTGTAAGTTCGTTTAGTTCCTTAACTAAAAAAGTCTTGGGTTGGCAAGACTTGGGTTAGTAAATGTTAATATAGCTTCGACTGAATATGATAAGGCAACTTTGGCTAAGATAAATAAGCCTATTGTGGAAAAACTGGAATCTTAATCTACTGAGGATGCGTTATGCAATCAAAACGTGGCACTTTTAGAGAGGTCCAATAATCGTCAAAAGCCAACCAGCCTGCAAATAACCATGCATGGATGTACAAGGACATCAAATAACTGTGTAACTGTGTAAATAGACGATTTTTAAAGGAAGTTTGAGTCCCTTTGTGTCGCAATTGACACACTCTGTGCATACTATCGGCTGACCTAGAAATTACTATGATAACTGCACAGAAATGCAAAAGACTACCAGCGATGTACTTATTCATGAAAAGCGGATAAGATCTTTAGACCTCGTTTCCTCTACAACGACCTTATACAGAACGAAATATTATAGCTGTTAGAATCTGTATTCCATAGTGACTCTGGCTTTTGACCTCAAGATGTTCTTGATGTAGTGAAGTCATCTATCACAAACACCATTCATAACTCATGCGGTGAATGAAATGTGATATTAGTTAGCGAGTTTTCGCCAATTAGACTATGTTTACGTTATAGTAATTGCTGTAGAAGGCTGTTTGGGTCATGGGTGGGTGTAAACACGGGAACTAATGTGTTACTCATAGACCTCTGCTTTTCATAAGCATAGCGATAAGCAGTGCGTAGCTGAGAATCGTAAACACATTGGCGTAGACCCTCTACGCCGTAGCACGTAGTAATAAAACGAATTCTTTGTCCAATGATTTTTCAAAGTAATTGCTCCTGTTTTTTTGCAAGAATAATTATTATCTTCTGGGTATTTTGTTGTAACGCTACGCTGCGCTGCACGCTACGCTTCTACAAGGTTGAGGCTTTATATTACTCGTACATTAAAGTTATCATAGATGCACGCCGCAAAGACATAATCTCAAAATTGTGATTAATAGCTGTTCATTATGCGCTGATATTAAGCCCAGCAGGCAACCATTACACGCGTAATTATAAACAACAAAGCATTACTAGTCACGTAAAGATGTCCCACTTTATATTCATATTTTTTCTTGTTTCAGTATTCAAGCTCGGCTGCACGAGAGGATGCTGGGTCCTGACACGAAGCCTTTGTAACTCTGTCAACCTTCCTATGAATAACATAATATATAATGATACTCATTATTTTATGACTATTATTTAAATACATGGAACAGGAAAACTTTTTGTAGGTAAAACCTTCGACATGATGCAGTATAAAGACACGATAGATTACGCCAATTATTAAGTGAACAGAAACTGTTATGTTAGTAAATTTTGAAGCATTACGAGAACTCACTGGTTTTAATTCCGCGTTCGATTTTTTTTTATTTCCTTGAGTAATTATAAAAATAAGCACCTGGTTTACCAAATCCTCCTCACCTACCTAATATAATTATATATAATATATTTAATAATATTTTTTTTATTCATTTTTGAATCGTGAAACCACATCTGTTTTTTTTATATAGACTTATACCATCCGTTCCTTCAAAACTAGAGCAAAGTACGTCTCACATAATTATATCGGTGACTTCAGTATTTTTTTTATCTAGAAGAACACTAGTTATACAGCATACTCATGCTGTTTAGTGGGCAAAAACAATACTTATGTAGTCGATCAGTCTCAGGCAGTGATAAATACACGCCTCGGACAGACAGGTTTGACGCAACTAGTCCGTAGCTAACTACTCTGAGTACCTACCAACCCAAGCAACTACCGATCTATATTCATTAGATAAGTACATTAATCGTATGAGAATGATAGAGACCTTGACATTGTGGACGAATATATTCTAGATACTCATACATAAGTAATTATAGGCACGCCGAACCAGTTTCGAAAAAAATAACTGATGAAATGTATTTAGACTATCGAGGCTATTTATTTGTGGGTATTGTTCATACTAGTAGTATGTGAGTACTGCGTACCTACTTGCATGATGTCATAGTGCGATACATTTTTATCACATCACAAGTTGTTTATTTTCTTCACAATATCAGTAAGTATTTTATGACTTAGGTCTAGAAAACCAGCTAACTTTTGAAGGAATTTTGACAGAAATCCTATGGGTTTTATGTCCAAAAAAAAAATTCTCTGTAAAATTGGGATCGGAATAGCGTTCAAGGATTGACCAGCAGAATAAAAAAAAGTTTAAATATAAAAAAACTGACTATCGGCTTCCATACTAAATCGATGAGACGACACGTATATTGAAGAAAATACGCTATTCTTAATGGAGTCATGCTTGTGTACTTATTTAAAAACTGTCAATCAAACGATGGTCCGTCAGACAAGGGGGCAGGATATCATCAGCGTGGGTTTATAGATCTCGTAACTGATATTATATCACCTGTATGGGCGGACCCGGACAATTAGCCAAAAAAGGCATCTAGTAGCAACCACAGATGGTATAGCGTGACAATGTCAAGGTTACGCGTATCTCCAAAAAATCTAACCTTGAGTTGGGATTTTAATTATATTTCTATGAGGAAAGTTAATAACTATATTTTTTTACTACAAGTGAGATATGACTTTTTACTTATACAAGATTTTAAAGTATGTAGAGTTACTCAGGTTAGTTTAAATTTAAATTTATGCCTGCTCAGTTATTCAGTCACTGTAGCTGAAATTGGCAAGGATTTAATCAACATTAGGTTAGTTCATAATGTTTAAAACACTTCAACGTTTTTAGGTACTCGTAAGTATTTGAATAGGAGTCAAAAAGTCACCTTGGATTTTTTGTGATTAGAAAGTTTTGACAATTTAAAATATCTTCCTTTCAATTGGAGAGATAAATCTATTGTCGGCTGATGAAAGTAACATAAAGTATCATTCTATTGTTGCGACCACACTTCAGCATTTTATTTTCACTGTAAGCTTTAATTTTTAAGTTTCCAATTCGAACTAGAAAATAATACTTAAGCTAATTATATCTTGAAATAACGAGATGAATATATGTATTAAACAAAAATGGATGTAAAGATATAGACTAGCAAAACTGATGTTATGGTTTTGTCATTAGAAAGGAATGTCCACTCCGGAATGCGTCGCAAATCTGTGCACTGATTGTGATCGCTCATCGGATAGTGATGTCCGTGATGAGTCGGTCCCGATGCCTCTGCATTCCGCCGAAGCCACTCCATCAGAGTTTTATGGACATTTCGCGAAGCAATAAATCTTCACGTGCCATTGTGGACACAATCGATTTTCTTACGATGTCGAAGAATGTCTGAATAGCGGTTTACATCATTCTGTGTGATGCCGGCGACTACAGTTCTAAAGGCGGCTGGAATGCTTATCAATATTTGAGCTTTTACGTTTACAAGAGGTCTTTGCCGTTGTTAGGCTTAAAATTGCGAGTAAAGTTTCAAACTTTGGCACGCCACGACCGAGTTCAGCTTTTCCAGGAAACTAATTAACCAAATCAGTCTGCTACAGCTTAAACAAGACGCTTGATCGCACGAAAGGATTTAATAATAATAAATTAGAAAGCAGGATGACTCGGCGCGAGTGTGCCGAGTAACGGTAAAGTCGGCGCGACTCGTGCGGTACCGCCTGGGGCAGTGGCCACGGCTCATTTGACAGGTGGCCAGTTAGTCTATTATTCGAAACTTAAACTTTGTTCTTGATATTAACGAACTGTACATTTTTCCTTGTTTAACCTCTAGAAACCGAA
This sequence comes from Thera britannica, assembly GCA_939531255.2. Lineage (NCBI taxonomy): Eukaryota > Metazoa > Arthropoda > Insecta > Lepidoptera > Geometridae > Thera > Thera britannica. Next base: position 5,959,908 of record OW618046.2, on the reverse strand, counting down.
TTTTACAAAAAAAAAGCAGCCAAGTGCGAGTCGGACTCGCCCATGAAGGGTTCCGAAGCATCAATTAACATAATATAAAGGTTTTTGTAGTTCGTCGAAAGGTAAATTGCGGTTTACGATTTATGACGTATAAAAAAAAAACTACTGACTAGATCTCGTTCAAACCAAATATCGTTGAAAGTTTGCATAGTAATGTACAACATATATTTTTTTTGGATTTATTTTAGAAGTTAGAGGGGGGGGGGGACCAACTTTTTTCCACTTTGGAAGTGTCTCTCGCGCAAACTATTCAGTTTAGAAAAAAACTATATTAGAAACCTCAACATCATTTTTAAAGACCTATCCATAGATACCCCACACGAATGGGTTCGATGAAAAAAAAAATTGCGGTTTACGATTTATGACGTATAAAAAAAAAACTACTGACTAGATCTCGTTCAAACCAAATATCGTTGAAAGTTTGCATAGTAATGTAAAACATATATTTTTTTTGGATTTATCATTCTCTTATTTTAGAAGTTAGAGGGGGGGGGACCAACTTTTTTCTACTTTGGAAGTGTCTCTCGCGCAAACTATTCAGTTTAAAAAAAAACGATATTAAAAACCTCAACATCATTTTTAAAGACCTATCCATAGATACCCCACACGTATGGGTTCGATGAAAAAAAAATTTTTGAGTTTCAGTTTCAAGTACGGGGACCCCCAAAATTTATAGTTTTTTTTCTATTTTTATGTAAAAACCTTAATGCGGTTCACAGAATACATCTACTCACCAAGTTTCATCAGTCTAGCTTTTATGGTTTCGGAGAAAAATGGCTGTGACACGGTCGGACAGACAGACAGACAGACATGACGAATCTATAAGGGTTCCGTTTTTGCCATTTGGCTACGGAACCCTAAAAACACAAATAACAAAATACACACAAACACAAAAATAAATCAACCCAGCACACAAACAAAAACAAAACTGTTGTTTCTGGTGTTCTACAACTACAAGTCAAGTTCAATTTTGTAAGCATCAAGTTAATATAGCAACATTGCATTATACACAACAAAAACTAAAAAAAAAAAATACTAACTCATTGCATGATCTTTGAATTTTGTCGTGTAAATATGCACAACTGCAGCCAATTGTACACACATAACATACTTGCACTGAACAATCGAGACTAAAGAGTTTCAAGCATGCTTTTGCCTATGCCAGGCTCAAGAGCTTAGGCATTCTCTATATATATTTTTTAACATCTAGCTGATGTAACAATCATATGACCCATCTGATGAAGTGGTAACCATCGCCTATAACAAAGCATTTCCTCGTAGGTCACGCACGTCAGTAGCACTTCAGTATTTAATTTTTTTCTTATCTTTTTAGTTATAGCGGTAACTCTGTAACAATACACATTGCATGAATAGACAAATAGTATTTACATAACAAACCCGTAGGTTGGCATCGGAAATGCGGAAACAATTGCTAATAAATAAAATATTAAGTGCAATTATCTGCATAACACTAGCAAATCCAGTTCTACAGATACACGTGCAATAAAAACATTGTGTATTACGTCAGAATCTTTTTGACTATATAAGTAAAAATGTATGTAGAAGAACAATCTTAAAAATGCACTGATGGCCTTCACAATACCTATGCACTTTTCTGGAAAATGCTCCTTCCTCCTCCTTGTAGAGGATTCTATATTTATGGATTATTTAAATAATACAAATAATCCTCAACATACAATACAAAGATTTGAATGAAACTATTTGAAAGCATAAAATACATTTAATACTACGTTAGGTAGTGAAAGTGTGAGAAGTTGTTATCAAATATGGACGAATACATAAAAGAAGAACACAGAAACGTAAGTGCCTATAAGGAGCCCAGTCCCAAAATGAATTCTGTCAAAAGCAATCGATATTACAACCCACTTCAACTTTCTCCGTCAACCCGCCTACGCAGCAACACACTCAATTTGTATAAGGTAAATAAGCCCAATAATGAGGACGCCGAAATGGACCGGTCAGTGTGTCTTGTGGGTCAAGGACTCGGTCAGTGACCCGCGCGGCACTCGGTGCCTGAGAGACAGCCGGCAGAGCCCACTCCTGGTTAAAATGGTATATTACATACATCTACAAATAATTATTAAAAATTAGATACATAGGCTAATGAATGAATGGAAAACACTTTTGAACACATGGTAGAGACTAAAAATACTAAAGATATATACTCGTAGTTATAACGAAAAAATACAAGCAGCCCAGTAGAAATATCATCCAAGAAACCTTTTTGGTGCATTTCTTCAGTAATATTTTAAAAAACTTACTGATTTTTAATATTTTAAACCAGTCCTGAATAGATCAATGGTTTACACTGAGGCTTACCAACGTGCGTTAAATTCACTAGGTACTTATTGTTAATTGTCTCATTACAGGGATGATTTATTGGGTATTATAATTTGACACGTTCGGTCTTGAGGAATAATGGAAATGCGAAATTGGATGCCATATCCGAGCACTGAGCGACTTTACGACGCTAAGGGCCTAAGGACTTTACGACGTAAAGAGCCTAAGGATCAGCCTTAATGAAGGTTTCGATTCATGATTAATCAACTAAATTATACAGATACCAGCATACTCAACGATACAGCCTTAGAGTTATTATTATAACTTTAGAATAATGTTTTATAACGAATGATGCACGTGTATTACCGGAGGGAACTGTTGTTTATTGTACCTACTTAGGTATAATACAATATTATAATTATCTTCAGCACAATGGTTATACATTATTTATCTAAATAAACAAGTTCTCAAGCTATATTCCAAGCATACTATTATTAACAATCGGTTTTACTTGGGTTGCATCATACACATACTGCATCATAGGTATCATAAAATTGTATGAACGATCTTTCCAATTTGAGTCGCGTCTCTTTTCAATGTATACGATGACAACGGTCTTCAAAAAATGTAGCCTAACTGTTCATAGATTGCCCTGTTTTATTGCCTAGATCACGAAATATAACTAGCCATGAGATTAGAAGCATACAGATTTGCCAATAAACAGTAAAGCTTCTGGAACAGTGAAATTTACAGGTATTTTGATTTAAAACCAGTTAAGCGCCGGTTTTTTTTTACAACATAATTAGCATACAAGCATACGGCTCATCTGATGGAAAGCAGAAGCAGATGGACGCTTGCAACACCAGAGACTTATGTTTAATTTCATATCATGGCAATTAGATATGTGGGGATCTTAGGAGACATGTTTTACTCTGGTTAGAGAGTTTGATTAAGGTAACTAGCTATAAGCAGCAGGATTAAAGGATGGTTGTGTAATTAGCATGGAGGGATCGGTCTAGGCGAGCTGGGCATTGAACTCGAGCGGGTCAAAAGCCTTGCGTTGCGAGGATCGCGGTGTATTTATTTTGTTTGCAATACTTATTGCTCTTTTTATGAATTAAAAGGTCATGTTTACACTGGGTATCAATTTTCACATGTGCTAAGGGCTAAAAAAAACTCTCCAGTTTTTGCCTGAGTTGTAAAGATTTATTCTTTTCTATACGGTTATAAAAAGTTGGTATACTAGTCTAGTTTCCTAATTTTAATCAGGTAATAGAAAGACATTTTACAATCCTATGTCAAAGAACTTTGTGTATGTACTTTTTGTGTGATAGTGGATACCATTTTATCAAAACTAATTTAAAAGTCCTTATTACGATACCTGCGAAGCAGCTTATATGAACTTGCTCTAAATTCAAATATTCTTTGTATCTCAGGGATCACTTTGACATGTCTTAGAGCTAGGTGAGTCTATGTGCTAGTTCCACGCGACCAAGCCTAGAAGGAAGCTCTTCAATCCAATACCTGAGTAAAATATGGTTAGTAAGTATAATGAAAATTTATTTTCAATCATCTAGGATAGAAACATTGCACATTCACGCTACCTGCTTAGATTAAAAATTTGATTAATTTATATTTTTTTCTATTCTAACACACAAATTGCATGTCTGTTTTGGCATCAGATTTGCTTTCTACATAGATCTCCAAAAAAATCAATCAGCGACACAAAATGGCTGTTTCACTTTTATCTCGTCTGAATAAAAAACCACAACAGTGACTTTCTTCAGTTGTTTCAAACATTCAAATATCTAGCCCACAGCTGGAAACAAATGTAGTGTACCTACTAACTATTTTTTGTATAGTGCAGAGAAAGGTAACGGGCCCACTGACCTACTACAGAACTTTCCTTGCGTCATTGGTTGTAAACTGTTATAAGTTGCTTTGTATTCTCATTTATCATTTTGCTCGTAGGTGAAAGCTCTCTGTCAAAGACTTGTTGTGCGAAAAATATAATTATGTAGGTACCTGTAGCTATTTATAGAAAAATCGTTTGCATTTACCAAGCTCAGGGTATTTAAAGATGATAAGTTAGATGAAGTTTCTACAGCAGTTATTTATTAACCTGTCGAGCAGTGTAGAGTGTACTTAAGTGTAAACAACCCTAGATCCAGGACAGGTTGTCAGGTGGCCATTGCTAAATATAAACTAGTCTTGTATTTAATTTATCTATGCTATGGGATAAGAAAGAAATTGGCTAAGAAATAGGCTATAATTCTTTCATAAAATTCATAATATTCCGATTCTCTACGCTATGGTTTCTATTTAGCAGATTTTTACAAGATTTTCGAAAGAACTAGTGAGAAAATAACAAAAACCTCTCGAAAATAATAATATTAGAGAAGTTAAAAATTACTCGCGCTTATCTTATCAATTATTTATAGACCTAAGTATGTATAGTGTCAATAATCTAATCTAAAATCCGTTATTTTATTAATTCCAACAAAATAGAATCGATTATTCAGCGTTGTCAAACCGGCTACAGTGACCCGATTCGTAGAGCCGGTCTTGTCAGGGCCGGGTGTTGCACTGAAGACGCGCCACCGCCTCACCGGCCGCCGCCCGCGCCGCGGTCACCCAAGTGCAAGGCTGCAAGGCAAACCTCTCTACAACACAGCTACGTAACACAACATAACTACGATATGCTCAATTACAGAGACCATAGTTACTGACTTGTTTTCTTTCGCTTTACAATCGATGGTTGGTTGCTATTTTTATTTTGGAATCGAAGTTAAAGTTTTACAGGTTTATTGTACTTATTGAAAATATTGTCTCACGCTTGCATGTTATTTTCAATGATCTTCTTGTGATCTTCTTCTTATAAGGATAAGGATAAGGTGTGTGGTGAAAGGATTTTAAGTGTACCTCATAGAGGGTCCTTTCGTGCACTATTTGCAAATGCGTGATTGTTTGCAAGTTCACCGTGTAAAATTTACTAAAATAAAAAATTCATTTAATTACAGAAGTTACATGGAGCCATTCAAATAAAAATAAACTTATACAAAAGCCAAGCCACTGATATAATGTGCGAGAGCGCAGACTCGCGCTCAGGTTCGTGATTCGATCCTGATAGGACGTGGACATTATTTTATTTGTGCCAATTACCTAAGTAATTCTACGTGCACGCATTCGACGTAAGTGTATCTTCCCTGCATGGCTAAGACCGGTATAATGAAAGCAATAAGTAGCTCATGATGGAATAATCATAAGCCCATTATCTTAAAACTCTTGTTCTTCAATTTTCTAGAAACCTGTTGAATATTCAGATTAAAAAAACTAACTACTTTAGGTACTGTTTACACAGGGTGTTTCTGGCTTGCTGGCTTATATTGGTCTATTTTTTGAAATTTATTTTATTTTAGAACAGTTTCTTACTTAGTTTTAGTTTAAAAAATCTCAAAGCTATTTTAATTAAGATGTCCTAACAAACAAAAGGTACGCTTATCCAAATTAATTTAATAAATTCTTGTGATGTAAATCGGCGCAGATTCCTGCATAGATGGGATTTGCAGACAAAACGACCGACGACGTCCTGGAGGCATCCCAACAAAAACAAAAAGGAACGGCTTCGAGGCTACAGTTCCCAAATAAATTGATACGATGGATACTTCTAAATGCTTATACAAATACGAGAGCAATATTTTTAAACCAAGGCATCCATGCTTTACCAGGAATTCACTGTTCAAATCTTGATATTTTTTGTAGAATTGGCATCGGCTAGGGGCAAAATTTTATGGAGATTATTTTCAAAGAAGATAATGTAATTTGATTATACTTATTATTGTGAGATCCATGCGAGATCCAAAGTAAAAGTTTCAGCTTCATAAAATCTATTTAAAAAACCTGTTGCACCTGCATTTTGTTTTGAATTTTAATTCGGCGAAATCGCGTCGAGATGCTAATTTGGCATCAGTATAACTACATAGCACCATTATTTCTGTGGCCGTACTCGATAACCTTAGTGACGTGAATCATCTCAAATGAACAGCAAGCACTCTGTTATTCAAACTGGAATATTAAAATATAAATTAAGATGATAATCAAGTTCCGGTTTTAGGAGCACCGTTGGTTCAATCTACGTACCTAGTGGGTCAATGCTCATCCACAGGCATTTAGACAATGCTTTGAGTGTGCATTTCCCAGAGTGATACCATCTTCACGCATATCAAATAATGCCTTATTGCTCAAATTATGGCATGGAACTTGAACATGGTTCTACTGTGGCACAAGTTCCTACCACATACGTAGAAAATGGCATACGCACTCTGTCTATTTTATAACGGGATTTAGTTAAATATCTCACAAGTGCAACGAACTTGTTGGTAAAAAGTAACGAAGTTTTAAAAAGAACAAGATCATTAACAAATTGGTGGTATTTTGGCGTCTTCATAGCATGGTGTTTAGGACTCTGTCATGCCTGAAGGCCTGCAAACATCACAATGCAAACAGCAGGAACTGCGATCAGCTGAAACGCTGTCAAATATTGCTGTCATATTTGACAGCATTTCAGCTAATCGCCATTGCCGTTGCCTAGATGTGCGAAGGCCTTGATAAATGCTGACTAATCCAATCCATTGTTTATTAAATGACTACTATTAACTTGAGGTAAATTCCTATGATGTGGTTATTATAAACGCGTGCCGATACGATCGGCGAGGCGTCAAATGATGCTCAGTTTATGTGAGGTACTTTGTATGAGTTTTATCTAAAGTTTCCTAAAGAACATAACCGCCATAAAAGCCGTCAAAAAGTATCAAGAATTTCAAACCCAAATAGTATACGATGGCAGAGATGCGCTGCTACGGCTATGGCAGTTATATGCCGTTTGCCGTTTTTCAGAAAATCAAGGCTATAAATAATTAATGTATCGCGGAAGTCCATTCGATGGTATTCATTAGCAGCAGCTCAGAGCTTTGCAGGCTTCCTGGGTTTTTGCTGAAGAGTAGCAGATGAGCGCTCGCATGCGCGACGGTTGCGCTCGTGTGCTCGCGTCGACTCCTGCGCATCTTACATCATAACTCTATGGAAATCACTCCGCGCATTAATTCGACGTGGTCACTGGTTTTGATTAAGCATCTAACGGGTTCTAAATCATTGGTTAATTGGTTAAAAGAACCGTAATCCCATATTGAATGGGAAATAATTTGTTTATTAGTAAACATTATTTTTAACAATTTATTTTTCTAATCGATACCTAACTGGATTTGATTAATCATCTCGTGAACTTTTGACCGCACTGGCAATGTTCTATCAGCCTGGTTGCGTCTACGATTCCACTTTTATAGTACGAGTTGCCAAAGAGTGGAACTCCCAACCAGTGTCAGTATTTCCGGAACGTTTCAATTTAGAGTGAACAGGTGGATTATGGTTAAGTATGCTCCATCTTATGCTGCATCCTCACTGCTGCTTCCATCGGGTGTGATCGCAGTCAAATGCTTAGCTATCTACTATATTAAAAAAAAAACATGACGTTCGAAGTAGCGACTGGAGACAGTACCATGAAAGCAGAATTATTCTACCATTTTCCTCCTGTCTACTAAGCTACGGATACTGTTGTACCTACTGACGAGCGACGGCTTGAATTATCATGGTGTGATGTAGCTCACTAGAGCATGAGATACTTCATATTTTTTACTCGTTTTGCTTTTTTACTGCATGGTAATCGATTCTGAATGATCTCGCGGACGGTCGATCGGATCAAAACAAAACTCAATCAAGTGGTATTGGAACCAAGGTGTGGGCTTTGATTTTCTCACGCTAAGTATTGGAGATCGATTATTTATTCAAATTCAAAGAAACCAAGTCCAGAGTCAAACAATAGGCAAAATACCAACCTTCCTACGAAGTTTTTTTAGTTAGCAGTGGACTCTATCAAAAAGATAATAGGTGTTTAGATTTTTTTAAATAATTTTTGACAATAAAATACCTTGGAAGATATTGCATCATAGGAGGTAGGTATAATACAATGTTTTTATTAATCACCAGCTGTACGGAGTGCCGTGGTGCGTAGGGTCAGCCTCGCAACTTGAGCTTGAGGTGAAGGCTTCACAGGAACCGTGCCCGTTTTCACGGTTATCGAAGTTCAAATAATATGACAATTACCACTACAATTTGTTCACCTTGCGCATTAGACTTTATTAAACATAATTAGTTTCATAATAAGTTTTGCGATCAAAAAGCGTACATTACGGCATGTTCTCGCATCAGCTCTGGTCATTCTAGTAACTAGCAGACTAGCGTTGTCACTCGTCTGCATACGCAAGAGCTTTGCAATTTGTGAATTTGTGAAAGAGTTCTTTAGCGTACATATAAGAAATAGTTTAGGTTCTAGGACACTTCCCTGCGAAACTCCGTATTATAAGTAAGTTTGTCTGCGGTGACCCAATTGTATTGCTATCCATAAGGAGGCAAATTGATTATAAATAGCAACAAGAAAATTAAAAGTACTTATTACATCAAAAAACACTAATGAAGTTCAAGTTTTTTAAGAAAGCTAACGGTGGGTGTCACAGGCTGTGAACGGCATCGTGCGATCGGCGGCAGAACATGAACTTCGATATTGTAATGAAGTTACGATCACAGGTGATTACCGACACATGAACTGCCTATTCATCGATTGCACGCGATTATTCAACACTTATACAGTTAAATTGTTAATTTTAATTGCTCGCTTGGTCGTGGCATACATTTCAATTGTGAAGTTTTCTCATTAAACTTGAGGCGACAGCTACCTAGTAGTAGTAGAGCCCTTGTGAAGGGCTCGTCCGGGGTAGTACTACCACCATGCCTATTTCGGCCGTGAAGCAGTATTGCTATGTGGTTCACTTTGAAGGGTGTGGATGCCGGTGAAATTACTGGCACGTAAGGCCTCAAGTTGATAGATGCAGCTAGTGCATCGTAGGGTACGTTCCTGACGTGTTTGACTTACAAGGCAATGTGACAACGAGGTGATGGTTACCACTTAACATCAAGTGAGTGACAAGCTTGTTTCATCAACTAGTCGTGCATGTAAAAAAACCTTGAATGTACTTGGATAACTGTGGAGTAAGTAACTACATACATTAGTCCTAGTATTTGTATTTGTACTGCAAGTACTTAACAGTAACTAACATGGCAAAGTGCGCAAATATAGGTACTTCATGGTCGTGGTGGATCGTGGTAGAGTGGAAGTTTTTGCTTCCCTAATTAGAAACTGTTCAAACATTGCGATGGGAACTTTGTATTAGTTAAACAAATTGCGACGATGTCAACAAAGAAAGTTCCTTTAACTTTGCGACAGTTAAAAACGACTCTTCTGTCCAACTTGGTTTAATGAGTGTCATTCTCAACTGCATATTTCTAACTGGCAGTAACAATTATTTGTAAGTTTTCCAGCAAGCTGACTAAAGCCATTTGCAAAGTTTTCCGGCTAGACTTTATTTTAGACAAGTTGAACTCTCTTGAAGGTGAAAAAAATAGAGACAATTAATTATGTAAACCTAGCTACATATAACAATGTTGTTGTTTTTTGGAAATCTATTGCATAATATTGAGCGTTCGATCGGCACGCTTTCAACTTTTTTGTCGGAATCATGTCAAACGCATTTATTCCAGTGCGATCATTGTGGAGTACCGTTTGGCGGCCACTGAGTAACGGGACCGGGGCCCACCGGGCCCTCTAAGCTCGCCTTCAATAACACCGTGTCGATACCTACAGATTATCTCAAAATGAGCCAACAGTAAATAGTTCGTGCTCTATGTTCTTTTTGTAACTTCAATTTGCATTCGAGCCCTCTCTTCGTGCATATGAGATGACGCTGCAGAAGGAACTATCAACTGGTTCTTTTGCGTTACACTCTGTAATGTGTCATCGACAACGTGAACAAGATAGCACTATACAAGGTGTATCTAAATATGTGTACTATGCGAAGGTGGGGGGTTTCAGACCACAATGGTGATCAGTTGTGGGGGGGAGAAAATTAAAAATTCCTATTTTCAGTTTCCCATACAAAAATATTTAATTTCATAATGCCTAAATAAATTGCCAACCCTATCCTTGTAACCCCTTGACCCCTAGACCTACTACCTCTGTAGGTCTACTACTACTACCTACTACCTCTGTAGCTGAGTTTAGGGTTGTCACTTTGTATAAAGTCAGCTGTTCATGTTGAAACTTCGTTGCAGTTTTTTTCAGAGATACCAATCGAAGTTCGAAAAGTCGTAGAACAAAAGTTGTTCCCCGGGGGGTGGAAATTCACCCCCCTTCGGGATAGTACCCATATTTTGATACACGTTGTATAAAGTTGTCTACCTACTGGCAGTTTTGATTACTGATATTTTTATGAAGACCTTTAAAAATTGAAACCTAGTGCTATATAAGTTTTGACTATAAATAAGGTCACAGTTTTTTGTCAGGAGTTTGGAACAAAAAGTAGGTCTACATAGTGTTGTGTGTTCAAGACTTTATCTTGTTTCACGAGGCTGTATCATATCAACGTTTACTTCATCAGGCACACACATCAATAAAATCTTCACACGAAGAGCTGTGAGAGAATTTACGCTGTTTGATCTCGCTCAACATATTTTGCTACCAACGATCTTTATCCAATGGATAAGCTCAGCATGGCTTCGACAGAATACCACGTCTACTCCCAAAATAGTATAGACTTAGCGTCTTAGTCTATAGTTATATAGTATATAGTTATATAGACATTATACACTTTACTCTGCATCACTCTTATTTCTACGTTTGTTTTTGCTTCTTGTTTTCTTTCTTACCAAGATACATACATATTGTAAAATGGTTTGTGTCTCTTAGAGTGGGCTCAACCACAGAGATATGCACGTCGATAAAATTATTTCAAATATGTATATTTCTTAGTTAGTTAAAACTAATCTTATGCTAGTTTGGCCAGATTCAGCCTTACTTGTAAAATTAATGTTTAACATACCTGCGGGCGTAGTGTGGTGTGTCTCGAATAGTAGTCGTGCTGTTGCTGGTAGAAGCTAGTGGGTGACAGCGGCGGCCGGTACTTCTTGTGGCCGTAGCCCATCGTGTCCATGGTGTGCATCGTGGCTGCCTTTGCCCTTCCCTTCACTCACAGTCGAGAAGTTGTGCTATTCCTCACATGTTTCCCTCCTGAAATAGGGCACGTAAAAATACAATTGAGCAATGAAACAGTAGAACATTAGGGCGATTTTGTTATTATGTTGCAATCAAACGTTTGATACTAACAAAAAAATGATAACAAGGAATAGCGATCACGTATTTCGTTGCCATCATTCTTCGACTACTGTTGCCATACAGTATGGCAACAGTCGAATAGGAACTTCGTTTTGTAAAACTAGTATGGCCCATACTAGTTTTACAAAACGAAGTTCCTATTCGCTATCTCATGTTTATAACGTCAACGTTCAGTCTTGTTGCAATCGTTCCTTGTCAAATATAAGTTTTGTTTCAATTCGATTCAGTTTCAGTTTCAGTTTATTATTTCAAAACAATTTTACAATCGTAATCGTGATTTTATTGCATTATCATCATTTTTTTGTTCAAAAGTGACAGATGCAACTAGGTTTTGATTGCAACAAAAGATACGCAATCACCTCGCATATGATATGACATAGTTGAGGTAGGCAGAGCAAAAAATATAACGTACTTTAGACTTCTAGAGAGAGATAGAGTTCTATGCAAAAAACAACTACGCATGCGGAGCTTTGCATTAGATACACATTATCTATTGGAGTTTCACTACATTTTGGGGCCCGATTATGTAGATTATTTTAGGGTTCTTTAAAGTTTTGATCAAGGTTTTACTACATTGAGGGGCTTGATTATGTGATCGATTTCAGGGTTTCTTAGGGCTTAATGTGAAGTTATCCTACATTTCGGATGCGGTCAGCCTGGAGTGGTTTTTGGTTATATGCAATCAGCCCTGAGGTTTTTGATAGATACGTACTATGAGCTTCGATTTTACGAGACCATACTCAGAAAAAACACTACCCATTATCTATCTAGATCCAGAAGTTAGGTGAGTGAGTAAACCGCCTTATCTTTGATTTAGTAGACAATCGTACGAAGATGTGCTATTAATATTGAATAGTAGCTTCCTCTATATATTTCTAAATAACCCTTTCAAAGTGTCGTCAAGGCATGCAGTGCATTGGAAATCATGAGGTGGCGATATGTTGCGCATTAATAAGCACTTCAGGTAAGGGTGAATACACGAGAGTTTGGGAGATACTATATTCTTTTTATAAAAACTTGTCTTTTATTATGTTTTAGGTTTATACCTACAAGGTTAAGAAAACCTCGATTCAATATAAACTAAACATGCATAGTATTCTTGAAAAAGAAGTCGCATCATAATAGATCGAAGAAACTGGTTTTCTGACGAAATAAACATTAATTTATCAAGGTATATTCTCAAAAATGCGTTAACGGGAATTCCTATAGCTATTTTACGTCTGTGTGTCACAAATACGCCTACTCGTATTTGCATTGATGTCAACATGAATATCGTAAACCGGTCAAGATTTTGAGGCAAGGCATGTTGAATTAAAAGCAAATAATCGGTCAAAGACCTCGATGGCATTGAAACAGGTCGCACTGTCGCTATTACCTATTCGAGCTTAACAGAACCAACGTAATGAACGAAATACAACCACTTAGCATGACGAGGGGTTAGATGCGTAGGTGACCAAACCACATTCAAACATTTATTATGATAATTTGTTTTTTCTGAGTTTTCCATCGGAAATTCCATGGGTTGCTTTTTTTAGTCGACTTCAAATAAAAGAGGAAGAGTCTCAATTCAGTTGTATTTTTTTTTATGTTTCTTTTCGCATAACTTGGTAATTTATGAGCCAATTTGAAATATTATTTTTTTATCTGAAAGGAAAAAATATTATTCATTCAATAGTTTGGCTATGCCGCGCGACGCCGCGGTTTCGCAAGTTTTTCAAACTTATATAATAGTGAAAAACGTCGCGATCAAAATTAAGGATTTAATTTTCACGATTAAGAATGAATTTGTTATAAACCATGGTTGCACTTTTAAAAAGTTGATATCAATTACATATTAATTTATCCAAAAGACATCAACGCGCTTCCCGAATTCTGATTTTACCTACATTCTAACAACCTGCCTATAGGTGAATGCTATGTTATTGAAACAACAGAGATCAATCTTCTTTTTATCGTGTCACTGGTCTTTCAAACCTTTTAAAATGTGCATAAGAGAAGCTTCTTTGGTGTAATTGACACTTATTTTCACTCTTTTTAAGTTCTACGACATGCCGGTTTCCTCACGATGTTTTCTTTTACCGTTTGAGAGTACTAACAAAGTGCACATACATTTTTCTCATTGGTACACGACTGGATTTGAACAGAACTCAATAAAACATGAATTTTGCCGGCATGATATGGTGAGTCATATTACACGGTGAATCGAGAAGGGATAAAAACAAATTACGATGCCGAAATTAATTGTCGATCGTATCAGGAAACTGAGCGAGTGGTCAACGACTCGACATTGAATATGAGAAAAAATAGATGTACATAGGTGTACCTATCTTAATATGAATTAAAATATGGATGCAAGCTTTTAAAAAATTATGGTTTTCGATCTCTTCATTGATGATTTGAAATACCTACCTAATGGTTTTATAAAACTATTATAAGAAAAACCTACCAATATACCCACATTTTTTGTTAGATGCAGGGTCTACACTTTACTAAAAACTTCAGTTTTTACGTACTAGTAGTGCACTATGAGTTATAAATAAAAATTATAAATTAGCAATAATCAGGAAAATATAATTCTTACTTCCTTTTAAATAGGTAGTTTCCTTAGTAGTACGCGATAATTAGGCAAAGTAACTCGTAAACTGTCTATAACTATGTACTTACCAACCTACTTCAAGCTTATTAATATCTATTGCCTTAGAAATTTAGGTATATTTCGTGCAACTGGTAGCAGTTAAGTAGTGCCTGATTGGAAATACAAACAAAACACTTGCTTATACAAACTCCATGTTCTGTAAATTATCTTCCGCATTATATTATCATACCGAAGTCGCGGTCATTTTTTGCCCACCCGCGCCCTCCAAGCCTCCAACGGATCAAATACTTTGATAGGCCCCTATTAAGATAATGAATCTTCGTATAATAATGCCCTCAGGAACGTCGTCGGCGGCAGTTTTGCGTCGTTAACACGTATTAGTGTACTGTAGCACAATATTGCTTAACTAGAGCACTTGAGAGACCTTGCCTTGGCTGTGCATCGCTGAGTCATGGCATAGACCATGGGCACCGTGGGAATCGGTTATCAGTGAGCTTTTGCATGGATCGTAAGGAAAACAACAATGGGCTGTAAACTCTATCGGCTTGTAGACGTTTATCAGACTATTTTAAATGGAATACTGTACTATGTCCGGTTTACAAAAGGTTTCTACTGTCTTGGTTTATCAATAAATAAGGCCCTATTTAAACACAAAGAATGCTGGAAGCATGAGTTTTGATGTAGAGACATTCTAGTTGACGTTTTGGGAGCTCTAAAACGGTTCACACATAATCTCTAAAACCCTAAATATCCATCTATGTCATGTGAACTAATGCCCTAAATAGTTCAAGGACATAGAATAAACTCGTTATAAACGTGACAGCACCACTATAAGAAGATTACATTCGATATCGGAAATGACCAAGTCCTTGACCTGTCTCAAACCTTTTGGGTTAAAAATAAAAATGTTATGCTTATTCATAAAATGAAATCAATGTGTAAACAAAGTTTTACCTGCAGGGTTCAATGTTTCAAGCGGCACGGTCTCGCCGTGAGAAGGCAATGTCAATGTCACATTGCCTTTGCTGTACACTTCTTGCCTTGGGAATTTGGAGCTTATCCTAGTCGCGGATCGATGGCACGTTTATTTTAATTCTATAATTGAAATTCATCTATTCAATCAATTATTTATAAGTTGGGTTCTTCCGATAGCTTCATACCTACTTAACCTTAATAAGGTTAGGAATACTATGTGTCCCTACTTATTACTTTTACAATGTGTCCCAAAGAAGTAACAAGCGAAGTCTAGGGACAGCGCTTCCTCTGTCTCTAGACTTCGCCTAGATTTCCTGTGCTGTATCTGAATCACTCCTATGTTTTAATATTGCTCTGCCATTATTGATCGTAAATTAAGTTGGATGTGCCACCACATTTTAATGAATGGTGGCTCAGAAACCTCAATTAATTAAAGTGTGGCTGTTTGCTTTTCTTGCATGTTTTTTTATAAAAGTACCTAAAGTGCATATTTTACAGTTTATTCATCCATAGCGTTATTTTGAATGTAGGTGAGTTAACGCGAAAACATGAAATTCGGCCGAGTACGGTAAACTGGCGTGTAACCAATACATAGCTATTATACCTTTCACACACGCCACGACCCCCTTGTAGAACACGACTAATACATAATACAACATAACAAATCAAATTAAATGTTCGTTGTAACACCTATGTCAACTTAGAGGACGCTGAACTTGGTATGCAACCTACATAAGCTCAGTAGTCACTGATAGAGTATGTGAAAGTGAAGTCCATTCATTTATTTGGGCGTGAAATCCTCAGTTTGGAATTCAGGTGATACGAAGCTTTGCCATCTTTTTGTAGGTGCGACGTCTGCTAGACTTTCGATTGAAGCAGTAATAGTGTAGCTTATTAGTGCCTACACTGACGATCACAAAAACGCTCAACCCAAATAAACATTGAAGATTCGACCAGGAACTCTTTTAGAGACAATGCAATGCTTATTTCATATGCTACCTGTGATAATACCGTAATTACTGTACATTGTAGTTACAGCCGGCAGTGGACACTAATGAGACAAAGAGCCGACACGCGTGTAGACTAGTCCACAACAAAAGCGTAATCGTGGCACCGTGAAGAATAACCATCGAATAATGTGAGGACGAGTCATATTTTAATTTAATAAGCGTGTAATAGCATACGTTTCCTGCTGCCACTGGCGTGATGCTAGCGGTATCATGTCACGACGGAGTGGTCGTCCTCAGCCACAGGGGATCCGTGAGACCTCTCAATGACGTCAGAACAATTACCTCTGTTCTTTGACTGCTTCGACGAGTACCATTGCATGAGGTTTCAAGTGCCTCATTCACTTTGTAAGCAGGTTGATTAAATGCCTACTTTACCTGGAAACTGAATGCCTGTTTCCGTTCAACCACATTATTATTACAAAATACTTGCCTGACCTTACTTATCCTTAAGTTCTTTGAAGTTCTGTTTACAATTTTAACCTGTTTCCTGCTTATAGTTGGCTTACTGCATAGATAAATTATCTAATAATGTAATCATGACCGTTGAAATTACTCATTCGATTGAATTAATTGCAAACAAAACAAATGATGCAGTTCGTTAGCTATGAATTTGAATAGTTGTTTTTTCAGGGCTAAGGGTTTTACTTATAAAAAAAAAGCGGGAGAGGCGATAAGATCATTTTATGTTACGCCTGACGCCTCCCATAGTTGGGTTTTCGTCTGGACGACGTGATTCTTGATAAATAATGCCATGAAATGCTTTATGCTAGTTATAAAAGGTAGTAAACATAAAACGTATTCTAAGACACGCGCCATGTCTTTAGTAATGATGGTTACTGTTAGAGCGTCTTCTTAGTTAACATCCGTAACTTTAAGAGCATAATCCGTAAAGGCCTGCGCACATCTAGGCGATGGCGAAAACACTTATATTTGACAGCGTTTCACTGATCGCCAACGCAGAACGCTTAGATCGCAAGGCTTAAGATGTTTATCAGCATGAGACATTCCAAAAAGAACTGCTATGGATAAGAAAGTGACTATATTGAAAAAGGTACATAAAAACAGTAGAAAATAAAAAATGATTTTATTCTTAGCCGACCAGTGAAATGACCAAGCAAGCTACGCCACAAGCGCTTCATCAATAAATAATATATCCCTGTACTGTTATGTTAGAGAACAACGGAGAATTACCATTGAATGGGAAACAGTGTCAGGCGGCGCAGGCGCTACCGACACGCACTTTACACTCTATTTAGTCACTTAAATCGTGTTCCCATAGGAGAATCGATATACCAGTTATGTTAAAACGCCAATAGTTCATCGACAGATAACTTTCTTTTGGCAAAGGAACATAAGCAAAGGAATAGGTAGGTATGCTTTGTGCCCTATCGAATGACTAGTGGCATGTCCCGGCTTCGCACGGGTAGATTTTTATTTTTTAAACACATAAATATAGCCTATGTTATTCAGGGTGAATGTAGCTTTCCCATGGTGAAATGATTTTTGTAATCGGCACAGTAGTTTTTGAGTTTATTCATTACAAACATACAAAAATACAAATCTTTCCTCTTTATAATATTAGTGTAGAAGTATCGATAATCGCAAACCCAATACAGTTATCAATTTTTTTTTCAAAACATCCTCGGCGGGTGTCTTCTTCTTATCGTTACCAGTGTGGTGAACGGATTTTAAATTCGCCTCTATGAGCCTCCTTTCGTGCACTCGGTAGATGTGATATGTTTGTGTGAGGATGTAATCAGGTACCTATCATAGAGAGGTAACTTACCCCCTAATATGAGGAGGCATCAACTGAATATTATATATTGTCGTGATTTTGGAAGCAGAATGTAACTAGATAAAAACTGCTTGCATATTATATAACGGAAAGTCTTTTCCTGTAAAATATGTCTCTTAATACTTAATCTTTTAATCGATTGCAGGATCGGTTGAGGTTCGGTAAAAATTAATTCAAGGAATTATTACATCTTACTATGTTATGTTATAGATCGAAAGAAAAAATCTTATCTGCTTATCAGTCCATCAATCTAATTGACCATATTAAATAGGTGACACAAGTTACTTATCGCGGTTTGAAGATATTTATTAAGTTTTTTACGATTTTTTATATTATTCACAAATACATGCATACATAAAATCACGCCTTATTCCCATGGGGGTAGGCAGAGATCACGGATTTCCACTTGCTACGATCCTGACACACCTCTTTCGCTTCATTCACTCTCATAACATTCTTCATACATGCTCGTCGGTTTAGGGTACTCCTAACCTGGCCTTTCTCTAAAACGTCTGCGATCTGATCGAGATACATGCGCCTAGGTCTTCCCCTTCCAGCAGTTTCAAATATTGTATAGTTTAATGGTATGTATTTTATTAGTGAATATAATAGTAGATAGCGCAAGAGCAGTTTAACCGTGTAGGTATAGGCATTTAGACTCCTTCCTGCGCAGCCCTGTTAATCCTGCAACACGCCTCTTTTGGATGATCCGGATGAACGCTGAATCCCCGTTCGATATTCAAATTATTCAAACAAAAATTGAAAACTCACAGTGAATTCAGCGATCGCTTAGATGTGCGCAGGCCTTACACGAATTGTGTTGCAGGAAGCTAACGCAGTAAGGAAAATAAACAATGGAAAAGCTGTGCACGCGCGTCGCTCTATTGTCGAACTGCTATCGTATTTACTTGCTCGTAATATTATGTGTCGCTATCAAGGAATTTCTAAACTATACTTATCGTTGCTATTGTTTTCAGCACTGTAGACATTTACTCTACTTACGACTAGAAGTTTACTTTACTAATATTCCAGCCAGCAGCTATTTCTATCACGTTAGTTATACAATATGAATTATTCAAAAAAATAAAGATGATGAACTTCAATACCAAACTGCTAAATTGATATTAATGAAATTCAGATTCAAATAACACAAAACATATTTGGCTACGGAACCCTACAACCACAACTGAATTGAGACCTCTTTTGAAATCGGGTAAAAAAATTTGACTAGCAAAATATAAATCTAGGTTGATAAATGAAGAGCCTATGTCTACCAAATTTGTTTTATATAAGTTACTCAAAGTGCGTTAATCCATCGTCACGCGTGTGCCATACACACCGTTTAGTTAGATCGTTTCGCCACAAACTTCCGTTATTGTCATCACGGTACTTTTCACAAAGTGCTATTATTATTCAACAAGGGTTCCTAAAAATCCCTATGTAAATTTTGTCAGTTCCACATGTCCCTAAATCTATCACTACCGGTAGGGAAGAACGGATGTTTTACACCGGTAAGGGGGAAAACGTGCATGTTTTACTGCCAGGATTCCATCTACTAAGATAAAGTACAATAAGTTCCGAATGAACTTCTGCACTGTACGTATATTTAATGACTCTACACAAACTAGGTATATTTATTATTATTTTTATGTTTATTATTGGAGATTTAATTTTTGTTTCAAATAACAAACATTTATTTTATTTATTGTTTTTGTTACGTTTAGAATTTATAGTAAGGTTTTATTTTTAATGTATTTGCATGTGTTAATTTTTTATGAAAATCAAAACGATCTTATCTGTCGTCTTATAAACTAGATTCAGGGGTTCCCAAACTATTTTGGACAAGTGACCCCTTTTCCAAAATGAAACGTTACCTCAGACCCCCATGGCCAAATTACCTACTTTTAAGATCAACCCCCTTATTCATAATGGTCCGCTAACTTAAAACATCTGCTACAGTGTTATTAACCGACTTCCAATCAAAAAGGAGGAGGTTCTCAATTTGGTTGTATTTTTTTTATTATTTTTTTATTTCTTTTTAATGTTTGTTACCGCATAACTTAGTCATTTGTAAGCCGATTTGAAAAAATATTTTTTTATCTGAAAGGTACTGCTTCCAGATTGGTTCCATTTTAATTTTATTAAAATCGGTGTTGCCATTTTTTTTAAAATATTTTTGTAATGTTTGTAACTGCATGCCTCCGTAATTGATGAACAGATTTAGAAAATTATTTTTTTATCTGAAAGGCACTGCTTTCAGATTGGTTTCATTTTAATTTTATTAAAATCGGTGTTGCCATTTTTTTTAAATGTTTGTAACTGCATGCCTCCGTAATTGATGAACAGATTTAGAAAATTATTTTTTTATCTGAAAGGCACTGCTTTCAGATTGGTCTCATTTTAATTTTATTAAAATCGGTGTTGCCATTTTTTTTTAAATATTTTTTTTAATGTTTGTAACTGCATGCCTCCGTCATTTATGAACCGATTTAGAAAATTATTTTTTTATTAGGAAGGTTATTCTTACGTCCAGATTGTCCCAAACGAATTTCATTAAAATCGGTTTAGCCGTTTGGGAATGAAGTCGGTTTCTCTAGTTTTTTAAACTTATAATTATTTTTCATTCTGAATTAGGTCAATAGAAGAGGACAGAGTGAGAATTGGCAATGTTTTAAGTTAGCAGACTATTATAAATAAGGGGCCTATCTTTAGTTTTCTTTCTATTGATACAAAATACCTAAGTGCTAAGGTACAAATTGGAAAACTTTGCACTTGGTTAAGTGATTCGTAAATTCTGTTTCAGCCACTTTACTTCACTTAATTTAGCTATTTTATAACTTTGTGATCCCTTGAAATAAATGAGTACTTATATGAGTTATTATCGTTCAAGCTCCAACGAATTTCAAAATGCAAATGAACTTTCAACCTAAGTGCAAGCTCGTTAAATAGTAAAATATCAGGAACATGTTTGGATTTGCAACTTGATCATGAATTCGTTCGTGTTAAATCACGTATGAGTCAAATAGAGCAAAACGCGCCTGAAAGATGTACGCTCGAACTCATTCATCTTGCACAAACTTGTCCACACTGACTTGCCTAGTTTTTCATCTTGTACGAACTTGATACTTTACATTAGGTACTACAACAATGCTATTTCCTACAAAAATATTATTTTTTCTTAGTACACGTAACACAACATAAACAATACAGTACCTAACTACCTAAAGTTTTAAATAAGAACGTGTGGTAATTTAATAGGGGGTCGATTTTTAGACCTCGTCGACCCCCAAAATCAGTTTTCGTTTATATCGACCCCTAGGAAACCAATATCGACCCCAAGGGGTCGATATCGACCACTTTGGGAATCCCTGAACTAGATGAATCTATAATAACGGTAGTTTATAATTTATATACATACCTACAATTAAAAACTATGACACTGTTATAGTTTAGGAAATACCATTCCCACCCATTCGCACTAAGCGTTTTAGCTCCACCTTCATTATGCGAACCTCCAGGGAATGGAACTCATTGCCGACGGCTATTTTTCCTGACAACTACAATCTGGGCCTCTTCAAGGCAAGAGTGAATAGGTGTCTTCTAGACCATCCTGCTTCATCGTCGGCTACATCGTCGCTTACCATCAGGTGAGATTGTAGCCAAAGGATGTTCTATTTAATGTAAAAAAATAATAAAAATAATAATAATAAAACTACACCAGTTTTTATACCCACGTACCTACCTATTTCTTTACAGAATTTCTATAGAAGACCTTTCGTAAAAAGTTATAATTTGTACCAACAGACTACATCGTAGGTAGTTTGAACAGCAGGCACCTGTAAGTGCGACTTGTCAGACAACCTTACAACTGAATTAGCAATCAATCAAGCTCCCATGCCCTGAGGTGTAGGATCTACGAAGCGTGCCAAATTATTGGCTTTTTCCTATTGAACTGAGCAGTTTTTTATAATACACTTTTATTAGCCGCACTTGTAGAAAAATAAATATCAGGAGCATTAACTTTATCAGAAAAACTGTGTTTTTTTTTCTCTAAAAACGGGTTTATTAAGAATTAAATGAGGTTCCACTTAAAAATCTATTTTTACTGTTTTTAGTGTAAATAATAATAGTATCTACCAAATACAGTTACACAGTAAAAATGTTAATGTTATCAATGAAACTGTAAATCGGTGTAGCGCAGGCGCGTTGAAGTCTTTCCAATAGAAGTAGCGCTAATGCAACTGCGTTAAATAAGTACACATTGTTAATCAAGTATTGTTATCACATATATTATGGTATATACATACTTACCACGTGTTACAGAAAAATATTAATCTTCAACTATGTTCATCGTTTTTGTCTTGGTGTTGTTCCAGTGACGGCTACTGATTCATTATTATTTCAGCATCTGAGTCTGAACATAATATATTTCCAAATATTTTCATTTCCATAATCTTACGTCATATTTATTGCTCTACACTACATACCTACATCATGCTCTGCCAATGCGTTTTCGCGCTTGCAAATGTTCCGCAGGAATCTTAACTGTATCGAAAATAACTGTAAAATATATTTACCTTCTTATCTCAAAGCTTCGCTCGAACCGGCGAACAATTAACCTTAGTCCAATAATCACTGCACAGGTAAACACCAGTTTTAGTCCATTGATTCGCTAACTTGGTTTCGTATTGAATTCGTTCGTAGTTCGAATGTAGAGCGCGGCATGGGGTAATTGCGTTCGCGCAGCCGCGCGCGGGAACGGTCTCTTCGGATGTGCGTCCGCGCTGCACTTGAACGTTGAACCAGCACGCCAACCCGGACCACTTACAGACGCTTCACACTCCACTACCCGCTCACCAGACACAAGTGTCTTCCCAACCTTGCCGGGTTATACCTCACGTACGAATAAGAACTTAGTATAGTTCCAAAGTAATTGTGGCGCGTACGATTGCGGGCAATGGACAACAACCGCAAAACATTTCGGAAATCGTGTTCGGCACAGAATACAACGTTACGTGGTTGTGGTCGACCGGCGAGATAGCTTAATGATCTCATGATCGCTATCGGAATATCTAACGCTATCTGTAGCTGTCCGTTGTAGATATGCACTAATTATCTTTAATAGATATTTATCCGTAGCGAACGACCACAAAACGGCGGCAGGCTACAGCAATTCATAAAATAATATAGCGTAGATATACCATCGGGAAAAGGATGAGGGCCTATGGCTGAAGGTCTAGCTGACACTAAATATTTTTCCTTTAGTCTTTTTTATTATATTTAAGTACTAGATAGGTATGACTAAAGCATAGAGTTAGGATCAATCTCCCCGATAAGGTAGACATAAACGCACACTCAGCCACATCCTGTATATGAGTTGTATCCTAGCTGGCCGCCGCGACCGGGCATCGAACCCGGGATCGCGACGCTACGTGAATCCTAGCCAAGTTATACATGCCCTAAGCTGTAGGCATAGTGAATATTCATACAGTGTTGAATCTTTAAGGGTTGAATTCGAACTTTAAAGCTCTTGTAATCTATATTTCTGTCAGTATTACGTTTTCTTCGCTAAGCTAATTTTGTCGATTTAAAATTATATTATAGCTTGCATTTATAAAACGAGCTTAGGATACGTTCATCCTGGAGCAGTACCATAGCCCAATAAAAAGTAATGTCTACGCGGACAAAGTCGCGGGTAGTATTTTGTTTTAAACTACCCACATAAATTACAGGTAAAAGAAAAGAGAGTTGCATAGAGAGAGATTTTTAAGAGAATACAACTATCATAGCTACTATGCTGTGCTATACGAAGGATTATTAATTTCATGCTAGTATGAGACGAGTCACGAAGTTCAATATCTCTTTGAAATAATACAATTGTATAAAGTGTACATTACTGCAGTTACCTACTACTCCTACTACACCTATAAAACTTTATTTTCAAATCGAAGCATTTGCCTGAAGTAAGGCTTGTGTCCAGTAACATGCGTCATAACAGGGCCATAAACATTGCCCCTAGGCCCTAGGACCCCCATGGCCCTTGCTTTACGGCCGCATCACCTATAAAACCCACTGTGCAACGATATTTTGATGGTGGTGGCCGCCCATCGCGACACAATAAAATCCCGCGTTCAGTTGTACAGTTTTTATTTTAATATAATAACTAGGAACTAGACATTGAGCATGGCTTTAATTATAACAAAATTAACCTAAATGCTTTTTAGATTCGACTCAAGAGAACTTTCATTTTAAGTTCTGTCAAATCAGACCAGTGCATTATTGAAGATACAAATCATCCTCATACAGGGTAACAAACGAATTCGATTATTTATAATGAACTTTCTAAAAATTTCATACGACAGTCGATTCTCGCTTGAGTTCCATTCCTATGAATTATTTTTAAAACATAACGTTTAAGCGTAAAATAGTTTCTTCAAATATTTACAACTGTTCGATTCGATGATGGTGTCGTTGTCCCGTAATAAAAACTAATGTTTTAGTACTCACTAGGATCGCTCTTCATAGTGCTTAGATATCGCATCTAATATAAACTGGAACGTCCTTGGGTTTATCCAACTGAGACCTGAAGGCAGTTCCGAAGGCTCCAGACTCCTGGTTTGTCTGCCAACTGTTCGCTCGAGGAAATAATCATCGTATTCCATGCTGTAATCCGGCAGGATAGGGTTGAATTTCGCGTAGTAGATGGCAGATAAGCAAGCGTACAGGAGTAGAGCAGCGGTGAAAAGCTGAAAATACAGAAAATAGAGTTTTTAAAACGACACAATACAAAACAGAAACATGCTAAGAAATATTTATGTTTAAATTCTCGCTTGGTAGAGAATATTCATCAGAATGAAGTAATAAATAAAGTTCCTAAGTATACGTATCAGCACGTAACAATTCAACTTAATGAATACTTAATTATTACACCAGTAGTATTTTATTAAAATAAACTTTTTGAGGAACTTAGGAAAAAATCCGGAATTATTTGTGAAGAAGCACTTAAACATGACCATGACGTGTCACGTTTCTACAATGATTCTATCAAACTCGTGTCAATAACCGCTTGTTTACGCTACAATGTCTTGGCAGCAGACACGACCTAATGCACCCAAAACATCTTCCTTGATTTCTAGTGGTAATTTTCTTATGTGAGGAGCTTGGCTATATTTTGGAAGAGCACATTTTCAAAAGGTAAGTAATGTGCCTGTACTAATTTTGAGAACTGTAAACCTTAACTAACCCTTAATTTATATTCGAAAAACACACCATGAATGAAATTGACACTGTCAGTAATTTTTAATGCTCAATTGAATAGCCCTGTAAGAAAAGAACGTTACCACGTGACCAAAACATTTTCTTTTATTAGTTTCCCTCTTTGAAGTTTTCTGACCCTCTTGAGTCTTCTGTGATCTGACCACTCATATGCATGGGAATCGACGATGACAACACAATAAACTTGCAAAATAAGTAGTTGGACAACAATCAAGGAAATGTGAGTCTATAATCACATACACAAGGTCCAGCACAATGTTCTTGAATTATGTCAGGCAGCGTCAGCCATGCAAGACAAAACGATCATCGCACCGCATCAAATCTGTGTCAATGTTATGTCTCCCACTTCTACGGTGCTTAATAAAATGACAGATGTTTTTAAGTTGAAACAATTATTATCAACAATATTTTTCACGGTAGGATGCGCTACGGTGCACTTGAGGTCAGCATTTATCAGAATTTAAGAAATTTGGATTGATGTTTCCTGAATTAAAAATCATTTATCATTTCATAGCTTTAAAGTATCCAAATAAATGAAAATCTTGGCTAGTCTACAACACAATCTCATACTAACAACGTTACGTTTGTATTTATTAATAAGTATTAATTTCGAATAAAAATTATCAACCCGTTTTAAAATGCAAATGCCTATTGATGATCTAAATAAATTATTTGCGTGTTTTTTTGTTTCTTTTGACACAGTGAAGATTTTAAGTGCACCTCAAAGAGGCTTCTTTCGTGTTAAGCATTCATAAATTTTGTTCATTAATTTTGCTTTCAGCAGATGATTTCACAAATACTTGGCTACAAACATGCCTAAGCCGCAAGATCTATAAGATTTTTAGTCGACCGACTTGTTAAATCCTAAGTAGGTACTACTCGCAGCATCTACTTAGATACAGTAGTGATTTCCTTGTATGAGATCACTTGATCACTAACTCCGGCAGTTCAGCGCTGTCCATGCACTTGCATTTATTATTGTTTCTATGGCAAGATACTTCAATAATTCTGAATATCTACTGATAATATTGTGTTCATGGCTTAGGCGCGTCTACTTTTTGTATACCTCTCCATTTATTAAAATTCAGCAACACAAAAAAATATTTTATTTTAAACTAATGTCCTGCCAGCGATGACTGCTAAAAACCGGAAACATCTGTTTTCATTGCAACACAAGCGTATTCTCTCGGTCGTGTATCTTACGAAGCGCGTGAATGAACGTTTGCTCGCTCTGAAGGTCGGAACATTATTGAAAACGCTGATTTAAAAAACCAACAACATAACACATAACTATTAAGAAAATACTAATTCTGCCTGTGACTGTGTGTTTGGACTTGTTGTTTTTTGTAGCCTACGTCACTTTCGTGATCCAGGGGAATCAGACCAAACCTCATTCACCAAGAGCGTTTAGCTGGGTGCACTGACTCACAAAAGAACCGACATGCATATTGCATACGTATGTAATCGAAAAACACTACCCTCAGGCAGTCGGGATAAAACAGTCAGCGTAAAGAAAACTCACTTGAAAGACACTCCAGAACTTGAACGATCCTTCGTTGATGATCCAGTCGTAGTAGCCAGCCCAGGGGTCTGTGTACCGGCCTTGCTTCATCGGCTTAGGCGTGGTGGTCGTCTCGTGGTAGTGATCATGTTCGTCGTAGTAGTCATCGAACCCACGACCGCTTTCCACTGAAGTGTTCGTGCCTGGAGATCGTCGACTCAACTGGAAATAAACATACTCCGCTTATTTTGAGATACTAATATTGAGAATGGTAATGTTTGAACAGAAGGAGAAAGATGATTTGCCATCTTGTACGACATGACAGCTTTATCGGAAATATAATATAATCGAAGGAAAGAGACAAAGGGGAAGACCAAGAATAAGCTACATGAGCCAAACAAAAGCGAAGATCGCCGTTATGTCGTATAAGAAGGTCAAGGAGGTTGCCCGCAAAAGAAATACTTAGAGCAAAATGCATATTATTACGCAGACAAGAGCATTGCTCTTAAATAAGAAGAGAGAATGTTTAGTTACTGATGTTCGTGAATAGTCAGTCCGCAACCTAACTCGGTCCGATTTAATTGATATATTATCCGGACCCAGTTAGCGTTAGTGAAGTAAGAAAGAACTTACTACCACTAGGGTCAGATAAGTTTAAGCTATTGCAGTTACTCAGAATTCCATGATATTCCTGTTTTTTGTAAACTTTTGTTTTCTATTAAATCATCGGTTTTTTTTTGAAGGAAAGGTTCGTGATCATAATGATCAACAACAAGGTTACGGTAAGAACTGCATGAAAAAGTTTGATTCAAAGAATCGTTTTGCCATTGAACAGACGTTAAGGTTTTGGTGATCCTAAGGTTGACTTGTGGTTACGTCACACTGACTTATTTTATAGGCCGTACTTCCTTCACGGAACGGTAACACTACTAATACTATAGGTACTAAAAGACTGAACACACTTAAATGAGCAAGCCCAGTAGTTTCAAAGTACAACTTTAATTTTACATGGTCACAAATAATAACAATTACCTACTACCCGAACTATTTAAGAACCCGACAGATTCCAAGATAAGTAAATTTTGCAAAAAATTTAGGACTCCGACCGAGCTGATTGAATATTCTCAGATTATGGAAACGGTTGCATGGATTTCTACCAAACATGGCTAAAAACCATCTTAGAACAAACTCAAAAACAGCATTCAACATACCAGCACTCAAGGCAAATTGGACAGACAAACAAACAAACAGACACACACCATGGCATCAAACATATAACACCTCTCTTTTCCGGGGTTAAAAAAGCTCATTAGACGATGCATCTTGTTCGCACCAACATGCAAACGAAAGCACAGATACAAGGACGCTAACTAATTATTATTTAGCGACACCCGGTCACCTACTTCAGGCCACCGTTACTGTGACCTGAATTCGTGATACTGCTGAAGCGATAGTTTACTTTTCAAATATCAATAATAGAAAAGTAAAAATTCACAATTTTATTTCATTTACCTAGCTGGTTAAGAAAATTCATATTATATTATATCATCATCATCATTGGCCTGTACCCTCTATTACAGATGAATTAGGTGGCGTCAGTCAGGTTACGCACATGAACCAGAACATGAATTATTATATGTGTGTATTATACAGGGTTATTCATTATTAGCTGCAAATACTCAGGAATTAGGTTCAACAAATAAAATAAAAAATATTTATGAAATGATTTTTTTTAAGTTTTGTTATGAAAATCCCGAGAAAATCGATAAAGGAATCATTGGCGCCTGACCTATTTTGACCTTTGATCCGCGCCCGCGCGCCGTGAGTGACACTCTGCGTTCAGTCACCGCCTGGGTGGGTCATCGTCCTGTTCTCCGTGGCAATCATTATGCAATAGCCGTAAAGAAATTAATAAAAATAAAATTTTGATACAAAAACTTGAAAAAATTTTCCTGAGTATTTGCAGTTAATAATGAATAACCCTGTATATAGTACGTGTGGTATGTGCATTGATTATCTCACGTTTTACGTTTAAATGAACTATGCTGTTCAGTTTATCATTTCCGCTATATTTTTATAAAATAAATATAGTAAGTATATAGAAGATAGTAGTAGAGTACAAGATCAAATTTTCCCAAACACCAGCACTTTTCTTTGCCCGACTTGTCTGCAGTTTTCTAGGCCCAAACCCAAACTTGTAAGTCTATGAGAACCAGATAACTATGATGATTAAAACATTTTTTGTCTTCCTACCGTTCTACCTTTCATTTGGTTTTTATCTACAAAGCTAATTAAATAATTTGCTATAGGTAAAATGAGACTTACCGATATTGCAGTGCTCGTGGTATTCGATCTAGCAGCGATGGCGCTGGCAGCTGATCGCTGCTTGTTCATGTTTCTGACGACATCTAGAGCCGTTCTCAGGGCAGTGAGGATAAACTCTGAGATCGGCATGCCGTAAGACTCTGGTTCATCCTTCTCGACTAAAGTTCGTACCGGGTCGTTGGATTCGTACCCATCAAATGAACCACTGAAATGTTACAACTAGAATAAAATCTCTAAAGAAAAAATAAATAAATAATGCTGGACAATTCACACAACATTATCTAGCCCCAATCTAAGCAGAGCTTGTGTTATGGGTGCTAGATAACTGATATACATAATACAATACATTACTGTGTAGATATTTTTTATTTTATGTAGAAAACGACCAGAACACCCGGAACAAAAACCTGCAAATCGTACAAATATTTGTTCCAAGGCGGGAATCGAACCCGCAACCTATTGCGCCGCAGGTGGACATTCGCCACCGCACCACAGAGGTCGTCATAAGCTAGCTTTTTCTTGTCTTTGTTATCTTCCGGCAAATATGAGAACTAAAAAGACAAAACATTCATTTTCTTTATCGAAAACACCTCGGAACATAATAATAGAATGCAGACAGAAGATGTTTATTTTCACAAACTAAATTTCACAGATAATTGTATTTTTTTACCTAAGACCATGTTACTCACTGTATTGGAATGTATTTGTACTTGTTGTACGTTGGCGTGTACGGCGTAGCGGTGTCGTAGCGTACGACGGCAGCACGCGCGCCGCCCGCCCACAGCGCCATCGCAATCGCACCAACCCACACAAACCCGTGACATGTCAGCAACAACGCGCCTCTCGACACCATCTCAACCAACCCCCAAAAACCCCGTAATCAAAACTCAAAAAACTCAAATGTCCCGTTTATCCTCGGTGTTCATACAATGAAGGTTTACAAGCAACTGGCAGAGCAACGAGGTACCGCCCCAGTTAACAGCGTATAGGGAGCAGCTGAAAGATGAATACTGTAAACAAATCGTGCGTGTCTCGAGTGACGTGTAAATTTAATTTGTGAGCGACATGTGGCACGCCAGTGAAAGCCTCCATCATTACATGCTGTTAGGGTATGGTAGCTAATTAGCTAAGTTTAAGGAAGTAAGTACCTAAGTATTAACGGAAAATTAAATAAGGGTAAAGGTTTGTTAAACGTGTGACGACACAAAATGTGCATTGCTAGTTTAATTATCCTATAGCTTGTGTAGTTCTTCTGCTGGGCAAAACTCTCTACAATGACTCTTCGAGCATCTTTTCACCAATCTTATTTCAAAGACCCCAAAAATATTTTTATAAATAAATAATTAATGAAATAATATTGCATCATGTAAAGATACAATCACATTAAATACATATTTTTAATATTACTTATAAATTAGAAAGTATATATTTATATTTATATGCACAGGACGGCAGACATTGTCTTTTCAATTCACACCTAGCATCTAATGGGACGAATTGTTACTCTGTTATATGCATTTTTAGATATAGATTTGGTAAACATAGGCTACGCCTAGAACCTAACCTACCTAACGAACGACTACATTACTCTAGCTCGGTAAAGGGTTTATTATTCGTACCTAAAACTATTTGTACCTACGCATACGCTCGTATGCGTAGGTACGTGTGTTAAATTGGTTCAATTATATTTATTTTTATTGGAATTTATATGATAATTTTGAAAAAGTAAATAATACTTTTTGTGAATAATTTATATTAAGGTGAAGTTAATTATTACTATTACTATTAGCCCGAATCATCCCATTGTTGGGCAAAGGCCTCCCCCCGATCCCGCCACTCTAGACGATCTTGTGCCACCAGTTGTCAGCCCCTCTCAAAGGCGTCCAGCTCGTCTACTCGATAAAAATTTGCATATAATCCGTATTTAAAATGCCAGCTATGTACCTATATAAGATCAATTTTATTGTCATTAGTTCAACAATCTCGTGAAATTCGTGAAATCGCAATAAGGCGACATGGTAGATGATAGATAAAGTAAATGTGAAAAATCTAATTTAATGTTAGGTATCAACGTTGTAAATTACAACCTTGATACCTAACATTAAATTCGATTTTTCACATTTACAACCAACTCAAGATGATATTTACCTATTTACAACTTGTAAATAGGTAAATATCATCTTGAGTTCGTTGTGGGTATCACTATCGTAAACATTGAAAATATTATGCCACTCAATAACTTCATAGATAAAATCGAGAGTTATCTTGAGTGCTGTATTCGATGGCATATTGAAATCAGCTTAAACCTTCCTCGGAAGTAGTTGCATCACAATGTTCCGGAATTACCATTTCTTGTTCTTAACCTTTTGTTTTTGGGTTCAAAATGTAGAAGCCTTAACTCGAATCGACCCACTGGTAGACACAAAACTTGGATTAATACGAGGCCTTCAGTCATCAAATGGCCAATACTCTATGTTTATGGGCATACCCTATGCAACTGTCGATGAAAGCAATCCTTTTGGGGTGAGTACCTGGTATAGTAAATGTACGGTAAGTAGGTAGGTAAGGTCCTTACCTACCTACTTACCGTACATTTACTATACCATATTTTGTATGTGTAATTGGATGAATTATTTTATTACGTAATGTTATAAGACTTGTTACTGAAATCATTAAAATACTTTTAGCCTTCTACGCCGCATCCGGGATTTGATGAAGTTTTCGAAGCTTTTGATGATTCAGCAATTTGTCCTCAAGTCGAAGAGTTTAATAGAACCATTGTAGGTTCTCTTGACTGCCTCCAGTTAAACGTTTACGTCCCAAATACTGCTAGTTCTAAGAATAACCTGCCAGTACTGGTGTGGATATATGGAGGCGGTTTCAGTATTGGGTTCGCTGGGAGATACTTATATGGACCTAGTTATCTTGTAAGACATGACATTATTTTGGTAACTTTAAATTACCGAGTAGGACCCTACGGATTCATGTGTCTGAATAACCCCGAAGTACCCGGTAATCAAGGCATTAAAGATCAGGCGATAGCCTTGGAATGGGTTAAAGAAAATATAAATGCATTCGGTGGTGATGCCAACAAAATTACGATTTTTGGAGAAAGTGCTGGAGGGGCCTCTGTTGATTTTCATCTATATTATCAAAAAGAAAGACTTTTCAGTCAAGTGATCCTGCAAAGTGGGAGTGCCCAGTGTGCTGGGTTTGTAGCTGAACCAAACCTGTCAGCCCCTTTGGCTTTAGCTGAACATCTTGGTTTAAAAACTAACGACGAGCACGAAGCATTATCTTTTCTATCAACAGCAGAAACAAAACTGGTTATCGCAGCAACACAAGAATTGGATCTAATTTTCTATCCATGTGTTGAAAAAGAGTTTGATGGTTCTGATAACTTCATAAGTGAACACCCTTATAATGTACAACTTGCAAGTCTAAACAATATTCCTATTCTCGTTGGAGTGAATAACCGTGAATGTCTTAATAAACTAGAAGATAAAGAAAAAAATCTTATGGATGAGAATGTGTTTCGGAATTTTCTCGATAAATACTTCAATTTGGAAGCTGACAAAAAAAATGAAATGGAAGAACTAATAAGACACTTTTACGTTGGTGATGAAAGCGTTAGCGAAAACACAACGTCGTCTGTCATTGATTTTAGTTCAGATTTTCAATTTAACCATTGTCTTGTAAAAACTATACAACAATACTTGAAGAACGAAGCGGAAAACGTATTTCAATATATATTTTCTTACGATGGTTCAAGAAACTTTGTGAAGGATAGATTGAAACTGAATGAAAGCGGTGCATCTCACGCTGATGAAATAGGTTATTTGTTCGACATATCTTACATGAAAGAACCGACACCTGAAGATCAAACAGTTATAGATACTATTACTACTTTATGGAGTAATTTTGTTAAATATGGGTAAGTTTGTCAACCTCATGATAAAAGAATAGGGATAGCAATACCAACGGCTAATAAAATAATGGTTCTATACGAATATAGACGTCTTTTTCATTACTGTTCTCTTATTTACTGAGTATTTGCTATCAAAGTATTAAATGATCATCATTGATATGCTGCGACACTCATTTGATATTTACAATATAATTTGTAAATTTCAAATGTGACATTCTAGTGCAGCCGACTGAACCTACCGTTAGTTTTACAAAACAAGTCTTCAATGCCATATTTTTCAGCAACCCAACTCCGGAGATAACTGAACTGACACCCGTCATCTGGAAGCCGGTATCACGAGATGAGTCGTTTTATCTCGACATTGACGCCGAGATAAGCATCAAGCAAAGACCATTCCATGCAAGAATGGCCTTTTGGGAACTATTCTACAAGTTAAATGAAAAAGCTCAAAAGGGATTCCAGAATAACGATGCCTAACGGACACGAATGACCATCAATAACGTTAACCATTTTAGAGCTTTCAGTGTCGCCTGTTATTTTTCCATATTCAATAAACATATTACCATACTTTTGACTCAAAAATTACTCAACCTTTAATTTAAATATGAATTTACCTTCAGATAGGTGTGTGCTATAATATGGACCAGTATATAGTAGGTATACTGATCACTAGTAGTCATGGTCAGTCATGGGTCTACAACAGCTGCACCTGTAGTATGAAACTTAATTTAGCAAGAATCTTCGAGTTAGGCTAAATATCCGTTGAACGATCGTTTAATGTGCTGGTGAACTTCTATGAGTGATGTCTTTAAGATTATATAAATATTATCAGTAATATTGACTACCAATTGATACTGTCATCAGCACTACAGATATACCTAAATAACAAATTGGAGTGTCTCCTGCATATACATGCATACGACTATGGGTAGTATCTTCGTCATCTTAGATTATGTTTAGGTATTTGCAGCGAAACGATAAGATTAAAGCGAGATTCACTCAAGTGGATATTATCTCGATAAAATTTACTATAATATTGCGTGAAATATCTTGTGTTCGCTAGTGTGCCTGCTCTGCTAAATCATCATGAAGAGCAAAAGCATTTCACTTTTTGTAGTAATATCTATAGTGACTCAAAATGTAGAAAGTGCCAGTAGAATCGATCCGTTAGTGGACACCAAAGTTGGATTAATCCGTGGTCTAAGGGCTACCGATGGAGAATATTCCATGTTTATGGGAATACCATACGCTTACATAAACGAATCTAATCCTTTCGGGGTAAGTAACAAAATAATAATTAGAATTTGTACATTATACTCTACCTACTTAATTAATTGATCTAACATTTCAGCAATCCATACCACATTCAGGGTTTGACGAAACTTTCGAAGCTTTTGACGACTCGGCAACATGCCCGCAGATTGACATGTACGGAGGTATTCCTATTGGAAATCTTGACTGCCTCCACTTGAATGTGTATGTGCCAAACGTTGCCAGTTCAACTAATCGCTTGCCTGTTATGATTTGGATCCACGGAGGTGGATTTTCAATGGGAGCATCTGGGCGCAGCGAGTTCGGACCGAGTTTTTTAGTGCAACATGAAGTCATTTTGGTGTCAATCAACTACCGACTCGGGCCTTATGGGTTCATGTGCGTAGATACGCCTGAAATTCCCGGTAATCAAGGTCTGAAAGACCAACTTCTAGGATTGAAATGGGTAAATAATAACATAGAAGCATTTGGTGGAGATATTAATAAAGTTACCATTTTTGGTGAGAGCGCTGGAGGAGCTTCTGTAGATTTACATCTATACTATAGTGAAGACAATCTTTTCAATAAAGTCATACTACAAAGTGGCTCAGCTTTATGTCCTTGGGGAGTTCTAGACTCAGACACCTCAACTCCCTTTAAACTAGCGGAACATCTCGGACTGAAAACCGATGACTTAGAAGAAGCTCTATCCTTCCTGAAGTTCGCCGACTCAAAACTGGTAATTGCAGCATCGAACGAATTGAGTCTTACTTTTAGTCCATGCGTTGAAAAAGATTTTGAAGGCGTTGAGAAATTTATTTATGACCATCCAATCAACGTCGATTTGCCGCGAGTTAATAGCGTTCAGATTCTCGCTGGACATACAAGCGACGAATCTATAGGATTTATAGTTACTAAAGATGCAGAAGCGCAGAAAAGGCTAATTTTTGACTACATTAATCAATATCTCATCTTTGATAGTGACGACGTCGCTGAAGTGGAGGAACTGCTGCGCCATTTTTATCTTGGTGACCAAGAAATCAACGAGAACTCAGTTTGGTCTTTAATCCAGTTTGATTCTGATTTCATATTCAACCACCCTGTTGCAAGAGGGATACAAAAGTACTTGGAAAGTGGTGCTAGAGCTATTTATCAATACGTATTTTCATACAACGGAGGAAGAAACTTTAGTAAACAATGGCTGAACGTAACTGCCGGTGGCGCATCCCATGCTGATGAGCTGGGATATTTATTTAAGCCGTTGTTAGACGAAGAAGAGCCAACTCCGGAGGATCAAGTCGTCATTGACAGGATTACTACACTATGGACCAATTTCGCGAAATATGGGTATGTTTTACATTCTGTTTTGTTTTTAGTGTCATATTAAAAAACTGCGACTTCTAACACCAAAATATATACGAACCTAACGAAATTTTGTCAGAGTAGCAGTCAAACTAATCGATTAGGAAAATTAATTACTCAATATCTACGTTTTTTCTTTTCAGAAACCCAACCCCAGAAACGTCTGAGCTTTTGCCAGTCGCCTGGCCTTCAGTGACTAAAGACACGCTACCGTACTTAGACATAGATTCAGAGATAACAGTCAAATCCAGACCATTGCACGACAGAATGGCCTTCTGGGACCTCTTCTACAAACTTTATTACAAAGCCCAAAGGGGATATCGTGGAAGACAATAAACGAATTGAAAGAAGAGTTTTTAATCCCTAACGTCTAAATAATAAGAGAACTTGTAGTGACAAAAGTATAAATTAACAAAACACAATACTAAAATAATTGAGCAATTCTTTACTTCAACCAACGTTGTGACAGTGAACCACATTTAAAACATACGTAAATTATACGATTATGTCTGTTCTTTAAACGTGTCCAGTTCACAACAACTTAAACATTAACTTACCAACCCTACATTTAAATATCTATTTACATTTTGGATTAGTTCTACTTTTTCTTCTTCTGACTAAAATACTTTTTTCCAGCCACAGCAATCGCATGCGTAACTTTTCCAGTAATTTCATGAAGGTTTTCATTTGAAAAATCGTAAGAATCAATAGAACGCTTAGAAAAGAAGCCAGCTGTCTGATCATTCGGTCTCCAGCTGTTGGGATAAACAATCTTGTGTCGCAATACGGCCTTGATGATAAGCGCACCCACGTATATGATAAAGTATACACTGAAGTACAGCGGTAGATAGTACAGCTTCTTGCCTAAATAATAGTAACTGTATCTGTTGACACGAGGTGTCTCGGTCGTTGTGGTCGTCGTGGTATGATGATGGTGGTGATGATGGTAATCGTCGAAATCATGAGTGAACTTTAAATCACCGCCGTGGAAATCGGGCGGGAAGCCGTGGTCGTCTTCTGGGGGTCCGTGGTCCATATCCGGCTTCATATCCGCTGGCGGAGGGGGAGGAGCCATACCCATGTCTTTCTCACCTTTCATACCATGCGGTTTATCGTAGATAAGCTCTGGGTAATCAGGTTCATATGAGTGATCTAGTCCGGTACCGTAACTAGGAGGCGAATCATGTGGTGTAGGCTTACTGTAGTGGTACCCTTGGAAGTCAGGTTTATCATCAGTAGGGGATGAATCGGCCATCGGTGGTTTGTCGTACGAGTAACCGGCCCCTTGAGGTGAATCAGCCATCATTGGAGGTTTATTGTACGAGTATCCACCCCCCGGGGGTGAATCTGGAATCACTGGAGGCTTCACGTATGAGTATCCACCAAAAGGTTTAGGCATAGGCGGCGCTGTAGGAAGAAACGGTTGGGCTGGAGGAGACGGTGGCTTGTACCGATAGCCAATGTCGATAGGTGGTCCATCGCTATCAGGTGCGGAATCTGAATCATCTGAAGAGTCTGGTGGTTGGAACGTCATGGAAGGTTTGGGAGGTGATGGAGGAGCCGGTACGGATTGTGGTCCGCTCGGGGAGTAAGGAGGGAACGACTCATAGCTCGTCGGCGCTGGGAAGTCACCGTCAGAGACTCGCGGCGGCGGCGGCGGAGGCGGCGGTACCAAGTTGGCCACAGCTCTCATGGGCGTCACGCTTGGAGAAGATTGCTTAGATTTACTCCCGTAGTTCGGCTGAGGTAAGTACGGCTGAGCAGGATTGTATCTATCAACTGGCTGACGCCCCTTCGGAACAATATCCTGCGCTTCGCCTCTCACAGGGTTCTTGATATCATAGAAATTATCCAAACTGGTATACATGTTGTTTCCTTTCTTGCTGCTAGTTTTTGTGTTGAGAAGTGGCTTTTTCTGTGTTTTCATTTGGAAAGGCTTCAGGTTCACGTACGGGAAACGGATGTTGGGTTCGGTGCGAATTGCCCTCGATTCGTTTTCAGCTCCGTTGCCAGGGTTGGTACCAAATCTGGGAAAACGACGGAAAGTATAAAATACCTGTAGAAATTTACCTACATTGGCAGATTCTTTAGTAATCTTGGCAATCGATAACTTTATGGGTTCAAATAGAGCATTTTATTCCAATGCAATTGAAAAGGTACTCAACTCACCCTGGTAAAGCAAAGTTCTCGTCATCCATGGCTCCCTCTTCACTTTCATTCTCCTCATCCTGAGGCGCCTCGGTCGTTTCATCCTTTTCATAATTAGTGACTTCTTCCCACTTGCTAGAATACTCGTCATATTTCTGACTATCGATGATATGCCAGATGTTTTGTACGTTTGGTGCTTGTTCACTTGTTACCGCCGGCGCAGGCGTGGTGGTACTTGTAGTGGTACTCGTGGTTGTTGAGGGAGTAGTCGAAGGCATGTACACTGGCGCAGAATCAACATTATACATGTTATTGTATAAAGCAAAGTAGTCAGTCATATCAGGAGTTGTTGATTTTTCTTCTTTCACGTTAATTGGCGGCGGCAGTTCGTAGTTCACTTCTTGAGACATGCTCTGCGTTTCATCGGGCACGTAGATTGGTCTTGCCAACGTGGTAGTCTTTGGCACGATTCTCTCCTTATCCAATAGTTTTCGGATCGATTTCAGTTTGTTTCCATACTCAAACTCTGCGAATATTAGATCCGGTGTTTGCGTGGTTGTGGTCGTTGACATGTTTTTCGGTGGGTCCATCCTTCGCACCCAGTTGTGGTAGTAAAACGGTGCCGACCGGCCTTCATCGGTATTAGGCGTTCGCGGTGACGGCGTCACAACATACACTAGAGGTCCAGGCAACTTTACTGAATGAACTTGGTATTCACAAAATAACACCATTAAGCAACTTAGTAATAACTTCTTCATTTTATTACTACTTGCGACACATTCGCTTTCGGCGGTGACTGATCCGCTTGAATACTGACTAGTAAATGATAGAGTAACGCCTAACGTTTTCAAATAGGCGATAGTCACTGAAGACAAATTGCGATAATTTTTAGCGGTATTTCAGTATGTGGAACGTCTGATGCACGACGCGCATGACCTAAAGCAGAGTTACAATTTACACTATTAGCGTTATAATGAGCGCCGGACGCTCCCGGTTGCTTCTGAGGAAAGTGTCAC
This sequence comes from Thera britannica, assembly GCA_939531255.2. Classification (NCBI taxonomy): domain Eukaryota; kingdom Metazoa; phylum Arthropoda; class Insecta; order Lepidoptera; family Geometridae; genus Thera; species Thera britannica. The sequence goes on along the minus strand of OW618046.2, from coordinate 5,921,106 downwards.
ATATTTGTTCAACATATTTTGACGGCTCAAATGGAAAGTAGACTACTTCGTGATAATAGTTTAACCATAGTATGTACTGATTTTATAGCCAATTAGATTACCGACACACCTTTATTCTTTATTATCCGAGCGAGCGAAGCGTCTCTGTATCAAGAACTGGTGTAAAATTGGGTACCATCGGTCTGTAGTATTTCAGTTGGCTTGAAAAAAAACAGTGTCACGATAAGAATAAGAAGTTGGTACTCTCGTATAACTATAAGACGTATTTTTTTAGGCGTTTTTATACATTTCTTAATTATAATTGAATTCAGTAAAACTATGACAAGCGTCCCTCTTATTTCTGATAAATTATTTACCCTTGAGGATTACCAAGAGTCTGCAGAAGTTAAGTAATCTTAATACACAATACGAATTAGGAGAAACATCAGATAATAGGTGACCTACTAAGGTGTTCTTTGAAATTAAACAAATAGTGTTGTCTCGATTAGCGTTGAAACACTCCATTATTTAATTTATCGAAATCTATGTAATATCCTTAAAATTAACAACTATAGGTAACTAAATCATCACTTCAATTAATTTTGTAAAGTAGTAACAAAATAATAAAAGTCGATAAAAATGTCCATGTAGGTATACATAAAATGCATATTTAGAGAGTACGTTTACAAATATTCAACAATCATAGCCATTCTTTTATTCACTCAATTTTACGACATTGGTTTAGAACCACGAATACTTAGATTACCATTTCTACTCTAATGTCTCTACACTACTAATATATCTACATTGTAAAGCTTACATAGAGATGTTGTATCACATACAAATCATCCAGTTTTCGGTTCATCTCTCCTAGTTCCGTTTGAAGAAGTCTCAGTTTCATTATACGCTGGGTTTTCGACTCCAGAGTCACTACCGCCATCTGTGTTATCCGCTACAAGTTTTGTCTTTTGCGCATCTGTTACTTTCAACTTCGCGTCGTTCGATTCTTCAGTTTTAGCGACATCTGTGATTTTCTCGTCTTTGATTTTATCTTGGCCCTCGATATCTGTAGGGGAACGTTTCTTGCAAAGGTCGTTTTCGTCGCTCATAGCTCGCTGCCTGATGTAGAACTGGTTGAAGAGATAGTAAATGCAGCCGGTGATGAAGGTAGCGCACGAGAATATTTGGTAAGTGGGGCGAGTGCCGAAGAACTTCATCAAGTAACCGCCGATCAAGCTGCCAGCGCCCTTACCTGAGATCAAATACAAAAAGATTAAGAGATTTTTAATTTGTACCTTTTTACACAGCGCTTTCTAGCCTCAACCTAAGCATAGTTATTTATCGTGATTGTGATAAGACATTCGACATTATCTGTGCTTCGATCGGATCGAACCTTTTTTTTATAAAACTAGTTTATGGAACAAGCATTATGGTCCACCTGGTGTTAAATAGTAACCATCGTATATTATAAAGCATTGCCTCGTAGGTCAAGTACGTGTCCCACTATGCACTGCCCTGCATCCATCAACTTGAGGCATACAGATGTTCAGCCTCACGTGCCAGTAACTTCGCCGGCACCCACACCCTTCGGCAAGTTCGGCAAACTTTTATCACCCATACCCTTCAAACCATTTCAAACGATATCGTAATAACGCGTGGTTTATCAAATAAATTCAGACAAAAATATTATTATACAGGATGTTTCTTTACCTATCTACAGCCTACAGTGCAGAAGGCAGAGCTATACTTTGTCTGTTTATCTTCAGCTGTCCATTCTGTGTATTTTAATGTATTTGTCACGTGTACCCTTTAAAGTCAAATACATTTAGGTATTTTCTTTTTCTTTCTATACCAACTAAGCTGTGAGCCCAGTCTAACTGATTCTATCTCTCTATGTATAGATTATAGTGTGACAGGGCAACATAACATACCAACTCCATAGTAGAGGCCCCCGAGCAATCCTTGCACCGAAGTATCCGTAGTAGTGGAGGAGAGACGAGCTGCATACGTCACTGCAGCCGTAAATGACAGCGATGACGTCACCGACTCCAGCGCCTCAAATATCAGGCAGAGCCACGGGTTGTAGATGAGAGAGTAACCTGGAATTCAAACACAATCATAACATTATCTTACTACTTTATATTAGAAACTAGCGGCCTGTCCCGGCTTCGTACGGGTGGTCTATCTATCTATCTAAAAATACAAATCTTTCCTCTTTATAATATTAGTATAGAAGTTTATATGACCGTCGTAATTTCAATCCCAAAGTTCAATTTAAATATGAGGGTACATGGACTTCGGTTTTCTGGATTGGTGTATCGCATTCTTCATACAAATTCGTCACAAAAAAGGAATATCTGAATCATGGCAAATGTAAATACGTGTTATCTGGCTACTCCAGCGTCCAAATCCAGCGTGATTTGATGTATAAATACGTTTTATAAATGTAAATAAAATCTCTCTATTAAATCAGGATGGGGGTCGGAGTTGTTCTTCCTAGAAACTTAGAGGGAGAGCTATGTCTCCAAAAGTGAATAAATTTGTATAAATTAAAATAAAGTTTAGTTTGAGTTGCTGTTTATTATAAGGCACTGGTCGCTTAGCGACAAAGCCTTTTAAATAAATAAAAAAAATGAATTTCTTTATGATAATTGCTATAAGCTTTTACTAGGTGAAGTATAAAATTACCCATGAGTCTGATGGCGTAGAAGACAAAGCCGATGAACAGCACGTTAGCGTGTCCCAGCCGGCGGATGATAGGCCCTGACAGCACCAGTAAAGGTAGACCTGCCACGCCACCCACCGTGATGGTGATGCCCATTAGAGAACGGGACGCGCCGAGGTCTTGTAGCAGCCAGAAGAGGAAGCTCTCGATGTATCCCCATGCGGTACCTGATCGATATCAAAGAATTATAAAAGAAAGTCGTGTTAGTTACACTATTTATAACTCAACGGCGGAACCGATTTGGCAGAAAATTAGTGGGGAGGTAGCTTAGAATCGGGAGAAGGACATAGGATACTTTTTATCCCGAAAAAGCAACGGGAACGGGGTGTTACGGGAACGGGCGAGCGAAGCAGCGGGCGGCCACTAGTAAATTAATAAAAATTGGTGGACCATTCACATAACCACAAATAGAAGACACATATAACATAAGCATTTATATACAGGGTTATTCATTATTAGCTGCAAATACTCAGGAATTAACTTCAACAAATAAAATAAAAAATATTTATGAAATGATTTTTTTTGTTTTGTTATGAAAATCCCGAGAAAATTGATAAAGGAATCATTGGCGCCTGACCTGTTTTGACCTTTGATCCGCGCCCGCGCGCCGTGAGTGACACTCTGCGTTCAGTCACCACCTGGGTGGGTCATCGTCCTGTTCTCCATGGCAATCATTATGCAATAGCCGTAAAGAAACTAATAAAAAAAATTTTTTGATACAAAAACTTGAAAAATGTTTTGATCAAATTTAAAAAAAATAATTTCATAAATATTTTATATTCTATTTGCTGAACCTAATTCCTGAGTATTTGCAGCTAATAATGAATAACCCTGTATAGGTATTTATCAGCTATATGGTTCAGATAGTACATGTTTTGCTTAGTTTGGGGCTAGATAGTGTTGTCTGAATTGTTCACAATATTTATTATTTACTAGCTGCGCCCCACGGTACCCGCGACTAAGGCGATTAAGCCTGCAATTTTCTGACCCTTACACTACCACGTCGATCTCTGTACCAAAGTTCATCCAGAACCGTTCAGATCAGACGTTCGCGTAGCGTTATATGTCAAATATGACAGCGTTTCACTGATCGCGATCGCCATTGCCTAGATGTGCACAGGCCTTTATAGTATTCTTATCTTATCCATTGAAAAGTTCGAAAATGTATGTAGCAGTTTCTGCATTTAGCCCTGAGTCCACGAAACTTACCCATAACAAAGCAGGCGACGAAGAGCGCTACAATTTCGATGTTCTTGAAGACATGGATGACGTCATCTAGAAGGTTCTGCGCCGGCTGCTTGAACTCCAGGTCAATGCTGAGCATCAACACGCCAGACGCTATCTTCAGAACAGCGTATAGGTAAAACGCTGGCCTGCAAGCAATACAAACAATTTTTATATTTATTCAAGAACAAAAAAAGTCGAATTATGAAGTCGATGTATGGAAAGGGCTAAGAATCGTTCTTCCTGGAAATGTGTTGGGCAGGCCTTTGTCCAGCAGTGGACTTTTTCAGGCTGTTGATGATGATGATGATGATGATTCTAGAACAAATTAGAATTAGTAAGTTGAAGTGTCAATGGGCAGGTCATATACCTCGAAGAACCGAGAACCGTTGGGGAATAAAGGTTCTAGAATGGCGACCACGAACCGGAACACGAAACGTATGACGCCCTCTTACCAGATGGACCGACGACATTTTTAAGACCGCGGGATGGTGATGCCTCAGAATCGTTCTTCCTGTAAATGTGTTGTGGAGGCCTATGCCCAGCAGTGGACTTCTTCAGGTTTATGATGACAAGAAAATCTACAGCTCTTAAAATACAATGTAACCGTCTATAAAGGATTTAGTTTTTAAAACAAGAAAACTTAATAGAAACCAATGAACCATTGTGGTGAAAGGACAGTGGACACTCACACACGAACAGTTCAAAGACTCACGAACAATACAATAGATAGGTACAAGAAAACGAAACGTAATAACAAGAATGTAAGTACAACAGGTAAGTATACCTACATTATTGGTGGTTGAGTAGGTTTTCAAGGTAGGAAAGCAAACCACGTGTATAGCACGTTCGTCGCATTCTCGCGGCAGTAGAAATGTATTTTCTACAGCCAAAGGTTTTTTTTTTTCAAGTATTTTGCTGAGTAGTGCCTAGCAAGCTCATACTTCATCCACGAGGGGCATGACTGCTAAGCCTGCAGGTCACGAACTTTGTATATTCCAGTTTCATTTAAATTCGTTCAGCCGTTACGGAGATGAGTGGGAACAAACATGCGAACGCGTTATAATATTTTTGTGGTTCGTAATGTGAAGGTAAAGGTCACGTATTTTAGTTACACAACACAGCAAACATGCTCCGTTATCGAGTTGTTTTTTTTTTGGGGGCATATGACTAAACATCAGTTGCCCCTGACGCTATTAAATCATCTAATAAAGATGCAAAGGCCTGTTTACTTATATTCAATTTGGGCTTACTACTTGCGCCAAATCGCCCAAATGCTATTGCTTGAAGCACTTCGAGACAAATGCCGCAAATATTTGCCACAAAGCAGAAATAAACAGTGCTCTAGCGTTTTCAACGAGGTCGTCAACATTACAAATTGTTTACGAAACCGCAAATTATTTTCACTGAATCCCACTCCATTTGTGTCAGACTTATACCATTGCCTAAATACCGACTGCACTTTTGAGAGCAATGTAAATGTCATAATCGGTGTAAGATGTTGTACAGAAATATTGATGTTATCCGTGTTATGTAATATGTCGAGTGCGGTTGCATTGTGTTACAATGGCCATTCAACCGCAGTGTTGTATAATTTCAGACCAACTATCATCTAACCCAACCCCTGAATTACATTTATAAGCCAAGCCTTTAGATGATTGAAAATACAACAACAATAAGTTACGTTGAAACGATCCGTACGAGTAGAGACAAATAAGCGAAACGAGTCGTTCAAAATAATCGAGTAAAACTCAGAATAAGGAGACTGTGCATACAAAATTTAGTTTTAAGTTATAGGACATTATAATCGATTAAGATTCAGTTTCAGTAGGTACTAATGGCCCTGGAATGTTGTATGAGAATTTTTTTATTGGACTTCTTTTGCTCCGTATTCTTTCATACAGAAGACAGGATAGAATAATTACCTAAAATCTGTATAGCCTTTTCCTCTGCTCGCGTAGTCTATCAACATTCCGGACAGCGGTGACGAGATCATGCCTCCCAAGCTGCCGTAGACTCTCTGCATTCCATAATCAGCCTTCTGCTCCCTCACGATAGCGATCACAGCGCCTTCAAACATCGCGAAAGCAGTGCCGCCGATAATACCGATAAACACACGGACCTGAAAGTGATCATGACATTTGTTTAATTACTTCTTAAACGCTTAAAGGTTACCCTTCTCTCTGTAATACTGTATCTTCACAGGTTGAAGGTTAGTATGCAATGTCAAACTTATCAAACAGTATCCTTAACTTATGAGCCTTTCACGTTCTGTGAAACTTCTAAATAGCTTGGCAAGACCTTCATAACTGCATATCTGTGATGTCAATCAATAATTTAACTATACGAGGATTCGCTCCGAACATCCAAACATTTGTCTGAACTTCAGCCCGAGTTTATTCAAGAAAGAATATTTCAAAAATTGCACGTGCTACTAAAGTTGTTCTGATCATACAGCGCTAAGCTTCACAGAGTTTAACTTTAATGCCAGCTACTTTACGAATGTACGTGGACATTCACGTCGTGCGCAGGTCACGCGATCATTACTAGAGAACATGGAATATTATTCAATTACTAATTATTATTTAATAATACCATTATTCAATTTAATTTAAGGTCAAAAAAAATCATATAGATTAGTTCCCAGGGGGTCCAAAAAATACAAGAAAAAGAAATTGTTTGAAAATGATTTGTTGGTTATTGCTCGCCAAGAATATAAGCAAAGTAATTTTATGCTATTTATTCCATACATATTTATTGCATTCAATTTATCTATCCGCAGGCGTAAATGCAAACAGAAAGTGCCAGACCCCCTGCTAATTCTATAGGATCTGCATAGAGATAGTGCGGGTCCCGTTATTCTAGGTGTACACCCAGTTTAAGCGGATGCCTTATTTCCACTGCGAAATGTTTAAGGCCCATGTACACTGTAGCAGATACATATTTAGATAAAAGAGGACAGCCACTTTGAAGTTATTGTAAAATAACATTTTCTGGCACTACGGCTCACTCACCTTGTGCGTAATTCATGTTCTAACTTATCCTAACCTATCTAAGTCGGATCCGCCCTATAAAGAAGTATCAAGGACAAGCTTAACTTTTCATAAAAATCCATGTTTGATTTGCTACAGTGTACAACTGGCATCGTAATAACGGGGTATACAGTAACATGATGTACTTTATCGCCTCCCGAATCCCGATTGTACCATTTACATGTTTCTAAGCTTGACTTACTTATCATGCACGAATAGGCAGGATCTACGCTTTGGTAACACAATGCAAAAGGCGGGGCGGGGCGCCTGGGCTTAAAATAACGCATGACTGATTTATTTATTTGATTGGCTTCTTTTATAAAAATTGTAACCTATATGGTTTAATTTTCAGGTTGTGTGACCAGACATTTTATACGTAGTTGTGACAATAACAAAGTATGATCCTTAGTTCGTCTTCTTCTTCTTCCTGTCTTTATCCCACTTATGTGGGGTCGGCACATCATGTTCTCCTCTTCGATTCTCCTCTATCAGCCATCATCTCTGTATTCACTTCTTTCTTATCCATGTCATGTTTCACACTGTTCATCCATCTTTTTTTTGGCCTACCTCTACCCAAATATCAATCTACATTCATACTCATCACCACAGAATACTGAATACAGTAGAAAGGCGATCATGCGCCGTTTTTATGGGAGCCGATGTCGCCAGATTTGCATTTCCACTATTAAATTTAAAATATCACTAAATATGAGGATTGTAAGTAAAAGGAAGGAAGACGTTACGAAAGTATTTGTATGTTTTATCTTGTCGCATAACTTGTTCGGAAAGTAATTGTTGTGCTGCTGCAAGGCATTTTTCACTTTACGACTCCCGAAAAAACTGTTGAATTTGTATGGAGAAAGGAGCATAATTATATGCTCATGTATTTTGGCAACACTTTCCGGCTACATGGCCGTTCTACTTTGTTCTGCGCTCATCATTCTCCTAGTCAATCCTTAGTTCGTGAATTTGTTTTTCCCGCCCGATTATATCTACCTACTAGATGTGCAGTTATTTTGGTGATAACAATTTTTCCTGCTAACAAAATTCAATGATGTTTTGCGTACTGCTTTAATATGTTAGTAATAAATCTAAGCTCACTAGCATCGGGGACGAGGTCGAGACCATTGCGAAACAATCTAGCATTGTAAGGTTGCGTGCTGTTAAGCTTACATGATATTATGCGGTATTTTGAGAAGTCAACGCGTTACATACATATATATTATCTATCATCAATACTTGCGTAATTAAACTTCTACATGTAAATATGATATATGATGTAATGAAATAGCAGGCACATGAGGCTTAACACATGTATGTTTCAAGTTCATATACACTGCTCTGCATTACGGAGAAACGAAAATGGTAATGGAACCCACCTTTGAAAACTAAGTATTAAGGAATAACGCCACCCCTCGAATAAAAAATGTCAGTCCTTGTTCTTGACAAGTCTAAAGTATTTTTAACTGAAGGATAAATTAATCTGTAGCTGGAAAAATTAGCCCTTAGCAGTTTTAAATATTTTAATACTAACTTGGGGACAATTAATTGGTTTCAACTGCTTTTATATAAATTTTCTAGAGATGAGAGACTTTTGAAACAACCTTGGTTTGAAAAACTTTTGGAAGATTATAAAAAACAGATAAATTCAAAGATTGCCTATTATTTTTTCCCGTAGGTATTTGCAGACTATTCATTAGAAAATTTCCAAAGTACCAAACCACGCAAAACCTCTACAAGCTAAGAAGTGGTATTTTACGTGTGGTCTGCAAACACCAAAAAATGGTGTGAAACTGGGATGGTTTTACCAGGTAATAGTCAATTACCATCAGCCGCAAAAAAGAATTGCTGACGCAGGAACCGTAAAAATCAAGTAATCTTTGCGGTTCCAAGTTTTTATAGTTCTAATTATTACTTGCATGGTTGATATTTTACTCATAGAAACGCGCAACGCAAGACGTAGAGAGTGGACCTTACCTTTGGTCAAACACGATCGCCTTGTTTGATTAAGAACTGACCAGGTAAACACAAAGATTTCTAATTTCTAAAACCTGATGGGTACTTTGTGTTCTTGGGAATTTCCCAAATCAAAGAGGAGCAGGCTCGACTTTATGAGTAAAAGTGCTCGTACAAACAGATGGCCACACAATGATATAGACCACCGTTTTGCCACAATCTCACCTGATGGTAAGCGACAATTAATATGGTATAAATCTGATGTTGAGCAGTTCTGCCTATAAGAATTGAAGAAACTCACAGAGCACGTCCATCGAAGACGTGCTCTATATGGCATTGCGATACATCTCAATCCAATTCAAACCACTAAAACTGCTTTCAAAGCAGGTAAATTGGTAATTCCTTAACTGAAGGACGAAATATACAGCTGTGGTACAGCTTAGAGAGATCTTGGAATCAATTCGTAGCAAAGAGCGGCATTTATAAGCAGTTAAAGCCAGCATCGGCATAGCCTGGAAGATACAGACGGGTTGGGGACCTTCCGGCAGAATATAGATCGAACACAATGGGAGCGCGAACGATGGCCGTATCAAGTTCGCCATTACCCAGTTAGCGACGATTAGACGACAATCTTTCCATCAGTGTACCGACGCGTATACCACGTGGTACCACAGAAAAATATCCCTTGTCTCATGCGACAATCATTACTTCCGGTTGGGCCTTGTTTCGGTTAGCTTAAGATTCACAATGTCAGTTATTGATGATAGTGTCCAGTGAAATTTTAATTTTACTGTGAAGACACGTTTGTAAGATGATTAACGAAGTCCGTGCAACGCATATAAATAATATTTCCGGAGCATTACAACCTTGGATTTTTCAAGTCCAGAGTGAACAAGTGGCGTAAAAAAACAAAGCGTGCTCCACCCTAGGCTGCATTTTCACTTTGTGCGATGGCAGTCAAACGGTTAGTTATCAACAATAAAATATAATATAAAGGTATTTTTAATACAGTTGCTCAAAAAGTGGCGTATTACAGGGACGTATAGCGTTCGGGATGTGGGCTATTACACACGCGTGCTTTTTTTTTACCATTCCCGCACTAGTGCTTTTTCTTTCCCAACTGTCAAAATAATGTCTAAAAAGAAAAACCAACCATGAAGTTTTTACTAAAAAAAATCATGGAAGTTTTTATGATTCATGCAAATACGTATTATTTCTAAAAAGAAGCTACTAATTTGTTTCATTAACAGATTTAATGATTTGATTGAATGAGTTATGTAAGTTTTCTTTTCATTTCATCTCATTAAATTTCATTTTCAATTCCTATCAATAAAAAAAATCTACTGAAGACTTGGCTGTATGGGTATAGTTCCCTTTGCCTTCCAGAACGGATGAAGAAAAAAAAAAAATCTCTGCTTATATTTTACGGTTGGCGCTTGGCGCCATTTTTCAGAAATTTTCTTTGCGAGTTTATTTGTTTGTTGCACAAAATGAGTAATTTCGACCCTAGTTTTTTTGAATTAACACCACCGGAACTCAGTATAATTGCACAAAATGCTTCGGAGAACATTTTACCGGAAAAGTCAAATAGTCGCTACATGCATACATACGACGAACTTATTGCGTGGAGAGAAGAGAAAAAAGTAAATGGTATTTTTATTATTTTATTAAATTGCTTAATTTTTTCGCAACTGTATTACAAATAGTCGTTCAGTACACGTGCGGAACCGTCATTGCAACTTGTTCCGACTGTCAACGACAGCCTTCCCGCACTTGTAATGAAATATACAAGTGGAGTTATAGTTCATGCATTTCACGAAGACGCGTCAATTAGAGCATTTTGGCTCTTATTACAACCAGATAAATATCACTGGATGCGTCTTCGTGAAATGCATGAACTATATAACGTCATGCCTATCCTTTTACAATATTACGACAGCATATTATTATAATTATAGAAACAGAACTCAAGGCACGACTCGAACCCCTAAACACGGTTGTCATGACCTTACTTCTTTTGGTATTCAACATTCTTGATCATGTATTTACGTTCGTATTCTCTCGAATTGATTTGTCGAACTGTGTCTATCATAATATTTGATCCTTGAAACGTCATGTCTAAGCATCTCGCTTCTACAAACAGTTAGGTAACCATGTAAAAACTCGAGCTATTGATTTACGATTTTTGTTTTTTTTTTAGATAAGGATATCTAAAACTCCTTCAATATTTTACACGTCTTCATACCTTCCTTAAAGTCAAAGTTAAAAATGTTAACAAAACTTATGTACTCATAAGGTTACCCCTCCGTCTCTGCCCCACCCAGGCTTCTAGGGCGGATCGCTAGTACTTACTAAAGTGGGAACTGGCCTTGTATCTTACGCCAAATACATCATCCTGTCAGACAAGGTCTCTTTGACGCATATCCGGAATCGTTTGCGAGAGAATTCCGTTTCTCTCTAAGTTTTATATGTTCTATGCAGCTTAAGCTCGTTTTATTGTGTTTTACGATTAGCAGACGTCTTTATTCTAATTAATAACACTACAGAGAAGGTACCAACAAAATTTTTTGTGCCACCTATAACTCCCGCTGCATACTGTAGGACAATGTCGGAATTTCTATCGACCCCCCACATTACAAACTGAAGACGCGTGGCCGAAATCGGCAAGTAATAAAATTCACAAAGTAATAAAACTAAGGCGGAGCATCGAAAGTCTGCGTTCAGGCACCCGCAAAGCTATCTGGCGCGCACTCAACCTTAAAAATTACATTCTTCTAAGAGGCTAGGTTGTCATTATCAGTGACAATTGAAAGTTTCTCATATCTTAGTTGAACTCGACAGTCTTTCTTTACAATTTTTTTTCGCTAAGTATGAGAGAACTGAGTGCGCCGAGTGCTAGCTGGTTAACCGCAAAACAGTGACTTTGTAAATCTGCAATTGATTAGTAAATCCTGTTGTATAACAAAATTTTAAGTTTTAAATGTTATTTTAAACTTGACTCAACATTATCGAGCCAGCGGGACTCGAACCCAGAACTTTACCTGGCAACTACGGCGTAGCAGGAGCTGGCTTTCTGAAATTTTAGAACCACCTAATATGCCCCGTATCCTACTTACCTAGTGTGTCATGGTAATCAATATAGAGTTAACTATCCAAAATTAACCAGCGACCGCCCGCGGCTTCGCTCGCCTCGTTCCCGTAACTTTTACGGGATTAAAAGTATCCTATGTCCGTCTCCTGGTTCTAAGCTACCTGTCCACCAACTTTCAGCCAAATCGGTTCTTTAGTTATAAATAGTATAACTAACAGGACTTTCTTTTTGTGTAGAGTACGCAGAGGTACATAATATTGTTAGCATGTACTTACAGCGAGATAGCACCAGAAGGTGAAGACGGGATCGAGTGATATCTGCTGTTGCTTGTTGTCGCACAACGTCTTCCTCGGCACGGAGGCTGCACACGCGGCCGCACATTGCGACAGCCGCCGCGACCCCGCCGACACATAAACACCAACCCCTTCAACCTAATTGGACAACACATTATTTGACTGGCCTCTCAACTCAGTTCTCTACTTTCTGCGCCATGGGTTCGATCCCCTCCGAGAACAAAAATAAGTGTGATGAACACAGATGTTTGTTCTCTGCCTGGGTGTTAGATTAACTCCCAAGTATGTATTTACAAAAAAAATTGTATCAGTAAATAAGTATTATATCTGGTTCCCATGGTACAAGATCTACTTAATTTGGAACTAGATGGGCAGTGTATTGTCTACAATATATATTTTAATTTATCACCATTTGCCTGGTGGAATACACTGAAGAGTATAAACCCTGATTATACATTTTCACGAAGAACGATCTCGAGAGAAATCAGAAGAGGAAGATTCCTTCTCTTTTTCTGAGCACAGAAGCGCTTCGATAAAAATGACAATTATAAAAAACACTTAGGCTGATTATATTCGGGAGCATCTGAGTCAGCGGTATTCAGAAAAACGCGATGGCAGATTGTACGTTCGCTAACAGCCACCATGAGTGGCGTATGTCTATAGGACAGTCACAGGATGGCTTCGCCGTTCTCACTGTGAGAAACTGTTCTCACGACGCCGTCCTTCCATTGTATATTATTATAGTTAGTGGTGAATGATCACATTAAATCATAACAACACAAAGGTTCACGCCTTTTATAACCTAAGAACCTAAAGCACAAAGTCGGTCACCGTCACAGATAATCAAAAATAACAGGTCAATTTCAAAAACCTTACTAACCATATCGAATTGATCTTGACACGTAATATCGTTTTCATCATATTCTTCGTTGAATTTCGTAATGTTTCCAATCACCAAAGCTTTCACCCTATAGTTTCTGACGTCAGCTGGAGTTTCTTGCACGTCGTGGGATATTCTAGCGTGAAACACCATTTGTTTGGTTCCAGTGACCGCTTCCGCGAAGATGTCATTGTTACCGAACAAACAAGTTGCATTGGCGAAGTCTTGCGAGCATTCCATGTCGTACAGCTGCGGCGTTGGGAAGAATATCTCATTATCCGACAATCTAGACACAGATGTGTTGAAATATGGATCGTTGGTCATTATCCGGGACGTGCTTTGGTCCTTCATTGGAGTGTTTAAGCGAGGCACGTGTGACGTCACAGTATGTCGATATAGAAGTCGCTGTGAGTCGCGAGGTGCCTGTAAGTGTACATCGTAGGCGGTTGAATAAACTATATCGTCGATAGCTTCTGTTGTAATGTTTTCTGGTAGCTCGCAGACGAAGCCGCATGATAATATCCTGTCATAAACAGTCTCAATTAGATTTTTTTATAGCTAATGAAAAAAACAATTATACTTGACCTGACATACGAAATGGATTAAAAAGTAAAGAATGAGCCTTACGTCAGATTAACATCATGAGCGTACGGATGTACAGGCAAGCACGAATACTCCTGCATATTCCGCAGCAGCAGACCAGAGTCACCGCAAGTCGCCAGCAACTCCACTGAAGGAGGGAAGGTGACGGTCAGCCGACCCACAGGCACAAGTAGCAGCAGCAATGCTGATGCACCGCCGAGCACTGAGGATAGCGCCAGGAGTAACTGTAGAAGAAAAGTTGTAAATCAATATCTTGGAAACGTTTGTATGATTTTTTTAATCAATTTGTCATTAGCGGGCCCAATTTTTTTAATAGCGTCGTTTTGTAAAACGAAACGACTAGCCAGTTATTTGAACGGCGAATCAAGTCAGCTAGCTGCATCGTAGTAGGTTAATTTATTACAGCATCTAGCATTGATAGAATGCTTCAACAGGAACATAAGGAACGCAACTATTGAACTAAAATTGGCAGTAATTTGTGGCCATCCAACTTCTCAGTTGTATAGCCAGCTAATCATATAAGAGAGCAGACTCGTACATCCTACAGTGTCCAATAGCTATGCAACATGTTATTTCGGATTACTATTCTCATATCACAACGGAATCCTTTTCATATCCATTAAACGCTTATCCGCAAATACATGGCCATTTCGCCGGTAACCCATGCTTAACCTTATAATAGCTGCAAAATACATACTGAATGACATAGAAGGCAACCACACGTGAAATAAAAACGTGTATGAACGAATATTGAACCTGAAGAACAACAGGATATGGTATTTATGAACAGTGATCAGCAAAACTGCTTCAAATTGCCGGTTTTAGGCGTAATTATAGACTGTAATCAGATGACATCAGAATTGAGTTGTTTGAGCGTGATGTTATTCGTGCTGAAACGTCTTTCTAGTGAAAATGACAAAGCATGCAATATATTATGTATAAGTATATATTTTTACTATACATATACATAGGAACAAGTATATGGCCCTAAGTTAAGTGGTATTAACCATCGTCAATACCAAAGTATTCGTAGGTCATGCACGGCAGGAACGTGCCCTACGATGCACTGGTCTGCGTCCATCAATTTGAGGTATTACGCTATCGTTTGAAATGGTTTGAAGGGTGTGGGTGCCGGCGAAATTATTGTCACGTGAGACTGAATAATGCCTCAAATAATAAGACATGACATGGTTTATCAAATAAATCCAGACAAATTTATTATTAACCAGGATGTATCTGTCTGTACCTACGTGTTTACGTACATATTAATTAGCTGGTAATTGTGCTATCATTCTAAACTTCATTCTTTGTTGCTTCAACATCTCCGTCGCCATTGTCCATAGGAAGAAATTATTCTCACGACAAATGAAAGATATTTTTAGGGTTTCGTGGCTAACAATGGAAAACACTAACAATCTTGCACTGTGTTGTCCGTACTCTGTCAGTCTGTCTGTACATACGTGTCAACAAGGTCCAGTTTTCTACGGTAAACAGTATAAGTTATATTAGGATAATGCCGGAAATATTAAAGTAACATCGTAATGGCACAGAACCTTCTTATGGCAGGAGTCCTACTCACACTTGGACAGTTTTTTTCTAGAGTATAATGATGCATGACAGAGTTTCTCGTTGATGATTTACACATCTATCAATTGTTCATAGATTTCATGCAACTGAGCCGAGTGTTACATACAAATTGTATAAATTATACAAAGTTTCACTCAGTAGACAACTTACAATGTATTATCAGCCCTCAGTTCATCACATCAGCGGTTTTAGAATTAAGTTACAATAGCATTACAAACACAACTTTAATTACCTATTCATACTTGAATATATTAATTTACATACAACTACCGAAATATAATTATTGTTTAGGTAATAAACTGAGATTTTGTACTGCAAGAGTGACTTAAAAAGCATTTTACTAAGGAATTATGGTAAACCAATGCCACTGACTAATGCAACAGCCATAATTAAAAACGCAATTAAAATTTAATCATTGCTTATACTCGTAGTCAGCCCTGTCACTGTTTATCTATACCCAGTGGTAAGAGATGGCAATAGTTGAAGCACTGTTTATCTATTGACATGTTTTTATAAGTAAGACTACTATGTCTTATTAAAAATCAAAGCTTTTTTTTTAGGTTATTTCACCTTATAACTATTCCACTATATTTTTTTCTTATAAATTCAATCGTTCAGTCGTTAGATTAGCGTCACAATCACACCGAATGGTTGAGAGGGATGAAAGTTGAAATAAAATAGTTATACGTACTGGAATATGCAACTGCTTATACCATACGAGAAAAGCTGCGGGCGGAAGTAGGTTACTCACTACGTTATTTACTGGTTAGCTCCATATGCGCATAGGCACGTTTGTTTATTCTGTGGTAAGGTAAGGTAGGTTAGGTATGCTAGGTCAGCTAACCTACACAGAGAAGCTCATTCAAGAACACTATCTAGCTACACCTAAATACAATTAGAAAGTGTTTTCGAAAGCATTAACTATATAGGTCCCTTCTATATCTTAGAAACTGTTCCACAAAAGGGTTTTGTGAAAGTTTGCCTAGTTACATTTTAAGCAAGCGATTCTGGTTTAAGAGCTTTCAGGCTAATCGTAAACCAGTTTTCTGTGTGTAAATGATTGTCTTATTTCATTTTACATTATCAAAACTTGGACACTCGCTACGGGGTACATAATGTATTTAAGTCTGGTCTCTCAGCTCAGTTGGTCGTAGCTTTGCTTACTGCGCCGACTGCGCCGTAGGTCGTGGGATCCGATCCCCACCGAGAACAAATCTTTGTGTGATGAAAACAGATGTTTTTTTTCTGCCTGGGTGCTATCTGGTTCCCATAGTACAAGCTCTACTTAGCTTGGGGCTAGATAGTGTTGCGTGGATTGTCCACAATATTAATTTATTTATTGTTTTATTTAAAGTCTTGTTCATGAAGGCAGCCTCCACAGCTTTGTTCGTCTGTGCCAACCAATCGGGGAAGTGATCGGGCAGCGCCTTTATAGTGAACGATGAGACTTCCTGCCTTGTCGCTTCATCGGCGCTTCACTGCTATTATGACGCACGAGTGTAAGTACACTACACTCTATACATACGCAGCGTATACCAAATAGCTCGGTTTTAAATGCAAATATTACGATGACTGCATTATGACCTCGTTAACCAACTTTCAAGTATCAGTAACGCAGTCTGCACTGCAAGTATTAGCAACGTTCTTTTATGAACCGAAATGTTTGTTAGTTTGCTAGCTGCTACAGCTTCAAAGCCGATTCAAATCAATATTTCTGAAAAGGATGCTTGAATTTCCGCCAAAAATGGTTAAGCATCGAATTTAGTTACTCGCATTGAATTTAGAACTTCCGTTAATGAGATACGTGGCCTCGAACAACAATGAGACATGAACGGACGAATGAAAGAAAATGAAATACTAAGTCTTAGTGCGGGTCGTTTCTAAAGAGTCAAAACTAGACAGGCTGTTCTTCGCATCACTAAGGCTCGTATTCCGAAACAGTGCTTAAGTCTGAGTCGAGCCTCAAGCACAGATTTTTGACACTTTTCAATGGAGAACTGTCATAAAATCTATGCTTGAGGCTCGACACAGACGCGCTGTTTCGGAATACGGGCCTAAGACAGCTAGAATTGCTCGCACGCGCAGGACTGATTTATACTTGATTATAGAGCACGCAAGTGGCGCGCCTGCGTTGTACAGACTTACCCTGGTGCTCTCTTTCGGAGCTGTGACTCACATGTAGCTATTCACTGGCCAATAGTCACAATGCGCCACAATGCAAGGTAAAGGTTATTGTAACCAAAATTGAACGTAATTTGCGTTACGGACGATGCGGATTAACTTGATTATAATGACACAGAATAAAAAACAGTTGAGTTTAGATGGACCTTTCGGGATTACGAATTGAAAAGATTATTTGCTTTGATAAAAAGACTATTGTACATTAAGTTTTGACCCGTGTAAGCATTAATATCAGCTCTTAACGGCTGTTCGAACAATGGTGAGACCATCTGTTTGTTCTAGTTTGGACCACATTACAGTTTCAATGGCACTTTACAATTATTTTGCCAGATATCTTTGAAGGTAACCACGGTCGAGCAAGGATAAAGTAGTTTTAATCGTCAATATATTTATCTATTGCGGTGGATTGATTTTTATAGTGTTAACTACACTTCAGGAAATCACAAAGTTTTTTATAATGTCTCAAAAGTCAAGAGCCGAGCGGGATTTGAACCCGCGACCTTCCCCTTGGTATGGGGCTGCGCTAACCGCTGTGCCATCGGATTTTAATCACACTCGACGAATAACTCTTAGGGACTGTTCGGCACTAAAGCGACCGTAGCTCCATCTACAGGTTTGACGTTATACAATCTACACACACACCCTAAAGTAAGTACACTTACCCTAAAGTTGCCAATCTTGTCTGCCAGCATCCCAGCCAGCGGCGGCATCACGATGGAGACGACCGGCGTGACGGCCGACATGATAGCCGTCTCTTCCACGTTGATGCCCAGCTCTCTCATGTGGATTGTCAGGTATGGGTACAGCACGAAAAGCGCTGGAAATTTCACCATATTAGAAGAATGATGTGGGTAAGCGAATTGCGAAACTGAAATGGAGATGGGCAGGACACTTCGCGAGAAGGGACAACGGGAAATAGGCGTGGAAAACGGGAAACATCTCTTGGCCACCATTCTGTAGGCCCTACAGAATGGTGGCCAAGAGATGCTCAAACCCCTTAAGGCAGACACCCGCCCGTTGTTCAAACGACATTGTTGTAAGTGCTGGGAACCAGTAGATAAGATTCGCAAGGGATCCAAAAGAGTGGCGTAATAAAGTGGAAGCCTAATACTTAGCAGTGGGTACAATACAAACGGGCTGAACATAATGATGATGACACAGAATAGAAAGTGAACTGCCATCGCATTATTCGGAATTATCTGCCCCCATAATGATGTGTTTTAACAAAGTTTATGTAACACAATATTATGATTAATAGCTCCGTGAAAAGATATTATTACTTCCAATAACATGGTGTACTACAGACCTATAAAAAGGTCACCACTTTGTATTATTGGGAACACAGAGTTTAATGAATCAGATGTTTCTATTAGAATAGACAGTGTGCCGTGTTACTATCACAATAGGCTTTCAGAATTTTTGTTTGCAACAATAAAATTATAATTGTAATACCTAGCTAGAACAAAAAATTAGGGTATCACACTTAGGCAAACATTTTCATTTCTCAGTAATGAGCGGAACATAGTTTCAACATCTTATAAAATAACGCTTTCTTTATGATGTAAAAACTACTCACTTGAGGCATGAACGAAGAATAAAACCTTCAGAGGTACAAGCTTCTTCTGCTTTAGATCGTCTGTAATCCTCTTGAAAAAGGAGCGCAACATCTTCATTTTGGCGGTATTATTATCTCTAGATAACTGGAGATGTTTTTAGGTAGGAAAATCCTTCGTCATCCAGCCTTCCTCATAAATGCTTGCTAGTCGATGTTCTTGATACATGGAAAATGTTTATTGTTTGTTTCTGAAACAAGATTTGTCATTTTTTGTTTTTGCTAATCATTGTAAAAAGTAATGCAGTTAGTTACTCATTATATCATGAAATTGTGATGAAAAGTTAGTAGGAGCCTAGTTTAGTAAAGTATTAACTAAAGACGTATTCTATTACCTTCCTACATGAGCCAATCGAGATGAATTTTGGCACAGAGATAGCTTGGTTTATAACACGGGAAAAATGCATGGGCTACTTTTTTTTATATTTATGTATGGCAGTTAGTATTTTTTCCTACGTTTTCTCTTACCATCACAGTTTTCTAAAACATTTTCTGAGTGATTTTAGTTACGTTTTTAAAGTGACAGTAGGTTTTATGCCGTGCGTAGACGAGCCACGTTTACTAGATGATCTAAAGGAAAATTGTGTCAATGTAATTATACACACTGCAGTCGTAGAATTATCCGATTTGAATGTAACGTTCTACAAGACTGTGCGTAGCAGTTATTCATAAATAATAATAAATAAATAAATATTGTGGACAATTCACACAACACTACCCAGCCCCAAACTAAGCAGAGCTTGTAATATGGGAACCGGATAGCTGATATAATACTTAAATACATTTTTTTTGTAAATACATACTTAGAATACATATAACACCCAGACAGAGAACAAACATTTATGTTCACCACTCAAATATTTGTTCTCGGTGGGGATCGAACCCACGACCTACGGCGCAGAAGGCAGAGCTACTACCAACTGAGCTAGAGGCCAGTCAAATGTATTCATGTGCAGCCCGCTGGGAGAACAATGAGCGAAGACAATGGCACGGGAAATAATAAGGAATAAGTAGATCCAATCAAATGAAAACCCATTAACGCTTTAACTGCCGGTCTATCTAGGGATCGACGCTGTCAGAGACCTGTTTTAATTTAATCCAACTTACAAAACAATCGAAAAGATTTTGTTCGTCGGATACACACAGCGCAAAGTATTAAGATTCAGCTTGGTAGAGTTCTACACCATTGTGAAGTAACGTTATGTATATTTAATCTATGTGCTCACAAAATGAAGTTTTATTGGTAGTTGCAAGTCACAATAGATACTCAAGGTGAAATATTTGTGCAAATAGTTTAGACTAGGCTGAAAACACTTATTAAATTTTAATTAGGACATGTCAAGATGGGTTCTCAAGATGATTAGATAAGATTTCATAAATAAAGCCTTCTTGTGTGCAAGGTAAACAACTAGATAATCAAATTCAGTGCTTCTATTTAATTTGAAGTCCAATCCCAAGTGGATTGGACTTCAAATTAAACAGAAGAACCTTTTGATAACAATGATCTCGTTATCAAAAATTAACAGCGAAATTTTTCATGGAATATGCACGAATAGACGTTGTTAATGTTGTTATTGGATGCCCTAAATAAATAAAATTTAAATTAACCTTTTTGATAACAATGATCTCTTTTTTTTTTAAATTAAATTTCTCATGGAATATGCACGAATAGACGTTGTTTCTTCGAGAACAGTCGGATCGCTTATCTGATCTGCATGTAATTTTATATAGGAAAACAGTTAATTAACCCAAGCCGTTCACAATAAATAATAACTAACATGAAACGGAGTATCGTATGATATGAATCTAAAACTATTTTATTTAATAAACGAAAATATTAGCAAGTTCAATGATCGCGAAAATCGCAAAATCTCCGAGCATGCGGAGTGAACATCTAATTTTCAGCAATTTTTTTTTTACTTTTAAATAAAATTAAAATATTCTCAAAAAAGTAATTTCTCAAAAAAAAAAAATTCCATACTCAGTTGTTTTTGGAAAGTACATACTCAGTACATTTTGGAAGGAAAACTTGTCTGGATCAAAATTATATTTATGCTGAACTGTATGCAATGTGCTTGCACACGGCTTTTTTTATTGCGACTACTCTTAAATAGGTTCAGTGATTTAATATCTTTCAAAATGTTTAGAGTTTTTTGACGGTGGTCAGCCCCTTAAAATAAGATTTATAATAATTCTTTTCTAGCTATAGTCTCGGTAGTTTTTTTCCATTAGGCCTAGTATTTTCCAAGGGGCGAAAACGAATTATATCTCCATTTCCCATAACAATATCGCATCATTGAATGAAAATTTTCAGCTATCTCTAAGCATTTTTAAATTATGCAGCTCGCTAAAGTAGGTAACTGTTTCCTAAAACAATTCATGAAACGCATTCAACGCATATTTATAGGTAGGTACTCACAAAGGCCGTAAATTGAAAAACCTTATCAGGCTACGTGAAAACATTGGAATTTATCGTCGAACTTGCACTAAGTTCACCAGTCAGAGTTATGTTGGTTTTGTTAGAACTGTGATTGAATACGCGCGGGTGTTTATAACGCACGGTGCGGTTCGCACAGTTGCGGTAGTGAAGGTTTGCTCGCGACTGACGACTACTAGCGAACAGATCACAGAACAGTTGGCTGGTGCACATACTCATACACGCGTTACTCAGTACCGATGGCCTACTGTAATGCATACTCCCCTCACTTGCGATTTACGATTATTGCGAGGACGAAAAACGATAAAGATCACTTACCAACCTTTTTTTGGAAGTTGCATTTTTCATTCTATGTTCATGCCTCCACTGAAAGATTTTATTAAATCCAGTAGACCTGTAAGAAAAGGTTTGCTATGATTAACCTATGATCTAAAATTTTAGTAATAAAAAAATAATTTTATTTACCTTTTAATATTTTACTTACCACATAACATCTCTGGTGGAACATTTTCATTTGTTTTCTTCATAGTTCAACTCAATAGTTTTGTGCCAATTGGGGTTAGAAAGGTTCTAAGACATATTAGAACCATTCCAACCCATAGCACAGCTTTTTAATATCAAGTTAGAAATAAAATGTGTCCCTTCTGCTTATAATTCAGTGTGAGTAGTTCAATAATGAGACACTCAAAATAAATAAATATTGAAGGATATTCCAAACAGCCCCTAGCCCCGAACTAAGCAAAGCTGTACAAGCTTTTCTTTTAGGGACATAAAAATAAAACGGAGCATGTTTAATTATGGACCAATAAGGATTATACTATTCAGGTTATAATTTAATACACAGGTTGGTAAATATTACATCAGTCTTTTATTATACAATCAGTGAGTTGATAAAGTTACCATAATATTCAACTAAGATTTACAGAGGAACCATAATGGATTATGATATCATAAAATTAAACATTTTAGGACACATTTTTTCACATCAGTCCTCACCTTGCGGCCTGAAATGCGAAAGCTGCGGCAGTAGATATTCTGTCTTTTTAAATGTTAATATAGTAACCGTGCTATAAGTATTTAACATATTGGCGAAATAACGCCCTAACATTAAGTAGAAAGTCCCTTAACGAGATATAATTATAGATAATTACTAAATTAGCTATGAAACATCAACAAGATAATTTCATTGTCAAATCAGCGTGTTTCTCTAATAAACGCGTATCCGATTCGACCGCACTGAAGTAGCAAACAAATTCAGTTTTAAAAGAGCGTACCAAGAAGTCTTGCTGCGGTCTACTTTCCGAACAATTGACCACGCCGCAATATTTCACGCGTGCTTTTCACGGCGCAGACAAAGACCGCGTTTACCTATAAACTCATTAAAAATTACCTACATAGTGAGTATTCCATAACATAAAATGATTTCAAAAATCATACAGTCTTACTGCACGCAAATAAATCCGTTAAAAAGCTGCTTTACAAATCGAGTATTTTGAAGAAGTATTCTACTTCTAACAGCCCATCCTCCGCTAGGTCGCTGCAGTGAATCGCATTCTGTACTTTGGTGTTACCAAGCTTTGCGCGTAATGTATGCGGCCGAAGCAGCCTTGCTATTTCCTGAAAATAATTTCTGAACTAAACATTTATGTTGCAATAATTATTCAGTGATACCTTATATATTTTGAGGGACTAGCTGGATTATAAGCGGAACTGGCAAGTTATAGCAGAAGATCGTAGTGACTGGCGAAAATGGGGAGAGGCCTTTGCCCTACAGTGGGACACTACGGGCTAGTAGTAATAGTAACATATTTTTCATCCCACCAGCTCTGAAAGTGTGTTTTTGCTGTTTAATTTCTGACTGGAAAAGCCGTTTTTATCCGCTAGAGGATAAAGTAAATTTGAATTTAGAATATTGTGTTCAATAAGTTTGTGAATACACAACCTATTTACTTCTACCTCCATGGTGCCGAACTTATCATACAACCTTTTTTATTTTGTTAAAAACTCGCACTCGTAATCTTCTTGGTGTATTTGTGAATTCAAAACACCATTAAACCTATTTACTTCTACCTGCATGGTGCCGAATTTATCATACAACCTTTTTAAATTTGTTAATAACTCATACTCGGAACCTTCTTGGGTTAAACTTTAGAATCCTGCGCTTGCTCAGTCATCAAAATTGAGCACGCGGTTAAAAAGCAGCTTTGCACTCTTGTATAACAAATAACTATTGCTGTATCTTACACCCTTTCCATTGCGTAACCTGTTATTCCAAACTACGAACAGGGCATTACTATTTATTTCAACGGTCTATATTAATTGAGTCACAATATCACTAGAATAACTTACAGGGTCTGAGGGTCCAACAAGTTTTCTGAATTCTACGGCTGTATTAAGACTCTTGTCTTTAGCGACGATTTCCATAGCCACACATGGACCACTTGATAGTTCTTCAACCATACCCTGGAAATTAGAAAGTTTATTAATATTTATTAACTGGATATGGACACCTGAATATCACCAACAGTACAGAGCGCCTACGCCTGTCGAGCTAAATTAGCACGTAGATCAGTGCGTACATTTTAAAATATCTGTTCTAACAAAAAACAAATCAATTTCTTAAAGGCTATATAATTTAGCTATATAATTCTAGCGGTCTTGTCATTATCATCATCATCATCATCAACCTATACCAGTCCACTGCTGGACGTAGGTCTCTCCCAAGACGTGCCACTGAGCCCGGTCTTCGGCTCTTCTCCAGTGCTTGCTAGATACATTTCGCAGGTCGTCGCCCCACCTTGCCAGAGGGCGCGGTCTTTTATGAAGTTAAAAAGAACTCTCATTAGAAAAATTCAAAGTACATACACTAAGTAGGTACATAAACTGATAATTTCTTATGATATTGTGTGTTGAAATGTGTATTTTTTTGGTACAGACCAGAATGCATCTCAATAACAGGTTTAAGCTAACATTAATTCACAAACCTTATATTCAGGAACAATCCCTTTATAAACCTCATAGAACTCAGCTGCGTTTATATTCTCCACGATGAACATATTGAGAGCCGTGACTTCAAAGCCTCCTTCGTCGAGGCACTCTAAGGCAGCGCCTAGTTTCCCCTCTCGTATCGCATGGGGCTTCACTATGCACAGAGTGCAATTTGAAAGTGTGGCAGTTAGGCGAAGCCGCGAGGAACGTTGTGATGGTGGTGGAAAGAAGTACTCTATATCCTGTGAATGAATCATCATTATAATTATGGAACAAACGGGTATTTATCGCTTACCTTGTAACGTAACAGTCCCAGAGGGGGACTGCACGCACAAGTTATTTAAGAAATAAAAAGACCTATCGGTTTGAGTGAAAGATTTTACAAAGCTTACAAATTTAATAAAGAAAAAGGGATAAAAATGATGATGATGAAGATGAGTCACTCCTAGGATGGTTTCAAGGATGCGTCTGGATTTCCAAGGTGCACTGGCGTGCAGCGTGCGGCTGGCGAAGTGAAGGCGTGAAGGCTGACAGGTAGACAGGCAGGTAGACAGGCAGGCAGGCAGGCAGGCAAGCAAGCAGACAGGCAGACTTATCTGGCAGGCAAAGCAGTGAAGAACCAAGGAGTGGATCTGAAGAGAGCAGAACACTTAGTATGGAGATGGCTTGAGATGAAGCCTGCTCTAGCGTCGGAACGGAGTAGGTAGAGGTTCAGAATCTCCGTAGCACAGTCAGATTTGTAGGCAGTCGTTAGTGACCGCAATCAAGGACGAAGGTACTAGATTCCCTTCTTTAGTACTTTCAATCTGACGTTTTTTAAGTAGGCGCGGGCGTGCTGCGCGCGGCTGGCGGCAGCGCCAGCGGCCGCGCTCGCTGCCCTCGCCGCCCAGCCTCTATTCGAGATCCGTCTTGTTCCGCGCCCGTGGTTCAACTCATCCACCCGAATCCTTCAGCATTTCAAGTTTCAAATCCAGTTCCAAATTTAATTTTATTTAGTTTCGTAGTCAACGTCCAGCATCTTTCACAGAAGTTCTTCTATGTTTTAAAGACCAACCTCATTTTGATGACGTTAAAAAATGAAATATAAAAGACATATTTTGGTTTGTTTTGACAATCAGTGTCAACAAAGATGTGAAAATACTAACATTTATAAAGGAATCTTATAAAAGCTATTAATTTAGATATAGGATCAAGTATACCTCCAGGATCAGAAAATTCTGCTCTTTCGAATAGTGTAATAAAGTGTTCAAGTGGAAATTTAGATGTTTTTAACCAAAAGAGAGAAAAGGCTGGCCCCAGAGGCCGAAAGATGCAATTTAGAGTTCCCTACCAGCACAAGAGGAACAGAATCCTCCTTCCTAAAGGCATTAACAAAGAAATATTAAGCAATATGTGAGTATTTACAGTGAGACAGTCAGCGACATAAAATATAAACACTACAACCTTTATTATTTCCCGGCGTTTCGACCGTGCCACCCGCGACCACGGCTGTTGTAACACGGTCGAAACGTCGGGAAATTACAAAGGTAATAATACCCGTTTGTTCCATATAATTATGCATAAGGATCGCGTTAATTTAAAAAGTACTTAAGATATCATCATCATTTCAGCCCGTTTGCACACAGAGCTGAGCGAGCTGAGCTACGACGCCGCTCTTTTCGTTCCCTACCAAGTCTCATCCAATCAAGGTCTTTGAGCATCTCTTGGCTACCATATTGTGGCCGCCCACGTCTATCTCCCTTCTCGTCAAGTATCTCCATTTCAGTTTTACGTACAGTCGCGGTATGAAAATGTTCCGTCACCTTAGAGTCGGTTTTCGCTTGCACCAGTGCCTTGATCATGGAACACATTTTGATATAATTTGTGACGTTAACTTATCGGTTTATTCTTTCTATTCAGTTTCAAAAGGTAATATGTGATTGTGATACGTTGAACAAATCAAGTTGAAAATCGACGAACATTTTCATTCCGCCACTATACATCCAGAACCTTTGTGTGGCGTCAAATCTCAATATAGGGTATGTGAATGATATAGTACAGAAAATTCTTAAATAATACAAACTAGCGATCGCCCGCGGCTCCGCCCGCGTGTTAAATTTTATCCCGATCTTAATATTTTTTACCCCGATCGTAATATTTTTTTCAAGAGATTTACCTGAATAGCATTATCTGGAGTAGATGATGCATGAACACAGTTTCTAACAGGATCCGTTCCGTAAAGAGCTCTGATTGTCCCCGGGGCTGCTTTGGCAGGGTCCTTGTCTCCTAAAGACTTGACGCACACTGATACTGCATCCTTCCCAACTAACTCTACACCATATACCAGTTCTCCTGTCAAGTAGTCCAATAAGAACCTGAAATATAAAAGAATTTGTAAGCACTAAAAGTAGTAAAAAAACAAAGAGACTTATTACATGCACTTGACACATATTATAGAACTTTTCGGGTTGTTTAGTACCTTCATAAATTCTTCGTTTCTAACAGAACTACTATATAAATTAAGTCAGGTTTTCCTTCCTGACGCTATAACTTGACAACGACTGAACCAACTTGGCTGATTTTGGTCTTGAATGATTTTTGGAGGTCCAGAGAAGGTTTAAAAGGTTTTTTTTTTTTCAACGGGAACGGTAACGGCGAGCGAAGCCGCGGGCAGCCGCTAGTTATTTATAATTATTCAATAGGCCTCATAACACAGTTGGTAGCTCAGTTTTCTTGTGTTCTTTAAAGCATATGGACATCATCAGCGGTGAGGCGAGCTTTCTTCATTTTAGTCACACGCAAATCATTCTCATAGAATACTGATAAAATTTAAAGGAATGTGATAAAAGTACAAACTTACGGAAAAGTTGGGTCTGTTACTTGTGTTCTATAAAGCACATTGACATCATCAGCGGTGAGGCGAGCTTTCTTCATTTTAGTCACACGCAAACCATTCTCATAGAATACAGACAAAATTTTACCAGCAATCTTGGAGGGTAATGGTTTGATCATTGCAAATGTTCTGGAAATACACATTTTGATATAATATTTTGTTTATTGCAAAATGGTCATCCTCAAAAACTTGGAATTTTTCAAACCTCAAGTTACAATACAGGGAATTTAAGCAAAAACCTAGATTCCAGTAGTCTGCAGGTGGGCACAAAATGTTGGGAGTGAAATAAGTAAGTTAGGTAGGTACTTACACTTGCATGTCCTTGTGGAGTTTATTTCTGGTATCTTCACAAGCAAAGTCAACAATTTTGATCAATCGACCAAGGATGTATATTGTACATCCGATGTAAAAGTTTTCTAAAGTTACTCCATTAACTTTCACTCGTCTTACAAACGTTTTACGATTTTTCAAGTCAAACATTTCTAAAGTTTCATCGTAAGGATAGTAAAACACATTGAACCGGCGAATTAGACTCGCCTGATTATCGTACCATTCCCCAATAAACGAGTATTTATCTTTGTAAGCCCCTTCCTGTAAGGAGAACGTAACGTTATTAAAATTCAACAATTACTCCAATTTAATTCAGCGTACTGGCTTTTTACCATTGAGCTAACTTTCTTCCAGCTTAGCTTTGTTTAGAGCACTAATATTTTCTCAAAATTGATCGACCGTCGTTATTGGTCTGTCCATAGTCCTTCGTTGTTATGTTTTTCTTCTTCTTCTTATTAGATGGTATCTGTCCATTTGATAAAGTTTTTTGCCGGATATACTATTTATACAAAATAGTTTGTACTCAAGTCAAGTCAGTAAATGGACAAGTCGGCCGTCATTACCTTTAAAAAAATGGTGACGTTTTTGAAATATTTTTGATCATGTCATCACACTACTAGTGCCATCCGTGGATCTCAACGCATTATCTATACCTACCTAATTGAAATGAAATGAAATGAAATGAAATTTATTTATTCAGTAAGCCCACTATTCTAATGGATTACAGTATTTGTTATATTTAATTATCTTTCATATCTCTACCTCTGCTCTGCCTGACCTACCCATACAAAATGAGATGGACATTCGGTCTCTGCGATGTGGCAGCAACAGCATACAGGACTTCTCTGTAGTGAAATCTGCTGTTATTGTCTTCTTACATTGGCTACTATAGTCAACCAACGCAACGTGACGTGACGACACAGTCTCGGGGCCATGAAAGGCACGCAGCTCTGCTCTGGTGATAGTCAGCTTAATGTTGTACGTGAACCTTCGTAGCCGTATAAAGACTCCTTGTGGGTTTCCAAACACCTTGATATCTTAAACAGGAATTAAATGTGTACCAAAGAGGTTTACATACATCCCACAGCAAGGAGTTGTAGAAGTCGTACCTACTTTAGGCCGTAACACACGTAAAGTTGCTAGCCGTCGGGTTTCAAAACCTACCGGGTACGGGAACCGAGCGTTAGAAT
This sequence comes from Thera britannica, assembly GCA_939531255.2. Classification (NCBI taxonomy): domain Eukaryota; kingdom Metazoa; phylum Arthropoda; class Insecta; order Lepidoptera; family Geometridae; genus Thera; species Thera britannica. The sequence goes on along the minus strand of OW618046.2, from coordinate 5,892,126 downwards.
TTGAAAGGTTTGAAACCAGCACAGTTGTCGGTACTATTATTCTTTATTCTGTGCCGTTGTGATGTATGGAATCGACGCCCGGCGTCTTCGCTCGTCGCCCCAAATCGGTTAACCGAATTGGGAACTTAATGGCAAGACCCGACGTGTTACCGGCCACTTGCGCTCTACTTCCGGAGTTTCCGGATACCGATGGCATCGTACATACAACATAATCTGTGGTGATAATATTATCGATTCTATAATCACTCTTTAGTCCATGGCTTGGTCCATGGAACTGTTATGAGGAAGCGGTAAAAATTGAATATTTTCTTGAAACACATTACATTACATACCTTTTACATACACACGCTTGCGTACTTTCTTTAAGAAACCCATTATATTTGATTTAACCATTGATCATGGTAAGTGCCCTAAGAACTACTTAGGTTCAATCAAACAAAAGTTTCTGAACAGTAATAATTTTATTTTGTTGTCCGTCTTTGCAAATAACGTTATTGAAGAGACCTCCTACCACATAGGTTTATGTCTCGTGAGAGGCTACTTTACTTATTGCTATTGACAGGCTACATTTTTCTAGGTCTTCGATTATTTTGATAAATACACTTTCATATGCGAAATGTTCGACGAGGATTCAGACTCCATAGTGGAGCTGGTTCTGCACTTCTTCCCCTTCGATAATTCCGTTCAAGTGATTGACACGAAAAAAGGAAAGAATCTGCTGAAGCGTGTGCAGCTTCCTCCACTTCGATTGGAAATGTTACAAATTGGTAACATTGTAAATATTTTTTCAAAGTTGTTGCACATACGAGATTGTGCACCAGCAACACGACGAACTCTATTCAATAAAGAGGAAAGGTATATTCTAAACATAGATCAACAGTAGGGAAAATTCTGCTATGAAATGACCTGTAGTTAGTAGTAGAAAAACAATTTCTACGAGTTACACAAAATTTGAATATTAACCCTTTTTCTAATTTTAGTACCTTTGCCCTAATAAAACCTGTACCACCGAGTGCTCATGGCAAAATTATAACTTTCATAATGAAAAAAGGATTCCGTATAGTTCGCATGAAAAACGGAAAAATAAGTAAGGACTTCGCAATGGAGCTTTACAAAAGTATCGCTGGAAACAACATGCTACCGTTAGTTTCAAAATATAATAAATAAGAAATTCTCAACATAGCAAAGTTGTCATTGTACCCTCACCACAGGCCAATTTAAGTAGGTAAGGTACCTAGTTTTTAGGGTTCCGTAGCCAAATGGCAAAAACGGAACCCTTATAGATTCGTCATGTCTGTCTGTCTGTCCGTCCGTATGTCACAGCCATTTTTCTCTGAAACCGTAAGAGCTAGACTGATGAAACTTGGCGAGTAGATGTATTCTGTGAACCGCATTAAGATTTTTACACAAAAATAGAAAAAAAACTATAAATTTTGGGGGTCCCCATACTTGTAACTGAAACTCAAAAAAATTTTTTTCATCGATCACATCGTGTGGGGTATCTATGAATAGGTCTTCAAAAATGATGTTGAGGTTTCTAATATCGTTTTTTTCTTAACTGAATAGTTTGCGCGAGAGACACTTCCAAAGTAGAAAAAAGTTGGTCCCCCCCCCTCTAACTTCTAAAATAAGAGAATGATAAAACTAAAAAAAATATATGTTGTACTATGCAAACTTTCAATGATATTTGGTTTGAACGAGATCTAGTCAGTAGTTTTTTTTTATACGTCATAAATCGTAAACCGCAATTTACCTTTCGACGAACTACAAGAATAAAGTAGTAGAAGTATATTATGTTACTTGATGCTACGGAACCCTTCATGGGCGAGTCCGACTCGCACTTGGCTGCTTTTTTTTATTTACCATTGCTGTAGAATCTACCGTGATACCATGGATGTAATATTCGAATACGGTTTTGAATTGTTTGTTGAATAAATTGAAGAGACACTAAAATTAACATAAACAACAAGACAGTCATGACCACTGCAGTCTTAATTTTTCAAATTTACAGACAGACATCGGCAACCCTGTTACTGTAGCAGCTAAAGACCTGCGTCCCCGGACCGGCTAGTGGTAGTGGCCCCGCCTTCCGATCCGAAGGTCGTGGGTTCAAATCCACTCGTGTACCAATGAGTTTTTCTGTCGAAAAATTTATGTGCACTATGCCAGTACTCTCAAATCGGTGAAGGAAAACATCGTGAGGAAACCGGCGTGTTGTAGAACCTAAAAAAGTTCGAGCAACATGTGTCAAGGATCACGCAAAAAGGGCCCACTAGCGGCCTACTTGCGGAATAACCTGCCCGCACATCAAGTGCGCATGATAAACTTGCTAAACATAATGTAGCAGCACAATGCCTCGTAGACTCGTAGCGTAGTATTAAGGGAATTGCGCTAGATAGCGCTAGGTAAGTCAACGCGGTTGGTTTGGGTACGGGCTGTTCTATTAGTCTTTAATTATAATCAAAGATGTAATATTATGCTTCCCCAGGATCATCATCGATTACGTAACAGCCGGCGAAGTGATAGGCCTAGAACTAGTAGCACCGGAAGCGGTGAAGAAATGGCGGCAATGCTTAGGCGCCACGGAACCCACCGATGCCGCGCCCGGGACTCTACGACAGCTCTATGGAGAAAATAAGCTTAAGAATGTGGCGCATGGCTGTAACACTTTGGAAGATGCTACTGAGGTTGCTTAGTCTTACTCATCTAACGCCAAACCAATCTGAAAAATATATTTTGAAATGCTTGTGTCTGTAATTCCAGATGCTGGAATTATTCTTTGGCAGTGACAAAGGAGTACCCAGGATCCCATTCCGAGCCACATTTAAAGATTGTTCATGTTGCATCATCAAGCCTCACGCAGTTATTGATGGAAATGTAGGATCTATTCTGGAACAGATCTCTATTTCTGGCAAATTTTACATTTCAGCCATGGCTATGTTCTCAGTTAAACTTGCAAATGCTGAAGAATTTTATGAAGTATACAAAGGAGTTTTGCCTGAATATGAGGTAAACTAATAGCTATAGTTAAAGTTCAACACATTACTATTTTTAAGAGGCCTACAATCTTATACCCTACCCTTTAAAAATGTAGCTACTTACATACATTCAATACATACATTAAATTTTTTTTTAAATCATGCAGCATTTTTATTTTTCAGGCCATGTGCATACATTTGGCAGAAGGAATGTGCATTGCTTTAGAAGTAAAAGCAATTGACCCAAAAATTAATGTTGTGTGTCAGTTGAGAAAACTATGTGGCCCCAGAGATCCAGTAATATTCTTATTAATCTTTCATTTATCCAGGTCAGGTCAAATTATTCAAATGTTTGTTCCTTTACAGGACTTGTGCCGTCAATTATATCCTGATTCTATTAGAGCTCAATATGGTAAAACCATTATTCATAATGCAGTGCATTGCACTGATCTACCAGAAGATGGCGAGTTGGAGGTTGAGTATTTCTTCAAACTCTTGGCCAATGATTAAACAGGCATTTCATTACTTCATAATTACTGTTTATTGTCATATACATTTTTTATTATGAAATCATTTCCTTCTATTTCAATCTTTTCATACATCCACTTTCTGAGAACCCTGGAATTAAATAAAAATTATTATCTTGTGATTCTGTCTTATTAAATCTCTAACAGATCTCTATTTCGGTTTGTTTTACTTAATTTAAAAAAAAACAAGTTCAACATTTGTGGTTTCTGGTTGCATCATTTGTAGTTTTTGCTGCACCTATGTTTATTTATAGAGATAAAATATTGAAAGGCTTGAAATATATACATATTTTGGCTTTGACTGTACCTATTTCTGTCATCAAGCAGCATTGCTGTGTTTTGGTTTGAATGATGTGGGTGCTGGTCAATTTACAGGCAGGCAAGGCTGAACATCTGCATCATAGGGCACATTCCTGATGTACATAACCTACGAGGCATTGTAACGCCCATGAACTGTGGTCATACGATTAAATAAATCAGCTAGTTGTGTAAAAAACCAACTTTACTACCTACCTAACAAAAAAATAAAAGATATACATACCGACATTCATGGCCACATTTGTTGGAACTGCAATTACGACATGGAAAGTGGCAGCCAGGGCAAGTTTCATCTAAGCAATCGCACAAATCTTTACCAGTTGAAGATAATTGACCTCGTTCATTGTAAATAGTTTTGGGTTTTCTATAACAAAATGTACTGTGTAAGTAAGTAGAGCAAGCCACTCGTACAATGAAAATAGCCTGCTTTTCTTTTTGTGATATTTTTAAGCGCGTAAAACTAAGCTACAACATAAATAGTGTAATTGCAAATTGGCATTCAGTGGCTTACTTTTTATAATAGCTTTTACGTGTTATTTTGCGTCGTTCCCGTGCAGACTTTTCAGGATCAAAATTATGTAGGAAATGCATGATTGCAGAGAGCTGCCTCAATTTATATTAAAAAATGTTTAAATATTTAAATAAGCAAATAGGAAAAACGCAAACGAAACAAATAAATTCTACTAGGCTTTTTTCTTCTTCTTTTTTTTGGCTTTGCATTCGCACTTTTGCACCTTTCTGTCATTTCGACAGGTAATCTTACCAATGTCAGCGAAAAAAACAGAATAAAACTAGTTATTTATTAACCCAATAGATGGCAGTCTTGGAGGAATTAGAAATCCAAGAGGGCGGTTTACATTCTTGAAGAAGAAGACTTCACTTTAGGAATTTTATACCCGCGGTAGGTTAATCCCGTGTTAATCCTCTGCAGCAACTGAATGGAAAAAAAACCTTTAAAAACTCGGTCCCTGCATACTATCCCACCCAATCCCATAGAAACCGTGCATTTTACCGGGATGAAAATTAGCCTTTCATTTTCTGAACAACCACTAGACAAACCTAGGGAAAAAAACATGTCATGTCAGTCCATACTAGGTATTATGAAAAATCTTATCTTATCTTATCTTATTCTTATACCTTTGAACGATTCCGAGATCCTAAATATATATATATTTAGGATCTCGGAAACTGAGCCAACGATTTTCATGAAATTAAGTATACAGGGGTTTTCGGGGACGATAAAACGATCTAGCTAGAATTCATTTTTAGGGTTCCGTAGCCAAATGGCAAAAACGGAACCCTTATAGATTCGTCATGTCTGTCTGTCTGTCCGTCCGTATGTCACAGCCATTTTTCTCCGAAACCGTAAGAGCTAGACTGATGAAACTTGGTGAGTAGATGTATTCTGTGAACCGCATTAAGATTTTAAAACAAAAATAGAAAAAAACCTATGAATTTTGGGGGTCCCCATACTTGAAACGGAAACTCAAATTTTTTTTTTTCATCTAACCCATACGTGTGGGGTATCTATGAATAGGTCTTCAAAAATGATGTTGAGATTTCTAACATCGTTTTTTTCTTAACTGAATAGTTTGCGCGAGAGACACTTCCAAAGTGGAAAAAAGTTGGTCCCCCCCCCCTTCTAACTTCTAAAATAAGTGACTGATAATGCTTAAAAAAATATATGTTGTACATTACTATGGAAACTTTCAACGATATTTGGTTTGAACGAGATCTAGTCAGTAGTTTTTTTTTTATACGTCATAAATCGTAAACCGCAATTTACCTTTCGACGAACTACTAGAACTTCTAGAACTCTATGTTATATTACTTACTGCTACGGAACCCTTCATGGGTGAGTCCGACTCGCACTTGGCCGCTTTTAGAAAATGTCCCCTTAATCGTAAAGTAAATAATCAACCTTATCATAAAATCATAACTCCTAGCGCCATCTGTTGATTAGGTCGAGAGTTAGTGGGACAGAGAACGCCATCTATTGACGAGTAGTGGAGTTTATTATTATGACGGTAAGATCGAAAAATATTAATATTTAATCAGTATCAGTAATGTAAGTAATTCGTATATAAAAATTCACAACAGTTTACCAAAAAAAAAGATACCGAGCGTAGCGACAGTCACTGTGTCACTGTGTCACTGACAATGACAGTCAGTGACACAGTGACTGTGACACTGGTAATACTGTTTGTTATGGCGGCTAGCCAAAAACAAAAGTAAATCAAATCATATCTGTTCTGATTCTGTTTGCGTTCTGTACATTTTTCCCGAAACAGGCGACAACAGCATACATATTACAAGCAATTAATACATTTTTTACCATGGCGGACACGGGAAAAGAACAGTCTGTTACAAAAGTGCCTATGATTTATGTATGTGGAGGTAAGGAATCCTACCTACACCTTATCTATGTATTTAATATTTACTTATTATTCTTCTACAGAGATACGTAATGCATTATTATTGTGAATATTAAACGAGAATTTTCATAATTCCAAGCAATAAATAGTCAACTTTATTTTCAAAAACACCCTGCTGCTGAGGTTATGTTCAGAAGTTTCAACAAGAGTTTTGGTTATTTCAGAATGCCACCGGGAAAATGAAATCAAACCGAGAGATCCGATCAGGTGCAGAGAATGTGGTTACAGGATTATGTACAAGAAGAGAACGAAAAGATGTGAGTACCCACTTACCTTCTTTGCTTGTTCTTTTGTCTGTGTCAAGTAGCGAAACACCTACAACAATGTAACAATATTTTTTGGTATGCTCTCATAATGCATCATAGACATAGCCATTAACCATCCACACTCCACTCGAGCCCAGTAAAGCCAGCTCCAGATATAAATTAGGCCAAAGCTTGTTCAAATAAATATAATTCAAGTACCTATTATAAACTTAAAATGCCATTTGCTTTTAGAAACTTCCACTTAATGCTAAATGAACTTCTAGAGTGGTTTGTTGAAAGAAACCACAACACACACCAACTTCCGGCTTTGAGCATGCTTGTCAAGTCTGTAAATAGATACAGTTCTTTAAAAAAAACTGGAAACTAAAGAGGTCAGTAAGGGTCATACTACTACATACTACTTTTTTAGATAGAGAGGTTGATACTTACTCAACACAGGCAAAGGCCTAATCTCTCCTGCATAATATTATTAAAATTCATACAATATAAGTCAGTCAATCAATAACATTAATTCTGCACTCAGAATGCCAATCAGTTTCTAAGCAAATTTTTGAATAGCATTTTTGTAAGGAATCATTTTCAATATAGTTTTTTAAATTGAATATCCATATGCAACTTGCTTTCTTTGATCTTACTTTACAAAGATAAAGAATATAGGATTCCTTGATACATGGATGGACATAATAAGCTTCTGTTTATCAAATCCAGTGCACCATACAGTTTGCCGGGAAGATATCACTCCTAGCGATAACACTGTCATTTGTATTCATGTTTGTTATTTTGTGTGTTTTTTTATGGTAGGGTAAGTATTTTCAATCATCATAATTCTATGTGATTTCTTACTAGACTCTACTTTAAAACCTGCCATGCTTTTCAAATAATTAATTTTGTGATACTAACATAATTTGTGATACCCTGCATATTTAGTGTCTTTAATTTGAATACACTAATAGTAACTCAGAATGTTTTCAATACTCAATACATTTATTGCATAAACATGGTTTAGTTTAGGTACATACATAGTTCTTAGGTGTAAGCCGTAACGGAGTTTTAGGCGGTTAAGAGTCAGGACAGACAAATGCCAATAGCAGTCAGCCATCTTTAGGATCGTGCAGAAAGTGCTAAGCTTAGTCCATAGATAACGAATGGCGAAGCATGTTACCCCACAAGCGTTTCTAGGTAAATACTGCTTGAATTATAAAAAAACTCATCTACTTCTGGTGCTGAAAGTAACATATTATTGATGTATCTGTTTTCTTTCCTTGCAGTGGTGGTGTTTGATGCCCGTTGATGCAGGGTGAAGATCTACCAGATATGATATCTATAAGTAACCTTAATACCTAAAATTAACCCTAATTTGACTTTGACTAATTATTTTGAATAAAGTTGGTTAAAATATTTAAAAACAAATTTATTTTCTTCTTATCGTTACCAAATGTTTGATTTAAAATATATCCTTCCTGCAACTTTTTTATGAGAGTGATTACGCCGTCACGTTCGTACGGATGTGTAGTTTCTGACCTTAGTAGGATGAATGGCATACCTATAGCATGCCTTCTGACTGATTACCTCTTATCGGAGTCAGCCACCACGATTACAGGCGTGGTGAATGTGGTAAAAAATAAAATAAATGAGTCCAAAAGTATTTTTATCTTGTAATTCTTTCAATACATAGTTTTTACAACAATTTTGTAAAATTTACCCCATTTCTTATAATAAAAATCAGAAAATGTATAACTCTAAACTTAGCTAGGTAATCGCTTCATGCTTATAAATTGATTTGATATTGTATATGTATAATGGTCGCAGAAGTGCTTAGGTAAAGTATTTTTTACATCTTATCATATGGCACAATGTTTAGCTAATTCATGTTCTAGATGATCCTGAGTTTTTTTTATTAGTAATGAATCTTTCTTACATTGTTTTTAAGCATATGCATGCAGGTAGGTAATTTTTAAAAATACTAACTTATATTTTTATAAAAAGCGATATATTTTAATTTTTTATAATGTTTTTAAGTACTTATTTAAAATTATTGTGATTAGGTTCCTACATTTTAAATATTTAACTGCTGATTTAAAACAAGTGAAGTTTAAAAAACTTGAGAATCCGACTTCATGGCCAAACTGATGAACCGATGTTGATGAAATTTTCAATGGGACCAATCTGGAAGCCTTTCAGATAAAGAAATAATTATTCAAATCGGTTCATAAATAAAGAATTTAAGCGTTAACAAACAAAAAACATTTAACCGAATTGAGAAACTTCTTTTTATTTGAAGTCGGTTAATGATCTAGACTAGAACAATGCGAATGAATACTATTCATTGTGGAGCACATCTCCTCAACCAGAGTCAAATTACTTCACTGGTCCTATAAAAGTACGTATGATCCCACTTCAAGGTGGTTCGATTTGCATACAAATTGATTATACCATGTATGGGCGATGAGAGTATATTTTTACACTGAAACAATATTAGTTGGCGTTCATATTAATCTGTATTTACGGCAAACTATATGAAGTTCTAGAAAACTGTAGATCAACAGTAATAATAGTAAAAACTAATAATTATATGCATTTATTTTCTATTACAAAGTTACTACGGAATACACTAAGCACTGAAGTAAAGACTTCGTAAATAAAAAAAATACATTTTTTGTTTTGTATAATTATTACTGTCTAATATCTAAATACTGTTAAGTTTTCTTTAACTTAACACGGTATAAAAGTCAGCCACAGTATTTTGGTATACCTGCTCTAATTGCCCATAAATGGTAAAAATCGGTCTTAGGGTCGATATTTGATTGACACATTACTAATGCGTTCTAAATAATTAAATTAGTAGGAGTGGTAAGGTGCTTTTCAAAAAATATATTCACTGGCAAGCAAGCCTTGTGGATCTTTAAATGGTGAATTGTTTTCTATTTTGTTTTAAAAACACGAACACAAATTTAATTAGGTTTAAAGAACCTTAATCTTGTTGATGAAAAACCGCTGGACCAAAACTGTAGCCTGTAATTAATGTTTGTATTAGTTTAATGGTATGCAGGTACCCTACCATACTCTGTTTGTTACTAAACAACTCCTTTGTATATATTTATTAAGGGTGATTTAAGTAGCGTTAAACGTATCTGAATGTCGCTATAAAATGCGTCATATTTATTGATTCAATGATACAATCGAATCAACATTACAGTAGATTTTATATCAGAACCCTAAATAAAAAAGACGTATCTAAAGGCTGTTTTAAACTTTCATGGTCAGAAGACATTATTGAACTCTAAATTAGTGTTCAATAAGCGTATTTTTAGATTGATATTTTTGTGTATTTTTCTTGATATGATTAGCTAAAATGATAAAACTATGAAAATATGTACAAATAAACATTATATAAAGGCTAAATACAAACTTTAAAAAATGTATTTCATAGTTAAAAACAATATTAGCTTCAGAACATTACACTGCTAGCATTTTATATAGGTATTATAATAATAAAAAGTTGCTTGTTTTTGCATTAAAGCACTTGCAATAATATATGTTACACTATCAAAGATTAACATTTTAAGATCATTCCTAGCACAGTTTTACTATTTTTGATATGGAAGACTTGTAGGATTTATATAAATCTAATTTTAGATTCTGAAAGTTGATATGCCAATCATTTTAATTACAATACAATACAGGATTTGGAAGTAGAAGTTACAAAATGTAAACAAATACATTAGGTATTATACATTAATGTATATAAAGTAGGTATATATTTTATAAAAATATATACAAAAACATTGAAATGGATCTTAATAAGATACTCTCTACTTTTTGCAATATGTCTTGTTGATATTTCAAGCGTAGAATTATTTAGATTGTGGACCACAAAATGTTTCTGGAAGAATACAATTACATAAGCTATTTATCTAACTGGAAGTCAAAAAATAACTCCTCAATTGGATTACAAAGATAAATCATCATAAACATTCGTTTAACATGAGTTATACCTATAACAAACTATTGGTACCAAGTAAGCTTAACAATAGAAGCAGATTGAACCATTTAATAGCTACATCAAGTACATATTTACAAGTTTTTTAATGACGAGGTATATACACTAATATACATAAGATAGTTAAAGCGCATCAACTTGTTTTTCAAATTTCTGAGTCAACCCAGCATTATTTAATAATTACATCTTTAAAATTAATAACAACAATAAACCTACTTAACATAATTTTGGCACTAAATATCTGTGGCACTATAATTAACTCGTGTTTCATTATCCTGGTTATCAATGTTAACAAAAGTTTTCACTTCACTTTCCTTTTCACTATCGCACATGTTTTCGCAGTTGATACCATTATCCTCATCGTCAGTAGAGTCCTTGTTAGCGGAAGGTCCCGCCCCCATCGAAACACTAGATTCCCTATATTCCAACTTGGTCGGGTCATTTTCGTGCAGCTTCCTAGCGAGTGACTGCAAACTGGCTAGAGAACTCGCACAGTCCGTTGTATCTATATCTGTTAAGCTAACACCTGCGCGCTCTATTTCTGTAAATGTCCCAAACGGCAATTTAAACAGGCATTCGAGACGCATAACGTGCATCTTGCTTCGAAGATGTTTCGCCAAATGACCATGTATCCTAAAAGCTATATTGCAATCTAAGCATCGAAAAGGTCGTGGGTTAAAAGAAGTCGCAGCACCAAACGTTGACGTCATCGACACTTTATTATGATGAGAACCTGATCGCTCATGTTTCTGAAGATGTCCTCGTGTTCTGAAGCTGACTGCACAAACGCCGCACCTAAACGGTCTCTCCATGTAGTGAATGTTTAGATGCAATCGCAACTGTGATGGTTTAGTGAATGTTTTATTGCAAAAGTCACAAACTCTTCGTCCATCCTCCATAAGTCGACCTGGAGGGTAAGAGGCATTGTCAAAATCTTTTCCTTTAGTGACTTTAAAAGCCACACCACCAACTCCAATCACAACTTTTCTTGCTACTGGTTCATGTTCCAATGAAGGCATGTTTGTTGAATCCGATTCGGATACATTTACTACCTCAACTTTTGCGTTTTCATCAGGATTCATCTTATCTTTGTTATTTTCTTCTAATATTGATTCGACTTGATTTGGTGATGTTCCTTCATGAGTTTTTATTAAGTTGATTCTAGCATGTTTTAAATATTCTGAAACAACTTGTTTTGCGTTTTCTGTGTTGCTACTATTTTGAAAATTGTGCCTTTTAATTTCTACATTTGTGCTAATAACATCGGAAGCATCCTTTGGTGTGGTTGGTTCATCCTTTCCTACTTTAGTTAAGTCGTTCTCATTTACTGTTGTATTTTTTTTATCGTCAATAACTTTGGCCGTAATAATAGGTTTAATTAAACTGTTTGTTGTGGACGTAAGGCATTTATTATTTTCTTCTGTTCTATAATTTTCAGCAATATGGGAATTCTCTTCAGTTTTTCTTAATTTACTAAAGCTGCAAGTTAACTGACTTTGTTTTATTTTAGAATCTAAAAGGGCTCTTTCCGTTAAGTAATTTTGTAACATTGGTTCTCCATTTGACCATTGAGATTGATGATGAGGAAGTTTTGCGGTATTTGATGCCAATGACGCCAACACACTTGATTCTCTAGCAGTTGGAATTTCAGTTATACTATGGGTAGGAGTTTTGACTTCCGCTTTGCTTAGATCCATGGGTTCATTTTCGATATCGTCGTCAGAGTCAATTGAGTCACTTCTTGAAAAACGGCGTTCAGGTATTTCTACAGTAGGATTTTCCAGTCCGGTGGGTGTATACGGATAAGTAGTAGGTCTGGCACTGGTTATCAAACCAGGTGCCGCCGAAGAAGTTGGTCTAGAGCCTCCCAACGATAACAAGCAATGAGCTGCCTCATGCTCTGGTAATCTTGACTTACAAGCTTCTGTATCTGAAAAATAAATCATGAGTAAATTTACCACATTACTAAAGACATTTTTTTCATAAATATCGGTAAATAACATATCTTACTGTGAATGTTGTAGAGAAATTAATTTTAATTGACAGTTAAATCTTCATCGTTTCGATGTAAAATAGTAATGCAATATAGTTTTTCGAAATTCTACTTAAATTATATGTTTGCTGTTCCTGTACTTTCTGTTTCGTATGTATATTTTTTGTTTGTAACTAGTATTGGTATAGTGTCTAACATACTAATTACAAACATAAGTGATCATTGACCAACCGTGAAAATTACACGCGCCAATAAACTTTCCGTAGAACTATGTAAAAAGAACTGTGCCGTTATTCTAGACGCGGAATTTATAGTTCGGAAAATTCTACACTTTTTTATAACAATGTTAATTCAAATTAACTCCTATACGCCTGGCTAATTTTTGTTTTCTTGATCAGCTTTTACAATATTGTTATTTATTAAATAATATTTTTAAACATCTTGAAGGACTGTCTAGAAGTTGTGCAAAATTAGATACAGACACTTTTATTCTGAGCCGGAAAAGTACTTACCACTTGATTCGGTTTCTCCTTCATTTCCTTCATCGCCATCTGACTCGGTGTCATCGTCCGTCTCGCCTGAACACTGGGCCATCTCCTCATTACCTTCGTTTGGATTTATTCCCAATTCGCAGCATTTCTTATAATGTGCTTTGCTTTTCATATGCTTAGTCAAGTTGCCTTTCGTTTTAAAACTGTAAATGGAAATAAATATTGTTTTTATAATGGCTGTTAAATAGTAGTTCTGGATATACTCGTCATAATGTTTAAAAGTTTGATATTTTAAATTTAACTAGCAGTTTGTGACCGAGCTTCGCTCGGTATTTTTTAATAACGTGTGAATGATGAAATCATATTTTTCGATCTTACTAACATACTACATAATAATAAAAAAATAAGAAATGGCTATTTAAAAAAAAATCACGAGTGCAATGAGATGGAAACTTCCGGAACTTGTTTATAGAGTGTTTATGTAGTCATTTAGTTCCAAAACTCGTCAAAAGATGGCGTTCTCTGTGAGTTCTCAGGTTCTCATAGAGCTTAGTTTTTGCTTCTGAGCAATAGATGTCGCTAGGAGTAATGATATTACGATAAAGTAGTTTGTTCGTAACTCCGAACGCCGATATTTTCTAAAAATGAATCCTAGCTAGATCGTTTTATCGTCCCCGAAAACCCCTGTATACTTAATTTCATGAAAATCGTTGGCTCAGTTTCCGAGATCCTAAATATATATATATATATATATATACAAGATTTTCTCGTTTAAAGGTATAAGATTTTTGATATCCTGGCACTAAGTCTGCTTTCTGCTGTAGGCTGAGTGTTTGAACTTAGCAAAAATAATGTGGTGGTCGGTTAGGTACAACTATTCTATATTAACAAAATAAAAGTGGGTGGGTATTTGAGTATTCAATCAGATATTCAAACTTGATTTGCGTTAAGTTGAGGCTAGAATTCCTAAAGAAAAATTCGAATATCTAGATGGCTAAAATTTCCACTTATATAGTTAAAGCATACCTAAAGGCGCAGTGAACACAGGTATAGGGACGGACGTCTGTGTGTGTGCGAATATGTTTCTTGAGCATTGAAGGTTTTTTGCAGCGTATTCCACACTCTGAGCAAACATACCGCCCTCGCCCTCTTCCGCGTACGTATGTGTATTCCTCGTTACTTTCAAAACCACCTGCTAATTCTTTCTTAGGTGTCATTATATTATCTGATGACATTCCCTTGTTATCTTCTGATTTTTTAAGATCGGCTGATAAAATCATCTGCAACACAAATTAAGAATTATAATCACTCGTTTGGTTGAATACACCCTTTGAGAAGTCGCTGAAAAATATGTACGGCCCATAGTTAAAAATATGTGTAAGTAGGTATTTACCTGTTTCCCATCCCTTGAAATTGAGTTCCATTTAGATGAATGAGTCAATATAAGATCCTGTTTTATCACTGCTACGGCCACAGCTTGCGGTCGATGACGTGAGTCATATAAAGACATCGCAGACGATGCTGACAACCCCAGCGGGTCTGGCGTCAGTTCAGATAATAACTGTAATCATAGTCATAACGTTTATCAAATGTGCCAAGCCAAGATTGATAACTATTTCCACATTTTAAATCAATAGTTCTAATTACCTGCCAGTTGCTGTACATAGACAGAAAGTGTTGGTTCGGAACATAAGTTGGCTGAGGACGATTAATAGTGCAATAGAACACCTTTGTTGAACACTTTAGCCCTAAGTAAGTGTAAGCGTTCCCATTTAAATATAGCTGTCCATATGCTTTCGCAGGTCGCGGTGTTTCAGGAGACACTAGTGGCATCGTGTTTGAATTAGGCGTTATGCCATGATGTCTCTTTGGTGTAAAAGTCCCAGGTTTCAAAGGCAGAGTCGATGGCCTTAAGAATTTTGGCTTCCGATCATCAGCATTTACTTTAACTGTTATATTTTTTTGGAAATAAAATGTTTCGGATCTTTCATCTTGAACAGTATAGGGAGTTTCTTGAGCATTCGTGTTTTTTTGCACTTCTGAGGAACTAGGTATTTGATTGTTATAAATTTCTGCTTTTGTTATCAAATTCTCGAAGTTAAAGTTTCTTGGGTCTTTTTCTGATTTAATATCAGTGGTGTTCAGCAAAGGATTATAATTTTTGTCTCTTATCTTTTTGTTAGAGGCATAATGCATATTTACTTTTAGCATTGGCGTTTTTGGCAAACCCTCAAAACTTCTTTTTGTAGCTTCCTCTTGTCTGTTTAAATGTCTTGTAGTTCCGGACGAAATAAGCCTCGTACTTGTATTAGGCTCATCCACGTTTTTAACTTGAATAATAGGTATATTTGAAGTATATTGATGACCGTCAGGTGTCATGTCTCGGCTATAAATTAGTTTTTCGGGTTCCGTGTGAGTAAGCCTCCTGTTAGGACTTCTTGTATTGCGTAACTGCTGTATAGTTAGGCTTGAAGATGTTCCTTTTCCATATTGAACACTTGCAGCCAATAGGCTTCCATGAAAATCTTCACGCATGGTTTGTGAAACTGGACTTCTCCTGATATCAGTGGTTCCACTTCCCATATTTTTTGGTAGAGAATTCGAATGAGTAACGATTAAGCCTGGTGTATTTGGTCCAGGAATACCCGGTACATGCGGAATAAACTTTCCACCATGCAAGATAGTGGACGGTCCATTTGGAGAGGAAGACGGACTTAATGGTGGCAATGTCAATGGATTGAACGCAGTTATTGCACTAAGTGGAGGAAATTGAAAATGAGTTCGGTCGTGTATATTTGGCAAATTTGAACTTGAAACACCAGGAGTGGACGCCATTGACATCCTTGGAGTTTGTGGTTGTGGTGTTGCACAACCACATGGAGTAAGAGGATTGTGGACCATTGTTCCACCTGACTGCAAACTTGATCTTACAACAACACTGCTTGCTTCTGAATCATTGGCAAGCTTAGATGGGGACAAGTTTTGATGTATTAGAATGGGAGAGAGCTGATTTTTGTTTGGCTCAATACGAAGCGTAGTCGTGCCTCCGGCTTGGTCAACAATTTTTACTTCGCCTCCAAACATTTGTAGAGATGTAGTATTGTTATGTTTCATGTGCTGTGTCATTTCATCGACAGCACGTAGAGTTGCGGAATTGGTATCGATACATCGAATTTTAGAGTGGTTGTAATAATCTGATCTGGGGGAAATGTTTTCAACCAATCGGGGGCTGTATGTATCGGATCTACTACTGTCCATTCGTCTCTTTGGACTAGACATGGGCTTTATTTTCATGTTTTCATTTTTTCTACCAAAATCTGTAGGCACTCTAGTGTCCACTAGCCGCGTGTTGCCCAGTAATGGGCCTGGAGACGGTAAAGGCGCAATAACATCGTTACATTCCTGTTTCATGATAACAAGGTTTTCTGGTCTCATTCTTAACGGCTGTGACTTGTTTATAGTTGTTGATTTTGTGAACGTGTTATTAGGTTGAGGTGACTCCGGAAACCGAACATTTACCGAGTTACTTCTTACAAAAATATTATCCTGTCTGACAAACTTTATTTCTTTCTGACTGACACTCACTTGTGCGTTAGTGCTGCTTCCTTTGCAGTAGTACATTCTGTGTGTTTCTAAATTGTCTGAACTTCGGAATATGATCTGGCACAAAGGACATATAAAAAGAGATCCGTCTATTAATAATTCATGTGCGGGAAGTAAACCATTCAACTTGGTTTTCAGGAGAAGGTCTTTTATTATCGATCCCTCAGGATTTAGTGGATGCTTTTGATCATTTAGTGTAAAACTTTCTGAATGTGATCGTTTTCGAAACGGCGATTCAATTTCATTATTATATTTCGTTAAATTGAGTGGTGCAAAGTCAGTTTTAACATCCACTATTTCATTGGAAAACTGTTTGCTCTCCGCTATTTGTTTAATCTTACCATATTTTTTCTGAAGTGGTGTTTCAATGACGTCAATAATAGCTTCATTATCTGATATAATTTTAGAGATATGTTCTGTAAGAAAATCTGCATTAGGCGAAATAGATTTCTTAACCTTTTCTTTTTCGTCAATCTCTTGATAAAATGCTGCTCTAAACTTGGGTTTATATATATATTTTGATTTGCTGTTGTCATTAGAATATATTATATTGGAAGATACACCCTCAATCATAGATTCTGGTGACTCACTAGGAGAAAATCTGTTATCCTCATAGCCGTCATGCCGCACATTTGATAATTCAGAGCTGGCTTCTGGAATAGACGCAGCTGGGGGCATAGATGTATCGCTTTCAGACCCACCAGAAATTTCATCATCATTTAAATTCACGGGCATGTCTGCACCTTGTAGTCTCAAAGCGTGGGTCCTGGATCTCCGATGCTTGTATAAATTTGATTTGGTTTTAAAAGCAAATCCGCATGGAACACAGGGATAGGGTCGCTCATTAGTGTGAGCTCTGATATGTTTCTGGAGTACTGATGGCTTGGCACAAGATAGCTTACAGTACGGGCATATGTAACGCCCGCCTCCACTTCCGTTGTAGTTATCCCTGATATAATCATTTTCAAGATTCTCAGTCTTATTCGAAAATTCATCAATAGAACTGGTCTGACCAGATACTTCAACGATAGTATTTACATTACCTATTCTAAAATTTTCATCACTAAAAATATTTTGTACATTTTTCTCCACGTGTTGAGCTTCTAGATATTGTGGGTCTTCTTTAATTTTTTCGATTTCTGGATGTGCGGCCGCAATACTGCCATTAGAAATGGAAGTACTGCAAGCATTATGTTCTATGTTCGTTTCTTTTTGTCTGATTTCTTCACCCAATGAAATGTTCGGCGGAAACACGGCAATGGTAGTTGCCATTTTCTTGAACTTTTTATGTAGATAGCTGTGGTCATTGTTGTTGGAAAAATTGATGTCTAATCGTTTTTCCTGAGTAAGCGGCATTGTACCCGCAAGCTTAGTACCTGAAACAAAAGAATAGACTCTATTTAGTATTTTTTAATAATTTGCCAAGCGTGAGTACATCATCATCTACACACATCATGGTTTCAAAGTCTGTTGGTAGTATAGCATAGAACTTCTTACGATACGGTTCGACATTGAGGACTGAACTATCATATCCATGTTGGTAAATTATTTCATTTCAGCCGATTAGAAACCTTTTTCACTAACAGAAATAATAGTTTTACAAAATCAGCCTTACCTGTAAATTATAAACTTAGCTTTTAAAAGCTTCTATTTAAGATTTATAAAATTTAGTCATATTTTGTGAAACGATCGGCCAACGCGATACTATAATCACTTAAAAAATCAACACCACTTTACTATCAAATCGGGATAATAACTACTTTGTAGTATAAGTACAGTAGTCAAACAAGTGGAATTGGTTGGTTCTACTTCACACATCATCGTAATAACTCACTCAAGTAAGTATAAGCACCTATACATCTGACAAGGATTCTAATTTTTAAGTGTGTTGAAAATCAGTCTAGCAGCAGCGGCAACACAAATTAACACAATATGACCGCGTTGCGTTGTGTCGAGAGAGTTGACGCAACGCGCATGTGCTGCCGTGCTATTTCTATTGGTGTGTTGTGTTGTATGACATCATCGTGACGTCGGCTTCGTTGCCTCAACAAACGAGGATATCCCCAGTTGTCAGCAGCTGTGTTCTACAATTTTTTATCTCTCCCAAGTTCCTTGAAAGTACCCAACATAAAAACGAGCGTTTATCGTACTGATAAAGAATGGTCGATGAGTTTTAAATCTTATCGGCGTACTACTAGGTATAGGTTACTTGGTAGGCATACCAACATATTATTGTACAATATATTTATGTACTGTAGTCATGAATGAGAAATTAGTAAGTAAGTTAAAGTAAGACTAATCTATAAGTTATTTATTAAATAGAAGTAGGGAAAGTTTATTTTACGGTAATATTGAGCAAAAACGAAAAAAACTCTAAAATAGCTTAAATAAACTTAAATATCACTAGCATGATATTTAAGGAGAGTGTTAGTTAATAAGTATACCTACCTAGTACGGGTTTTGTGCAAGACACTAGCGACGGACGATACGGAGTGACCTCGCTTTGCGCTCACTTGTGCGATCGTGGACGACGATGTTAGTCAGTTCTGAGAAGGCGTTACATTTCTAAGAATCGGAGACAGGCAATCCTCCATAGCGGGCTAAAAACAAGCAAGCAAATAAGCTCAATAGGCTCAATACGTTTACGCACGCACACAACGAAAGCCCAAGTTCTTCGGCAACGTTGATCGCTCGGTCGACCACCGCGCGCCCGTCTCGTTCGGCGCACGCACGTCACTTGCTTGTTGTGTGTGTGTCTGTGTACCTACACTGGTGTATTGTATACCAACTCATTCGGGTTTATTATTATAAAATCTTGCTTGTAGTGAAGGTGTCAGCATTATAACACCTAATAATATTAAGGTTTCACCACGAGGCTCATTAGGATTAAACGTAAACAAGAAATCGTGTGTAACCACCATTGCTATTTGCTACTGGATAAGGGAGGTTAACTTAAGCTATAAAAACTTTAATTGTCATGGAAATTTTAAAATTGCGCGAACTAAATCTATAGTTTGTTCAGCGAGCGCATTTTGTCAATAGGGTAGAGTGACGTGTACTATAAACGATTTCTTAAGTTATATTTCCCAAACACATTATCCTAATTACATTAAAATGATTCTTTTCCTAAACTGTGTAGAGTCGGAATGCACATAAAGTTGCTCGTGTTTTTCGGCAAATAAGTTTAATGACTTTTATATCTTTCAAAAGTGAGATTTTGCTTCATGGGTTTCATCGGCTTAATCTATTCATGGGCAATGTTTACAATATTTGAGATATAGTGAATGTGGGCTAAAAATTAACGAGAGCTACAACGAACCTGTCAAAAGTCTAACCACGGTAATGCTTGTACCGTCCACGGATGTTTTACAGAAGAAGCTGGCATTGGGCTTGATAGTAAATGAACGAAAGACTGGCAGCAAGCAGGACTGGCGAAATAAACGTTTTTTATAAACTTCTAGTAATGTCGCTTTTAGAATTATAATTTTAACATAATATGTGGCTGCTAGTAATGTCGCTTTTAGAATTATAATTTTAACATAATATGTGGCTGCTATGTTATTGTTTTATCATGTGTTATGTTATTGTTTTATCATTCACTAAGGTTAAGTTAGTTTATGTACGATAACCCCCATAGTATTTTACAGTAATTTAGCCATGAGTGAGCATAAGCATAATATTCACTGGTATCAGTTTGTACTAATGATTATCGCGTATACATAAATGTAGAATAATGTTGAAGAGGAGGCGGCAAGCCGGATCCGTAGATTGTGTGTGTTGTAATGAGACAAAGGAATCCCGTCGACCAGCCGCCGCCCGCCGGCCTGGCGCCCGGCCAGGCGGCCGTGGTGGGTGACGCCTGTGCGCCCGCCAGCACGCCGCCAACTTTCCTACCTTCGCTACATAACTACCTTACCATACCATCCACTACAAACTACAATACGGGCCCCGTAACATCTATTCATTTTCTTACGGGTTATCCCGATCATACGTTTAATTTTAAATTAGTAAGTAGGTTAAGTATAAGTAATAATAGCTATAATACTTAACCTAGGTACTTCTAAGATGTTCATATAAAATCTGCCGCAAGTTGGTAGTACCTCCTTGTGTTTATAGTTTTCAGGTGTGTTTTCTATTTTATGGGTCTTTTATAAAAGTACATAAATAAGTGGTACCAAACCTTGCCAATCATCATTAGTAAAATTATTATCAACCTCTTACACAAAAGCCAAGATAACTTCCGAAATCATTTATAATCTCTCAAATCGGATTCTAATATTCTGCAAGATCCATAGTAAAATATTAGAGCAGATTTACGTACCGCGGCTGCTATAATCAGTCCACCATTATCATATTATAATGTCTTGATATCATTTGTTGGCGCCTTCGGAAATGTCAACAAGTCCGTCCGATAGGCTGCATTTCACCAGCGCGCAGTGAATCATCATTAATAATATTATTGCGCGACGATCCACGCCACTCAGCACACACACACAAACACACCTGTATTAACGTCACTGCTCTTACTTGTACCTACTATGATTCTCGGCTATAACACTTTTCTTTGTAAAAAAAACTGCTTAAATACGTCTTAGCTCTGTTGTTTCTTTAAAATACAATGAGTACATATTATCTGGTGGTCGTGAACATTCGAATAATGTAGGGAATAAGGCAAGGTGCCGTCAGTCGGGCCGCGGATGACTGTTCAACTGTTTGTAATGTCGTCGTCGTCGGTTTGTTCGTTCCGTTCCGTGCCCCCGCGCCCCTCGCCCCTCCTGCCCGCGCACCGCACCGACTCGACTCTGCGCCCGCTGTAAGTAGTGATTCATGTCGCGTTTTATCTATCTCCCTCCTTCACCGCAACCGGATCGGTTATTCTTCGTAATCTATTTATATGTATATGTAGTAGGCATTAGGCATCTACAATCCTAATATGTACGGACTTTAACCTTAAGGATTACGGTGCCATCTTAAATATATTTGATGTAATGTCTGTGCTATTGTGATTTTCCATCCTTTAAACATTGATGAAATAATCATCATTTCCTTTCAGAGTACAATCATCTATAATGGAATGTCTGTTCACTAAAGTTATCCATTTCGGTCTAGACGTTCCATTAACACTGCCATATTTGTTTTAAAGAATTCAGAATGAACAACGTAATTTTCATGCAGTGCTGATTTCGTAACGGTTGCGCTCGACTAGAACGGGTATCGGTTTATGTGCCACCACCGCACCGTCCACTAACATTCTCATTTGTATTAGCCTAGAGCCTATAACTATATTGAAAGGCTTTTACATATTCTCCAATCTATTCTATAATAGATTGGAGAATATGTAAAAGCCAAATATGTTATTAACTTACATTACTTGTAATTATTACTAAGGAGTGTATCTATCTATGACATTCAGTTTAGCTAAATACTTTATCAAACATTACTTCAAATATTACTTATTTAAACAATTATTTTTAAGTAATAGTCATCTCTCATACTCGAGTTGTTTGTCCCGATTAAATTACACTTGGCATTTTCCTATATTTATCTTATCTCGTGAACTTATTTATCAGCGAGACCCCTTTATCAAAATTCTGTGTCCATATATTTTACCTACAATTGCAAATAGGCTTGAGTGAGCTCGACTTTAATCTGCCAAGTCGCAGCTCATGTCGAAATCTACAGTAAGTCAGACCTATTGAGGCAGCTAGTTAGGTACCTACCTACTTAATAAAGTTATTAAAATATAGTCTCAAGGTTGAAAAGGTTATGAATGACACTTGATTAAAGTCGCGGGAAGCAACTATTTTGTTTATAATATTTAATAGATAAAGAAACTCCACGGTACTAAAGCAAAATAGATACGAATGTATAAAATAAACACATTATTTGCAATGATAATTGGTAGGCAGGCGCTTATCAGTAGTGCGGAGGCGATGACGCACGCGATAATGCCGATTCGTGAATTGTGTTCAACATAACAACATTGAAATGGCGTGTTATATGACTTATGAGAAATTATCTTCCATCTATTTAGTCTTTGCGCCCAATTATAAAATTAATTATCAGATTACAATTCAATCTTATTTACTGAGTTATCTAAAGCTTAGAGAAGATAGATAGAGTCATAGGAATTCATGGAAATCATTCATAAATATTCAGGCTTAGCTTAATTTAGGGTTACATGATAATAATGTTGACTATGTTCATAAATTTATAAAATAACCGAATGATAATGAATGCCAGCTATATTATGTATGATGAACCGAATTAGTTATATCGATATAGAATACTTAATTAAATATTTCGATAGCTTACAAAGCTATCGATCTAGCTAGATGAACCTTGACTAAAACTTGGTAACCTCGATGACATCACATGGCCTCACCCGCGTCTTGGTAGCAAATTAAAGACTTCCCTTGAGCAGGTGATACATCTCTTATTAATATAGTTTGTCGACATAGCAACAGCATATTGATGCTCGTATGTGTTAGTACAATTCTGGAAAACGAACGTTTGTCTGTCACAGCTTTTACAGAGTCACAGACTTAGATACTTGTTTCGAGTAGTTTATAGTTTGGGTCGTAGAACAGTAGAACCAATAACAGCGTGGGTGTTGTAGATAAGTAGGTACATAATGTAATAGATAGATAATTAAACAAAAACCATACATGTATAAGAGGGCCAAGCTCAGTACAAACAGCATACACATGGGGTTGACGGTGTCACAGACAAAATAATTGATCTAAGAACGAGTGCCAAGATCCATGCAAGTTCTTTATATCAACCTATCACACACGACAAAGAATCAAAAAAATCACAAACATATTATTAAAGTGTGTTTTGAACTTTCCAAATACTTAAGTTATATTTTGTCTTTGAAATAAAAATATATTTTTGCTTTTTTTCCCAATCTTATTGGGCCCATAACAGGGGCGTAGCTACCGCCGTATTTGCCGTATCAATTATACGGGGCCCCCGGGCCACGGGGGCCCCCAAAGTGTGTAAGGAAAAAGAATAAAAACTTTCTAATTTATTTTATTTTACAAATGACAAATGACGAAATATTACAACCGGAGAAACTCCTATCTTCTTCAAGCGAAGAGATATTAAACGCTTCCGGAAAACTGTCTGCTAAATACAGTAAAGACATCTCACTTAATCTTTGTGACCAATTAATGGCTCTAAAAACATGCTTAAATTCTGAAATTAAAAAAAAATATTCCATTAAAGAACTCATTGAATTATTGCTAGTAAAATTCAACAGTCTTGCATCCAGTTTTCCCGAGGTAATCACAGCATGCTTTTTATTCTTGACCCTTCCAGTTACAACCGCAACGGCAGAAAGAAGTTTTTCAAAATTAGAACTAATAAAAAATTACTTAAGAACTTCGATGAGACAAGAACGGCTGTCAGACATCTCACTATTGTCCATAGAGGCAGAAACTTTAGAAA
Organism: Thera britannica; assembly: GCA_939531255.2. Lineage (NCBI taxonomy): Eukaryota > Metazoa > Arthropoda > Insecta > Lepidoptera > Geometridae > Thera > Thera britannica. The sequence goes on along the minus strand of OW618046.2, from coordinate 5,868,063 downwards.
AACTAAAATCATCATCAGCCATAAATGATTTAATAAATCAGTTCGCCGATAAAAAGGCAAGGAAAGTGAATATTTAAAATTCGATTTTTATTTGTAAAATGGGTAAATTATGTGATAAATAAATATTACTTCTCACAATATTTTTTTTCTTTTGTGAAAAATCTTTACCTCCATATAAGGGCCTCCAAAAAAATTTTTATACGGGGCCCCGACAAGGCACGCTACGCCACTGGCCCATAAGTCCCAAAACTCAGGACGATCGCTGTTCCTGACATAACCAGTAAAAATACTGTGTTCAGTTAAAAAAAATAGCATTTAATAATAACAATACAACATGCAAATATCGAGACGCAATTAAACTTGCAAATCATACGTAGGTATAAAATATGCCGCTGTAATGAAAGTTCCAAATTCAAATATCATGGAATTATAAGTTCAGTTTGGATCACAAGTTTTTGTGAAGAATTTAAATTACTTGAATCAGCAACACGAGGAGATGCATTGCATTGAAAATATACAATCCGGTATTAGAAGTAAGCGGTTACCTGGGTACAGTTGCTTGCACTAAGATAATCACAGGTTTTAGGTTTTCTTCAAGTCATTGTTAATAGTACATTATAATTACTTTTGTTGTCACGCCAGGTAGATTCTGTAATTACTTTTGTATTCAATTGGAACATCTACAGGACGTAGGTAATGTCAGATCGTTCACCTACCTATGAACATTTAAAAACTACATTTAATTCAACTGTCTTAGTGAAGGCAACTGTACTTATACCTACCATATTTACCAACTATCTAGGTAGCTAGTCTGTGTTTTTATTGCAACTATGACAGCTGCTTCGCGAATGGTATGTGTGGCGTGGTGGGAGACGGGCGCGGGCACTTGTTGCGTTGTTTGGCTGGCTTGTGGAAGCGTGCCGACGTCATGCCACGACCTTGAGCCGCGCGACATGGGGAGAACTTAGCTACCACTAGTCTCCGAAAAGTAAAATGCTACTGGAAGCCGTCTTACATCTTAAACCCCTAGTAAAGTAAAATCTATTGGTTTTTACTAGTGCGAGTCACTTTGCTGAACCTAGCAAGACGCAATCATAAAATCAACTCTATTTTCTATGTAATATGCTTTAGGTTGTAAGTGTAGGATATTTCTAGCCATTTTTAAATGACGTGTGACCAATTATAATAAGATACTACCGGAATCAGAAACAAAGCATTCATCCACTAAAGCATTTGGCAACGCTGATATTAAAATAATTATGCCGGACCGGTCGGGCGCCACGAAGTCGCGTGGGCGGGAAACAGTGAAACCAGTCTCTGGTCAGTAGCAGCTAGGTAAGGTACTTCGTAAGTTACATAGATCAATAGCAAACTGGCACTTAGGCTCACCTTGCTTTAAGACGTTTCAAAATGATCCTTGTGATAAAACTGAATAAACGAAGTTTGACTTAACTTTTCAAAACATCAGATAAACCTCAGCAAGCCCTAAATCAAAAATCCAATAAAATCATCCATGTTCCTATACATATTATTAGGCAGCAACCACAGACAGACTTTGAAACGTCCTATACCTATGTGCCAATTACAATTTCATTACGCTGGTGTTTCGTGCGTTTTAGAATGTTCGTAGCTCCCCGCCTTGTTGGCTTGTCTGAGCTTCCCTCGGAACCAGGTCATCGCCTGACTGACTGGCTCGACCGCTTCTCCGGCTAGCTTGTCGAGCCGCACCCTGCTCGACCACTGATTTTCTCAAAGCGTTTTGAATTCGTCCTACTCCCATCGTACATGAAAGTATTTTCTATCCATCCAAAAATTTGAAAATGTTTTTTATAGAAATGTGATGGAAGGGTAAGGTGCTATGTAGTTTGTAACGCGTTTCTTTTTATCCATGCCAATCAATATGCAATCAGTCCGATCAAGCGAGAATTCGACTTGCCCAATGTAAGGGAACACTCACACTGCAAGAATGGAAGTACCTAATATTACTACGAAACGTTTGACTAGTTCAACAAGTTGATACAGGTATGACTTGACGCGCCTGAAGTTGCAAGATTTTTGCGTAATACTAATAACCAATGCATAATGGAAGATTAACCAAAAACTGAAGAAAGAAATTGAAAATTCTGAAATTGATCACCTTAAAACGTAGGAAATGTGGAATACCTATATAATATTATAAATTATAATGTTTCAAGGTGATATCGATGTGAACACTCAGATGGGATGACAGAGAAACTCACTATGATGAGTCATTTAGTTAGCTAAGCAAACCGAAGAACATCCTTGTCCACTTCATTTTAGCATTTAATTCAAGAATCTCTTATACTTCAAGCCAGCTTTAAGCAGCTTATTACATAGAAGCCACAATACTAGAAATTTGTAGAAAACTTTGATACTTTTTCTTCCTGTTTCTTCCTATTTTTTTCCTATAATTTCCTGAAAAACAATAATCTCAACCAAAATGCTTAACTTCATTCGCCAGAAGCATAAAAACACCTAACCTAGATTGTATGTTACAGTCCAGTATACTATATGCATAAGGTATATAGAAGTAGGTATTGAACACTGAGTTGGTATAATGAGCCGAGCATCAGGAGAATGGCGTCATTCTCAGTGAATTCCGGCGTTGGCATATCAACGACTAAAATACGCCTTATATTATGTATGAATGTGACAGTAATATTCGTGAGTCAGACAGAACCGGGTAGCACTTGACCAAATAAACAACTATTCAAAACGCCCGCGAGTCTTTCCTCAATGACGAATATCAAATTGTTTGTAGCCAATTTGCGTTTTGCCTAAAGCGTATAAAATAATACTATGCGGTGTTTGTTTGCACTGTCTTTGTAGGTGTTTTAAAACTGCACTTATAGTGTGCATATGTAATAACTAATTACTAAGTTAGTCTGAAATCTTTTTGGTTCCGCTTCTGTTTTCGACCCAAACCGGAACCCATAAGGTACGACTTTTGTCCGTCTCTCCGCCTGCTATGGCTGCTTATTTTAGGACCTATGTAGGTACTAAAGCTTTCGATTTTGAGGACTGGCGCATATATTTCTTTATTTTCATTGTCAAAGGGTCCAAAAAAATTCATGATTGGATATATTTCGGAATTCTGTTTTCCATCAGGAGATAATATCATTTGACAGGTTTTCATTTTAATATAAAGCACAAAGTTTATTAATAACTTATAAAAAACTGTTTCTTAGCGAGTTCTCGCACTTGACCGGTCTTGTTTTCAATTGTAACTGCAACATTCGTCGTATTAAAATTTCCATCCGCGTAAATATTTGTTAAAGTAGGTATCATCTGTGGCGAATTGCTGGACGGACTCCTTAACTTTCACTGAGTATTCTTCTACTAAACGAATCCGTAGCCTCAAGTACTTACACTGAGACACACGGGGCGGGGCGTGCGCGGTTTTGATTATATTGTAGTCGAAATAATTATATAATTATATTATAAATTGAATTATGTAATAGCAACTTCCGTACCTGCCGATGATGTGCAGTTTTTGTAAAAAATACTGCATAATCCACAGTCACGTAACTGTACCTACTAGGGAAGTATAATTATTAAACTTACCTATACCTACATCAAAATAGGTAATTTTAAGCTTATATTTTTATAAGATTTAAAAATTTAATAAAAAAAAAAAATATTTTGAATACTTAGTTGATGACTAAAAAAAAGCGGCTAAGTGCGAGTCAGACTCGCCCATGAAGGGTTCCGTAGCAACAAGTAACATATAATATAAAAGTTCTTGTAGTTCGTCGCAATATAAATTGCGGTTTACGTTTTATGACGTATAAAAAAAAGCAGCCAAGTGCGAGTCGGACTCGCCCATGAAGGGTTCCGTAGCAACAAGTAACATAATATAAAAGTTCTTGTAGTTCGTCGCAATATAAATTGCGGTTTACGTTTTATGACGTATAAAAAAAAACTAGGTACTCACTAGATCTCGTTCAAACCAAATACCGTTGGAAGTTTGCATAGTAATCTACATCATATATTTTATTTAGATTTATCATTCTCTTATTTTAGAAGTTAGAGGGGGGACCAACATTTTACCACTTTGGAAGAGTCTCTCGCGCAAGCTATTAAGTTTAGAAAAAATTATATTAGAAACCTCAACATCATTTTTAACCGACTTCCAATCAAAAAGGAGGAGGTTCTCAATTCGGTTGTATTTTTTTATTTTTTTTTATTTTTAATGTTTGTTACCGCATAACTTCGTCATTTGTGAGCCGATTTGAAAAATTATTTTTTTATCTGAAAGGTACTGCTTCCAGATTGGTCCCATTTTAATTTTATTAAAATCGGTGTTGCCATTTTTTTTAAATATTTTTTTAATGTTTGTAACTGCATGCCTCCGTCATTTATGAACCGATTTAGAGATTATTTTTTTATTTGGAAGGTTATTTTTACGTCCAGATTGTCCCAAACAAATTTGATTAAAATCGGTTTAGCCGTTTTACAATGAAGTCGGTTTCTCAAGTTTTTTAAACTTACAATTATTGAAGACCTATTCATAAATACCCCACACGTATGGGTTTGATTTGATGAAAAAAAAATTGTTTATTTTCTATTTTTGTGTAAAAATCTTAATGCGGTTTACAGAATACATCTACTCGCCAAGTTTCATAAGAGATCTAATTGAAATTTCATCAAAATCAAAAGTTGTCAAAAGTCAACTTGGTTCTGATTCTGAAGTTGGCTTCATATTTTTGAAAATTAATTATTTTGAAGGTATAATAAAGCTTTTTGTAAGACACCTCACTGGATTAATTACAAGTATTTGTATGAATTAAGTTTTTTTGCCCCCTTTTGGAACTTTATATCTCAGTGACCCCGGTCCGATTCCCATATCAGTTTATTTATCAAGAACAACCTATCGACCTACCAAGTTTTATGCAGATCTGATTCGAAAGTTATAATAGAACAAATTATGCGTAACTTATTAAAATTAAAAAAACTGACTTCATAACCTAATTGCTGAACCGATGTTAATGTTTCTAAAGGACCAATCTGAAAGTACATAATATAACCTTGCAGATAAAATAATATTTGAAATTGGTTTATTAATGATGAATTTTGCCGGTAACAAAAATACAGTCGAAATGAGAACAGTTATGATGGATACAGTTAGAACACTGTTTATCTTTATATTGCGGAAAACAATAATCTACGCATTGCATTACGACGCCATCTTTTCTTCTTTTACCCGACTAGTGATGTGTTTCGTTGCCCGGTCTCAGTAATGATTTCCTTATTCCTTAAACCAGCTATCAGAACAGACTTAACAACGACAAATCACCCAAGTTGCCAATGAGGTCTAGATTCATTATTATGCATGCATAGAAATTGGTACCTAACCTACCTATTGAAAACTGGCAGCAGTGTACAAATATTTGTTACTCTTTTGACTTTTGGATATGAGCCAATGTTTAGGAAGAATCTGTACCTATCCGAAGTGCATTCTCTATTTTACCTTCGAAATCTGCGACGTCGTCATCGAACGCGAATATAGACTTTGATTCTTCTTTTTGCCGTGTTAGTTCTTCCAAAGTGTTAGCGCCATCTATACATTTTCATTCACACTAGGCACAATATTTATCTATGATTTCACTCATCCGTCTCCTGTTCACTCCCTCTCTGTCCTCCTATTGGTTCCCTTCTCGAACGAAACTGACGTCACGCCGGCGACATAGAAGAAGATGGAGAAAAAAGCTTCACTCTCAAGTCAATCGCCTGTATACGATACGCTAACCGCTCACGCTCCGCAAATAAAAGAAAACTAACTGTGCTGTGTAAGAAAAAACCCCTTTGATGTGAATCTCTTGTGATTGTGGTGGAATAAATATGTAGAACCAGCAATGAGGCCGGCCAAGGAGAATATCAAGGCGACATAAGGTTAGTTTCGTTCGTCCTTTTTCTATCCCAAGATTTCCACCATAATTCTGGTCCTTCGACGCCAATATTCCTATCTTATCCTTGCATCCTTCCCTAAACCAATTTACGTAGTTTACCATATTGTATTATTACCACACTACACGCATCCGCATAGCAAAAATACTACACCCGCATTTCACCCCGCAACAAACTTATAAACGCTAACACTTACGCATAGATACGCATTTTACATAGAATACTACACCCGCATTTCACCCGCACTTCACCCGCACGCATTTTACCTACGCGCAAGTATACCTACTACCTATACGTTTAATTTATTTAGACAAACACGCTCAACTTACCTACGCTACGGTCGCCCGCCGCCATTTTTTCCCCGAGTTGATTGTGTATCTACTGTTGCATTGTACTTGAAAATCGTTTATTACATTGTATACCTACTTACCAGTGCATACCTAGTTTTACCTACCTACTTGATAACTCACGTAATATTCATTCGCATAAATGCCGCTAACTAGAGCCGCTTCTAGCATGGACGAAAAAGAGACAGCTGAGGCCAGTTTGTCGACGTCCATTCTGGAAAATAAAATAGTGATGCTCACCGCTAAACAACAAAGTCTGTTCCAGCTGGTTAAAAATTTGTATGACCTGAGTACTGGTTGTTCTAGCGACGATAAAGTGACAAGTTCATTTCTGATTCGAATTAAATCTCTGGAGAGAGTTCGTCAAGAATATGCTGAGGTGACAGAGCAGTTGAACCTGACGATATTACAAGCGCATCCGAAAACCGTAGTCGATTTTTCTAAATTGATTTCCTTTGACGAACTGTATTGCCACATTAAAGCCGTAGAAACTGAACTCACTTGCGTCGCCACTCAACCGATCCAATATAAAACGCCAACGCAAACTTCTAACTTCGATGTTCTCAAACGCAAACTGCCTGCCTTAGAGTTGGTGTCCTTTGATGGTTCACCTAATAAATGGGTAATGTTCTATGAGAATTTCACCGCGCTCATACATAATAATGCAAATATATCTGACGCCGAAAAAGTACAGTATCTCATCGGAAAATTGTCAGGCAGGGCTTTAAGCGTTTGCGCGGGCATCCCTCCGATTGCTAGTAATTACGCCATTTTGTGGAACGCTCTCAAGGACAAGTATCAAGACAAACGGACATTAGCTACAATGTACCTAGAACAGATTCTCAATTTCAAAGGTAGCCAGACTCCTTCTACTAACTCGTTGGACACATTCATTGAACATTTCTGTACCGCTCAATCCGCATTGAAACAACTAGGCATTGATGATCTTGCGGACTTCATCTTCACGCACCTAGCCATATCCAAACTAGATAAAGAGACCGTCAACCTGTTTGAACAAGCACACCGCGAAGTGAAGATACCTACTTTCGACTCGTTATCTAAGTTCGTAAAGGAACAAAGCAAGATCTACATGCTGCGCAATACCGGGATACCTACTAGGGCTACTAATACCTACTCAAACCAATATGTTCAGAACAAAACGCAACAAAATAAATCATATATCCCACAATACAACAAACCGCGATCCCCAGTACCACAAACCTTTAGTGTTCAAAATAGTAGCCAATTTCCAAAATGTGCTTTCTGCAAAAACGAAAATGTACACCCGCTATACAGATGTGAAGGTTTTCTCAAATTGAATGCACCCGCAAGATACAACTTTGTACGCACTAATAATTTATGTACAAATTGTTTAGGATTTCATAGCATAAACTCGTGCCGCTCATACAATAGATGCGCGGTATGCAATCGTATGCATCACACGCAATTACACATTGATCCGACTCGGTTTGAACCCGCTAACGCGGGCGCGAATGCCGGCCGCGCGGTAAACACGCGCTCGCAGCCTCTCGCCGCCGCCACGTGCGACGAAAGTGATGCGTACGCGCCCTCCCTCTCGCGGGCCGCGCTCGTTCCGACGACGCTAGAGGACGCGCGCGAATATGATCCTTATGTTCAAGCCGAACAAGGTCCCCTGCCAACGATGCGCGACGATGTCGCGTTTACTTCGGTGCGTAACGCTAACACGACGACCGTACTGCTACCAAGTGCCGTCGTATACGTTTACAACGACGCGGGTGAACGTCTGAAAATGAGAGTGTTTTTAGATAGTGGTTCTATGTGTCATTTTATCACAAAATCGTGTTGTGATCGCTTAAATATAAATATAACGCACGCTCCCGCTACCGTGAAGGGCATCGGCCTTTCAGTGAAACCCGTACTGGGCTTCGCAAAATTCACAATCCATTCCCGCTTAGACGCACGGTGTACCTACACCATAAACGCACGCGTAATAGATACAATTACAGACAAAATGCCTAACGCGTTCATAGACACGTCTGAACTGGATCACCTACGCGACCTGCCGTTGGCTGATGATGATTTCCACGCACCAGCAGACTTTGACTGTCTTATTAGTAACGAGCTATTTCCGTTTCTATTAGGTAGCCGCAAAATAACCGCTCCGGGCTCTTCCGTTGTTGGGGTTGAGACATCACTGGGTTACGTAGTGATGGGAAGGGCAGATTGCGTTCCGTTTTCGCCGCCCCGTAATGACAATCAATCATTTCACGCGGTCATCGAACCTACACTTGAAAACTTAACCCAACGCTTCTGGGAACTAGAGAGTGTGCCTACCAAAAAACATTTAAGCCCCGACGATGAGATTTGCGAACGCATTTTTGAAGACACTTTCTCGCGCGACGATACCGGCCGTTATACGGTTGCGCTTCCGTTCAAATACGAACCAACTGAGCTCGGTCGATCCGATAATATCGCTAAAACACGCTTACTAAACCTAGAAAAACGCTTAAACTCTAATCCTGAATTACGCAGAGATTACAACGCCACGCTACAAGACTACATTGACAAAGGATACTTAAATAAAGTTGAAAATCCCGTGCCTGGTCCGTGCTACTACATCCCGCACCACGCCATCTATAGGCCAGATAAGGCAACCACCAAAACGCGAATCGTCCTTGACGCAAGTTGCAAAACAAGCTCTAATAAATCGCTCAATGACGTTTTGTACACGGGACCAAACTTACAAACAAACATTTTTGATCTTTTGATCAATCTCCGACTTTTTTCGATTGCCCTGTCCGCAGACATTGAAAAAATGTTTTTCCAATTGAAACTAGATCCAAAACAGCATAAATTTCAACGCATTCTGTTCCGATTTAATTCCGAACACCCAATCGCAACATATGAATTTTCTCGTGTCGCATTTGGCATATCTAGCTCACCATACTTGGCGATGCGCGTCGTAAGGCAGCTCGCTGATGATGAGCGCTCGCGCTGGCCGGCAGCTGCGTGGGCGGCTGAGCGCCATTTCTTCATGGACGACTACGTATCATCTGTGTCCACAGCTTCTGAAGCTGAACAGCTGTTTCACGAACTGACGCAACTTTTTAAAGCTGGAGGGTTTAATCTCGTTAAATGGGTCACCAATAGCACCGAATTAATGAAACGCATTCCTATCGAGCAACAGGCTCCAAATGTCGTAGAATTTGACGAAGATAATAATATTAAAATTATAGGTCTTCAGTGGAAAACTCATGAGGATTCCTTTTTCTTCAAGGTCAACGCTAATCACGCAAAATGCACTAAACGCACCATACTTTCTGTGGCCGCTCGGCTATTCGATCCACTGAGTCTTCTCGGGCCGGTCACTGCGTTATTAAAATTACTTGTACAAGAATGTTGGAAACGCGACTTAGACTGGGATGACGATGTCCCCTCTTACATTGCAGATCAATGGTCTCAATTTCAAAACGAACTTCATCTTTTGGAAAACATAAAAATACCGCGCCATGTAGGTATATTCAAAAATTCTCGAAACATTACGCTAATCGGTTTCGCTGATGCGAGCGAAAGGTGTTACGGCGCTGCTGTCTACCTGCGAGCCAGCCACGACGAGAACGACGTAGGTCAAGTTACGCTTCTTTGCGCAAAATCAAAGGTCGCCTCTTCTAACAACATTGTCACCCTACCGCGCCTCGAACTTTGTGCGGCCTTGCTGTTGTCAAATTTAATTGTAGCCGTGCGCGACTCCATTAGTGAACGCGTTAAAATAAATGAAATTATAGCCTTTTCAGATTCCACGATTACTCTGTCATGGATACGCGCTCCGCCATTTCGATTCCAAACATTTGTGGCAAACCGAATTTCAGCAATAAATGAGAACTTACCGGCCCGCCACTGGTTTCACATACCTGGAAACGAGAACCCAGCTGACATTATTTCGCGCCCTGTCATGCCTGGCAAGCTCGTAGATAACGACTTATGGTTTCATGGCCCATTGTGGCTCACTCTCCCGCTAAATAAATGGCCGATACAAACTTACGTGAAACCTTTACCGGTTATTGAACTTCCCGAAACAAAATTGTCAACTTTTGCCGTTCAAGTCGTTGAGCATTTCGACGTCCTTTACGACTTAGCTAGTCGCATGTCAAAGTGGAATAAGTACCTACACGCTGTAGTTTACGTCCTAAGATTTGCAAAAATATTGAATTCGCGCAATGGAATAAACGTACATGACTTGGAAACTGCTCAAAATTATATAATTCGCAGCATTCAAAGAAAACATTTTCGCGAAATAAATAGTCCTGCCCTGCAAAAGTTAAACGCTTTCGTTGATGAAGCGAATATAATCAGAGTAGGCGGACGTTTGAACAACGCCCAACTGGAATTCACGCAAAGACACCCAATCGTTTTGCCTGCAGACGATAGGATTGTGCATTTATTGGTCGATCATTCCCACATCGCGAACGCTCACGCTGGCCCAAGTCTTCTCTTAGCTCTGCTACGGGAAAACTACTGGATTCTTTCTGCAAGGAATATGATTCGCAAACGCTTACAAAATTGCAACGCTTGTTTTAAATTAAAGCCCAAAAATACTTGCCCACTTATGGGAGATTTACCCCACTTTCGGGTAAGCGAGGTAAAAAGTTTCGTCTATACCGGAGTTGACTACGCGGGCCCATTTTTTGTTACGCCGTATCGCCGCCGCGGAGTTAAGAGTTTCAAGGCGTATCTTTGCTTGTTCATTTGTTTAACCACAAAGGCCTTGCACTTGGAACTAGTTTCCGATCTGAGTACAGAAGTTTTCCTCGCCGCGTTTAAACGCTTCATTAGTAGAAGAGGTCCGGTCGCTATGATTCTAAGTGACGGAGGTACTAACTTTGTGGGAGCCAAAAGAAAGCTTGATGAATTGCATACATTCCTGATGTCAGATACACATAACAAATATCTTGATCAACGCTTAGCAGATTTACGCATTCAATTTAAAAGAAATCCCCCTCTAGGTTCTCATTTTGGAGGCATCTATGAAAGTAATATAAAGTCAGTAAAAACTCATTTAAAACGATCAATTGGAAACCAGATCTTAACATATGAAGAACTGAGTACTGTACTGGTCCAAATTGAAGGAATCTTGAACAGCCGTCCTCTGTGCGTTTTAAGTTCTGACCCCAACGAACTAGAGGCTTTAACGCCATCACATTTTTTAAACATAACACCTTTGAAATATCTTCCCGCGCAAGATGTTCTTAATGTTCCAGAAAATAGGCTAAGTCGTTATGAGTTGTTGAACAAGTTAGTTCAGTCTTACTGGCATAGATGGAGAGTAGAATACTTGACCTCACTTCAATGCAGGCAGAAATGGAATACACCATCTAAACCTATCGAAAAGGGGCAAATAGTAATTATCAGAGATGACAATGCTCCGGTGTTGAGCTGGCCTGTCGCAATCGTAGAGGAGCTTTATCCTGGTAAAGATCAAATCACTAGAGTTGCAAAAATTAAAACGAAAACTGGATCTTATGTCAGGCCAGTAGTGAAACTTTACCCTCTGCCTCTTCAGTAATTTTTTTGACTTATTAAGTGTACATAGTTTTGTAATGTTTTTTTTATTTTTTTATTTAGTTTAATTAACATTTCATTTTATCTTGAGTTGGTTCATGTTGTTTTAGCCACTAGTTGTTCTTCAGAAGGTATCCCTTCAGCCCGGGGACTAATGTTAGCGCCATCTATACATTTTCATTCACACTAGGCACAATATTTATCTATGATTTCACTCATCCGTCTCCTGTTCACTCCCTCTCTGTCCTCCTATTGGTTCCCTTCTCGAACGAAACTGACGTCACGCCGGCGACATAGAAGAAGATGGAGAAAAAAGCTTCACTCTCAAGTCAATCGCCTGTATACGATACGCTAACCGCTCACGCTCCGCAAATAAAAGAAAACTAACTGTGCTGTGTAAGAAAAAACCCCTTTGATGTGAATCTCTTGTGATTGTGGTGGAATAAATATGTAGAACCAGCAATGAGGCCGGCCAAGGAGAATATCAAGGCGACATAAGGTTAGTTTCGTTCGTCCTTTTTCTATCCCAAGATTTCCACCACAAAGCCTTACTTACTAGTGAAATAATTTAACTTTTTACGGTTTTTCTTAATAGGTATTCTATTTTATCATTAACCTATTTAATTAATCTTCCATTATAACTACTCATTTGATTTTATTTATTTTAATGAACCTGTAATTCCATTGTCATTCGTTCGATACTCTGAACTTGTGGAATTTGATTATTTTGTCTTATGATAATGACGTCATCTCTCCCAAATAACTATGTCCAACTCTCGGTCATGCATGTGTAGCTAGGTATAGATATGCCGCAAATTTTGCCCTGGCGAAGGTCGTGGAAAAACGCTGTAACTTGGCTCTAAAATTTAGAGAGTTCCTCGTAGACCCCTGGTAAATGAAACTAAATAGATAGATTTTTTATTAATTTTATAGTGTTTACTACACTTAAGGAAATCACAAAGATTTTTATAATGTCCCAAATCGGGTTCAAATCCCGCTCGGCTCTTAACTTTTGGGACATTATAAATAGGTAGATATTTGTAATGAATGACAGTGCTAAGTCTAAGATCTATCTAGACTAATCTAGATTGTATAGTGAGGGTAACATTGAGCCAATATTTTAATTTAAAATCGTAATTTGGAATACAGTTGTAAAAGTAAATAGCAACTTCTTACTTACCGAACCAGAACACCTGATTCTGATGTTCAAATAGATAGCAATATGTTTTTGTTTTATAATAACCGCCATGTTCTGTCCAGTAGGTGTGCGATTCCCGGAATATCCCGAAGCACGCGCCGCTTCGGCCGCGGGTGAAACACTCCTCCCCCCCCCCCTAACGAGCCTTTTCACATTTACCATTTCAATATTCCGAGAACCTTTCTCGATTCCCTCTGCTACACGATAGTTATTTTTAAATGTCTAATAGGGGCGTTGTTTTGTTTTGCCAACTTCTAGGTAACATAATTTAAAAACTAAACAGCTCGCGTTTTTCCTGAACACTGCTAAGGAGTACGGAGAATTTTTACTTGGCTTGATTGTAATATTGTAAGTAGTTCTACCTACTGGAAATGAGTGCGAATAAATTTCAATGTGGTATAATTGGTATACACAGTGCTAATAAGACAGTCGGAATGGAGTCCAAACCACAGACCATTATTAACTCGTTGGGAACTAAATATACCTATTTATTTTACGTTCGAACGCGCGTCAGTGTTCCCGATGACCTCTGCGACACTTACATAATTAATTACATTATCCGTGTAGGTACATACATACTTATACTATTGAATTATACGACCACGTTTTAGATTCATGTTAGATTTTTTATTTTTGGTTAGAGATGCCTTTTTAAAACGTATTGGTATTTTTCTTTAATTAACTTGTGCGTCCCGTCCTCATTTGAATTCAGACCATTTTAGAAACATAGTTTAATAATGAGAAATCTGATGATAATTTGTTTGTATTTATCAATGTTAAATAAGTTTAAGTCACACGGAGCAGAATGTAAGAATATTTTTTAAAGTTCAACTAAGAGGCACCTGCCAATATTGTCATGTCTGTGTGTATAAACCTACACTACCCGTCGTTTTAAAAATACGGCTCTACTTGTGACTATGTATACTTAACAATTCAGGAAAAGCGCATACGGGATTACCAGTAGATACTTCAGGATAATAAATGTTGGAACAATATTGTAATGTGTTGTACTTTACACTGAATAACAAAAAAAAAGGGGAAAAATATGCGACTCATGAATGAATATGGTATGGAGGAACGGTGGAGCATGGAGCATCAGATAGACGGGAAACCAGTGGGACCGGTCGCGCAGCAATGCTTTTTGTCTCTTGACCGCTTTGTTTTCAACCGCCACCGCCGCCGCCGCCATTATTATGCTGCTAAACACTCTCCACATGGAGTTCCATGTTTGGCAACAGGCTTTATAATATCACTAGCTGTGCCCGCGACTTCGTCCGCGTGGTATAGTGTCTATGGGTAGCATTTTTAATTTGCAGCGGAAGAAAACAGTAATTAAATAACAACGTCATATTCGCGTGCACGTGACACAGTCGTCTGCCCTCTTACTAAACTTAGACATATTATGGCGTCGTACTACGCCACACTTTCATCCCCCCCGCATTCCTCTCCGAACTCCCCCCACACTCCCCCCACTCTCCTCAACACCCCCCCACATTCCCCCCGCACTCCCCTCCACAATCCCCCTGTACTCCCCCCGCACCTCCCTTCCACACTCCCCCCGCACCTCCCCTCCACACTCCCCCTGTACTCCCCCCGCATCCCCCCTCGCACCTCCCCTCCACACTCCCCCCTGTACTCCCCTCCACACTCCCCCCTGTACTCCCCTCCACACTCCCCCCTGTACTCCCCTTCACACTTCCCCCGAACCTCCCTCCACACTCCCCCTGTACTCCCCTCCACACTCCCCCCGCACCTCCCCTCCGACTCCCCCCTGTACTCCCCTCCACACTCCCCCCTGTACTCCCCTCCACACTCCCCCCGCACCTCCCCTCCACACTCCCCCTGTACTCTCCTCCCTCTACCCCCCCAGCACAAACTTTGAATGTCATATTTTTTTATATCAAATCAACAGACTAAAAAATAAGTTTTAAGTTTCTAGCTCTAAAAATGACGATACTTCCATACAACTTTCAACCCCTATTTTCAACCCCTTACAACCCTTTTTTCACAATAAAAAGTAGCCTATGTCCTTCCTCAGGCCCTCAACTATCTGTGTACCAAATTTCATTTCAATCGGTTCAGTAGTTTTGGCGTGAAAGCCAGACAGGACGACAGACAGACAGACAGACAGACAGACAGACAGAGTTACAAACGCATTTATAATATTAATAAGGATTGTTTTCTAATAGTAGGTAAATACATAATCTACATCCTCTTTGATCTTTGCTATAACCTCCTCTATAGTTATGTTTTGATTACATAGGATTTCACGACTTGTGTTCTGGCTTCGGATTCGGAAGCCTTAGGTGTGCGTAGCCCAACACGCGCTTTACCATTTTTAACCGACTTCAAAAAAAAAAGGTGGAGGTGGAATGCAGAAAGCACTCCGGATTGTGGAGTCGTGGTGCCACACTCACAGCTTAACTGTAAATCCCAGCAAAACAGAACTTGTACTCTTCACTCGCAAGCTGAAGCTGCCAAATCTGAATCTACCTAACCTTTTTGGAACCAAACTGGCTCTCAGCAAGGAGGTCAAATATCTCGGAATATGGCTAGATAGTAAGCTCCTATGGGGCAAACAACTAGAACACGTTACGACAAAAGCCACAAACGTGCTATGGCAGTGCAGACGCGCCGTTGGCAAGGACTGGGGGCTAAAACCGAAGCTTTGTCTCTGGATGTACACGGTAATGGTACGGCCGGTACTAACCTACGGTGCCGTGGTATGGTGGCCCAGAACAAACTTAGTCACCACAATCAGTAAGCTGCAGCAGGTACAAAGGCTCGCGTGCTCCCTGATTAGTGGTTGCGCAAAATCCACACCGTCTGCAGGGCTGGATATAATACTAGGACTAACGCCACTGCATCTCCACATACAACAGGAAGCGATGGCGGCGGCGTTAAGGATAAGATCCACGAACCAGTGGATAAGTAGTGGCAAACCAACAAACCACTCAAGAATTCTGGACAAGGCCATACAAGCCATCCCGGAAGCCATGAAGGGCACCGACAGAATAGCCACGACATACCTAACTGACAAAAAGTACCAGATAGACAGTCAAGGAGGAACGGAAGATCCTATCTCGGCCTCCGACATCCTTCACGTCTACACTGATGGTTCTAAACAAAAAGTAGGAGCAGGCTGTGGTTTCTACTGCCCCGAAACAGGGCTATCACGCGTGCAACCCCTTAGCAAGGCAACAACTGCGTTCCAGGCAGAAACCCTCGGGCTCTTCCTGGCCGCTGCAGAGATGCTCTCATACTTAGAGTCTAAAACGAGCGCGGATACAGCGATCGCAAGGACACTACTAATCTTCACAACAGACAGCGCAGCACTCATTAACGCACTGGGCAGATCTGACACAAGGTCAGAATCAGTCGCACAATGCCACACTGCGCTTCAAGAACTAGCAAAAATACATACAGTCAAAATAAAATGGACAAAGAGTCACGGCTCGTGCTCAGGAAACAATGAAGCCGACTCCCTAGCAAGAGCGGGTGCGAAACAGACACCTACCACGAACGACCTAGGTCTCTGCAAGCCCCCATCGGCAGAAATAAGAAACAGACTGAAGATACACTCCCAGAAGGAGCACCAAAAGCAATGGGAACGCAGATCAGACTGCAAACACACAAAAACGATGCTTCCAGTGATGGACAAGCACATCACAACTAACCTACTTAGGATGAAAAGGGAAGATCTAAAATTGATGGTAGGAATCATCACGGGCCATTGTGACCTAAACTACCACTTACTGAAGACTGGAGCAACAGATAGCGACTTATGTCGCGGCTGCCTGCAGGAAAAAGAAACTGTGGAGCATGTAGTACTGCACTGCCCCGCAACGGAAGAAGCGAGGTGCAAGACAGGGCTCAGGGAACTGATTGAGTCTTGTCCTTCCACATCCACATCTGAGTCACCATTGGGTCATCTAGAACATTGCTGCCACCAACCCAAAGTCCTTCTCCGCTATTTTAAGGAGTTGGGCTGGCTGGGGTAAGGGTTAGCAGGGGGACAATGCACAATACACCCCATCGCGGGACGTCAGTGCAGATCCTATTCCCCCCAACACAATTAGAATTAGAATTAGAATTAGAAGGTGGAGGTGCTCAATATGTACGGTAGTAATTTTTTTCTCGCATCGCCGACTTTGTCATTTATGAGCAGATTTGAAAAATTATGTTTTTATCTGAAAGGTAATACATATTTCCATATTGATCTCATAGTAATTTCATCAAAATTGGTTCAGCAGTTTGGCCAAGAATTCGGTTCTTCAAGTTTTTGAGACTTATTCATCAAATATCGTTAAGAAACAAGTTTATTTTACAAAATAAGTGGAATGAAGCTTTTTTTATATTTAATCGTGTCTTGATCAAAAATAGGAGGGATGGTGCGATTTTTTTGATTGATGGTTGCTTGAACTTTGTTTGGGTCGTATTATGGTGTCTGTGTTTAAAGCAACAGGCAAAGGAACCTGCCGAATTATTTAATTTGCGCCAGCAAGCATGCACAATGATACATAATGTGGATAATTTAGTCCAAGCAGTTATTTGCTATTACATAAATGTATTTAAGAAGCGACCAAAAACTTGTAATGTTTACCTATTCAACGCTAAAAATATGTTTTCGTGAATAGAGAAGGCAATCCTCGGCCTCGTGCCTATGTAACACCAAGTCACGCGTACGTTTCTTTTTCTGTTGATGTTTTAGAGTAGAAATTAGGCACTAATTGAGTGGTTTGTTGCAAAATGAGCGATCTTTGCGTCTCGGGCGCGTACCATAACGTTATACTGAGCATTGAGTGGTTGGGTTGATGTTGGTTGGTTGGGTGTGCGGTGCGATGAGATCGGCATGCGACGGCGGCGGGCGGCGGGGGCGGGCGGACGTGCCAAGGCAGGCAGGCAAGCAACATATTTACTCATACGCCCGAGGCGTAAATCACCGTGCATCTATTTCGAGTTGGCCGCTGCGGGTGTGGGCTCTCGCGGGGCGAGGCGGGGTGCGGGCAGACACCGATGCCGGTCTGGCGCCAGCGCCAGAAGGATTCCCCAGCGCCCCGCACTCCCCGCGCGAGAGCTCGAGGTCACCGTGAGCCCGTGCCGCTGCCGTGTTGCTGATGCCTCTCGCTAAATACTCCTAACCGCCAATTTATTCACAATCCCAACTTTTATATTTAGACGGACCGAGAAGTGAACTTTGTAAGCGCTGTGTGTATCTACCTATCCTCCTTAGGGGTATAACAGGGACATATTTGTTCTTTATCTGAGTTGGTAGGAAGGAGGTAGGTATGAGGCCCAAGCAGATAAGATCGTACTTCCTACATATCTGCATAGGTGGTTCTGCAAATCATGCCACACACATTAAACATTTTTTGCAAGTTGATTGATAGCTTATCGACATAGTGCCTAGGTAGGTGTAGGTACCTACAGGTTTTCGATTTTTATCTAGGTACTTAGATATCTACGTAGGTTTACCTACCTAGACAAAATTCTTCGTTGCCAATATATTTTCAATAGATAAGTGACGCAGAGGTATTATTTTACAATGAGTAAAAGAACTACACAGTTACAAAGAAGTATGCATTGTATTCAAGTTATACTCACTTGTCATTTAGTCGAAAAAAAGACGAGAACCAGTCGCGAAGTGGCCAGTGATCTGGTCTGCCCCTCTCCCCGCCCGCACAGCGCAGGGATGCCCTGCGGTCATCGGTTACTCATACATCTTGGAAACTCGGCATCAGTTCCATCACACCTATAGGTACCTAGTTTCATTTTACTAAAATGGCACTAGTCAAGTACCTGCAAAACACCACTGCACTTATTGACAACGGCACATGCTTATGTAAACTGTATTCGTCTACTTTTCTTCAGATTTGATGTAATATAAAAATAATTCGTTAAAATAATGATCTGAATAAACAAATTGCACACGCATACGCGCGCTCCGTGCTAAACGCGGACGGAGAATGAATATTACGACAACCGAAACCGAATTGAAAGTATTACTCGCATACAAAACATCGACCTAGCTGGAGTATGTTTATATTCAAAGACGAAGTACTGTCTTTTTGTGGCTCCTATTAATAGTACCATAAAGCTTGAATTGTAATTTTCCAACTGAAAACGTAATATTTCTGTGTAACAACAGACAGATGACTAGTTATCTGAATTTCGATAGTTTGCTATGCTGGCATTTTAATTACTAGAAAATGGTCGCAAATAAACCATAACATTTTTATACCATGCGTATGGGGAATTCTTTTGCAACCATTAATACTAAATTCCTAGTATTGTACGCAACGCATTCATTCCACAATTCCACGTCGTCGAAAGTGTGGTAGTGCGCGCCACCTAGTCTTCTCAAAACATGCTGTTCTTCAAACAAAACCAAGATGGCGCTGATGCAAAGTGTGATTATGCTCTTCACAAATAACACGTCTTGGCGTCGTACGTTTATCAAATTACTAGGTATTCTGGCTATCAATAACCAGAATATTCTTGCTTGATATAAAGGTTATATCGTAATTTATCTCAGAGTTCTTGTTATAATGTTATCGGAGAGTTCATAATTAAATTTTGAGGATCACTACGACATAATTATAACAGTACCTATGTTTGCAATTTGTGATGTAATTTCGAGTAATCATCATTATTACTCGAGTTAGTTTACGAATTGTGTTACGGTTTCTCGCGTACTATTCATTTTTAATGAATAGTCGAACTTTAAACTTGCTCATAATTTGTGGCTCAGACATAGGTACCTTATTGGCTAAAGACCTTGCTAATTAAAAGTACCGTACTTGTAAGAAGATCCTATCATAATGCGATACTTAATTATATAGTTCCTTGTCCTTGCAATAAAACAAACCTGATTACACATTGAAACCATTTATTTTTCAAATATTTAACGCAGTGCAACCATCTAATATAATTGCGTTGAAAATTAAAGGCGGGATAATAAAGCGTTTATCAATCGAGCGCCATATCGTTATCGTCCCCCTTATCATCTTTCTTTTCGTCTTTTGGCTTGACATCTTTTTTATCGTCTTCAGAGACTGTAGAAGAGACCTCTGTAGAGCCTTGATTGGTTCTTTTCTCCAGGGCTTTGAAGAATGCTTGCATGTTGGCGGAATTGGCCGCTTCGGACACTTCAGCCGGGAGCCCAAACTGCGCCATCAGGGAACCCATCTGTCCAGAGGTTAACGCAGATGAGAATTGTTTCGCCGCCTAGGAAGCATATCATATTTTTAAAGACTTTTAATGACACGAGGCTTACTTAACTTAACGTAATAACCCCCGAATACTGAAACGCAACTCAGATTGAAGCACGCCTCAAGCGACGAATATTTGACAGATTTTCATTGAAAACTGTCAAATATTCGTCGCTTGAGACGTGCTTAAATCTGAGTTGCGTTTCAGTATTCGGGGGTTAAGCAATTAAAAATGTTTGCCTTTGCATGAAGACTCGAGGTATAAGTGTTAAATTTTAAGAACTCTTTTCTGAGTAGGTAGGTATTAGTTGTAGCAGTTGTCTTCGTCCAATGTCCCGACGCGCAGCCTACCCTGATTCAAGACAAGATTCTAGTTTAATAGCAGTAACATCCCGAACTGAGCTCTCGCGTTGCCCGCGAATGAATTGTGGCTAAAATGTTTTAGGCGTATCTCCAAAATTTTACATCTTAGCATGAAAATGAAAAAATATTTGGGACAAGACTTTCCGTTGGCGTTATTCTATTCCTTTGTCCAATAGGGGATTTTCTGACACCTAATTAATTTTTTTTTTAAGCTACCTACTTATTAAATGACGGCAGCAAGTAATGAAAGGATTAAAATCCAGCCACCTGCCATCAAAATAGTGGTTTCAGCCTCTTTGATGAATGCGCTTATTACTATCACAGACTGTCTAAAGACTAAATACCAGAGATTTGGGAAACTCTTTGCTCTGTGATGGGTTTCCCAACTCCTTGCTACTTAGGTATTCCGTTTGCACAGTGTGAATAATTCACTGCATAGTGCACAGAGCACTAAGCAATACATGCACTATCGATAAAGCGGCCAAGTGCGAGTCCGACTCGCCCATGAAGGGTTCCGTAGCAACAAGTAGGTAACATAATATAAAAGTTCTTGTATTTCGTCGAAAGGTAAATTGCGGTTTACGATTTATGACGTACTAGCAGCCCGTCCCGGCTTCGCACGGGGTAGACAATATTGTTGTACATTATTTTGTTCTATCGCTAATAGTTTCGGCAGCGCATTCGACGAAAGACATTTTAAGACTCATTTTTCTACACCTTCGGTTACATTGTTCAAATTTAACCAAGGATCCCTAATTTTTTTCAAAATGAAATGTAGCCTATGTCAAATTTGAAGAATGTAGCATTCTATTGGTGAAAGAATTTTTTAAATCGGCCCAGTACTTTTTGAGCCTATTCATTACAAACATACAAAAATAGGTACAAATCATTCCTCTTTATAATATTAGTATAGATAAAAAAAAAACTACTCACTAGATCTCGTTCAAACCAAACATCGTTGGATAGGTACATCATATTTTTTTTAGTTTTATCATTCTCTTGTTTTAGAAGTTAGAGGGGGGACAAACATTTTCCACTTTGGAAGTGTCTCTCGCGCAAACTATTCAGTTTAGAAAAAAACGACATTAGAAACCTCAACATCATTTTTGACTGGCCTCTAGCTCAGTTGGTACTTGGAAGTAGCTCTGCCTTCTGCGCCGTAGGTCGTGGGTTCGATCCCCACCGAGAACAAATATTTGTGTGGTGAACATAAATGTTTGTTCTCTGTCTGGGTGTTATATTGTATTCTAGGTGTATTTACAAAAAAAAAATGTATTCAAGTATTATATCAGCTATCTGGTTCCCATATTACAAGCTCTGCTTAGTTTGGGGCTGGGTAGTGTTGTGTGAATTGACAACAATATAAAAAAAAATATAGATACCTGAAAAAAATAGAAAAAATGAGGAACTCACACGGGGGTTTGATGAAAAAGCATTTTTTGAGTTTCAGTTTCAAGTATTCCGTATAGGGACCCCCCAATTTTTTTTTTTTTTCTACTTTTGTGTATAAATCTTAATGCGGTTTACAGAATACATTTACTCGCCAAGTTTAATCAGTCTAGCTCTTATAGTTTCGGAGAAAAATGGCTGTGACAAACGGACGGACAGACAGACCGACAGACATGATGAATCTTTAAGGGTTCCGTTTTTGCCATTTGGCTACGGAACCTAAAAATGATAATGAATTAAGTACATTTCAATACATTTCAAGTTAGATGATTAAATGCTCGAAGGGTCACCATGGAACTAGGACTGTCACACTGATTTCATAATTCGCTAACGCCTAATATAATATTTTAAGCTGTCGGGAAATCTCCCATTATTCATCTAATTTTCCACTTTAAATGCAGATTGGTTTCGGCGAAATGGGTGGGAAAAATTGACTACTGATAAAATTAATTAACATATCCACATGCAACGTCAAATCGCCCTAGTTCTACCTACTGAGATCTGAGCTCGTTCAATCAATAAGGTAGAATTTGTTGGTCGAAAAAAACCAACTCCTGGCAGTGAACTTCCATGCCTCAACGTGAACGCAGTTCAGGTGAGCGCTTTCGCGCGCCGCGAACCTCTTGACTCTCTCTCGCCTGAAACGATGGAAGACACCCTGCTTTCTGATTGTGAACGGCGCGCGTCCTCTCCTGATAATATGCGGTCGATCGAAAGCGCTGCCTGAATGGAATACGCTAAGGTTATGGGTTCACCTGAGCAAACTGCGGTGAGAGCAGGGTGGTCCTTACATCGTCTTGGGGCGCATTGGCGGGCGCGTTGGCCGGCGCCACGGGAAGATGCGGCGTGAGGCGCTGCGAGTTGGCAGGGGTAGTGGCAGTTTCCACCACCTCTGCGGAAGACAGCACGGCTCCCAAATCGATGTTGCTAGCTCCCGCGGCTCCTTCGCCCTCGGTCGGAGCGGTGCCTAGCCCAGAGAAGTAGCGTTGCAAGTCAGACAGGAAAATTTGACCACCTGCAAATGTGGATGATAAATACTTTAATTTTATCGTCTCACTAGTGCAGTTAAAATAATAAGCAGCTTTAGTCCAGTCATAATAGGGTTTCAATTCGCTAATTCACGCTGGCCTATTTTACTAATGACTGAACTTGCTAATGGAACAATCATATGGCCTTCGTCGCCCTTGTACACACCAAGGACGAAGCCCTTACAACCGTGGGCAGGCGTCTCGTGTGGGCGGTATAAAATAGACAACTTGATCAACACATTTGTGTGTTACAATTTAAAAGTTCTTGGAAACCTCCACGTCAGCAATACTCACTGCGCGAGTCCGTAGCATTAGCCGTGTTCGGCGGCGTGGCAGTAAATCCCGGCGGGGGGTCGCGCGAGCGATCAGGCGCGGCGGGGGTGGGTGCGGGGGCCGGGGCGCGCGGGGTGGCCGGTTCAGCAGCTGGTACGGCGCGCGGGGCGCTGCCGCCGCGTGAGCTCGCCGTGCTACCACCGCCCGTACGGGTGCCACCGGTCGTGCTGCTGTTACTGGACAGGCCAGACAGGTTCAGGAACAGACAGGTCAGGCCAGGTAAGTTCATGAACCAAAAAAAACTCTGACAGTGTCAATAAAATTGTTCAATCAGTTTTAGAAACATGTTTAGTTTTGTCCATTGTTGATATATAAAAGTAAATAAATAATGTGGACAATTCACAAAACACTATCAAGCCCCAAACTAAGCAGAGCTCAAATCAGTGAGTTATGTTACTTTGTGCATTGCATACTGAGCAGCTTCACAAAAATTGGTAATTTCAATAATAAAGTACTAAATAACCACACACCCCATAGTTCCAAGGAGCGAAGACAATCCTCCAATCTGACCGACCCCACCAAACAGTTGCATGAGCTGCTGCTGAGACATGTTGTTAAGCAGATTCTGCAGTTCTCCCTCTTGAGTGCTGCTTGTTCCCACACTGCGGTTGCCAGATGTTGGCGGGTTGTTCAAAGCTTCATTGATGCGGCGACAAAGGTCATCATCTTTCTCGGTCTTAGGCTCCTATTAAAAGGATCAAAAGTGTGACAAACTTATGAAAGTCTTTTGTTCCGAAAATTTTAAACTTTAATATTTACCTGCATCCAGAAGAAGTATTTCTTCGAGAATGATTTGAACTTCAAGACATAGACTCTGCCTGTGGTGCATTCATTCACACGCACAAACTCACAATCATCCGGGAAAATCAACAAGTCATCTTCAACTTCTCCAGTGCTACGATCTTTCCAGCAGAAATGCATAAGAGAGTCTTCTCCTTGGTAAACATACAGCAGACCCTTCCTCTTGTCGGGATGCACCATACGACCTTTCAGAGTCATTCTGCCAGCTCGGAATTCAACAAGGTGTTTATTTCCTCCTGAACTGCCTCCAAGGGCAGACGTGTTACCAAATAATGCAGTAGCTGACATTTTCCTGTAGGTAAAGAAAAGATTTAATATAATTTCATTGCTATTGCAAAGATAACAGTGGTATTCTATTTTTGTGGTTACAGTTTAAAATTAGATTTGGTTTTGGTTTTAACCTCAACAGTGAAAACAAACAAAACAAGATGAGCTTGTAGACTATTGTCTAAAACTGAGAATTTCAATCCCATTGACCAACAACTAGAGTAAACAAAACCAAAGATGCAGATGGAAAATATTTATCAAACACAATTTTGAGATTTTTGATTTGTCACCGAGTTTGTTTTGAGCTTGAACGAAAATCGACCTGGGTGAACATTCGAAATCACTTACGTTATTTTAAATGCTGCGTAGGATAACCGCTTACGTTGGTTAGTTTCTAATAGAAATTCGCTAGGAATGGAGAACAAAAAGCTTATAAAACCTCACTCTGCCTAAAAGTGATTTGTCATTGAATTGTCAACCATTTTTTTTTTACTTTTTCTCCAACTCCACACTGACTGGCAGACGCAGTGTTGCCAGTGACAGATAGTCAAATATAACCTAGGACAGCCTTAACATTGCCATAGATTCTGTGAAATAATACACTGCTTTATTAGGACAATAAAATACATACAAAAAAAACATTATTGGATGCATTCTGCTGGCAAATTTTTTTTAAGTAAACATAAATGACGTGTAACATGAGAGGGTCAAAAGTAACGTAAAATGTTACAAAAGTAACATTCTGGCAACGCTGCAATGACGAGTTGACGACTCACTTGACATTGGCAAAATAATTGTCCGAGTGGACAGATGTCATTTAATTAAGAAGAAAAAGAATTCCAATCTACAGTGAAAACCATGAATACTATCACAAGGGATGGATAATTTTGGTTCAAAGCGTGTCCGTTTTTTGTTAGTGTGCAGTTGTAGATATGTAATAGTGAGAGAAACTCTTTAATTTGGTCAACAAAATAAATAAATTACAATAATACTTAAAATTCAATACACAATGAGGATTTTCACGGTATGAAACTTTTTGAAACGGTTTACACTTTTAAAATTCTCACTGCTCGCTCGGGTGTTGTAGAAAGGTCTTGTGTTTCCAGTTTCCACACCTTTTTCTTGTATCTTTTTCCGTTTTGGGGCAATTTGGGAATCTAAAAAAATAAATGAGATAAATAAACGAGGCCGTTAATTACTATTTCAGCCGAGCATTGTACATATACTTAGCACTATTCTCTTATTTGCAAAGAGACAAAAAACAAATTAATTCTAGAATCAGAAGTTTACTTCTTCAGTTATGTCTCAATCGAGCTTAAATCTTATTTAGCACCCAACGAATAAGTACCTACTTATTATTTATTAAAGAAAATAAAATTGTGATAAACCTAGGAGAACATAATAATAATATCCACAGTGTAGAGTAGGTAGGTAGGTATCAGATTTTCATTACCGCCAATTTGACTGTGCGCGGTTTCTTTTACTTATGAAAAGAAATGCGCGTTCAGCATTTAAAAAATATAGTGTACAAAAAAAACGAAACGAAAGATGTTTCACATTATAAGACTCAACAACATTACACCCAACAGTCACTTAGTAGTCATGATCCCCCAGTAGGATTACACTAGGATCCCCGTATCGTGGGTATCAGGAACTACGAGTGACCCGCAACAAATGCAGATCTTACAAACATTTATCCCGCAGTAAACTCATTCAAATCATTGAGTTCTATGCATAAAAAACGGAAACTAAAACATTATCGATATAGCTAAATTGACTGGTGTAGTACATCACTAGCACAGATGCCTAAGTCAATACATTTTATTTTACAATAATAATGGTTTCACACTTGGTTTTCATCATTATCACTTAAGAATATAGGACTAACATGAAATAAAATTTAATTATTACAGTTTTTCTGGTAAAAAATCTCTTTTAGCATGTAAAAAGATGAAATAATATATTGACTAAGACTTACGTATTAAATGACTATTCCGGGTCTTTTACACCTCCTTTTGTTGTTTTGGAAGAACAAGACATATTTTAACTATATCTATTTATTTTGATGAAGCACTTTATTTTTTACACAATTTCTTGGGTTTTCTATAAACGGCACAGCAATGTTTTGACCGGCATATCGGTCATCAACAGACACGATTTACACAGGAGTAAGGTGTTGCCAAACTTTCATCTACTTTCTCTTTTACTCGTAGCTACGTTCCGTGGGATAGACAAAGATAAGATCACGGTGTAATACACAGATATGTAAGAGCGGCAACGTCTTATGGCTACTTCCATGGATCCCTCTTCCCTGGGCCATGCTGTGCCGCATTCCTTATTTTCTTTTCTCTTTCTACGTTATTAGTGTTCTGTGAACTTCTGTGCTTCACTCACTCACTCACTAGTCACTTGTCTCTTCGCTCGTTCGTCTGCTAATTTGCTAGCAGTGTTGCCAATTATACAGATTTTATCTGTATTTATACAGAATTTTGGCTAGTATTACAGATTGTACCTTACTTTTATTTTTACCATATTTTTATTACAGATTTTTGGATTTTGATTTAGTCTATGAAAAAATAATTAAATATAAAAGTAAATTCAATATTTGTGTATAATTGGCGTGACGACTAATTTTCAAAATCTCTTCTATAGTATTCAGAAGTATCTAATATGTCTAAAATATATCTTATTTCTGTAGAAAACTAAGGTTTTTGTGCAATAAATGTACATTTAAATTTAAATTTTCAAATTCACGCCAAAATGCTCGCGGGTGTCACGGCGTCTGTTATTATTACGTCATGGGTATGTATATCAACAGTAAATATTGGTGCTTTTGTACTAAATCAGAATGAGGTTTACAACGCCGTGACGTAATTCGCTCTGACCGGTGTTTATGCTATCATGGCGGATTGTTGTATTTTGTAGATCTAAATTAACAAATAAATTATTAATCTCGACAGATAAGAGAATAAATACATTTTTCAAAATCTTTGAATCCTCTTTCATTAGATCAGATAAATATTTTTGCGATACTTGATTACTGTCTTCATGTCTATTATGGTAAAAACGGGCCTATTACTAAGGCTTTGCTGTCTGTCTGTCACCTGGCTGTATATCATGAACCGTGATAATTAGACTTTTGAAATTTTCACAGATGATATATATTTCTATTGCCGTTATAACAAAAGATAACAAATGTTTTTAGAACGGAACCCTTCGTGCGCGAGTCTGACTCGTACTTGGCCGGTTTCTTTTTGTATATTTTCTGTTCTATTCTGTGTTGTTTATGTTTCGTTTTATGTTCTGTGTGTTTTTTCATCAAATACAGATTTATACAGATTTTTAGACTTTGAAATCCAGATATTTTAGTTTGGCACGTGGCAACACTGTTTGCTAGAACGAGTTCCTTACTTATAGGACTTGGCGGAAGGACTTTGAATCCAAGCCAGCACAAAATTAAAAAAAAAAAAAAAAAAGAACGAGTTCCTTCATCACGACTTGAAAGAATTCTCATTTCTGTAATTGCCGTTTTTTATTAGAAAACGGATAGAAGCCGGTGATTTAGGCTACATTTTGTAGAAGCAGTTACCTTTCCAGCAGCTTTCTTGACAATAGCGATGAGTGCCGTGCCTACTGGTAAGCAAATTCTCGGGGTGAGGTGTAGGAAATTTTATTTAGCTGGTTTTACTGTTTTACATGAGCTGCAGTGAACACTGTCTTTATGATAGTAGCAGCGGTCAATGCCTTTAGCTATTTAGTAATAACACTAAAAAAATATAAGATCTTATTTCTCCAGCATACCTTGTTCATGTTCAGTACCTACTACATGTATATTTTTAAGTATCTTATATTTTATGTGACTTGGATGCCACCTTACCTATACTAAACTAAACCATAATAATATGTAGGTAGTTACTTTTTAATGCTTCTACTCATATATTTAAATATAATAAAACAAATTCTTGGAAATATCATTTCTTTAATTTGAATAACACACTTGTTGTTGCATTGATTGATAGCTAAGTATGGCTTCATACTAGCTTGGCACTTGAGGAGGGTATTAGCAACAGCCATGGCAGGTAATTATTGCGAGCTTATATTTTTAGGCATGTAGATATGTATAGGTGGACCGTACGTGCTGTCATGCCTTTCTCTTTCTCCTTCATAGACATCATGTCTTTCTCCTTCATAGACTTTTAATTCATCCTGCCTTGTTAAGAAAAGACCGTAATTAAAGTAAGCAAGCAAGTGTGACTGAGAGAGACTCTGTATACTGTCTTATGCTGCCTGTATTTATCTATCATTGTCCCTTTATCATACTGTAAAGATTTACTCTTGCGGATTTAATACAAAATATATTGAAAAGCTTCCTTTATTGGCGTTTTCACTATTTGCTGCATATTTTTGGAACAAAGTAACCCTTGACTAAAGATAATTAGGGATGTTAGGTGTTAAACTGTTAACAGTTGGACTTCAATAACATTTAGCTGAACCATCACTTCATCCGAAATAGGCTAAATTGATAAGAACCTACTATGAAATAAAATGACTCATAAAATTTGTATGAACAAATTCATGAAATATGATAAAATGATAAATGTGGTGAAGTGGATGAGCTGTTTATTTGATAAGGATATTTTATAAATAGGTACAATAGTTTCAATAATCATAAAATCATTTCTTGTCCTTATTCCACTTCATGTGGGGTTGGCATAATAGGTTTTGTTCTCCACTCTCCTTTATTAGCCATCATGTCATCCTTGACACAATCCATCCATCTTTTATTTGGTCTACCTCATATTCTATACCCACATTCATATCTAGCACTCCTCTCCTTACATGACATTCTTCCCATTGAAAGGCTTGCCCGTAGCAATATGAACAATAGTTTTAATCAGAAAATCATTTTATCTGAACCGATTACTAGCCACTATTGTTTACAAGAAACCTGTCGAGTGTTGATGAACCATTGTTTGTGAAAACAGACTTGATGTCGGGCGGCAGACTGTATACTGTAGGTAATGTAATGTAGGCATGTTATGTTGATAGTAGTTTATAATAGTAGTTTAGTGATAATGGCTCCATTTTATATAAAGCTACTAAATGTTTCATATTTGTAATACCTACAAAAATAGCATAATTCCAAAACTTCGTACCTAGTCCTACAAACCTACCGGGTTTTATTTCCGAAAAATTATCAATTTTCGAGAACATTATTGGTTTTGATTTCTAAATTGAACTTATTTCCATAAGATAACATGCATGTAAATTGCAGGCATGATCAGCTAGCATCTACTTAAAAATTATTCAAAGTGGGTATATGTACCTACTACCTATCTACCAGTAATTTTTTCAAGCTTTATTATAATACTTTAAGGGCAGATATACCTACTCAATTATTTTTTCCTGCTTAGCTAATGTACCTACATAGGTACTGAAATAAAGAAGTATTTTGTCACTTCAATTTTGCAACCTTCTTGTAGGTTCTTCCTAACTACTTCAGTAACTAAAAATCGATTTGGATAGCATTATATGAAGTGTTATGTTATTCACTGACTAGCTAGTGAAGTTTAAGAACCTCAGTAGGTACCTACTGAAACCTAATTCAACGAACGGTGACTCACGACTTGCCGTCTCGTGCAAAGTGCTAGTTACGAAATTAAATGACGCAATATTTCTTGTGGTCCATCTAGCGCGCAAGAACAGAAAAAAATGAATAGTGTGGCTCCGGCGGTTCGCCTCGGGCACTGTCAATAAACTTGGCCGCACAAGGTGAGCTCAGCCTTTAGATAGGTACTTATTTTTTATTATTTTTACTCGGACCGCTTAGAACTTGTTTCAAGTCGCATGTTCGCCGGTCAAGACCCTCACAGCTGCGCAATCTAAACCGCCGCCAGTTCGATGTCTACTCTACACGCTGAACACTCATATTTTGGAGGTCAACATAATAATGTAAAAATTGCCAAGATTGGAGCTCGCGCTAGGTGAAAGTGGCGAATACGAGCAATGAGGCAGCGGCGCGAGACGGGCCGAGTACCTCGCTGCGGCCCGCGCGGCTTGACGTGGCGGAAGACACTAACTTCATCGATCACCCTCCGCGCACGTATTTAATTCCTACGTGTGAAATGAATTGCGAAACTATGTTTATTATGTGACAGATGTAACGTTTTATAATGTACTTAAAAGTTAAGTTTTATTCATTACGCACTCGATAGAACTACGGTAGACTAACAGTGCATCAATGTCAAAATTATTCGGTCGCGATAAAACATTGTTTTATGATATAACTTTATTAGATAGATAATGTGTTGATCTGGTGGATGGGCTTGAAGAAGCCAAAAGAGAGCCAGAATCTGCGTGAGTGATGGAGGACGGCAAGTCAAGCGGAGGTCCGGCGAGCTTGGAGTACATGGAGGATCCGTACTTCATCCCGCCGGATGACGACTCGACGCCGAGCTTCGATGTGGCGGTGGAGGAGCTGGATGGCCTGGAAGACCTGCCCAGCTGGCCGCCGCCGGACGACGCGGACGCCGAGTGGCGAGCTCTACCCGACCTCGCAGATTCAGCACTCTGCATCGAAACTGAGTTTTTTATGGACAATCGAAGAAGACGGTTACGAATATTTAGAAAAAAAATGCGAGATGTGCGGGTCACGTTTCAAGATCTCTCCAAGCCTTACCTTGCCAAGATGTCGAGCCACACTAATTACAAGAAGTTTTTAGGTATCACAGTCGGAGGTTAGTTTCTGATCTTGAAGAAACCTTTTTGTTTGTGCATTGTCGCATTGTTTAGATGCCGAAGAGTGATGCAGCATATGTTTTTTCTTCAGAGCCACAGTCATATTTATCTAGAATTTGTCACACACACAATCAGTAAACAGTAACTAATGTTTGAATGGAGGCAGTATAACAACAGTTCTGTCGTTATTAAAACTTCTACTATTTAAACTAGGTACATGGGTACTGCTTATTTACTTAATAATTTTGTTGTCAACAAAATTACCACTATAGTGAAGTGTATAAGCAATGTACCTACCTACATTCACCTACGAACATTTAGGTAGGTACGTAGTGGATTTCAAACACGTAAAAATGCATAACATCAAGCAACACCTATGAATATTAAGAAACTCCGCAATTTGCAAAATAATTTCATAAAAAGTTGCAGATTCGCATAAAGTAAGGCTTTCACGGATGTCGAGGTCGTAACGGTAGTTTTAGGATTGCAACGAAATGAAATCTGTTACGATTGCGATCTTGGAACTCTTAATAAAACTATTTCCTCATTCATTCGTTGTGAATGTAGAAATCAAATCGATATTTGTTTTCTATATCAGAGTATGTTCAACCCATCGATTGTGATGTTCCCTCTAAATCTCCTGGATTCGTCAGTGGGCTCATGTTGTGTATTGTGGCCAACGTAAACCTTTCTATTAGTGGAGTTTTGAAACAGAAAATTGTTCTTCGCTAGTTTTCATCTGTAGGTCTTATGTCGGTCGGTGTATATTTCAAAATCAGCAAAGTACGGTTTTGACTACTCCTTACTATTTCACATAGAATGAAAACCAACTGGCAACTGCAGCGTGTCCCAATTATCCTGGGAAACCGAATCATACATACCCAATTATACCGGAATTCTAAAACGCATTTACTACTAAGTAAAATACCAGGGGTTCTCTTCTATGAATCTCATGTATGGTTTAATATTTATTTATTTTATATCTTAGTACTTAATCAAGCAAATTGATTAAAAGTTAATATTATTATTTTAGATACTGAAAATTATTCGGCAGAGCTTACGTTCTCGTATCGCGTCCCTTCTTAGGGCGCCTTTAATTAAATTGACAACTAATGGAAGATGCCAGCAATAAACTGGAATCTGGATGTTGTGTGCATAAATCTATTATGCTACTGAAAGCTCAATAAAAACACATTTGTTTCAAATATGAGTTAGGCACGACAAGTCTTTCAAATTCGGGCCACGAGCACAGGCTGACTGGACCACCTCTTGAAGTCCTTAATACATACAATGAATAACAATCGTTTATCGCGGTCTTTTTTGCCGCGCACGATTAAGTTGTGGAATGAGCTGCCTTCTGCGGTTTTCCCTCGGAGCTTCGACATGGGGTCTTTCAAAAGGCCTATCAGTATCAGTGAGTCTATCATTTCTTAAAAGGCCGGCAGCGCATCAGCACCACCTCTGGGTGTTGCAAGTGTATATGGGCGACGGTGACTACTTTCCAACAGGTGGCCCATCTGTTCCTCTGCTATAGCATAAAAAAAACAACAACATTACAACCAGTTCAGCATTTTTGAGTGTAACGCTACAGAGAGTGAATGATGTAAGGTGGTGTGTTCGCAGCAGAAGAAGCGATGCCCGGCAGTATCGCGGGCGAGGTTCACGCACCGGACGAGCTCGCGGGTCTGACGCCCGAGCAGGCGGACCAGCTGCGCGCCGAGTGGAGCCGCGAGCTCGCGCGAGTCGAGGACGAGATCGCCACGCTACGCACTGTGCTGCAGAGCAAGGTACCTACACCACTCACCTTACTCTATAAATTTAGGTACAAGGGTCTTCTGATTGAGATGTGTAATGTACACAACACCGCACCGTGAAGAAGTTTTGGAGCTTCGAGGCTGTGTTGAGTCTGTTTTTCAGTAGATGTACGCCTTCTTTTATATTCCGGTAGGAAAATAAATAGCATATTCCCTACTTAAAGTTTTGAAGGAAATTTTATTCAGTTTTATTTATTTTTATTTAAAACTTTCACTCAAACAATTTAGTGCTAGGAGGACTTAATGCTAATAGCATTGTCTACCGTTGGTAGGTTAGCACCATTTAAAATTAAAAAAGAATTTATCAATATGCTCAAACTGTTGGGTATCACTGGCATGTTGTAATTAACCACTTCTTCAGATCAGTGTAAAATTTAAAACATGGTTTTGTCATTTCAGATTCGTCAGAGTTCCGAACTAAAACGAAAACTTGGCATCACAGTTTGGAAGGAAATAACCGAAGATGTGAATCAAGGACTGAAAAACGTGAAAGAAAGCCAAGTGTGAGTAACGTAGAGTTTACTGTAGTGTAGATAGATAGGTGAACTTGTTTCTCGAGGGTTAGAACACCTTTATCGGTAGCGGTGCTTGCTTCATAGAAATTGCTTTAAAAACATTTGCCGGACACTGCGCCAATAGTCGAGACCATAGGTTTGAGGAAAGTACTGAGATTATGTCCACTATTGAGGCATTTTACTTTTTCCATTGTACACGCTAGTACGTTTTCTAGTGACGATTGTATGTCACTAGAAGAAGTTAGTTGCAAACTCTTCCTTCGTACTTAGTAAATGAAGGAACGAAAGAAGAGATATCTTAATAAGAAGCATTGGCATTTGGAAACAGATGGCAATTATCTGTTTGTTCCTCTAAAGTTCCGCGTCGCCAAATTAGATTTTCTGAATAAATAATGCATTTTCCTTGTCAAATAAAATTGTCGATGAGAACATACGTGCATTACTATTGGTCAAATTCGATTCTAGAGTAAATACAACGCTCCAGTAATGCCTCAGATTTATTGTCACTCGACTACAGGCTCTAAGGCGGCATATGGGTAGCGTTTACTTAGTTGATTTTGTTTCACATCTTGGTTTGTTATACAACAGCTATAAATCGGTAGAAACACGCGTGGCTGCGCTTACACAGGCTGTGACTGAAGCACCCATGTGAGTTTTATTTATTTTTGAACGTATTAAAGCAATCTGAGGGTCAGTATCATAGACTAAAAGAAAACATATTTTCTCAAACTTGCGTTTGGTCCTTCGACCCGAACCCAGTGGTATCGGAATCGGGTCGAAGGACCTAAAACAATGTATAGTTTGGGATGATTTTTGAGCTTTTTTTTCTTTTACTATCCGGACTTGGTGGGTTTTCACAAGGTTGTTTATTTTGCTGTTTTGAACTGCTTTATTTCTAATGATTCTTTTATGTTCTAACCCTTTTGAAAGTGTTAAATTTTATTAATTCTATAGTTTTAAGAATTTATTCTTGCTTATAAAAAACTAGCATCCAATCGCGGTAGCCTAGGTTAAAAACTATGCGTATTCCAAGTTTTATCCAAATCTATTATGGTTAAGGAAATGAGTGAAAACTTGCACGCACACACACACACCCCCACAAAATCGTATTTATGATATTATTAAGATGTATGTATATATTTCTTTGCTATCATTTCAATCTCTTCTGAGTATGTTTTATTTGTAATCGTGTTGTACTTGTATGACTAATCAGCTTTATTTATCCCTGAATAATAACTGAAACCCCTTTCTGTTCAGATACCAAAAAACGGAGTCTGTGATAAGAACGACGACGGAGAAGACAAGTTCCATCCTCGGCGGGATCACGGCCGGTGTTTCCACCAAGCTCGGCCAGATGCGCAACTCGGAGTCATTCCGCTCTATAGAGGAGCGCGTCGGCTCTGCCTATGAAAATGTTAAGGTTAAACATATTTGAGATCCAGACATTATAAAGGGAGAAAATAATGTACATAGAGCGAGCGCAGTGCCAGAAAATGATTTTTCCCAATACCCTCAAAGGGCCTGCCCCGTTTGGTACAATTATCCATCGCTAGATAAAAAAAAAAAATCGAAATATTGATCTGCGACAGTGTAAGTGTACAAGGCCATTACAATGTCACAGTGGAAAAAAGGAGGATTCGTTTTAACTGGGTGTACATTAACCGGACCCATTATAAAGGCGCTGAACACCGTGGAACAACTTCCCGCTGACACATTTTGACCTTTGAAAGATGTAAAATCACTGAATTGATGTATAAAAAACTTATGCTCCCGATTTTTTATCAAGAGATATAGTGATTTTATATGTATAGGTCATCAATGTGCGAGCGAGAAGGTCATCGATGGGAGCTCCTTATATACTAACTAAGTAGCTAATTATAACCTGCAACCAAACCTTTAAACTGAATTACACATGAACACTGCCACCAGAAATAGGCAATAGGAATGGTAGAACTTCCCCCGACGAGCACTTCACAAAGAAATAATTAAAAAGTGTTCTTTCGAAATGCCTTTGTAAATAAGACTGACTAACAGCTATTCATTGAAGCTGACGTATACAGACGTTTATTTATCCTTATTTTAGCTGACTTTCTGTGTTGCAGGGTAAAGTGGCGTCCCGATCGAACTCGACGCAAAGTTTCGACGAAGCTCTGCGCGACGCAAGCCGTACCGCCAGTGGCGCCACCTCGCCCACCATCCCCGAACACAAGCCCTTGCCTTGAGCCGCATCACACTTCACCAACCACGCCGCACGCTCATCTATCACTACACTAAAACATTTTCAGATGCTATTATTTCCACTCACTCCAGCCTCTTTATCAAAATGGGGGGGATAACTGCCCTTTGCTCATTTTAGATAGCAGCACTATGCTTGATAAATAGAGCGCATGCGTGCAGCCGACTGACAGCGACCCAAATCAGTTTCCGAATTCCTTGCTGCGCAGTTTTCAGACTCCTTGAAATAAACGTAGCTGTCAAAACATAAGTCGGTTGCACGCATGCGCGGTTGCTTTATGCATCAAGCGATGGTGCTGCCATCTGCAAAAAGCTTTGCGTGTTCCACTCCATTCTGGACACGACTTTTTATTATTTTTGGATACTTGACAAAGCAGACGCAAGGATTTCTCACTTCTGTTTTCTTGTATAGTCTGCACTATTATATTTCCTTGAATCAAAAGGGCTTATTTAAGTTAATTAATTAAGTTGAATTAAATCCACTTTTAAATTATTAACAAAATCATGTCTAAAAGATTTTAAAAACAGCTGGTTTGTTTTAGTGGAAACTTGCCACGTAAGGACCCAATTTACCGCACCGTCTGTCGACAGATAGTGGCCGGTACACGCGGGTAAGAGAAGGAACATGTGAAAGAGCCACACTTATGATGCCACTTCTCACATAAAAAATCACTCATTATAATCAAACACTTTCATTTTATTATGTACGCATTGTATAAGTTTATTAGTGTTGTAATGTGACTCATAAAACTATGTATGTACTTTTAATTTCTCGAATGCTTTGAGCAATCTTATGGTCATCGGCCTACCAGTTTTTTTTTGAAAAAATGTCTTTACGTTAGAAGTAAGACTGTCGCTACGGCATTCACATAAATTGTATGCATCACGCTTTCGTTGTTTGTAAGAATTGCAAAAAGACCGCGGCGTGGCAAAAATTTGACTGCTATTTTCTATATAAACGTGATTCACTTATTAGTTTCACAAGTAGGTATGTAATGTATTAATTAGTGTGTTTAATGTTTTGCATTCCATGTGATTTTCATGAACTTTCGTTTATCTTAATACCTTTCTAAGAGTCTTTTATAACATTTTCGTAAACGTAGGTATCGATATAAATTTTAAAAATATGAATTTATAAAAGTTATAAGTCACCCTGCAAGAAGTCCGTATATTACGAATTATTAGTGTTTGTATATGTAATATAAATATAACTTGCTGATGCCTGTTAGGTCCATTTAAACTACTTGAAAATGATATTTTTATAAGATGCTTAGCTTTCCTTACTTATAAAATATTTCCACTATTTACAACCCTTTGAGAATGTTAAATAAAGTTTATGTATTACATATAATAAGTCTTTCCTTTTAAAAAATCTACCTGCCTGGGTTGTTCTTCACGGTTTGCTAATCCGCTTGCTTTGAACTTCAGAATCAGTTATACCATGTTATAAGTATAATATAAAATAGTAGTAGGCAGCAACAATTTGACAGAGCAACGAAATGGTCGGCATAGAACCCATAACTCCGTTACTTGTAAGTTTTGTAAGAGCCGATTAGGGTGATCTGAAGAATGGACAGCAGTATTTCTTTAGTTGGTGCTCATCAACTCTACATACCAATTCGCCTGCCGAGCGTGGATATATTTTTTTTTTTCAAAAATATTACCGCTCTGTTTATAATGACTGAACGAACTACTGGGAACTAACTAAACCTTCGTCATAATGCTGTAGTTGGAGTTTTGGAGCAAGGCTATAAAGGAGCCGGGGGCCACAAACGTGCATGCGCACGTTGGCAATAAAGACAAAAATGTCATATTCTTAAAACGTATATTGCAAGATATTGTTCAAAACAAAAGCTTAGTAACCAATACAATCTAACCACATTGGAGTTACTACAAACCTAATGAATTTTCCGAACTTTTATGGATTTTATGGATAAACCTGGCTTATTTTATAGGTAATAAAAATATGATTAATAAAATTTCTTCAAATAGATTTTTTACCATTTATATTTTTTTTTATTGTGAAACCCTCGCTACATGGTTGTGTACGCTAAATAGCAGGCTATTACCTAAAACAAAGCTGTAGGTTAAATGAGTCGCTCTAGTCCTTAGTCAAAAAAGTTTAATTTTTAGTACATTGGTTTTCCGTCAGAGGGCCAGTCGTCCTCCCTTTGTCGAAAATGTTTAATCACCAAGCAACCACTTATGCTACTGATGTCTTTACTGCTTGTTTGTAGGTACCTAAAAGCCTTAATTAGGAGATCAAATAACATTCAAGTACAGTTTTAAATTAATTATTACAGATCGATTCATCATTACATAAAATATATTTTGGGTAAGTACAAGGTAATTAGCCTCTGAGATCTTCGTGTAAAGGCGGATATAATGTAAAGGCTGCAGAGATGTCGATAAGTAGCGTGACAACGTCTATTAGAACCCGAACAAAAATTTAGGAGGACCACTGAAAAATCTTCCAATACATACCTGTGTTGGAAGATTTTTTAGTACGATAACGTACGTAGATACAGGAAAGAGAACCCAACCTGATGTAAATGTTTGAGTAACAACCACAGCATACAGAATGTACTAGAACGGATTATGTTAGGATTTAATATAGATTAGGTTACAGTTAATTTATTCTAACCGTAGCGAGGGTTCACATAATACATAACCTATTATAAGCAATGTTTTAGGACTATTTATGATTATTGCGGGCTTTAACACAAATGTGTTATTTTTATTTTATATTGTATTCTATATCAAAAGTTATATCTATTATGTCATAATTTGAGGCAAAGTTGTTTACATTTAGAATAAAATAGACTTTATGTAAAGCTTACTATAATATATGTGTAATGAAACATGTTTTTACCTTGTTTCGATTGAATGACCTCATCACAAAAGGATAACCCAAATTATTTAGTTACTCGATTGTTTGGTCAATTAAGTAGCACATTGTATTCAAAGTATACAAAATATTATTGTACGCAGAAATGCAATATACTAAACATTGTCGACTTCGGGCTCTCCAATCGAATAAAGTAAACGTGTTTTAAATCTCGACCAAAGAAACTTTAAAAGCACTATGGGGCTATCTTTTTATGGTGAAGATCATTTACAAGTGTCCCATTGCTTTTATACCAATGAAACTAATATAATTTAAGAATTCTTAATTTCTATTCCGATATTACTAGGCACTCACTTACACTCACTGAAACGATTTAAA
Source organism: Thera britannica (assembly GCA_939531255.2). Lineage (NCBI taxonomy): Eukaryota > Metazoa > Arthropoda > Insecta > Lepidoptera > Geometridae > Thera > Thera britannica. The sequence goes on along the minus strand of OW618046.2, from coordinate 5,829,069 downwards.
ATACATTAAAAAAATTAAACATTAATACAAAGTGACGATATATTATTATAGCAACATTGAAAGCAAATAAAGGTGTGTCTATTTTATTATTATGTAATCGAGTGACTTGATCAAAATACATAACAAGAAGATAAAATAAATAAAGTAAAAATAAAAATGATTATCTAATCTGAATTAAAACTAGGGTTTGCGTGAGAGAGAATAATTAGAAATTTTAAATGCGATTTAATATTTTCGCATTTCATTATAATAATGTAAAACTCATTACATACATAATTATTATGGTTAAATTATTGAATACACACACACTGCAGCCATTGTGTGCGTGTACCCATTAAAGGCGGCGCCGTATTCACAGATACAAAACGATTGCATTTAAATTATTGACTATACTACCATGAAAATTATTACAATAATATAAGCAGCAACATACAACAATTATGTACAGTCAAATTTATATTCCAATAGCTAAATATAACCCAGTGCTCGAAGAATTTGGCCTTTGAGTCTATAGATCAAAATCACTTCATATAAATGCGAATTATCTGTAAACACACTGTATTGAGTAAAAATTTATCATTGCTTCTCAACCTCTAAATTGATAATATTTTAAACTATTTTATAGAACTCGAGGTTTTTTATATTCCGCATTTTTAAAAGTTATTAAATAAGGTTGACAAAGCAAGGACGAAATATATAAATTTGACAGTACTCGTCTTATAAATAATATACGTCTATCTATAATTATCTTTATTATACTTGTTGTCTGTTGTATGTAATGCTAACGATAATGTAATGGATGAGATATTGTGTTATAATATTGATGACAATTTCCAACAAATATGTTTAAGGGGAATGATTGCTACCCGAAGCTCATTAAATCTTTGTTCTTTACGATTGTACAGCCCTTAATATTATTAAATACAAATATTCTGTGCCTGTGATCTTATCATAAACACTACCTATTACATTACACAACGTTGAACATTACTTTGACATCAAAACTATTTTTAATACACCAAACAGTTAAAATAGTACCTTATACTAATTAAGACATTTTATTTTTTCGAGTATCAAGTTCTCTTTTTATTGCTTTTATGACTCTGTTAGGGGTAAGTAAATCCAACTGTACTTCACAACATAATTTTTATTTTTAATATACATACACCTGTGTTTATGGGCATGAACTGAACGTGTTTGTTCCATCGGTAGCGATCAGCAATGTTTCTTAATTTTTATCTAAGAATAGTTACTATATGTTTCGTACATAACATTGATATCAAAACAAACAAGTTTGTCCAAAACTTCTTTAGAAAATATTCAGATGAACTACATCTGTGATCCCTTGCAACTATTTATAACGCTGACACTTAAAAATAAATTGTCTTTGGAGTAATATTCTTCTCCGTTCGAGTAGGTCGGAATAATCCATCTTAGTCTAAGGACTATATTATAAATAATAGCCGTACTAGTTCTACCCTTAAATAAATTTTAACCTCATGAAGACTGAGCATATTGTATCATTTATTCAAAAACAGTTCATTAAATAAAGTGGGAATTTTGGTAGCGAGAGCAACCACCCAAAAAATTACACCAAAGATAAATTGTTAAAATAGGCATTGTTATAACAAAAGAAGATAACAATTTTAATCCTTACCTAGTTATAATCATGAATTCTTCAGGTTTTTTGAGTAATTAAGCAAACCAAGTATAATAAATAACACGAGTAGGTATAATAACATTACGTCGTCATAATGACTTCAAATCGTCAAAAAAATAGTTCATTATCAAAAAATCAGCAACAGATTACGAACTTCATAAAAAAGAATATTCGTAAATATATACTATTTCTAATTCTCGTTACCTTGTATTTACTTTGATATGCAATAATAATTTATAAAGTTGATTAATAGCTGCTGAGCTAACGAAAGATTAACGTAGCTGCTCAGTCTAGCTAAATATTTGAATTAATACAGAAAACATTCATATTCTATAATAGCTATCCCGAATATTCTCGAACGTGTAGGATCCGAAAACTCTGGGATTGTTCCCTATATATCGCTGCGTTATAGAAAGGTCTTAGCAACCCTCGCTGGATTAAAAAAATCTTTATAATTTCCTAATAAATAGCTTTATTATATGTTTTATTAACATATACATAACCTTTTCAATCACTTTTATTTTGTATGTACGAGATTTAAAATGTATCACTTTACTTTATGGATAATGTTTTGATTGAGAGCATACGAGATATAGATGAATACATGTATTGAAGGTATTGAGAACAAAATATTTATTTTATATTGGCGTCTCTGGTTGCCTTATTAATATGTGTCTATAATCTTAAAAGTGATAAAATTGTACTGCTTAAGCAAAAACAAGATTTGTAAAGAAAAAAAAATTCTATGTAGTTATTATATAAAAAAAGTTGAACCGTTTTCGACATTTTAACCTTATTACTATTACCACCATCCCGTAGTGTTCCACTGTTGGCAAAGGCCTCCCCATTTTCGCCAGTCACTACGATCTTCTGCTTTAAGTTGCCAGTCCCGCTCATAAGCATCCAGCTCGTCCGTCCATCTCATGCGATTTTAACCATATACAGCCATACTTATAAACGCAATTTAAATTAAATCATTGCTTAAAGATAGCTCCGTCACTGTTTGTCATTAGCCAGTGGTAAGAGATGGCAATAGTTTAAGCGCTGTTTATCTTTTGACATATTTTTATAAGTAAGGTCAATTATCTCTAAAACGGGAATTCATAGTCAGGGCGAAATTACTCTGTGGTCAAGAGTTGAAAAGAAACCCGCCATCCTTCAGATAATATTATTAATTGTGACTATAACTCCAATACTTATTTACTCACAATGTGGAATTGGCGTTCGCTAACAAAGAAAGGTTGATTGGATGTCGTTCTCGTTTAGTTTTTTATTTTAAATGCATTCTTATTTTATGTTCCTCAACGAGAACATCTATCACATAAAACCGACTAAATTCGAGTGAAGTGACATTTTATCGAGCGTTTCGTGGGTATCAATCAAACCACAGCAGACATAACGAATTAAAACGGCCATGTGGCCGGAAAAGTGGCGCAAAATACTTGAGAATGAGCTCCTGTCTGTCACAAATTTGGTAGTTTTTTCGGTGGTCCTATAATAAAAAATGCCTTCCCTTGAAAATGAAACAGAAAAAAACTTTTTTAAAATACTCCTTTTTTTCTTAGAGTTTTAAGATTTAATGATATTTTAAATAAAACAATGATAAAGTAAACTGGCGACCGCTATGAGAACCGTTACACAAACGGTGTGTGATAGCCTTTCTATTTTGTATTCCGTGGGTCAAACAGCTAATGGTCAAGCAGTTTGTTACCAATGATAAAAGATAACTATTATTAAAAAAATGCAAGCGTGGTATAAAAATAAGACTAATTTGTTTTTCTATGTGTTGATAGTTCTGTATAACCAGAAACTGAAATAGCTGTGTAGCCACAATATAATAAAGCCTACCAAGCGTGTCCCTTTTTATAACGCTTTTATTAGCTTCACCTGTATGTATGTATGTATGTATGTATGTATTATGTATGTATGTATGTAACCGACCCCTTTGAGCTCGATTTTGTCCTACTTTGAACGATCAGATTTGATTCAAACTTTGCACACCTGTCAAAGGTCGATGACAATGCAATAATATGAAAAAAAAAAAAAAAAAAATGAAAAGAAATAAAAAAAATAAAAAAAAAACCACACTTTGAACGATCAGATTTGATTCAAACTTTGCACACCTGTCAAAGGTCGTTGACAATGCAATAATATGAAAAAAAAAAATGAAAAGAAATAAAAAAAAAAAAAAAAACCTACTTTGAACGATCAGATTTGATTCAAACTTTGCACACCTGTCAAATGTCGATGACAATGCAATAGTATGAAAAAAATATATGAAAAAAAATATGAAAAAAAATAAAAAACTAAAAAGTAAAAAATAAATTATAGTTTAAAAAACTAAAAAAAAACGCTTTTATAACAAATTGAACTAAAAAGTTAAAAATAAAACTGTAAAAATCAATTGAAAATTTATATTATTGTACAAAAAGCGTGGGGGGCTTGATTTTGATTGTTGTAAATATTTTATCAATAGTTTATTATATCTGAAGTTATTATAAAAAGCACCCCACGCTTTTTGTAAATAATATAAATTTTCAATTGATTTTTACAGTTTTATTTTTAACTTTTTAGTTCAATTTGTTATAAAAGCGTTTTTTTTTAGTTTTTTAAACTATAATTTATTATTTCATAGGTGCATTGACACATTTCTTATCTACACATTTTTTTTGTCCATTTCTTTGGATGACGATTTCTAGATACATATTAAAATGCCCTCTTGTGCATAATCTTATCAAAGTTCATAAATATAAAGAAAAAACCAAATAAATATATGCATATTGTCCCAAAAGTTACGAGCCGAGTGGGATTTGAACCTTTCCCTTAGATTCATTAATATAACTTGCCACGACTTGGCGTTTAAAACTGTATGAATTCAGGATTTTATTTTTCACAAGTTTGTCGTTCATTATTTAAACTGTAAATGGCGTGCAAAGATTACAATAACGGGGGTTTAAACTGTTATACTGGAGTAGGCGGCACAAAACCAACGCTGCCATTCCAGACGTCAGTGAAGTTCCAGTGGTCTATATAGATAGGACAATGATTTCTATACAAACTTTACTTAAATAAATCATTATAAAACTGAATATGTACAATGTATTATGAGCTGTCACGACCGTGAGCTGCGCCAAGGCGGCATCGGATGATTCTGCGGGCCCACCCACGGTCCTCGTCAAGACAATAAAAGCACATAACAAAACTATTTAAATGCTAACGTATAGATGTGAAACTCCAATGAAAATTTAAGCAGCCTCTCTACTTGTGCCTTTCTGTTGCTCTCCCCTGATTTACACGTCAGACAAGTTTCTACTGATTCGAGTCATAATTTTTGTTATATACCCAATTATAATTTTGAGAACCCACGAGATAAGCGTGTGTGTAAACAGGAACATATTTTGTGAGTTGAAATAGCGCCTGTTCGATGTATGGCTTCGAGAATCGAGGACAAGTGCGATACGAACTTATACGCGCGTTTCATTACAAACTGAACGCACGCACATGCGCATATCGTCGGTCGGATTTATTACCGGAACATTTCCGAAATCACGTTTTTTGAGATAAATATGCAGAATGGTTGGAAATTGAATACTCTATCCAAATCACTAACGGTATAACTCAAATTTTGGTTCTAGTTGACAGAAAACTACTTATTCCGTTTAAGAAAAGTTCCGTTCCGTTCCGTTTTCAAAAACTTTAACCCTCAATTACTCAAAATGTATAATTTTGAGATGTTCCACTAATGATTCTCACCGACGATATGCTAGCACTATTGCGTTTATTCTCGATGAGTGTATTTCAATGCTCGGGCGATATACGCTTACACGCTATAATGTAAGAGTTCAAAATCCATACGTCAGTACCATTACCTAATTCATCTAACCGCAACTACTAAGCGAAGTACATGACCTTTTTAGTGACCGCGTGTACTGTGATAGCGCGCGCCATCGCCCCGGGAGTCCTGTCCTCGCTGCTGGTGGACTGGTGGCTGCCTTCCCCCGAGTCGTGCTCCTTCTCGACGAGGTGGTACCTGGCGCGGAAGGCGACCAGATGCGCGTAGTAGGCGGGCGCCGGGATGGACACGGAGCGCGTGCAGCGCACGTACGTGTGGCACAGCTGGTACGTGAGGCACTGCAGCTCGTCCGAGCCGAAGTGGTTGTCGTCCCACAGCACGTGGTAGTGCGAGGGACGCGACGTGCCCTGCAACACAACACAACACCCGCGTCACCGCACTGCGCTCCTAGCCGCTATGTCCCCGCTATGCCCTCCCATGCGAGTACACTGACCTGGATGCCCTGGTGGCTGCACAGATAGAAGTCGAACTCGGTGGGGTGCGTGATGCCCAGGTCCACGGTGGTGCCGGCCGGGATGTTGCCCGACTTGCCCGACTGCTCCTTCTTGTCCGCGCAGAACAGACGCGTGTGGTGACGCTTCTGGACCACGATGAAGGTGATACCAGGTTTGTACTCTGCTTCCAACTTAAACATAATATACATAAACGTTAGTCGCCATTTTCATACAGCGCCGTCTTATGTACGACTCATCATGACGCAAGCTCTTCTGACAACGGTAAGTTCGTGCTGTAACACGTGCATAAACTGCCCCTCAGAGATGCGGACGCGGTATATTATGATGACTATGTTTTTATAAACTAATACGATCTACTTACGGTGTGTTTGTCTTGTACTCACCTTGATACAAGCTTCTCTGACAGCGGTAAGTTCGTGCTGTAACACGTGCATAAACTGCCCCTCAGAAATGCCGTCGCGGTACATAATGATGCGATGCGGTTTGAATCCGCCTGTACTTTTGTAAAACATTATGAGCAGCTCTTGAACCATGCTGCTCATTTCCTGCACAATCTCTTGTCTGAAATCAAGGTCACTTAACTTACTTTGATTTGTGAAGCATATCCGTATGACTTACATTAGTAAAGACGGAGTGATAATAAGCAAGTGGAATCCATGACGTAGTTTTGGGCCTGACACGCATAAGCCAATCGAACGAGTAGAACGAATCGGAAACCAGAATGAGATGGATATACAACCGCAAACAAGTTCTATATCTGTCTCGTTCTAGTTTTTAATGAATACAGTATGTACACAGCGCGTGCATTTCATGAACCAGATAAGGTAGTCAAGCAAAATTGTTTGCTTATTATTACTCAGAGAACTGAACAAAAGTAACTCATTATAATTCACGATTTTTTTATAAATTCATCTAAAGATTTAAAGAAATAACTGATGGAGAGCACTTACGGCCGTTCCCAATTTTCAATGTACATAATCTCTTGTTTAAAAATAGAAAACAACTTACATTTTATTCAACAACAAATTGACTGACTATTCTATCCCCAGTAGGGCAAAACAAGAGATACATTGAATATTAGTACTGGCCGTTAGTGAATTCAATTTTTTTAAATATTATTTTAGGTTATAACATGCAAAACAGGTTTATGAGAGCAACTAATAGATGTTTTGATTTCATAGCACTGACTGTTAGTACATGTAGTTTGTACATGAGAAAAATCAGTAATACGAAACAACATTAATTTAGTAGTGACATTATCGACTCGTTTTCGTTTTTACAATGGCACCATGTTGGAAACCGCTGTGCTTATGGGGAAAAGAAAGGATGGGGACAGTTAAGTGGACATGTAATGGTTACAAAAAACTTATATTTTGGTAACTACCTGTGTTGTTGCACGCGTACGGTGGCGGCGTAGCGCGAGGGATGCGCGTCCATGGAGCCGACGACGGCCGCGATGGAAGGCTTCTTGTTGTCTCCGGCCGGCGGATGCGTCACGTCCACGCCCAGGAATATAACCGGCTCGTTGAACACCTGCGCACAGGGCACTCCAGCTAACTAAGTATACCGTGGTATGGTAGCGAGTCACGTGTCACTCGCAGTACACTGTACGCACCTTGGGCCGCAGCGACGGCACGAGGATGGAGTTGATGCCGCCGAGCTTCACGTTGATCTTGAGGCAGAGGTTGCTGAGCGTCTGCGGCGACGTCTTGTTCACGTTCTTGGCTTGCACACACTGCGTGGCCATGCCTAGCACCGTGTCGCCCACGCGCTTCACCTCCGCTGTAACCGCAACCGTACTCTATATTATATACTATACTACAGCTAGGTATATACACGTACCGTGCACACCCCGGCATCACCACCACCACTTACTCTAGTGTAGATGGTATAGTGTGGTATAGTATAGCTAGGTATGCATATACACGTACCGTAGACGGGCGTCTTGCCCGGCAGCACCACCACCACGAGCTGCAGCGACACGAACGTGGACTTGAGGTACTTGAACATGGGCTCCACCTGGTCGGGGCCCGTCGCGTACTTGCAGAAGCACGGCTGACCGATTATAGGCATTCCGGCGTCGTTTGAGATCTTCTGTAGTTGCTGTGTGAAGTTTCTAAAACACAAATAAGACATTTTATTATACAACTATGTAATTTGATCATACTATCTGCTGGTTCTAAGTTTAAAGCTAGGCTGAAGATATAAAAGAAATCGTGTATCACTTGATTCATGAAACCTAACAAAGCCATCTCCGCTAGGGGAGATAAGCCAAACTAAACCACTTGATTTTTAACAGCTGATACTAACTTGAGCGCGTCTTCCCTGACGGTGCGTTGCGGCGCGAAGCAGGCGATGGCCCACACTCGGATCTCCACGCCCATGAAGAACTGTTTGCCGCGCATGTCCCACACACCTTGGTTTGGCAACGCCTGCTGTGGATAAGCGACGAGAACCACTAGTTTTTCTTGATAAAGTTGGTAGAGGTTACTCAAAGGCAAGAAACGAAAAAGTACTACTCAGAACAGAAGTACCTAGTCATAATTTACTGATTTAAATTGAGGCAGTTTGGACCTGAATTTAATCTTAATTCTATAAGCAAATACGACTCAAAACACTATTTATGAATGCCAAGAGACATTTAACATTTTTATTACGCAAAATACTCCTTAATAAAGGTTTTCGCAAGCTCAATGATTGAGTGGTTGGGCGTCCTACCGCTTCTTATTTCGCTTCGTGGTCGGCACTCGAAAACCTTTATTGAGGAGTATTTTACATCGTAAAAACCTTAAAATGACTCTCGTCTGAAACTCTCGTCCATTGAGTCTCAATGGATCGACGAGTAAATAAATAAATAAAATAAGTACGCCTCCATTTCGAGGTTAGGACTTGGTTGTGTGGGATAATTAAGATACCTGTCCGCCGAGTGAGGAGACCCGTCCGCCGTACTGCAGCTTGGGCGGCGGCAGCACGCGGCCGCGCACCTCCATCATGTTGTTGGAGATGGTGAGCCCGAACTCCTTCACGTACAGATCCGTGTTGAAGTTGGCGCGCCGCACCAGGTTGTTGATCTCTCGCTCCCTGCGCGCACACACACACACACACCCGAATTACACACACTCCGCCAACAGTACTGTACAGCGACATCTAGCGGCACTCACCGGTCGGGGGCCGAGCGCGCGGTGGCTTTGATCATGGTCGACGTCTGCATATCCGTCAGCTTCTTGATACATCGCTGTCCCGGGACTATGTTGCACACTTCGAGAGGGAGGTAGGTGTGTTTGTGCTCCTGGCCCACTTGTAAACACGGTAAGTGTGGGTACCTTAATTTCATTTTGTATTTGTCACAGAAATATTTTGCTACTGTACATTCAACTGTTTGTCCATTTTCCAATTGAAGGGGGAATCTAAAAATTTTAAAAAATAGTTTATTTTCATTTCCTACCTACAATCACTAATTTTTTTTCAAAGCCAAGTATTGGTAGTACTTACGACTGCATTTGTGCAGGCCTTCTTGTCACATTACATACTCTGTATTTTCGCTTCATTGTACCACAATGCGTGATTTCTATTTTTAATCCTTTAATTTCTTTAGTGAATTTGACTCTTTGCGAGTCAGTCAAAGGTTTCCTTTGGTCATTTATATCTCTTATATCTAGTACTTCGCACATAAACTCTATAACGGGTTGTGCTTTGTAAAAGGCGGTTGCAGATACTGAGAAATAAAAATAAGCAAATTAAAATGCTTAGTTGCATTGCAGCTTACTTTTCAACATAATCAAATGACAGTTATGTATCATGTAGTCATTCCATATTGGGTAGTTACTGTTAGGATTTAGTTACATAGGCTATGTAACCAAAACATGCTGTAAATAAATATTTACCATCAATATTCAGCATCATTTTCCATTGGCTGGGTCTTACGGACTGGTGAAAGCCGAACCACACCTCTCGCCCTCCGCCGAGCGGGTGGTAGTACCCTTCCGGAGATGAGAAGAACGATCTTCCCACAGGCGTGTACATCATAGATGGGAGATGCCTCATTACTACGTCCAATGCAAGAATGGCGTCGTGAGGAATCTGTCGGGTTCGTCCCTCAAGAGCTTCTTCTAATGCAAATAACGATACCTGGAAATACACAGTGATACTATAGAAAAAAAAAGTATTTATTATGGCACATTGAGTTACAGGGAGGATTAAGAGAAAAAAAAGATTAAAAAAAAGATTCTAAATTTTTTAAAGAGGATGTTGTACATTTTTCATTTTTTTTTTTATTGGCATGTCTCAAAAAAATCCTTGTGTATGGAATTAAAAGGTTAAATTATTAAATTATATCCTATAATTAAAAGGAAAAATTATTTGAATTTTTTTTTAAATAATAGGCCAAGTTTTATTTTTATGTAATACTAACCAAGTCATTAAATATCCCTATTCATATTCTGATTGTGATGAACAGTGTACAGAGTTTTAATCAACAGGATTAAAACTGTATGATAAGGAAAATTTTAAGGAAAATATTTAAATATTAACTACTATTTGCTGCTATAGGTACATTGGAAATTGTTGCATAAGCTAATAAAACAAAGGGTGGTTCAAGGTTATTGATAATTTAGTGGGAAGAAGAATTTGATCACTATATTTAATTGATTCAGACATCGAAATACAATTCAGACATCAAAATCAAAATACAAAATACATTTCCACTTTTCTCAAACTTATGATTTAAATGACTATGATGCTCCAGGTACTTAGTCATGATTTGAAAGTAGCATTGCTGAAAAGTGTGATGATGTAAAAATAAAATAGTTTGTTTACCTGAGCTACCCATTTGATAGCCACCCGGAATACTCTATCCTTTCCTTCTCCAGGTAATGTTACTTCCAAATCCACTCTATCATTGCCTATAGGAAGTGGATCTCTAGTATATAAGTTGTTTCTTCCATCAAACACAGGCTTGATGGCTCCAAATATTTTGTTGTAGCTGTGTACCATACATTCAACAATTTCTCTATTGACCTGGAAATACAAAGAAAATTCATATCTTTCTTATTTGTGAACTATCATACATGAGTGGATGATGCCAGTCATGTCACATGTTTGTAATTTTAATGTTAGACCTGCGTCAAATATTAAGAAAGTACTTGAAGTGTTCTGTTTTATACCTTTCTTGGACATTTATCAGGCTGTATACTGACATCATAATGATGTACAAAGCCTCTAGGCATTGATATTTGAAAGTGGTTAGCTCTCAGCATAATGGGTCTTCCTTCATGGCCAAGGTTGGGTCGCCGAGGACAGGTCAAGATGGGCAAGTCCGGTGGAGGGGCAACAGGAGACACAAGGGCTACAGCACCGGCTCCGGCTACGGGCAAACCAGTGGCAAGCGGTCCGGTGGGTGTGGTGCCCACAGCAGCAATCGCAGCCCCCGGAGTACATGCTCCCGGAGTTACAGCCCCTGCTGCTCCAACAGTAGCACTGCTTGTTTCCCCAGATGCAGCTGAAATGCAAATTTGTTTCATGACTATTTTATTCTAATAACAATAAAATTATTAAAGTATGGAGGCAACAACTAGTTGCTAGAATATTGTTACTTCTTTAATAACAGGAAAACTGCATGTAAGCTGTAAGCTTATGTATTTGGGTTAGTTGGATACAATATGCCATGCTTCAAGCATTTGTAAGAAATAATTGGGAAACTTTTGATAACTATGCGAAAAATATTGTAAAATCGATAACCTTACCCAGTATAGTTATGGGATACATCAGAAGTTGCAAATTTCTAGTTTGGCTATTAAATACAACAGACAGGTAAGCACTTTGTAGACTAACAAGTTTTAAAGCAAAGCTCTTTGGCTTTCAACCATACACAATCAGAAACAACGATCCTTGGTAAAAACTATCCCGCATGTATTTTAGAGAAGACCTACAGAACAAAACACAACACATTAAAAACAGGTAAACTACGTTCATGCGAACTTTAGCAGGTTGCCATAACTCGTGTCGCCATTATTTCTCGGTTACACTTACATGCAAACTCACCTTGACCACTGGGGAACATATTAATATAGGAATTGTTTCGTTGATTTTTGTTAAAAGCTAAAAATCAACCAAAAAATCAACGAAACAACACAGACATAACCCACTTCATTCGAGCACGATGACAGTAATATTAAAGTGTTACCATACACTATTGCTCTCACCAGTGCAATAGTAAAATATATATTGAGATGTTCTGCTTGCGTTAATTATTTTCTTATTTATTAAATTTCATACAATTGCAAACTACGCCCAAATGGTTAAAAAACTTACAAACTCTTTTAAAAATTCTGTAAATGATCGATCTAATCACGACTACTTGAACAAACATACATGCAAATGTAAAATATTTATAGGAACATAGTTTATTATAATCTGGGATCAAGATCTATCTATTAAAATCAATAGTGTTCTATGAAAACCAACGCAGAGAGAGACACGACCTGCTTTTTCGAAATCTATGAAGTATGAAATATTAAATTTAGAAAAACCAGCTGGCAGCACCACCTTTGTGCTGCCTGTGGAAATATTGAGATTGTTGCCATAGCGTGTTTTTTTTGTTTGCAATGTGTTTCATAACTTAAATCTATGGTTTTTAGGCAAGGGTTATGTTTGGTTATGTTACAACACTACCTACCGAAAAACCCGTTTAAGTTGCCAAGTTGACTGTCCCCCCCTTGGAAGAATAGTAGGTCCATGGTCCCCCCAATACAATAGATTGTCTGAGTGTTAACCACAAACTAATAGGATGCTGTGGTAACCTATAACTTTGCTCCATGACTGCCGCAGCTGCCAGCGGGGGCGGCCCGCGTGCGTAGTTGCTATTCTACGCTTCACACTTCATTTTGTATGGGTCTGACAGAGACAGATTTGTAGCGGCTAAACCCATGTAGTCTGCACTTGATTCCATAATACCTAGCCCAAGACGCAGAGTGCGTGCAAGTTCTTTCATATTTTTCATGAAATGTATTAAAAATTGATAATGCTCTTCTTGATCTCATCAATCAATCTGGTCGCGTACACAGAGAAAGAGTAAGTTTTTTACTCTGTTTGTCTGCATTTCTTCAACCATCCGTTGGGGAAGTGAGGGTAAGAATCGAACTAATGGCTTTGCCCCAAATGCCTTCCATGTGGGCGGCTTTACGTTGGCCTTAAAATTATGACGGCTAGTCTAGACAAATGCTTCTTGTAGCATGCTGAGGTGGCTTCTTGTAGCATTTGGTCAAATATAGCCTTGGAGGAATTAGAAATGGAGGCGTCAACGTTTAAATCCACGAACAATATTTTCTGCCAAAATTGACGGGGGACGAGGTAAACACGCATGGCACACGCGCATAGCAAAATCCTATTCATGTAAACACACATTGACAATCTCGCACACGATCTTAAAATTTGCACACAAATAAAAAATATAACGTAGTTACGCAGTGTCAAGACTCACATTAGGATAATCTCTAGTGATGGGCATTCAGTAAGACCGGTAAAATGAACGATGAATAAAATAATGAATGAAATGGGTTTTTAGGTACAGGTAATAGTGAGTGTTATGAATAAGTTATGCACAACAGGTTTCACATTTTGTAACAGTCAGAAAATAAAAGAACTGAATTTAGTTGTTATGTTTTATTAATGGTTATAAGTTTGAATCAATAGTTCTTAACATGTTATAGCATAGTACACATAAGTTTAGTCTTTTATTGAATAATTGAAAAATATATATAAAGTGAAATCACATTACATCGTCAGCCTTCACACCACAGCGAAGTTTGTAGTTCTGCCTTCTAAGCCGGAGGCGTTGGTTCGATTCCCACCAAGAACAAATATTTGTGTGGTGAACGCAGATGTTTGTTTGCCCGAGTTTGAGAACTTTCTGTAAAATGTTCCGAGCAAATCACACTCGTTCTTGTTGCATGCCAAGTTGTTTTTTGGCCAAAAAGTTTTGTCCACTCTTCAAGCAACAGGGTTTTTGGAAACCTGCACAGGACGTAAAAGAAATATAAAATAAGCAAAAAAAATGTTATCACTACGCCCACGACTTTATTTTTGAGTATGATGTCATGTCCTATTTTATGATGAGTAGAGGGTTTGATGACTGGTACCTAGGATAACCATATTGTGGGATTTGTGAATAAATGTAATCCGATATTTCGTGGCGGCAGCCATCTCGGACCGATTTTCATCAAAAATAGCTAAGAACACTCCCGACTATTTACCTTTCAAACAAACAAAAAACTAAATTAAAATCGGTTGATTCGTTCGGGAACTACGATGGGACAGACAGACACACACACAGACACCGCAAACTCATAACATCCCGTCATTTTTACGTCGGGGTATAAAAAGCACCAAATACGTGAATCAGACAACACATTATGTGATAATAATTTAACGTTTATTTTATCATTCATTCATTCATCAATTTCATTCAACTTTTCCCAACACTATGCCTTCTACCAAGGTATAATCTGTCGTAATACTGTCGCTAATCTGTCGCAACCGGTATTTCTTTTGAACTAAAATTCTACAAAATTACAAACACAATTGACAAAATAATACTCCCTTGTGGTAGGAAATACCATGTTCCCGGAAATTTGATGTCTCTGATCGTCTTTTACAAGAAACTTCCATGCTATTCACCATTTTCGTGGAGCTCCACTTCGCGACATGAAACGACACACAATGGCTGCAGTTGCGAGTAAAACAGTTTTATTTAAAGGATATGATCGAGGTCGGTATATGACCAGCAGAGGGGAAAGCCCTGTATTGACATCTCCATTTCTAATTCCTCCAAGAATATAGCGCACTCCAATATTGTCTGCCTGACGAAGAGTCAGGTGAGCCCAAAAGCTAACGGAATATCAGGTGGCTGGCGTGGCCGTGTGTGCAGCGGAGCAATTGCGATGAGATGAGCGTGTCATTCCTGACGTATCTTCCCGCTCCTGGTAGAGGGATATTTGGCTGTGCTTGGAATCAGTAGCGATTGGTAGCAGAGCACAACGTGTACATACCACGCCGGCATTCTCGCATCGGCATCTTGAACACTCCAACTTCGTTCTCAGTAGCACTGGCAGTCTGGACTGGACGATGAGACAGGTAGGAGCGGGTCGGAGCATTCGCAGGGGCCGGCGCGGCGGCGCCGCGCGTTTAGTTTATCGCGCGCTCGACTTGAGCGTTCATTGTCAGTGATCTGTCGATGTCTTGTTCTCCAAGCTTTGTCATTGTCAATGTCATCAGAATTTTACGTAATGTTAATGTCATTCCATTTGAAGGATGACATGACGTCCATTCAACAATTTCATTGTCTTGGCCATTCATTCATGTTGTACAAGCGAAATTTTACGTTCCAATTAAAGCTTTCTTTGTGAGATGTTCTAAATTCTTCAATGTTATGAACAAAACAATTCATAAAATTCAGTGCTACGCATCGTCATTGCATGCGAGCGATAAATAATATTCATCAAAATGTTTCCTGTTGGCCAAGGTGAGGTGTGGCTAAAAGCAAGAACTGTTCATGTCTCAGAGGCCTATATTTGGTTTCGTGTTTCGTCGTGTGATAACTTCTAATAAGAACATACACCACGACTTGCAATGGGATTAGTCCTTCAACATCTTTAATCAGCGGAAATTGGTGACAAACATCAATAATTTTACCACTCAAGATAAAGTTGCTAAGTACACAAATAAGTAGGCCAACTGTTTAGACGCCTATGCATTTTGGCTGTGAGGAAAAGAGGTCACGTCGAATGGTGTATGTTATTGTTTCTAAATTGGGGCAGGATAAATTTAGTAATGTGTCTGTTCAGGTCCAGCAGGTGACATAGTTGGTGCGGCGGGCGGAGGTGGCGCGGGCGCAGCCCCTGTGGTGGGTGGCGGTGCCTGCGCTATCGGACCAGCCCTCCCGCCGATCGCAGCCGCACCTAACGCGGTACCAGCGCCTGGTGCTGCCGGGGCGATTGTCCCTGTTGGATCTCCTGTGCCCGCTCTCAACTTGCCAAACCTGCCCTGCCCACGGCGACCAGACATTGGCCATGAGGGAAGACACATCACCCTCCGGGCTAATCACTTTCAGATAACTATGCCTAGAGGCCATGTACATCACTATGAAGTGCTTATTGTGCCAGACAAATGTCCCAGAAAGGTAAGAAGTAAAAACTTACACCAAAAATTGAATATTGTTTCTGTCATTATTGATCATTCCATTTGTGTTTGGTAATGGAAATGAAATCTCAGAATAAAGATGACAAGCATTTAGAAGATTAAGCAACAAAATAAATCAAATACCAACAGTAATGTAATAGCAACAGGTGCAAGGTCATTGAACTTGTCTAACAACATTTTTGCATAATCTTAACTGGTTCCTGTGGGTTCCAGGCAGGTGTGTTGTCAATGAACTTGTTCTAGGCTGTGACAGCTTTTTTGTTGGATGTATTACTGGTTTAATAAAGTTGTATAGATTCAAAATATAGGATGATGATGTCATCTGGCCTATTCAATAGCAATCCAATAGGATTCAAGTTAGACTTAATTTATGATCTATAGAAATTTCATAGAAAACAAAATAAATTAGCCACAATATGGCTTGATAAAAAAGTTCACATCTTGTATAACATTTTTGATGTTATACTAAATTTCACACAAAGGATAGAGTTATTATTAATTAGGTACCTACTTGATTTGATAAATTCATCTCTTTTACCTTAATGCTAATTAATTACCTAAAATTGTTACTATGCGAATTTTGATCCCAAAATATTGTTTCAAGCGACCTGGAGACAGCTCTCAAAATTGTTCTATCAGGTTCAGTACAATACAACCTTAAATTAATTTCAGGTGAACAGAGACATTGTGGAAACCATGGTGGACCGCAACAACAAATACTTTGTAGGCCTGAAGCCTGTTTTTGACGGGAGAAGCAACATGTATACAAGGGACCCGCTGCCTATTCCTGGAGACAGGCTCGAATTAGAAGTTACTTTGCCCGGAGAGGGGAAGGACAGGGTGTTTCGTGTGTCAATTAAATGGGTCTCTCAGGTAATATTTTTATATAATTTAATCTTGCACATCCAACACTGAAGGTTTTCAGTCCACGAAGGTCGACGGGATTGGAAAATCTGGAAGGAGACCTGTGGCCAGCAGTGGGACAGAACAGGTTATAAAAAAAATATTATACTAAGTTACTTTTGCATGTTGCTACAACAGCACCTACATTATCATCACTATCTGCAACCCGACTAAACCCATTGCTGGGCTCGGCTTGGGCCTCTCTTTTCTCTTGCTCACTCATTGGGCTACCCACACCCAGACAAAATTGAATATGCATGCAAACATACTTTCAACTTTGGCATCTTGCTCAAATGATACTGCTGTAGCTTTTTCGGATAATAATAACGCTTTTTTCTTGAGAAGACAACTGAAACCTGAATTCATATGTAAAATATTTTTCTTTGCTGCATTTTAGGTGTCATTTTCTGCACTAGAGGAGGCCTTAGAAGGGCGAACAAGACAGATTCCCCATGACCCTGTATTAGCTTTAGATGTAGTTATGAGGCATTTGCCTTCTATGATTTACACTCCTGTGGGAAGATCGTTCTTCTCATCCCCGGAAGGGTACTACCACCCGCTCGGAGGTGGACGAGAGGTGTGGTTCGGCTTTCACCAATCGGTGAGGCCCAGCCAATGGAAAATGATGCTGAATATTGACGGTAAACATTTCATTTTTAAGCATGGTATGAGGCTTAGCCTTCTTGCTCGTTTTTTTTGCCAATGTTTCTGCTGTATGTACCCACTATTTCTAATATTTTTTACTTACAGTATCTGCAACTGCTTTTTACAAAGCACAACCTGTTATAGAGTTTATGTGTGAAGTACTCGACATTCGAGATATAAACGAACAAAGAAAGCCATTAACGGATTCACAAAGAGTCAAATTCACGAAAGAAATCAAGGGATTGAAAATAGAAATCACGCATTGTGGTACAATGAAGAGAAAATACAGAGTTTGTAATGTGACGAGAAGGCCTGCACAAATGCAGTCGTAAGTAACTGTTGTGTTTATGTACGGAATAGGTACCTACCTACCACGCTACACGCTTTTAAGGTTATACCAACTATTTGTTTCAGATTCCCTCTTCAATTAGAAAACGGACAAACAATAGAATGTACAGTAGCTAAATATTTCTTAGAAAAGTATAAGATGAAGCTCAGATTTCCTCACTTACCGTGTTTGCAAGTGGGCCAGGAGCACAAACACACCTACCTCCCTCTCGAAGTGTGCAACATAGTCCCGGGACAGCGATGTATCAAGAAGCTGACGGATATGCAGACGTCGACCATGATCAAAGCCACCGCGCGCTCGGCCCCCGACCGGTGAGTGCCGCTAGATGTCGCTGTACAGTACTGTTGGCGGAGTGTGTGTAATGTGGGGGTGTGTGTGTGTGTGCAGGGAGCGAGAGATCAACAACCTGGTGCGGCGCGCCAATTTCAACACGGATCTGTACGTGAAGGAGTTCGGGCTCACCATCTCCAACAACATGATGGAGGTGCGCGGCCGCGTGCTGCCGCCGCCCAAGCTGCAGTACGGCGGACGGGTCTCCTCACTCGGCGGACAGGTTATAACACAATCACTTACTTACTACCCTCAGGCACACTAATGTACCTATTATTGAAATAGAACCTCAACTTGCTTTACTGCGGTCATTATTTAACCTACCTAAATTATCATTATCATAGATTATTATGGTGAATTCTAACCATTAACCAAAATTACTAGTTTTAATTAAGTAACTTTTTATTTCTTACCCTAGCAACGTTTTATAAAACTAACTCAGCCCTCAGGGGGACGCTAGAAATAAATTTTAGCAATATAATAATACTATGGAACTAACTCAGTTGACCTAAAAATAAATAGAACAGAGTTGACTCAATCTCGACTCTGTTCTGTTTGTCACTTAAAATTGTAGCACTTGTTCCAGGCACTGCCAAATCAAGGTGTGTGGGACATGCGCGGCAAACAGTTCTTCATGGGCGTGGAGATCCGAGTGTGGGCCATCGCCTGCTTCGCGCCGCAACGCACCGTCAGGGAAGACGCGCTCAAGTTAGTACCACATAGAACATACAATTACTGACGGAAGATTCGCCATTTTTCAGAAAAATTGGTCCATTTTCGCTGACTGACATTTTTACACAACGGCTCACTTCAGACCCACCAACATCCGTCGGCAGTGTTGTATTATATGATAGGTAATCTATTATCGTGGTATTCTATAAATAAGATATTTCTTATATTTACAGGAACTTCACACAGCAGCTACAAAGGATATCGAACGACGCCGGTATGCCTATAATCGGTCAGCCGTGCTTCTGCAAGTACGCGACGGGCCCCGACCAGGTGGAGCCCATGTTCAAGTACCTCAAGTCCACGTTCGTGTCGCTGCAGCTCGTGGTGGTGGTGCTGCCGGGCAAGACGCCCGTCTACGGTACGTGTATATACATACCTAGCTATACTATACCACACTATACCATCTACACTAGAGTAGTGGTGGTGGTGCCGGGGTGTGCACGGTACGTGTATATACCTAGCTGTAGTATAGTATATAATATAGAGTACGGTTGCGGTTACAGCGGAGGTGAAGCGCGTGGGCGACACGGTGCTAGGCATGGCCACGCAGTGTGTGCAAGCCAAGAACGTGAACAAGACGTCGCCGCAGACGCTCAGCAACCTCTGCCTCAAGATCAACGTGAAGCTCGGCGGCATCAACTCCATCCTCGTGCCGTCGCTGCGGCCCAAGGTGCGTACAGTGTACTGCGAGTGTCACGTGACTCGCTACCATACCACGGTATACTTAGTTAGCTGGAGTGCCCTGTGCGCAGGTGTTCAACGAGCCGGTTATATTCCTGGGCGTGGACGTGACGCATCCGCCGGCCGGAGACAACAAGAAGCCTTCCATCGCGGCCGTCGTCGGCTCCATGGACGCGCATCCCTCGCGCTACGCCGCCACCGTACGCGTACAACAACATAGGTACTTATTATATGCTACTGATCCGCATCCTAAGACAAGATTTAGCTAGCTATTTTACTGAAGAAAACAGAGCAGATTTTAAGTCGCTGACAACCGTACAACAACTCGCTCGGACATTTCACCATTATGAAAGATATAAGACCATCGAAATAATTGATTAAAAATCGCACATTGCACATAGTTGGGCAAAAAACAATTAGGGTCCCAACAAGCTGTCCTATACTCCAAAATTTACTGGTTTTCGTACTTACTTATGTTTAAATTGTTGGTAGGAGAACTTGTTAGGATCTTTGTTTTTCAACGATTTTGTGAACTACAATTTTTCATAAATCAGTCCAGTGATTTTATATCTTTCAAAATGTGCGACTGAAAAGGTCATTGACGATAGCCTGCGCCGGAAAACGGAGACTTGCTCCAAAGCAACCCGATTACACAATCAATTGATATATTTTTTCTTTCAATTTTGATTACTGCCCATATCGAGAAAGCATAAAGTAAACAATTTAGGCGAAACTTATTCAATTTTACTTTAAAGAACTTTGATCACCTTTGGTGTGTATACCAAGGCAGGTATACAAAAAAGCGAAGTACGGTATCTAAGAAATAAATCCGATTTCAGTTTTTTCCGAATCAATTCTTCAGAGTTAAAATAGCTAGATCTAAATCTTTTCTTACAGGATTTTGAAAATGCTTTTCCAATGTAGTTTAATTTATCTTAAATTTTTCGAAATATTAACCAACATAAAAAAAGACTTATGTTTTTAATTTTTATTTTCAAATGGATTTTTGTTGTTTCTTTTACATATTGCTCTTTTATTTTATTTTTAGGTTTACAATTTTATTTCTTTTTTAACATGTTTGTACTTCATAGACATTCTATGGAGTACTCACAAAAACCTTTTGATTTCAGACAAGATACCGTCCAAGAGATGAGTAGTATGGTTAAAGAACTACTGATAATGTTTTATAAGAGTACCGGCGGATTTAAGCCGTATAGAATCATTGTTTACAGGGACGGTATCTCAGAAGGACAGTTCCAACATGTGTTGCAATATGAACTGATTGCTGTTAGAGAAGCATGTTTAGCGGTAAGTAAAATATACTGGAACCTATGAAGTCATTAATTCAAACTTTCGCATTGAGATGATGCCTTCTTGAATCTGCGTTTTCCAATTGCAGTTGGAAGCTGAATACAAGCCAGGAGTGACGTTCATCGCAGTCCAGAAGCGTCACCACACGCGTCTGTTCTGCGCGGACAAGAAGGAGCAGTCGGGCAAGTCGGGCAACATCCCGGCCGGCACCACCGTGGACCTGGGCATCACGCACCCCACCGAGTTCGACTTCTATCTGTGCAGCCACCAGGGCATCCAGGTCAGTGTACTCGCATGGGAGGGCATCGCGGGGACATAGCGGCTAGGAACGCAGTGCGGTGACGCGGGTGTTGTGTTGTGTTGCAGGGCACGTCGCGTCCCTCGCACTACCACGTGCTGTGGGACGACAACCACTTCGGCTCGGACGAGCTGCAGTGCCTCACGTACCAGCTGTGCCACACGTACGTGCGCTGCACGCGCTCCGTGTCCATCCCGGCGCCCGCCTACTACGCGCATCTGGTCGCCTTCCGCGCCAGGTACCACCTCGTCGAGAAGGAGCACGACTCGGGGGAAGGCAGCCACCAGTCCACCAGCAGCGAAGACAGAACGGTCGTAGCAATGGAACGAGCTATCAAAGTACACGCTATTACCAAAAAAGTCATGTATTTTGCATGATTCTAGCCACAAAAGGCTGTAAAATGGGCCACATTGATTTTTTACATATTTATACAATAATATGAACTGAAAGTGAAGAACTTAAGATTAATTAAGCGTTAAATGTCTATAAATGTATAGTTGTAAGTAGACTATTATTGTTTTTCAAGATTATAAGATAATAACTATGTTTTATAAATTTTATTATATTAAGTTTTGGTTTATGAATTGTTGTAGTGTGGTTAAGATACTGTTTGGTTATGTAGTCAGTACACTCATTAGTTTTACACTGTTTTACATAATGACCAAAATTTCATATTATGCAATAAACCTTATTTTCTCAACCTGTAAAATAACAAAACCCATGGATGACTATAATTTGAAAATCTGTATTGTAAGTAGGTATGTATTATAGGGTACAATACGGCGATTCTGGTCTGAAGTTGACCAGACTGGCTTCTCAGTAACTCTGCCTTCCGCGTCGTAGGTCGTGGGTTCGATCCCAACGAGAACACAGATGTCTGTTGTCTACGATGTCCACGTGGGCGCAACAAGCTGATGACTTCGTCTTACATACGTGCCGTTCTGTTCTCTGTCTGGGTGTTATATTGTATTATAAGTATGTATGAATTAATTAAAAAGTCTAAGTATTATACCAGCTATCTGGTTCCCAAAGTACGAGCTCTCCGCCACGACGAGCTTTGGGGCTAATTAGTGATGTGAGGATTGACCACAATTTGTTATGAAGGGTGTGCAAAAATTACAACGGAATATTTGCCGAACGGCTAACTTCAGACCCGCATAGATTGGCTCACCCTATCGTACTCTCGACTTGGACTTTCTCTGAAATAAAACAAATGAAGCAAAAGAGGTAGTTATGTACCTTTGATAAGATCATAGGGCAAGCAAGTATAAAAACCGTGTGCTCTGCATCGGAAATGGACGTAATTTTACCTATATGTTTTTATAATAACCACCGAGGCTAGTAGAGGCATATGGGGTAGAAGAGGTGTCGGGTTGCAGTGATAGCCACTGCTGCGCTTAAAAATTAAGAACTAATCGATTTTTCTATGCTTAGCGTAGACGTATTACACGAAGTATTCATTTTATGTACCTAGAAGGATCCAGGGTAGGAAGGCACTTAAACCTAACCCTTGATCAATTTATTAGTGTGATTTTTTAAACTTTGTGGTTAAGAAATAGGTCTGGTTAATGTACGGCCACTTAATGTACAACCAGTTGCAACGAATCCACTTTTTTCCACTGGGAAATTGCTAAGGCCCGTGTACTCCATACCAGATAAATATTTTGATTATTTTGTTTATCTAGCGATGAATAATTGTTCTAAAGAGGATAACGCCTTTGAGTTCATTGTAAAAAAAACCATTTAGCACTGCGGTGGCGGCCGCTACCGCGGCACGCTCGCCTTGTGCGTAATTTTTATGTTCTAACATAACATAACCAGTCCTAGTCGGATCTGCCCTATAAAGTGCCAGAACAAAAAAGAAAATCCATGTTTAAATTGCCACAGACATGTGACTCTGGCAGCGTAATAACGGGGTGTACAATATCATGAATATACATTATCGCCTCCCGTCATGTCACGTCATGTCAGTGTTACGCCAGTATCATGTGGGTGGTATGCCACTGTCATGTTACCTCGTAAATTTTAGAGGTTATGTTATTGTAGTTAGAGCTGTCTTCTTGCTATTTTTATCGATTTATCTTATCCCTTGAAGCATTATGTCCATTCCATTTAGTGGGACGTTTAGAAGATCAGGCGGTGTTGTTTCAGCTATTGGAAAGCAATTAAAAGGAGTGAATTTAAAGGCTGCAAAGAGGATTACTGTGAAATTCGATCCATTCGGCGACAACGTAACCCATACAAGGTATATTTTTATCGGTTTGGCGAACTTTATTGTATCAAAAGCAAAGTACCTATTCAGAGAAATAAATAAAATAGAGGACCAAACTGTTTCCATTACCCATGCCAGCTGCAATTGTTGATATACGCTGGAGTATCTACCTGTTTCTTTCATGATTTTCCGGTTTGTTTCAGAAATTTTCTGCATTACTTGAGTGCGCCTAAAATAGGTTTGACAAATCCTAATTGCGTTCTCAAGACTGAAGTAGTGTGTGACCGGAGTGAACCTACTGTTGATATTACTATTGTACCATCTATTGCTGGTTAGTTTCAATAGAATCTTTGAAAGTGGAAATAGAATTGGGCTTGATTGTTTATGGTGTCCAATACTACATGTATAAAGTTGTAGAATGAATTGTTAATACTTTCTTATTTTCAGAGACTGCAAATATTAAGAAAGTCACATTGAAAAGTGGGAATCTAACTTGCCTAGAGCTCTTTCAACTACTAAACAAACACGTCTCCTCCTTAGCACCGGTTGAAGCACCAACATCTACTATACAGACAAAGTCGGAGAAAAAGAAGACCAAGAAAAAGTAAAACAGAAATGGCTCGCTCGAAGGGGAACCAGCATGTTGTCGAGGAGTTATACAACCATATTCCAGCATTCACAGACATATTTTCTGAAGATTCATTTTACATTTTTGTTCTGTGTTTTGTGCTATCAACTTTCATTGTTGTGTTCATTCTATCTAGATTTATTACTCTGAAACCAAAAGATGATTAAGTAGTATTTAGTTATAATATGTGGGTTTATTATACAAAATAAACCTGTGTCATAATTTCTTGTTTCATTTTACTACCTATTCTTTGTGGACAGAAAAAACTAAAATTACTGTGTGGGTTCCACACTTTGAAATATACACTTTGTATGCTTCTTACTAGCAATAAAGAAACTATTTTCTCTAATCACCCAAAATAAAAACAATCAGTATATGTAAGAAATACTTTATTTCAACAAAGGTGTAAATTTTGCTGGCTATATGAAATTACTGTGATAGTTTTCAATAAATGTACACTGCAGCTGATGTTTTAAAACTCTTGAGCTCCCCAACGGATCTGCAACAAGGAAAAAAATCATCTTAGTATTTGATTTAAGATTCGTAACTTTCATTAGTGTTTCAGTATGACAATAGGGCAAAAACAAATGATAAAATCTATCGAGAATTCCACTTAGTTTTAAGTTAAACATGACTTACATCTGATACACGGGTTTTCTGTTTCCTCTCCACCAATGATGACAAAGCTTCTGAGCGCACAGCAAGAGAGTCAATCCTTTCAACGAGCTGCTGGTAAGGAGACAGTGGTTGGGCGCCCATCACCACGTGACCTAGTTTGGAGTCTATCTTAGCGTCCAATCGCGCGTTCCGGATGAGGTTTACGATCCAGCACTCAGCTTCATCTGGCTGCATATTCAAGTTTTCGGCTAACATCCTGCAATATATTCATTGTTTATATAGATAGTGCAATTCACGAAGACGCGCCCCTCGCGGGGTGCGGGGAGTTTGCTCCGAGCGGCAGTCGCGAACCGTAGTCTATTCATTGTAGTGTGAGTGTGCACTCGTAGGTAATTAGTGTGTACCGATAACACTCAAACATTGACGGAAGCTTGCACACATATACTATAAACGGTTAGGAGGAATAGTGGGGCGCGCCTGCGTGGATTGCACTATATACACCCATAATTATTAGTGCATATTTATTCAGGCTTAACCTACCTTGGGTACCTCATGTACGATTGGTACCTACTATTATATTATAACAAGTATTGTATTGTAACCCATTAGATAAAGCTAACTGAATAAATAAATTTCATTTCATATTCAAAAACAGTGCTTGAGTCTGAGCTTGAGCACTCAAGCATATTTTTGTAATTTTTCAATGGTGAACTGTCATAAAATCTATGCTTGAGAGTGTTTGAGGCTCGACTCAGACTCAAGCTTAGATATTTTGAGGGGATAAAAATTAAATTGGCAAGGTCTGCTAATTTAGTTTGTGCATGCGATGTTCCGGTATTGTAGTACCTACTTGTTTTTATTCTGTGGCAGAATAAAATAAATAATAGTTAAAATATGTAATTCAATAAATTTATTAAAAGTTATGAAATTGTTTTTTTATACTACTAGCTGATGAACCAATAATACACACCCAATGCTGATGACTTGATGAATGCGGCAGAAAGTCTCGAAGATCATGAGACGAGCGTTCTCGACGAATTCCTCAAGGCACGCGATAAGGAAGAAATCTGACAGGAGTACTGCCTGGCACTGGTTCAGTTTCCGGCGTGCCGCCTCGAAGTCAAAGTTCACGTACAGGTGCTCAATGAACTCTGTGATAGGGTCCCTGGAAAACAAAAGTACAGGATTAATATTTCAATCTTTAATTCTTCAATCTGTTTATACATACCAGACCAGCTAGCTAGTATATCCTATACCTACTTACCGCAAATATCAATAATAATGTGAACAATCATTTATTTTAACCGATCTAGAGTGCATAACTACATTAGGCTGCGCTCACTTTGGATCTGAAGGATTCATCTTTGGATTGGAAGTGAGCGTAACCTTATGGTATCTGTTTACATACCAGACCAGCTAGCTAGTTAGTAAGTCCTATACTTACGTACTTACCGAAAGTATTAATAATATTGTGGACAATCCACACAATCAAAGATAACCCCAAATTAAGAGCGGGTCGTGCGTGCGAAAATTTGAGATGCTTTTTTAAAAATTCATAACTAAATAACTAAGTGACATTATAAAAATCGCAAAAGGACTAATTGTAGACTATACATTTGAGATTAATTCGAATTTTGAACATGACATTCTATTTAACGCTAATGAAAATCGTATGTCAGCGTTAAATAGAATGTCATGTTAAATAGTATATTTTTTTAACACACTTAAATTCGAATTAATCTCAAATGTATAGTCTACAATTAGTCCTTTTGCGATTTTTATAATGTCACTTAGTTATTTAGTTATGATTTTTTTAAAAACGCATCTCAAATTCGCACGACCCGCTCTTAAGCACATTTTGAAGTATGGAAACCAGATAGCTGATATAATAATAATACTTATATATTTTATGTAAATACATGCTTAGAAGACAATATAATACCAAGAGAATAAACATCTATGTTCACCACACAAATATTTGTTCTCGGTGGGGATCGAACCCACGACCTACGGCGCAGAAGGCTGAGGTACTACCAACTGAGCTGAGAGGCCAGCCACATTAAAGATTATGTACCTGTAAGTGTAAGCTTCCTGTTGTATTACTTTGACGAGGTCCTTAAGTGCGTTTCTTCGCGATCTGTTGATGATGACGGCGGTAGCCAGGTATCGAAGGATGTGCGGGCACATTGTCTGAATCGCATTGAGGTACCTGCAAAATAAAACTGCAGATCAGAAATGGATCAAAAGTTTATAGTGGCATTCCATTGGTAAATGATTTTATTATAATATGGCTGGGTCTACAATGGTAAAGTAATCTCACTTTTCTGTAATCCAGAGGCATGGTAGACTGGTCCTCGGATTTCTTAATATACTGAATTCAGTTCACTAAAATCACCTAAAACCAAATTCACGTAGGTACCTAACCTACCTACATCCAAACATTACGTAAGCATACCTACTACTGATGATGGTAAAAGATCATACTCACAAAGGCTTGTACAAAAACATCTCTATGATGAGATCACGTCCCTTCACGTGATTGAAGAAGATAAAGAGAGACCAGTGAATTAGCCAAGTGCGTTGCTGCAACGCCTGCATGTTGGTGGCGGTGGCGCCAGCGCCGCCATTGTCAATGAACTCGCGCAGTTTCGTGAGGTCCTCCAGTGCTCCATCCCAGTTCTGTACTAGGACCTCTGAGGCCAGCTTTCCCCATAGCACGGGAAGGTAGTTCTGCAAAAAGTTTTAAATTTTGTATTACGCAGCAAGAAGTTTTAAAGTCTCTGGCAAGTTAAACTATGGGGTCGTCCTAATTGGCCAACGATCGTACGATCATACGATGCGTTTTCGTCGCACGACGAGATTAAACACACACATTTCTTTAGAGTGTCCAATTGAAGGTTGAAGTCATCGTACAATAACGCATACGCAGTTTCATCGTACGATGAAATCGCATCTCACCATCGCGCGATCGATGGCCAATTAGGACGACGCCTAAGAGTTTTTATTCATCGAAAATCAGTCACCAATGAGTTCCTAACCCTTATAATTATGGCCTTATTAAAACTGTATAAAAATGATTTTACGCTATGGTCATTTTACCTACTGTCATTCAAAGAAAAATGACAGCAGCAAAAATACTGATACATAAATTTGAAGATGGCTCAAATTTTTCTTTGCAAGTTACGATTCTGGAAGATGATAATAACGCAGGCGTCAGATTCAGCGAATGGACCGAAAGTATCGTTCAATCAAAAATCAGGGAACCAGAGAAATCATCTCGCTTGGTCGTAAAAATTGTTTCTGGTGAGGAATCTAAAAAAATAGATTTGGATAATTGCGCTCAAGTAATTAATAATACGGATTATTTAAATACCATTAAAAGGGAAGATATTGATTCCAATAAGCATGTTGATAATGTATCCATAGATGTGAAAAATCCACCAGAAGCAAAAGCCTTGGCAAATGCCTCGTCAGAGGCGACACCGCTTGCCAACGCACCCATACCAATAACAAATACGCAGATTACAAGTCACAATTTTGATTATTCAAATCCTCTGGAACAGAGCCTTCAAAAGGTGAATGAAAACAACGCTCGAATCATGGAAAATATCCATATGCTGAATAGAACCTTGAACTATACCAAAAAGAAGGAAATTCTAGACATTATTTGCCCAAAATCATTACGCACTTTTCCGTGCAACTCTTGCGGGAAATGCTTCGTATACGAGACTGGATTGAGAAGGCATTATACAATGAGACACGCGATATCAGAGGCTCAACAACGCTGGCAAATCGTGTGGACTTGCATACAATGCTTCCAAGTCTGGCCAAGACAGGACCAAGCATTACTACACTCTGCAGGATGCTGTAAAGCGCTTTCAGACAATCAAGAGTTCATAAGAGAGATAAAGACATCATCGCTGTTACAATGCGAATTTTGCGAGAAGGTCTTTACTAGCATCCCAAGGCTGCTGCGTCATTCAAAGATGCATACTACAGATACAAACTATCAGTGTAGTCCATGCAGACTCGCGTTTATGTCGTACCAAATAGCGGAACAACATTGGCCGCTATGTCCTTGGCTGAAGACGTTCTACTCCTTTTCTTTGCCGAAAATGTTGCTTTGTAATGCGTGCGACCGTAAGTTTCGGAATTATGAGCAGTTGTACAACCACAGGTAAAATTAGTGTAAAAGGTAAATCACGTAATATCATCTTTGGCTTTTAAACTTATTGCGTATCATTTTACAGGTACAAAATGGGGCACTTCATGACGAAAACCCACAACATTACTGCTAAGTCCTTGGGTTTGCTGGTGTACCAATGTGAGCTCTGCATCCAGTGGTACGATTCCATACCACAGATGATATCCCATAGGAGCCAACATCACCCACATAATACTGGCACATCTACTGTAAGTGTTTTAAAAAATGAAACAAGAAACCCGAGAAGACGTTGGCGACGATCTCGACGTTCACCGGAGTTTTTGGGGGAGACTTTTTGCCCAGCAGTGGGACAAAAGAGGGTTATAAAAACGTGTTTGCTTTTAAAGGTAACCTTTCATGGTTCAAAATTAAGTTTTTTTTTAACAGGATTCTACTGGCAACGAAATTGCTGAAAATTACTACTCACCAGAGGATGAATACAACTTGAACTAATAGCTGTATAATTATAGATTATGTTATTTTATTTCTAAGATGATTTCGAGGGAAGTAAACATTAATTTGTTTTGCATGTAAACTGCATTGTTTTTATTAAACTCCAGAAGAATATAAATTTTGAATGTAGCAATGCTCTTAAAATCAATATTATACTATATAAAGCTTGTTTTAGTATAACGATTATCAATACAAAACATAAAGTATTATTTATGTTCTTACCTTATCAGTGGGAATCATGACCAATTGACAGAAGTAGAGGTATGATGCAGACTCCACATAGTTGCCACACTCATAACGATATTTTGCAAGACGGTACATACTATCGATCATCTCAATTTTGAACTGAAATAAAAATGGAAATATTTTGTCAATGCATACATTTTTTTACTATCACAAATGATTTCTTCTCTTTCAACTATAAAATAATCACTATGATTGCTGGATTTGCATTGCTATGCTGAATTATAGAAATGTGTGTAGCGCATGATTTAAACTACATTGTGCACAAGATATGATATTGGAGATACCTATATCCAGAAGTGGACTGTAATAGGTTTGCACATCTATATTTTAGCAAAGAGCATTCATTCAAATATTAGATTTAAGTAACATAGTGATAAGCTTAGTTCATTTGCATTTATAATCTATTGTTATGATTATGAAGGATGATAAGACTCTCACCTCAAATTCCTTATTTGTAGTCAAATGGTTGATTAGAGTTTTGGGATCTCTCATAGTCTCTACTGTCTTCATGACATCATCTCTTTGCATGAGACGTAGCACTGGCTCTACAGCATCTTGCAGCTCTTGCAACTGGTTCAGAACTACACCTCTACGGGATTTGATTTCCTGAAATAAATTATGGTAGAAAACAGTGACACAGCACCAAATTATGGTTTCAATTCAATTGTCATGGGGCTGACTTTTTTTCCTACAGAATAACACTATTCATTGAAAAATACCCTTCCTTTGACAAGCCTGGATGCCACAGCCAATGAGATGGATGTATTTTTATCTGACTGATCAAATTATATATAGATTAAAGCAAAAGTAGCCCTTAGTTGCATAGGGCTGTGTGGAATGTCTGCAAATGTTATATTACTAATTTAGTAAAATTGTTTTTTATATGAAACTACATACCTCAGGGGTATCCTCGTCAGGATAGAGCATTCTTCTAATGTCTATAACATAATCTATCATGTTAGTTTTGCTCAAAATATCAAGCTTAGCTTGCAGAAGCTCCGACTGGTCATAGGTCTGAAAATAAATGAGCAACGTATTAAACGTCTACGTAATTAGCAAAACTTAGCACATAATAATGTGTCCGAACGAGTAAACTGCATAGAACATGCTGTAAACCTCAAATTAAGGTGAAATATTGTTTATAACCTACGTCTTTTGCAGCAAGGAATTCCAACAGAGGAAACACCAGATGACGGTCTAAATATTGACCTATCTTAAATGTTAGGTCGAACTTTGAGTAACTCATCTTGGTTTTGTACAATTTACACTATTTTGGAAAACATGAACGCGTGAAGCAGCGTACACAAAAAGGAAGAAGCTCCGCCGTTCGTCGGTCTGTCTTCGCTTTGCTATATTGTTTTTTTTTTTTTTTTTTTTTTTTTCGCTCCTTTCGAAGCAGGCTATAGTACTAAGACCATACCGCCTAGTCTTACGTTTTGTTTTTTCCCTTGAGTTGGGTTTTTTAAAATTTACGTCTTTCGTAATTTTTTTAAAAGTGAAAATTATATCAATAACTGATATACATCTGAATGAGAACATACCAATAGCTGGTACACATCTGAATGTTTTGTTTTTTTTTTCTTTTTCTAATGTTAAATACTATTATTAAATACACGTATACAGTATATACTTAACTAGTTACTAGGCATATATTTACATTTCCTTAATTTTAGATAATATGTAAGTAATAGTTTTAAGATATTATTATTTACAATTAAAGCTAGGTTATAGAGATATAGTTATATCTCTGTTATAGTATTAACAATAAACTTGTACAAATGAATAAAATTGGACTCATCCTTGAGCAATTCCTGAATGCAACGCGGGACTAAATCAGGTTCACGATAAGTTTGAAGCAGTTCATCAATCAATACAAGGCGCTGAATATTGAAAGATGAACACTCGAAAATGATATGATTTATGGATTGGATTTCTTGTGATTGGCAATGCTCACAAAAAGGGGAATTTGATAATTTTAAACGATGGAGATGATAATTCAAACGACAATGACCAAATCGCAAGCGGCAAATGGTTGAGTAAAACTTTCTGTTCATAAAAATTTTACTCTTACAGAACCAAGGTACAGAATCAATCTGAACATCCAAAGCAGCATGCCAGGAACCCTTATTCTCGACCTGTGTACAATGATACGAATGTCTCCCCCATGATTGACACATTCGCTGTCTTAGAAGACTTACAACGTCTGTGTATGGTAAAGCTACATTTGCATCACTGCTCTCAAGATTAGAATCTATAGTATCTGCTAATTTAACTATAGTGTTGGCTAGATAATCTGCCTTCTCATTACCCTCTACACCTTTATGAGAAGGGACCCACGCAAAACATACAGTAATACCAGAATCAGCCAGCTCAACCCACAGCTGTTTTATAAGATAAATGATGTAGTTAGTATTAGCATGTAATTTATTATTATTTAAATTCTGTAAAACACTCATGCTATCACTCACCACAACCCATTTCGTATGACCTAAATTACGATATCCAATATGTTTTAAAGCGCTCAGGATTGCAACAGCTTCCGCAGTAAAAATACTAGCGTTTTTATCAATTTTTTGACCGACACCGATGTTCAAAGACGGTACAAATAAGGCAAAGGACACAGCGTTTTCAGTTTTAGATCCATCTGTATAAACAAATTTGCAATCTTTAAACTCGGAGAGCATCGCATAAACTTCTTCTTTTGTTGACAAATCATTATTGATGACTATATTCATTGCTGGAAATTTACTAATAAAAGATCCTTCGTAACAAGGTAACTTATGACTTGATCGGTAGATGTTTAAATTTTGAAGAAAACTTAGCAAGCATTGGAAGCCCTCTAACATGTAAAATGGTTTTGAGCCAGGCTGAGCACTGGACAGATTGGCCAAAAGATTATTGCCAGAAACACTGAAAAGTTTTAAGACGAATCTCTCTTTTAGATAGTTGAAACGGATATGAATTGGCGGAAGTCTGCATTCGATTTGCATTGCATTTATAGGAGTACTCCTAAATGCCCCTGAAATCAAACGCAGGCATTTGTTTTGAAAGACGTTTATACTATTTACAATTTTTACATCAGCAGCATAACAAAAGAAACCATATTCAAAATGGCTACGAACTAAAGATTTATACAATTGTTCAGTTTTGACAACATTATTTCGCCATCATTAGCCTATTCGTATGCACTCTTGTCAGTGTCACGTTTGTCCAACATGTCGAAATGTCAAAATGTTTAAAAAACTGCAAGTAATAGCTATGGGACCCTATGATTGGTCAATGCATTTCAGCAATTATGACGTTAGTAAAATTAACGGTAAATTTAAATTAGTAGTCGTTTTCGTATTCTCGTATCGTTAACACTTCACAAAGTTCACAAATTCATTTAATTATTTTCGTATCGAATATTGCCTAATCGGCAATTACTCCTGTCGCGAGTTATTTCTTTGTTATTCGCGCACGTCACAAGTTTTTACCCTAGTGGCCCCTGAAGCCCCCTGCAGAACCCTGGATTGCACCGGCCGCCCTTGCAAGCACCTGACGGAGGAAGACGACGACCTGGCCAGTGACTCTGACACCACCAGAACCTTGCAGGTGCTCTGGCAGGAGTGCATTGAATGTCCTATCCGGGGCCTAGAGGTAAGTCGGTAGGGCCCAGTTACCACTATCGGTGCTATTAACTTGTGACTCTCTTTCTCGTGTCGATTCCATTGTTTAAATTCGCCTAATTATATTACAGTCCACTTAATCGTACATTTTGGTCCTTCTAGCCGGATATTCGTGATAAAGTTACCTATGGACATTTTAATCCGTTGAGTCGTACATTTTGGTCCGTCTCGCCGGATATTCGTGATATAGCTGCCTATGGACATTTTGGTCCTGCTAGTCTGATAGGTATCGTATATTTACTGCTTAGAGACATTTTGGTCATTCGAGGCCGCTTAAATTCGTGTTAAAGTTGCCTACGGACATTTTGGTCCGTTGAGTCGTAAATCTTTACTAATTAACTGGATTTGTTGATCGATTGAACCGTATTTATTGTTAGAGATAACTACGGATATTTGTGTTGTGTGTTCGATAGCCCGAATGGTTGTTAAAGTTACCTGCGACACATTTTTTAGTTTGTCGATTCGTTTGTTGTGACGTACGGTACATTTTCATGATTCGAGGCACATATAACTTGATTTTAGTGACCTTGAACATTCTAGAATACTTTGTTCGTATCGTTTTTAGTGTAATTTCATTTTGTCGTTGTCGTTTCGGAAATTAAATAAAAGCGTAGGGTATTTCTATTTTGCTAAGAGTCATAGTCAAATCAGTTAAATTTTGTTTTTTTTTTGTATTGTCGTTGGTTTTGATTTGGAGGTTTGGTAACTGTCAGTCAATTTTTCGTTGTCGTGCCAAAGTCAACTCGTGACTTTGACGTTTTGTCGTTTGTCTTGACACATTATCAAATCTCGTTCAAACCATTCATGTCGTTCGTTCATTACGTGTAAATAACGGATAGTAGTAATAGTGTTCCTCCAAGGTAAAATCGCGTACTTGGTAGAACTTTGTCTATGCATATTTTCGTACGTAAAAATAGTAAATTGTATGTTTTGTTTACGTTTGTTGTGGAACTTTTCCCAACTTTATAACTTTGTTAAACGTTAGAATTTTGACGGTCTTCCTTAACAAATGCCTACGGATAAACATGCCGGTTGTGAGGAAGTGATGCTGGGTGACGCAGACAGAGTCGCACGCGACTACGCTATGATGAGGATTGAATTGTTGGATGCCTCGGATTTAGCCGGAGTTTGCGAACGAGACATCGCTCCAATTATTTCGGAGTTTCACGGTGCTCAACAAAGGTTGTTGTTTAAAACTCCTACAGCTGATCGAAGTACGGAGTTTTTATGTACGGTTGATTTCGACACCAAGGTACGCAGTATTAGGAGCCGGTTAATACAGACTAATGTTAAACAAATTAAATCTAGTTGCATAGCTAAACTTAATAAAGTTAGGAAACCTAAACTGACTTTGTCATTCAATGGCAAGTTGGAGGACTGGGGTTCATTTATAGAGTTGTATGACACACTCATACACGAAAGGGATTTGCCTGATGTGGAAAAACTACACTATCTTCTGACTAGTGTGCAAGGTTTGGCCTATGACCTGATAAAAAACTACCCAATTTCGGATGCAAGTTACTTGTTAGCATATCAAACTTTGCATAAATATTTTGATCGGGAGAAGGTTGTACAGGTTAATGTTGTTGAGGAAACTTGTGCTCAGCGGTTAGGAGTAGAGGTAAATTCCTGTGCCCAGTTGGTGAATGTTATTGTCCCAACTAGTGGGCATTCGTTACCTGAATTACATTTGGAGGTTTCTGCTTACTCGGAGATGCCAGCCAGGAAAATTGACATTTCTACGGGGCATCTTAAAAAATATTTGAATGTTTCCAATCCTGTTTTGTTTAATCCAGGACCGGATGATAGTTTAGTCAGCGCTAACATTCTCGTTTCGGCATTGAAACCCACTGTCATTCCCACTTTCGTGGGGGGATCACAGATGGGTAAATGCATAGTTGATGTTGACTCTTTTCGTTGTCGTTGCAATTCTGATAGCCATCAGAAAAATTGCATTTTCGTTTCGAACATGTCGGTAGGTAATCCAGTCATCAGGTGTCGGGAGTCGGACATTGTCGGTCCGCCCAAACCTCTAGCTCTGCCCGAAGAGGAGTTGCCATGTGAACATCACATGTCTTCTTGTCGTCGAACTCCTCCGGACAGGCTAGTGGTACACCAGACTGGTGCTAAACCTCAGTGTAAACTTTCGTTGTCGTCTTCTAGGGAAAATGCTTTTAAGCTATTGTTTAACCTAGCAAGAAAAACTCATGGGTACCCCTACTTTAAGAGGGTTCAAGATGATGGGTTTGTGACCGGCCATCTAAATAGTGGTCTCATGGATGAGATCGCTACCTTGTCGTCAGATATCGGTCAGGTGAATTATATTTCCGTTCGTGGGAATCTTCGCCTTAGTTCGGCTCCCGTGCCGCCGCCGCTTCGATCAGTTCTCGCTTCTTGTGCATCGAATGCGGACGGTAGGCCTTCGAAGGACTTGCCGCTGCCTACTCCTAAGATTAAAGAGGGTGAGATCAATTGCCTGATCCGACTGCTGCTCCGTGGATTTGTTCCGGCTTCCCTGGTTCCTCGATTTCACGGCTTCTGTGAGGCGTCCGGACGTGGGTACTGTGCTGCCATCTACGGTTGCACCGCTTGTAAAAGTTCGTCCGTCGTAATGCGTTTATGGTGTGCCAGTTCAAAGGTCGCTCCTCTCTTAGAGCGTTCGACTCCGCAGTTGGAGATGATGGCAGCGGGTCTTTTGTCGGAGCTCATTTTGCCGGTCGCTGTCACGTCGGATGGAATCCAGCTTGTCGCCAACAATTTCGTTTTGTTTGACTCCTGTGTTACCATGACCTGGAGCAGGTCTTGTCCGTTACGCTGGGGCAGCTCTGTCGTTAGTCGGGTGACCGAGAAGCTGGACAACATACCTCCTGATCGTAGGCATCATAATATGTCTGCAACTGACTGTCCAGCTGACAATAGCTCTTGTTGGTTACCGCCTACGGACTTGGACCCGTGTGAGCCATGGTGGTCGGGGCCTACATGGTTGTCAATGTCGATTCCCTCGGATAGTTGGTCACAGTCATCCAGATGTGATGATGAGTATGCCTTGGAGGAGAGGATGCCAAGCCTTGCCACGGCTAATAACGCCGCTCTTATCGATAGCCTTCTCAATCGTTTTGCGTCCTATAGAAAGTTTTGCCCTTTCTTGGATGAACGTGGTTTGGCGAGGGTGGGCGGTCGTTGCCTCCTTTGCCAGCTTGGCTGTGATCAGCAGCATCCTTTTCTGTTTCTCCCTCGAACCCGTCGACTCACCTCGCTAATAGTCAATGACTACTTTCGTAAATTTTGGCACCCGGGACTGCAACTGCTACAGAATATGCTCACTCGCGAGTTTTGGGTTTTGTCACCAAAGCGGGCAATTCGGTCCGCGATTCTGTCACACATGCGTTGTCTCCGGGTGCACCTTCAGCTAGGTATCCCTCGTCGAATGCGGGAACTTCCGGTTTTTCGAACAAATCAGCTGAAGTCCTTGTCGCTTGCTTCAGTTGACTTTGCCGGCCCATTTGACATTTCGTTGGGATATAGCCAAGGTAATCGCACGTACAATCGGTACGTTTGCCTTTTCGTATGCACTGCCACGATGACAGTGCACTTGGAGCTTGTTTCGGAGTTCACATTGGAGGCATATTTGGCCTATCTTAGGCGGTTAAAAATTCGGAAAGGTTGTTACTTTCGGTTTGTGTCCGATCGAGGCAGGACCTTCGCTGTGACCGGCGGCCTGTTGAAGGTTTTGACGTCTTTAGCTACACAGGTTGAGCAGGTGGAATTCGTTGTGCACCCCCCAGGCAGCCCCCATTCGTCGGGCTTCGCTGAGGATGGTGGTAAATCAACAGAAGCTCACCTTGCTCGTGTTGTTGTTCGAAAGCTTCTGACGTACGAGTTCAACATGCTGCTGGCACCAAGCGAGGCTCTGCTGTCCTTCTTGAATATGGACCCAAACGATCTATCAATTTTAATCTCCAGTCATTTTTCAACGGCATGCCTAATGGTTTTCTGGATCGTTTCGTTCTCGTTAGTTTCCTCTCATCGAGTGAGGGAAGCACCTTTTTCTCGCATGAGTCGACTGAAGCTTCTTTCGTTTTCTTCAGTTAACTCCATCGCTGTCGATCCGCTCGGCATTTCTTTCGCCCGCCGAAAAGTTAGGACGTCCCAATGGGTACATTCACGTCCTTTCGCAGCTTTCGTGCGGAAGCAACTTATTTGGAGCTCGCTTTCGAGCTCGCGTTAGAGGTTTATCTAGCCTCCCTTATGCCTGCAGGCGCCTTTTTTTCGTTACGCCTGTCGGTTTTATTTTAATTTTTTGTTGTTTAATATAATTTTGTTGTCGTTTCGTTTTATTTTGAATTTTATTGACGCCATGATATCAGGTCAGCGTTAAATTGGCTTAGTGCTCTAGCACATTTTACTATTAATTTGTTGTAAGCTCCATGATTTTGTCGTTGTCATTGGTCTTATAATAACTTGGTTAAAATACTGTGTATTTTGGTGGTCGGAATGTTCAGTTTTGACAACATTATTTCGCCATCATTAGCCTATTCGTATGCACTCTTGTCAGTGTCACGTTTGTCCAACATGTCGAAATGTCAAAATGTTTAAAAAACTGCAAGTAATAGCTATGGGACCCTATGATTGGTCAATGCATTTCAGCAATTATGACGTTAGTAAAATTAACGGTAAATTTAAATTAGTAGTCGTTTTCGTATTCTCGTATCGTTAACACTTCACAAAGTTCACAAATTCATTTAATTATTTTCGTATCGAATATTGCCTAATCGGCAATTACTCCTGTCGCGAGTTATTTCTTTGTTATTCGCGCACGTCACAAGTTTTTACCCTAGTGGCCCCTGAAGCCCCCTGCAGAACCCTGGATTGCACCGGCCGCCCTTGCAAGCACCTGACGGAGGAAGACGACGACCTGGCCAGTGACTCTGACACCACCAGAACCTTGCAGGTGCTCTGGCAGGAGTGCATTGAATGTCCTATCCGGGGCCTAGAGGTAAGTCGGTAGGGCCCAGTTACCACTATCGGTGCTATTAACTTGTGACTCTCTTTCTCGTGTCGATTCCATTGTTTAAATTCGCCTAATTATATTACAGTCCACTTAATCGTACAACAATGTTAGCAGTATTTTTGGGTCTGCACCCCAATAGGATCCAGACAAAGACTTTAAAATGTTGTAAGCTTTGTTAGCTTTGTTAATAATATGCTTAGTGTAACTAGTCCAGGATAAATTATGGGAGAATAATACTCCCAAAAATTTAACCTCTTGCGACACAGGCAAAGGCACGTTATTGTATTGTATAACTGGCATGTCAATAATATGCCTTTTACCAAAGACAACCACTTTAGACTTCGATGAGTTAACATTTAGATCTAGGTAGGAAAAATATTTGTTAAGTTTTGCCAATGCATCGTTAACAATTTCAGCTACTTGAGCTAAACTTGCTCCCGACGCATAAACAACCAAATCATCTGCAAACTGTAGATTTTTGACTTGCGAACCCAATATCAAATTTAATCGACGTATGTACAAAATAAATATTAAAGGTGACAAAATACCTCCTTGGCATACACCTACCGAAGACAACCTCGGCCCATATAGATGTCTATTGTACTTTACGAAAACTTCTCTGTTTCTTAAAAAAGCTTGAACCCAATTAACAATTTTTCCAGGAATTCCTATTAATAATAACTCCTGACAGAGTATATCAATATTAACACTATTAAAAGCACCAGAAATGTCAAAGAAAACCGCCACCAAACGATTATTGGCAGCCATAGAATTATAAATTGCAAGTTGTAATTGACAAATACTTTCACGAGCCGAATGATTTCTACGAAAACCAAATTGATTCGATGACAAAATGTTATTATGTTCTACATAAAATTCCAAGCGTTGTTTTAAGAGCTGTTCAAATATTTTACCGACACATGACGTAAGTGCTATAGGACGATAGGAATCAGGACATAGCTTGGGCTTATTAGGCTTTAGAATTGGTACCAAACAATCGACTTTCCAATCCAGAGGTATGTAATTATTTGCCCAGAGTGAATTTAAAACCTTAAGAAAAATGTTCAAACTATTACTACTCAGTTTTTTAAAAATAATGTACGGTATTCCGTCAAGACCAAAAGCTGTATCTCTTCTAGAATGAATCGCGGATATAAGTTCATTAATTGAGAATACATCGAGTAAAAATGAATTGCTGGTATTTATATTATTTGAGTTAAATGCGTACTGTCTGGGTGACACAAAATCAGGAGTATATTTCATTAAAAAATCCAAAATCCATGTGGCGTCATCAGAATCGCTAGAAATGAATGTTTTATTAAATTTACGAATAAATTTCCATATTAGAGATAATGGAGTACAGCGATTAAATTTCTCACAAAGGGATAACCAACTTTTTTGTCTTTCTAATTTTATGGTTAGTTTTTTAAGAGCTCGAAGCCTCTTAAATTCACAATAACTTTCTTCTGTTGGATTAGATCTAAAATGTAGATAAGCTTCTTTGGAATTCAAAACGGCTTCCGAACATTTCTGATTCCACCATGGAAGGGAAGGTATTACACCATTTTTAAGACGACATGACTGCTGACCGACAACACTGACACCACTGACAGTGACAGTCGAGCTTGATAAATTATTGTTGGGAATCTCCAAGTTGGGAATAGATTTCGCAACTGCTGTGCGTACAATTTCAGAAAATTCTTTGTAAGAATCTTGAGGACATCGACCGTTTAGTTCATTTAATTCAAAATCAATCAACAAGGTATCCATACAATCATTAAACATTTTCCAATCCACACGTTTATAATTTGGGTAGATGGGCAAATGTTTATTATTACAATTATTACTATCTGAATTAATATTATTGCTAAGCAAGACTTTCATTATTACAGGAAGGTGATAACTAGTGCCCAAAGGACTATCATGAACGGACCATTCACATTGTAGTGCCAATGACGGCGAAACCAGTGACAAATCTAGTGCGTTTGGACGCCACGACAGCGAACCAATTGTTGTAGCTTGACCATCATTTAACAGAACCAAATTATTTTCATCAATGACCTCCAAAACCTCTCTCCCACGAGGAGAGTCAGAGCCACAGCCCCAAGATGTATGATGGGCATTAAAGTCACCTGCAAGTACCAGTGGCCCGGTAATGGACTTTATTAATGCATCTAATTTACTTTTATTAAAAGCCGGATCACTATTTGTTGGACAGTAAAAACTAAGAATACTTATCTCTTTTTTGTTAATAGTAACTCTGATACAAATATTTTGCAGCGAATTATCAAAATAAGTGGTAATGTTAGAATAAGTTATACTATTATGAATTAAAATGGCTACTCCATTATGATTGTTACCACAATCATTACGTTCAATATTATAATATTTTATTTTAAATTGTTGGTGAGGTTTAAACCATGTTTCTGAAATTATTGCTATATGGATATTATTTGTATAGAGAAAATTTGTAAATACATGCTTGTTACTGTTTAGACTTTGTGCATTCCATTGCATAATGTTTAAAAAATCCATTATGCAGATGGAGGGAGCTTATTACTGAGAGTTTTTTTTAAGGTCTCTCTGATAGACCCAGAATTTATTGGAACATCTTTGTTGCTCATCATCTTTGTTATTGTTTCAATTAAGATGTTTATAAATACTTCTGACTTCATTAAATTATTTACCTGTACATCGAGGGTTCTTGCTGATAGCTGTGGAAAAGATTTAGAATCAAAAAGATCCGAATAGGTTGCAGTCCTAGACTTGATTTTGTTTTCTTCTACTTTCTGCTTTTTAAGAGGACACATTGATGATATGGCTATGTGATTTCCATTGCAATTTTTACATTTTGCATTTTTTGGGTCAACTTGACACTGGCGGAAATTGTGTTCCTCAGTGCAGATAGAGCACACTTCAACATTTTTACAAAACTTGGCAATGTGGCCATACCTCATGCATTTAAGGCACTGCTTCACAGGAGGTATGTACACTTTTACCTCATGTCTCCAGGAGTCTAGGTACACATGTTCTGGGAGAATGGTGGAAGCAAAGGTCACCGCAACTGCCTGTGTGGGCAGAAAGGCAGGTGCACCATCGCCTCTCACTCTGCGCATGAAGCGTCTCACCTGAATGACATTCCTTGAACTGTTAATTAGTGAAAAGATTTGTCTGTTGGACATCTCCACTGGGACTGAAGTAAGAACCCCAGTAACTTCGGTATCTCCTGCTGGTATAGTAGCTTTTAGGGACAGCTGATCTAGTAGTTTTACATTTTGCAAGAACATGTTTGCATTGTTAGGGAGATCAAATGTGATCCCTACTTTATATTTGTTGATGGACCTCAGGTGCATAACACCTGAGACGCCATGATCTCTTATCCCTTTTGAAAGGCACATACGGTCTCGATCAGTGAATGCTCTATCTTCGGTTTTATGAGTCAGAAAGACAATGAACTCATTTTTTTTCGAATCCTCGGGGTATTTACGCGAGTACCCAGAGACCTTAAAAATAGCATACTTATCTGCTTGTTGGTTCTTGTTTCGTGATGACGATGCGATTTCTTCCAACTTCTCCTCCTCAGTTTCAGAGGAGGAATCAGAAGAAGGCAGTGTCGGAAGAGATTCCGCCATGTCCCCATCAGGGTTAGGCGGTTCCTCCTTTCTCTTCCTTTTCTTGGCCATTCCGAACCTCAACCTATAACTCCCTGGTTTAAGCCACCTATTGACGACTTTCCGGGCTACTCCTGGAGAAAATTAGGGTGATATTTAAATAAATTTGTTTAAATAAAATTAAAAGCGCGCCTTTTCACTTTCGTGGTTCCCGCCTTTTTCTTTGCTATATTGTCGCGCTGTCGCTGAGAGCTTGATTGACTTTAACATAATTTTCGACTTGACAGCAAAGTAAGCAACTGTCATGAAAACATTTTAAAAAATCAAAATCGTTTTGGAATCAACGCTAAAAAAAAAAAACGTTTTGTAGATGTATAAGGTCTCCCTTGTCGGATCAAGCCAAGATGTTATATAAATTAGCAGAAATTGGTTTAGCTAGACAATAATAAGTTTGTATAAATTTAGATTAAGTTAAGTTTTATTTGTTGTGTTATTATAGGGCAGTGTGGTCGCATTGCGACAAAGCCCTTTAAATAAATTAAAAAAAAAAAAAAAAAAAGATGTATAAGGTCGTAGCTCGCAATTCACGGGTCTGCTATAGTGAAAACAGCCTTGTTCAACCATCATGGTTTGGGAAGTGCGGGTAAGAATGAACTGACAATCGAGCAAGATTTTTCGTCTGTTGTTCTTTTGAATTTTTATCTGTGTAAATTTACGGCAGCCATTGCTTGTGCACATTGTGGTTTTGTAAAATAGTAAATATTCCAATTATATTTAGTGTTTTTGTTGGTTTTATTCATGGAATACTATTGAACTAGTTAATATTTAACAAAAATCGGTGGATTCGTTACGTGATACTAAGTGTTGGTCCTGCTTCGGTAAAATTGAAAACCTATCAGATTTTGAATCCTTCAAAATGGCGGCTTGTTCTGAGAGTGGTTTGGAATCGGATGCGTCGTAAATAGACGCGCTCGGTGCAAGTGTAATTTGAGGGGCTAAAAATAGAGAAGTTGCATAGACTTGGTACCAAGAATAGCAATGAAAAATGTCCAACACCGTGATAACAAATTACACGGACCTCAATGGACCATCAACGAAGGCAGACAGTTCTGTTGTTGTTATTGTAAACAAGGATGGATCTCTGTCGGTCGATCAGAACTTATTGGGTACCTTGATGGGTAAGTAGAATTTTATCATCTAGTAGTTAAATTCGAAGGATTCGATGTGAATTTCGTATAAATTGAACCTCAAAAGCAAGAGCTTGATTTCGCCCTAAAAACTCACTAAAATACGTATTTCGTGCCCACTTGCTCCAACATGAAGGTTAAAATGATGCTTAGAGCTACAGTTCTTTGTTCTAATTGATAAAAGGCCTAAAATCAAAAGAAATAGCGTTTATAACATTTTGGCGCCAATTTGCATATCCTCTAGATCAGCGGTTCTCAAACTTTTTTGGTCACGGAACCCTTTTGACAAGCAAAATACTTGACGGAACTCTACAATAAAACAATAGTTTTTAAAAGTGTCTAAATTCTTGCGGAACCCCTACAGGGGTAGCGCGGAACCCTAGGGTTCCGCGGAACACACTTTGAGTACCGCTGCTCTAGATTTTCATCTCATTTTGCTGACTACTCGAAATTTTTGTAGGAACTGATGGCTCCCAAAGCTCGGGTATCAGTGTTGTTAGAGTTGGTCATGAAGGCAAGCCCGATGATGCAACGGACTCTGAAAACGAAGATGATGACAAAATACCCCATGTTACACTAACTGTAGACAGTTATTACAATGAACCCAATAGTATCATAAAATATGGTAAGTTGTCATACTCGGTATACATTAATAAGTAATTCTACTTTTGGCATCCACCGGCCAGCTCTAACGGAAGCCCAGCATTAGTTGTACACCAACCAGTAATAAGCTGCGGCAAGAGTCCGTTTTGTTACAGACAAGCTTCACACAGAAATTGAGCCGTTTTTTGAAATATTGTAAAATTCATGCTTTATCATTGTTCATTGCAGATAGTGGTGCAGAAATGCTTCAATCATTGAGGATAGAGACTCGAGAGAATAGCTTGGTAGGCTTCCATAATGACCATTGCTATACCAAACTTACATCACCTACTCAAATTGTTAGTTTACCACAAACAGACAGAGAAAGAAGTGAAAGTTATGCTACATACAATGAGCCAGTCATCCAGATATCTCATGCACCACCACCCAAACCCGTGCCTAGCACTAAAAAAATCACCATATTGGAACAACAAATAATACCAAAAGGTAAAAAGATTG
The DNA here is from genome assembly GCA_939531255.2 of Thera britannica. Taxonomy (NCBI): domain Eukaryota; kingdom Metazoa; phylum Arthropoda; class Insecta; order Lepidoptera; family Geometridae; genus Thera; species Thera britannica. The sequence continues at coordinate 5,784,719 of OW618046.2, read as the reverse complement.
TAATAAAATCGACAGATTCTCCTATTATCAAAAAGGCTAATGAAGTTATAAACAAACCTTTACCTGTGTTGGTGAAGGCTAATGAATTACATGAATCTGACAAAATAGCTGATAGCCTGAAGAAGCTTGAAGAGAGTACAGAATCCTCTTCTACCAGCTCTTCTGGCGACAGTACAGCAGACAGGGATTCTGATTCTGACTACAAGCATCAAAGAATGACTTCATTAAAACCGAGGAAAACTAAATTGAAACCTCGTATCTTAAAAAGCGTCCAATCAGCAAAGACAAGCAGATTAGATAGTAAATCAACACCTAAACTTAAACCACTGAAAACTCCTAAAAGAGAATTGAAAGAAGTTAAAACCCCTCACAAATTGGTGGAAAAGAAACAAGAAGAAGAAATTGATTTGGAGAGCCTTCTCCCAACCAGTAAAATTGCTGTCAATACTACTCCCACAATAGAGTTCAACAAAACAGTTCTAAAACAGACTCTCAAACCAATTAAAAAAGAACGAAAAACTCCAGCACATGTGACAGCCCTATTATCCGACATGACTTCTCTGTTCTCCACACCAGATGTCATTAGAAGGGTGTCCACAGATAATAAGACTCCTGGGAAAGGTGAGAAAGATCAACCCAGTGACACTCCAACCACTCCTAAAGTAATCATAATTAAAAACCAAGAAGTAAGTCATAACAAACCAACAGAGCCCACAAGAATGATTGAAATAAACAGGGGTAAAGTATCAAGAATGAATGTACCTGTAAAGAAGGACAATGTTTTGCTCAGTCCTGCTGATAAAGCAAAGGGATGCGATCTCATCCCTCAGATAGATGATGTCAGCTTGGCTCAAATACTTCAAGACACAGAAGGTATTAGCAGTCCTCTGAAAGCTCATTCGATTCCCACTTCAATGAATAGCCCCGGCTTAGCTGGTCCAATGTCTCCTACGTTAGACCTGGGCTTGCAGCCAACAGGCCTAGAAGATGGTCTAACGGAGGATCTGTTACTTCATGTAGCACATTTAGTGCAGCACTCGGACAAGTTGCAGGAAGTCATTGATACCCAAGTCCTGAATGTTGAGACTCCAGCTAAAACTCCACTTCAGTCACCATTCCAACAGGCTTATTCCCAAACTCTCCTCAAATCAGCACAGAAGGTGGTACAACCGAAAGAAAAGCCTATACAAATAGTAAAAAGTGATGGTCGTGTAATTACGCTGCCGCCGATTGAAGCGCCGGCGACGAGATCGTCGAAGCGGAAGAGTCAAATAGACCCTGCTCCAGCCAAAACCCCTGAAGTGATCAGACCTCCAGTTACTATACCTACCCCACCTCAGCTGGAACTCACAATTCCCGAACCTCAACTTATGGTTTCCAAACAGTATGTTAACAAAAAACTGCCCAGTAAAAAGCAAGAGCTGACTCCTGAAGCACCAACCCTTGAGAAGACTTCGGCTGAATCACAGGAGAGCTGGAACTCTGAAGATGATCCATACAGGTTTGGCAAGTTTTATCATGCGCACTTGATGTGCGGGCAGGTTTTTTCCGCAAGTAGGCCGCTGGCGGGCCCTTTTTGCGTGACCCCTGACACGTGTTGCTCGAACTTTTTTAAGTTCCACAACACGCCGGTTTCCTCACGATGTTTTCCTTCACCGTTTTGAGAGTACTGGCATAGTGCACATAAATTTTTCGACAGAAAAACTCATTGGTACACGAGTGGATTTGAACCCACGACCTTCGGATCGGAAGGCGGAGCCACTACCACTAGACCACCAGTGATCCATACAGGTATTGAAGTATATAAAACTCTTACATTATTGGCTGACTAACAATCAATGCACAGCCAGAACTAATAGTCCTAGGAGTATGAAATTTGTAGGATAGATTTCTGGTGTAGTGTAGAGGTGCACTAAGAAACGGATTCTCGAAACTCAACTCCTAACTGGATGCAGTGGTAGTCGCAGTTTGTATGGAAAAGCTTAACCTGAACGAACTCGCGTGGGATTCCACTAGTAATTGCATATTAAACCCATTACAAATAATTCTGAATACAACCGGACAATTAATTTGGTCTATACAATGTAGTATACGGTTTTCAATGTTCTTTCAGGTTATGGTGCATCTGTAAACAGCCGCATAACAATCGCTTCATGATATGCTGCGATGCATGCGAGGACTGGTTCCACGGCAAATGCGTTAACATCACAAAGGTCATGGGCCAACAGATGGAGGAAAAAGGCATTGAATGGCGATGTCCAAACTGCGTCAAGAAAACTAAAACAACACCCAAACCTGCTACTAAGGTGAGTTTTTTACTACAGACATTAAACTGCAATTTAATTACCTGGTTAAGAAGTTCACTCAAGTGTAAAGATAAAATTCACAGCGGTCATCAAACTTTTTATTATTTAATCTATGTATTTCGAACATAGTTTTGTATTTATCAGACCCTTTTATATGTACCACACATAATAAATATCTTATTATTTATGTATATTATTGTGTATGTATTTTAAGGCCTGAGGCTTTTGTAGCAAGGTGAGTGAGAATCCATTGTCTATTTTTTGTCAGACCCTAACAGCACAGAAGAAGCATGATTCTCCGCATAGTCCAACAGGGCCACTCAAAAGTCCACTTGTCAGAGAGAACATGTTTAAATCGCCTTGCATTGTGTGTAAGAAGTCTGCTCGCTCGAGCAGTATCTACTGCAGCGACGCTTGCATACTCACGCACGCTCAGGACTCGCTCGTGACGCAGGGTATTCCGACCACGTCAGAGGCTGAAGGGAAACCATATCAGAAACCGAAGTCGGATGTCAGAGTAAGTATTTCTCCTGAAAGTCCAAAGAATCAACATTCGAATCTGCGTAAGCAGCGCAGCTCACAAATCTGTACGTATGTAGCTAAGAGTAATTAAAACATTTTTTTGTAACTAGTCCATATTATTTACTATTCAATTCTTATTATATTATTATTCATTCATAAATTCATACATATTTTCTTTGCCTAATGCCGTCGCCTTCGAGCATTCGTTCAAGCCTTACAATACTTTATTCTCTACATGTCTTCCGAAAATGAATGTGTATTCACAATTATTTATTCTAGGTTATTGTGTATGAAAGAAAATCTGGGAGACTTTTGGCTGGTCCCAATGCTCCCACAGCGGGCGACTTGAAATCTTGGCTTCAAAGAAACCCAACATTCGAAGTCGTGCGACCTGGGGCCCTGAGTTCCATCAGGCCCGGCTTGAAGAAGAAGATTGTGAATGAGCCAAAAAAAGTGCAGACTACTCTAAACTTTGATCGGGTTCCGAAAAATACTCCAGAACCGAGTTCTTCGCCCGTTAGGGTTCCGCAAAGTGATATAAGAGACAGGAGACTGCTTCTGTCTAAGAGGGAAAATACAACGCCTTCACCGAGGCCCGCTACTCCGAAATCCAACCCAATACAGCTTATTGAGACGCCTAAACCTAGCACTTCCACTGCTAAGCCTATGACCGAGCCGCGGAAGCTGGTACGAAGTGCGCTGAACCGGTCCCTTCCCAATGAAAAAGTAAGTGCATTTCTTTAGTTAACTGTTATGCCAAATTGATGAGTTTTGTTTTAAAGGTGAGGCTTACCCCTGAAGAAATGGCAAGCAAGTAGTCCCCAAGTTGTACTAAAAATGTTTTTTTATATATATATTTTTATTTAATCTGATACAAAAAAGAATTAATTGTCACAGTATAAAATAGAGTATTATGAAAAAGGATAAATGAGTAATCACTTACCACAATTTGTAAGCCAAACATGTTAGAACTCAATTTTAGGATTTTTATAGCTATACATGTGGAAATTTACGCGTCGCATGCGGTCATACTTCAAGGTTACGATATGATATACTTTGGTTAGGATGTATTCTGGAGTATATTGTCGTTAGAAGCGGTTGTAAGACCTGCTGAAATAATATCGGTAAAAATTATAGACATAAATTTGTCTAACATTCAAGAAATAAAAATGATAACATTGTGTGTTAGATCATAATTTGGATAACAACACCATAAATAATTTCATGATTCCGTTGTTTATAACCTTGGTTATGTTTGCATTGTGATTATAGCGTTAGATTGGCATATTTACGATAAATATAACTTTACGTTACAGCCGCCGGCAGCGTCGCCTGCCCCGCGCAGGAAGGAACACGCGCAGAGTGAAAGCAAACCCAGGATGAACACCACTGAGCCCATTCGGGATAACGTGCGGAAGTCGCTACAAGAACAGGTATTCTATCAAATATAAAATAACATCATTGTATTCTAAGTATGTGTTTACAAAAAAAAATGTATATAAGTATTATATCAGCTACCTGGTTCCCATAGTACAAGCTCTGCTTAGTTTGGGACTAGGTAGTGTAGTGTGAATTGTCTAAAATATTTGCTAAAGTAAAATATTATATTCAAACCACAAGGTCCATCCCGCTAAATTTCACACACAGCACAATCAAATGTTGTTGGGTCGATTCAACTAGTTTTCCTAAATGATGCAATGTATTTTTCTTTTTAGATGAGCCTTCGTCTGAAAGAGGACAGAGTCGGCAAGTTCACATCACACGAGATTCAGCAATTCGCAGTTGATACAGAAACAGAGCTGTACGATTTGTTTAGAGACGTCGGTATGAGGTACAAGGCTAAATATAGGTCACTCGTGTTCAATATCAAGGATCGAAAGAACTTGTCGCTCTGGGAGAAAATATGTAATAAATCTATTACACCTCAACAGCTGGTAAGTTTGCATATAATAACAATAGTTGATTTCTTTAGTTAACTGTTATGCCAAATTGATGAGTTTTGTTTTTAAGGTGAGGCTTACCCCTGAAGAAATGGCAAGCCAAGAGCTGTCAGAATGGAGAGATCAAGAGTCTAAACATCAGTTGGAGCTGATCAAAAAGTCTGAAATAGACCTTTTGGCTGCCAGCAAGACCTATGTACTCAAAACACACAAAGGCGAAGAGGTAAATTATAAATACCGTTTCCTAAAACTATAATTAGTTAACATACTTGGTACGTTATTTACGAAAGTTTTCATTTTTGTTTCATTTCAGGTTATGGAAACGAAACAGTCCATTTCAACCGAATTGGATCCAAATGTGGCTGTTGAAGATATTGTCATAGCGCTAAATGATTCTACTGTAGGTGAAGAGGTCACGAGAGAAGCAGTCGGAGAAATGTAAGCAGAGCTATCTTGCAGCCTAGTCTAGTCATTTAATTATACATTGTCATGAACTTAATCATATCTTCTTTTCAGGTCAAAACCTAAAGTGGAAGAGAAAAAAGAGAGTAAAAGTAAAAAAAGAGATCGAGATGAGAGTATGATGCGCTCGAAAAAGAATAGGCGAAACTCATCACCCGCTGGAAGGAGAAAGAACAGACGAGATTCCGACAGAAAATCCCGATCCTCAAGAAGGAAGTCGGAGTACCGAGAAAAGGAATCGAGAAGCGAACGGCGGTCGACGAGACGAGCTGAAAAGAAATCTCGACCGAGATCTATATCGAGAGACAGATCAAAAAGAGAGTCTAAAGAAAAGTCTGATTCAGAACGCACGAAGCACAGATCGCGGTCGCGGGACAAACCTAAAAGATCTAAATCTAGGTCGGCGTCGAAGGGCCGAGAGAGGGAGAGGTCTAGATCCGCCGGCCGCGCCAGGCGACGCTCCGACTCGAAGGACGGTGAAAGAGGGCGGCAGCGGTCGCAATCCAAACAAGCAAGTGGCGGTGCTGGCGACACCGTCGTCCTCGAGAAGTTGCCACTAAGGTCGAGATCTCAAGACGATAGTTATAGTAAAAATAAGACTGAGTAAGCATTTCTATACCAGTGTTTATAACTAATATTAAACTGAGAAAACATAACTGATGTGTACCTTTTTCAGTTCCACAGATTCTGATTCCATAGAGAGGCCCAAATCAGCATCGTTGAAAGAACCCCATCCGGAATATGACCCGCACGAACCGATGATCACTTCCGCGTTCTCTGAAGAGGATCTTAGGAAATCTGAAGATGCATTTGAAGATACGTATAAGAGTGAAATACTGGATAGCGGCATTGAGTATGACCCTACGAAAATGTTCACATTGGATTCCAGCATTCTGTCAAGCACAACATTTGATAAACAAGATAAGATTGCAGGTAAATAAAATGTTTCGTTCTAAAAATATACGTAGTCCTTGTTTTCTTTGAATCATGTTACTAATAATGATCTCTTGTTCACAGAAACTGAAAGTGACCAAGAACCAAGCAGCACAGTTGAAAACGCAGCCGCGACAATTTGGAATGGATGCATTAACATGGTTGATGTAGCCAGATTCTATGTTTCCGCACATGAGGTATTATCTACTTCATAGATTTCATAAATATAAGAAAAATAAAGTGTTACTTCTTGAAACAAATTGATAATGCTTGATTACAGGTATCAGGTAGCGCGATAGACTTGGAAGAAGAACTCTGCGCCGAACTTGACATCGTGGGCAGAATCAACCCGGAAACAGTCTGGGATTACATCGGAAAAACGAAGAAAGGAACAAATAAAGATATCGACTTATTGAGGCTACAAGCCGCTAATGATGAGGAAAAAATGCAATACATCGCTCTATATAGTTATCTTAGTAGTCGGAATAGGTGTGTACTGATTTCTAATGTGGTTGAAATAAAATGTTCCCTAACATCTCTAATCCTATCATTTCCGATGAGTTTTTTATTTTACTTTCCACTTAAGCCCGTTATAAATGTTAAATATTCTGGCTTTTAGGTTAGGGGTGGTAAAGGTGCCAAACTCGACAACGATCAAAGACTTCTACATCATTCCCCTGCCAGCGAACACGAGTTTGCCGTCGGTGCTTCTCCCGTTGAACGGGCCGGGGCTCGGCGATTTGAAGACTCATCTACTCATCGCTGTCATCATTCGACAGAGAAAGAAGCGTTTGGTTCCAAACATTCCTAAAGATATTGTTCCTGCAAAGGTTAGTTTATCAGACGAAGAAAGTACCGATTGTGAATAAAAATTATAATTTCTGTTCGATTGTTTATTTCCCACAAGTTCCTGCAAAAATAGATATATTTAGACTTACCTTGGGCTTGCTTGGTTAGTATAAAAACACTAGGACAAAATAGGTTAGATCTAAAGATACCTCCTACCCATTATTTGTGACTCAATGCTTGCGTGAGGTATGTAGGATGTAGCTATGGAATTTGCATCAGTTGCATGCTGCACTCAAGTGGCAACACGTCATCGCGTTGCTCTTGTGTAGGTATTTGCTGTAGGTACTACTTAGGTATATAGATATTAAAGAAAGAGCTATGTAGGTAGGTAGAGGTACGATTAAATTAAATGATGTCGCGAACATACAAGCTATTTTTAGATCGCATGCGCTTTATTGTTGACTACTGACCTTTTACTGAAATTAAAATACATTACTTACAAACTTTAAGTGAAAATTACGAGGAAAGTTGTTTAAAAAAATGTGGTAATATCACGAACTTTAATCGTTCACTTGTCAGAGATCCCATTAAAAAAAGCACCTTGATATTGGAAAACACGTTCGATTTCCGATTAGTAATTTAAATTTTGTACCTTTTAAAAAAAATATTGACACGGAGTCCACCGATCGCGACTGATGCGGTTCTATTCCAGCGGCGAAACAAATGTTTGCATGATATGAACATTTTTAATGATAGAGGCTACCTCCAGGTCGTATACCTCTGTAGTACATAAGATGTTAGTACCTCGTACGCTAACTATCCCGACGACAGAACATTTTAGTGTTGACTTATATCTAAGTCTGTACAATGGTCTGTAAGTGAGGTCAAGCCCAAAGACGTGACATTATTTCGTTTTGCAGGTGGTCCGCGAGTCCCGTAAGCGTTCATACACGCCTCCAGTGGTGGGCAAGAGTTCATACACGCCGCCGACATCACCGAAACGTCGAGCACTGCCGCTCCCCACCTACCCCGCTTCATCACTCTCTTCTTCCGTCATGGATAAAATTGCTGCTTCTCTAGGTTTGCATACATTTTATTTTAGAGACTAAATTATGTTCGGAATTCGGATACACAAAACAGACACGTAAGATCACAAATTACATGACGCACTAAACTCCTAGTCCTACTCCTTTCTAAACTGAATAGTTTGCGCGAGAGACACTTCCAAAGTGGTAAAATGTCCCCCCCCCCTCTAACTTCTAAAATAAGAGAATGATAAAACTAAAAATAATACTTGATGTACATTACTATGCAAACCTTCAACGATATTTGGTTTGAACGAGATCCAGTGAGTATTTTATTTTTATACGTCATAAATCGTAAACCGCAATTTACCTTTCAAAGAACTTTCATATTATGTTACTTGTTGCTACGGAACCCTTCATGGGCGAGTCCGACTCGCACTTGGCCGCTTTTTTTTCAAAGTTACACCCAGGGCGGGTTGCTGATAATAAATATAACCTACATAATATTATGTTAGGCAGGGGTAATGTACCATTCTAATGGTGAAAGACTTTAAAATAAGTTGTAGTAGTTATTGAGTTAGTTTTGAAACAAAACTACAAATCTTTCCTCATAACAATATTTGTTTGTTTGTATGCCAGCTCGTGCCGAGGACGGCGACGAGGCGTACAGCCCGGGCGGCTCGTCGAACAGCAGTAACAGCGCGCCGCCCGCGGTGCTGGCCCCGCTGGCCGCCGCCGCGCCCGCCGCCGCCGCCAGCGTGCTGCGCACCAAGATGGAGGAGCTCAACCGACAGATCGAGGAGCAGAAGCAGCAGATCATGAAGATGGCGCAAGCTGACTCCTCCGTGGGCGGCGATGTATGTACACTTTTTTACTGGTTTTATTTTTTGGAAATAGTAAACTTATTCACAGTAAAACATGATGAGACAAGTCGTTTCGATCGTTTCTACGTAACGTATTTTTGCTGTCTCATCGTTTCTCTATACAATAGAGAGAGACAAATAGGCAAAACGAAAACAACATTTGGTAGACGAAATGTGGTAGCAAAACTCCGACTTCGGGTACTGGACTGTAAATACTAGACTATAAATTATAGTAAGAAGTATGCAAGAAAACATCGTGAGGAACATTCGGCACTTACATTTAAGAATCAGAATTAAACAGAAAAATTCATTGTTGTGAGACCTATGTGGCACGGAAGGAAGCTAATATATCAAATTCGAACAAACGACTTATGTTTAACTTTTGAAACTATCATGGGTTTTAACACTATTTTTATGAAACAACGGGATATTTACCATGATTAAATTTTGATGAGTTGATCCGATATTTCGGCACAGTTGCATGCACCATGATCACGGTTGAACTGAAGTCCACGAGTAAAAGAAATGTTATTGGCAGATAAATCGATCTACCCTCTTTCGCACTCTTTTATTGGTTTCGAGACTACTATTGGTTCCATTCTCACTATTTTGTCGATTTCGACACACAACACTGACGGTATCGGGACGCGTAGTGGATGACACACTTTTTGACACACTTGGTTTGCACATGAACCCGGTGGTACGAATGTGCAAACCAAGTGTGTCAAAAAGTGTGTCATCCACTACGCGTCCCGATACCGTCAGTGTTGTGTGTCGAAATCGACAAAATAGTGAGAATGGAACCAATAGTAGTCTCGAAACCAATAAAAGAGTGCGAAAGAGGGTAGATCGATTGATCTGCCAATAACATTTCTTTTACTCGTGGACTTCAGTTCAACCGTGATCATGGTGCATGCAACTGTGCCGAAATATCGGATCAACTCATCAACATTTAATCATGGTAAATATCCCGTTGTTTCATAAAAATAGACTTATGTTTATTTATCTTTTGGTTAATTGTTGCAGGAAAACGAAGCGTATTCTCCATCGCGGCCGATGACCCCGCCACCCACCGTCTCCACACTAGCCGACATCGCCTTGCCGTCTAACCTGCACGAGATACTCGCTAACATAAAGCAGCAGTCAGAAAACCAATCTATAGACGTTGATATGCGCAAGTAGTGTAGTGTTTATGTCAATGTAAGGTATTTCTGAGAAGGGTGACATTATATCACAATGGAAGGCAAGGTTTTCAGGTTATATATCACATAACCTCAAAACCTTGCAAACTTTCGAACTTAAAATAATGACGTATGCAGCAGTAAGAGAAAGGAAGCATTTAATACACAATTCTACTGAGGAGATAAAATCAAATGAAAGAGCGAATAAATTAAACTTTAGAGTGAAATACGTAGCACTGTAAGTATCTTTAATCTTCAATACGACTATTGCCCGTCGGCGCTTGCTGCGGAAAAACTAATTATAATATTACAAAAAATAATTTATAAATTTAATACATTTTAACTGAATAGTGTTTCTCAGTTTTATAGTTCAAACTTGATATCACTGTATTTTACAGAAGTTTCATTAGTAAAATTTAAGTAATATGCAGCGATTTGATCACTTAACAAGGGCACGAAACGAGCCTTTTTGAGGCGCTCTTAAAATCCTTTCATTGCATTCGTTCGGAAGCACTAGTGACGCGAAAAGAATAAATTTAATGAAAAAATACTGCAATTACCTAATCAAAACCCTTTAGGGCACTTCCAGTTACTTGACAATTCTATAATTTATAATAGTAATATGTTTAAACAATTTAAGTGAAAAGATTGATTTACGAAATATATTGGGACAATATAAAATCTTTGAACAATTTAGTTTTTTACCATGTCAGTATACAATTTGTATACATATACACACATAGATGTACGGCATATTTCTTCTTCCATTGTCTTTTTTCCGTTAGCTATCCGGATTCTAAAAGATATTCATTGAGCACAAGTTTAGTTTCTACTCTACTTTTATTATACTCTTGTCTCGTTATCTCTCTGTGCGACTGCACAGAGAGAAGAGTATAATCAGGTATGAGTTTTTTCAAGTTAACTAAGAAGTAATATTTTTTGTCGTTTTATATTAAATGTTTCCTACATTTTGTAGATCATAAGTTAATTTAAATTCGTTAAATTAGCTTTTTAAGTTTGCTTTTTTTAACTAATATCAATTATTATGGTGGTCGTCGATATCGACCAAAGCCCGCTACAGGGCTGGTTTGACGGATTGCTAAACGACCATTAAAATATTTGACAATTGTTACCTCAAACTTTGCGTAATTTAGCTAGGAGGGAATCACACAGGCGACTCTCCATACAAACGTCTCTAGTCTAGAGGCATTATCCAGGGAGGAAATAGGGGACTACGTTTGTATGGAGAGTCGCCTGTGTCCCCCTCTTAAACATCTGTAAATATTTTAATAGTCGATTAGAAATCCTTGAAACCGGTCCTTACTGGTTTAGTGGTAGTTATAGTTGGGTATGTAACACACGCGCCAAGAGCATGATAAAATTAGGTCAAAAAGTAGGTATCAATAGTATGTCACAGAATAAATAGAGTACTATGTGAACATTATTTTAAAAGAATAAACATATATTTAGAGGATATTTTGCTCATGACGCGTGTTTTAGGTATTATTTTATGAGATGTATAGTTTAATGTTAAATGGTGCAATAGATGAATGTTTAAACAAGTCATTAATTAGTTTTAAATCTATTGGACTTCTCAGACTTGAAATTAACAAACCTCTATGTATTGGTATTGTACTCTTTCATAGTTTTTCTGTATATAAAATTATAAAAAATAATATCTGCGTTCAACTTTGAATTAGTGTACAAAATTAGGTTTACCTATTGCAAATTATAACATAGTTATAAGTACGTACATAATTAATTTTTATTTCTTTTTTATGTCTATTATTGTCTTGGAAAGTGTATGTAATGATAATGAAATAAAAAGACCTGTTCAAATCTATTCTAATTTTATTTATTCATCATAAAGGGACTTCCTATATCTATTTTTATTATCGTTCATTTGCGTTTTATGCTTATTCGGCATTTTGAAGTCTTTGAATGCATCTTGAAAGGAAACTGGCTGATTTCGTCTATATTGTTTCTGCATTGCAAATATCTTGGTTTCCATCAGTTTTCGCCTAGGAATGTGTTGCAAAGCGCGTTCCCAATCGCCGGTAAGTTTCAAATCCAAAAGTATGGGAACCATGTGATTTATGTTCAAGTTTTTCTTAGCTCCAGGAGCCCATTCTAAATATCTTTCAAGAGGTAGCTTGGCCATTTTAAGCCCATCACGTTTCGCTTTAGCCAGTGAAAGTGGCTCATTATTTACCTGGAATCATATCAGAAGATTACATTATTTTAATGAATATTCATTATGGTGCTCTAACTGTCATTTAGCTAAGCAGACCGATAGTCTATTGCCATATCTATTGGTTGATATGAAAGTGACAGTGACAAGAAACTCAGCAAGCTGCTTAAAAGTGTCCAGCATTATGAATGAGGGGCTTAATATTTTTATTCATTGTGTTTTTAGGGTTCCGTAGCCAAATGGCAAAAACGGAACCCTTATAGATTCGTCATGTCTGTCTGTCTGTCTGTCTGTCTGTCTGTCTGTCTGTCTGTCTGTCCGTCCGTATGTCACAGCCATTTTTCTCCGAAACCGTAAGAGCTAGACTGATGAAACTTGGCGAGTAGATGTATTCTGTGAACCGCATTAAGTTTTTTACATAAAAATAAAAAAAAAACTATAAATTTCGGGGGTCCCCATACTTGAAACTGAAACTCAAAAATTTTTTTTTCATCGAACCCATACGTGTGGGGTATCTATGAATAGGTCTTCAAAAATGATGTTGAGGTTTCTAATATCGTTTTTTTCTAAACTGAATAGTTTGCGCGAGAGACACTTCCAAAGTGGAAAAAAGTTGGTCCCCCCCCCTCTAACTTCTAAAGTAAGAGAATGATAAAACTAAAAAAAATATATGTTGTACATTACTATGCAAACTTTCAACGATTTTTGGTTTGAACGAAATCTAGTCGGCAGTTTTTTTTTTATACGTCATAAACCGTAAACCGCAATTTACCTTTCGACGAACTACAAGAACCTTATTATGTTACATCAAGTAAAGGTAATATAAAGGTTTTTGTAGTTAGTCGTGCTACGGAACCCTTCATGGGCGAGTCCGACTCGCACTTGGCTGCTTTTTTTTTAATATAGATAGTTAAGCATTTTGGCTACCATCATAACGGATGGAAAGTGAAGATTTTTTTTATTTTAGAGATTTTTTTTATATACCTTATCCACCATACATCCAACTATATACACAGCATCATGATCAAATTGTGTCAGTTCTTCACGACAATGAGGAGTTAGATACACCAGTTTCTCCTTAGGAAATATGTCCAAATAACTTCCTGTGTGTATATTCAAAGGAAACCAGGGCTCTACCATAGATGGTATATTTTTATGCATCTGCTTCATAAATGTTCCTTTTGTATTAACATTACACAAATGTAAATTAAATGGGTTTTGGTGGATGCGGTTATCACCAAAAACGAAGGTCATTTGCTTGGCAGAATTCACTATTTCCCGAAAAACCATGTGTTCTTCATACGAGCAGTCTATTACTACTGATTGCCCACCCATCATTGACTGCAAAGCTCTGAAAAATAAGAAATAAATTAATTGGTTGATCAAATTATACAATGTTGAACATTGTATATTATACAACTAGTGGCCGCCCGCGGCTTCGCTCGTCCGCTCCCGTAATACCCCGTTCCCGTTGCTTTTTCGGGATAAAAAGTATCCTATGTCTTTTTCCCGGTTCATAGCTACCTCCCCACTAATTTTCTGCCAAATCGGTTCCGCCGTTCTTGAGTTATAAATAGTGTAACTAAAACAACTTCCTTTTATAAATATAGATAATTATGTTGAATATTGTCATTATTTTAGATATTTATGTATCTAGGTTGTTTGTCTGTTGTATTGGTTTCATACAATTTAGTTATTTAGTCATATAGATACCTATAGTTGTCCATATTGTTGATTGATTGATCCCGAATTCGAAGAAATAGGGATTGGTGTTGAATACCATACAGTAGGTCATCTTCATATTCTCTAGTAATCACTTTGGGATTTTCTTCAAACTCTTTTCTCCTGGCTTCTTTTTTGACCTGAAAAGTGACTTTTTCAGAGTGTATGCTCAAAGTTTCAACAGCAGTTGGTCATTTTAAAATTCAATCTTACCTTGAGGTTCTCTTTTGATTTTTCTATTTTGAACAGGTAAATAAGGTACTGAGAACGTTGATTTTTGGTGTTCAGAGTCAGTAGTTGCTGCCATTGGTCCACTCTCAAATTGTCTGGTGCGGACCGACCATCTTGACGCATCACCTCTACTTCCAACATTAATATTCGTAATTTCTTTTCAAGTTCTTTGTCCCCTTTGCTGATTGCTTCAACTATCTTATCTAAAATAATATCCTAAATTAAAATACAGACCTAATTGATCACAGATGATTCCAGTTTAAGTTGGCCTAAGAAAAAATGGATGGATTGTATCTATATTGTAGTAAATCCTTTCATAAGCTTTTAACATTCTTACTATAAGATTAAAAAACTATTGACTACCAAGTTAATAGAAAAAAAAACATGAATATTTTTCGACATCTCAACCTGGAAGATATGGAGACACAAAAAAAAATACCCACAATCTAAGAAGATCTAAGAATCTAAGTTAAGAATTATTATTAGATATGTACCTGTATTATCTTCAGGTTCAGGTTGCGTTACGGATGAAAAACTCCTGGGTTGATTTCGAAAGAACAGCTGCTTTCGATCCAGAACTACATTAGCAGGTTTTATTATTTCTCGTAATTGGCGCAGCTGTGCTACAACGCCAGCAATGGCTTTAATGCAATGCATTATAAGCTGGTGAATAAAATAGAGTGCTCAGTTATTGTAAGAAAATCCGTCGTAGCGAGTAAATTTCTCTTTTGTTTGTTTGTTTATTTTTGATTAACTCCCTAACCTAACCTAGAACCGCTTAGAACTGTAAAGTGTAAATCATGGAAATCATGGAATAGATAAAAACAAAAGGCATGCGCACAAGTAAAAGATGGCGATGGCGATCACCTGATACGATAGCAAATATCGCTGTCATATTTAATAGCGTTAAGCTGATCGCCATCGCCATCGCCTAGATGAGCGCAGGCCTTAAAAGAAAAAGATGTCGATATCATCTGTCTTGTCTCTTATCTGTCATGTCGTTTGACGGTCATGTCGTTTGACATTAGCCGCTGAAATAACATTGACTTTGACAAGCACAATATAATATGTATGACTGATGACATGACATTGACATGTGCCATTTGAAGAAAAAAAGGCTACTACAGCTGTTTGTTTTTCTCTGATTTTTCTTTCTTTTCTTCCTTTCCTCAAGTTTCCTCCATCCATCCGAAGATTGAAGACGAGGTTTTAATTTTCCAATCCAATCCAATCGAGTTACCTAGCGAGCCAGGCGAAGTATTTTGTTTTGTTGGGCCGGCACTGCGCACAGACAGTCACCGAAACTATATTTCGGCGTGGCGTGTGTGTGGTTGTTGGTTAGAGTGAGTTGATTAGGTTATTGAAAATATGTATCAGAAATAACCTAACATTTTTGTATCTGTCTGTCATTATTAACTCACTATCCTGATCTTTCAGCAAGAATGGCAGTCACGGCTATACTACGTCGTACTTTTATCAATGGCACAATTTATTCCGCTGCTGCTTTGCGGTACGCCTCTACCAATTCCGATAAAAAGGTATTCTTCGATATTACGGCAGACGGCGAGCCTCTAGGCCGTATTACCATCAAGCTCAATACTGATGAAGTTCCACGCACGGCTGAGAACTTTCGAGCCCTGTGCACTGGTGAAAAAGGATTTGGTTACAAAGGCTCATCATTCCATAGAATTATTCCCAGCTTCATGTGTCAAGGAGGAGATTTTACCAATCACAACGGCACTGGGGGCAAGTCAATTTACGGCCGCACTTTCCAAGATGAGAATTTCAAGTTAAAGCACACTGGGCCCGGAATTCTGTCCATGGCTAATGCAGGACCTAACACAAATGGGTCTCAATTTTTTATCTGCACTGCTGCCACACCCTGGCTGGACCGAAAGCATGTTGTTTTTGGTTCTGTAGTTGAAGGTTTGGATATTGTCCAAAAGATGGAAGCCCTTGGCTCTAAAAGTGGCAAGCCATCAAAAAAGATTGTTATTGCAGAGTGTGGTGAGTTGGACTAAGTTTTCTAGAAGTATGTAGTGTGTATGTAGTAGAGTTAGCTGTAATATTAATGTAAATAAAGTATGTATAAAAAATCTATATTTTGTATATTTGTCTTGACCCCATTCACCTTGTCATGTGCCCTAGTCAGTCTAGTAGTTCAGTTTAGTTTTATTATTATGATAGAGTAGCAATGTAGCATATTTTATTCAGTGCATAATTCAATTGTTGTTAGAAACCAGCTAGGATTGCATTTGGCGTCCTGGCTGCAACGACTAGGTCAATTTCTTATATTTGTTTTTGTTGCTCAATGCATGTGAGTTCTCAATAGCTTCTCTTACAGGCCTCCTACTAATATACATGTAACCAGGTAAGTAGGCTAATTTTTCCTTGGCAAAGCCTAGCAGAGTCCATCTCCCATAGTTTACATTTGTATCTTATTTTTAATTCAAGATGTGTGATTTTGTCTAGGTGAGTTGGCCGAAGAAATGGCTGTGAAAAATGTGCAGTAAACAAAGCTCTGTATCTCAAATGTCTAAAGCTTCAGAGAACTATTTTATTTTCAGAACTGGCTAGGTTCTTATTTTAAATAAAAGTGTTATAAAAATAAGTATGCAATTTTATTAATCACTAAATGCAACAGATTAGTTAAGGGAAGTTGCTATTATCAAACACCAGTGTGAATGACAGAACAACTTATAAGTTAAAATTACATTACACATCTAAGTCAGTATCAGTATCTATCAAGTCTTAAGACCTATTGTAGTAATAAGGCATTTTTAGATAAAACACTCTCTTTCATATCAAACTATTAAACCTCTCTTAATACAATTATGTCACAAAAATTTACACTCCTTTGTCTTTTCTTATTTCAATACATATTCAAGATAAATATATTGCTTATGCACATCTCTTACTAAAATAATATTCTAAAGTAGTAATTGAATTTTTATTTAAAAGAGCAGCCCAAGAATTGACAACTTTAATATGAAAAAATATTATCTGAATACAATTTTAAAATCATGATACTACTACAATCCTGCAGTTGAATTTGACAAATGTTTTTTTTTATAATTTACTCTTATTATCTACTTGACATGGCATTAACAAAGGCATGGCAAGTTTATAATTTCTCTGCTAGGATTCTTCCAGAATACCTAAAAATTATATCGTAAAAGTTACCTGTATTTTGATTGTGTCCATGAAATTGTTTTAATAAAACTGAATGAGCAAAATGTTAACATGTTTTAAGAATATTTTTATTGTGCATCCTATGAACAACAGCTATTATCTATGCATAATGTGATCTACTTTTTGGACAGATCAATAAAAAATCTAAGAATCTAATTTACTTTCATACATTGAATCTAAAACCTTGAAAGGCAGCAATAAAATGAGTTCACATTGTTGTGAGTTGTCAACAATATTTATTTATTACTACACTTTTTATTGTTGCTTTTCATGTTTTTATTAAATATTGAAAAAATAAATATAAAAAAAAAACTAAATAAACAAATGTTAATAAATTACTGAACACAAAAAAATAATAATTGTTAGCTAAAAATGAAAACCTTTGCTGCTTGAGATCAATTTATTATAAATACATTGGTCTTCAAACATTTATTCCCATGACATGGCGTTTTTCGAAATTTTGGATGTGTTGTACTATAAAAAAAAAGAATGCAGTAAAATAAAAGTATTAAAATCGGAATAAAAGAAGAGGGAGGAAACTTTTTACTAGAAGGAAAACATTACACATATTTTATGTTTGAGCTTCTGAGCGGATAAAAGGGATTTTAAAAATTTGCTACCACTGCCGTATAATGCCATATTTGAGGTCACTTCAGTTGGTCAATAGTGATTGCAGAGACAATACATATTTTAAAAAAATATACCTACATACTTCTAAAGACAATCTAAGTCTATAACCGCAGCTCTACTTGAAAATATCTAAAAACAAACTGTCCAACAAAATAAACTTTTATAAAAATGGATACCTCATCAATTTTGATAGAGTTAAGTACAACCTGAGTTTGTTTACAGGAAAACTTGTCAGTGTATAAAGTTACAGAAATTGCCAACTTATAAAAAAACACACAAAGAAAAATCCTTTTAACACGCGTTAAAAAGCGTACTTCGACAACGAAAACAATGTGCTGTAATCAGATTCTTACAATCACAAACAAATTACACCTAATACACAATAAAATTAAACAGTTACGTTTATATCGCTACTTAACTGCACTAAGCGAGTGTTACTTCGATCATTTAATGAAAGCATCTAAATTACCGCTAGGATATGATTCGAAATCACTCATTCATTTATCTAGGTTAAATAAAACGTCTACCGAACTAAACGTTTTTGAATTTCACTATTTCAACGTCTCTCACTATCGCGGGCTCGCGGGGGAATTGAGCCGAGTCGGCTATCGAGATTAGAGTAAGCCTTTCTCAAAGGCTCAAACGCGCGGATCGAGCGGCGCCGTCGCCAGCTGATCGACGCTGCGGCCCTTCTGCATCTGCAGGCTGAGGTCGTGCGGCTCCAGCGTCAGGTGGTGGGAGGAGGTCCGCTTGTGCTTGGTCTCTGGTGGCTTCATGTCACGCGAGCCGGTGCGTCGGTGGCGCAGCACTCCGCCGCCCTCGATCAGGCGCTTGCTTTCCTCGTCGGCGCATCGCGCCAGCGGCAGCACGGTGAGGTCAAGGCTCTCCATGCTCCGGAGCGCGAGCTGCTTCAGCTGGTCGAGGCTGAGGTCGCGGCTGGCGGAGCGCGAGTGGCCGTCCTTGCTGGCGGAGCGCGTGACACGGCGCGGCTTGTCCTCGTCGAGGGAGTGCTGACGCGCGCGCGGCTCCAGTTGGATGGTCTTGGAGTCGTTGCGCAGGTGGCGCGAGGCGGTGAGCACGCGTGAGGTTGCGACGGGCGCGCTAGACTCCTGCGAGTGCTGCGACTCGGTGCGCTGCAGGCGAGCGCCGGTGCTACCCGCGCCCTCGCCCTCCATCGGCGTCGTGATAGCCGAGCTCACGCCCGAGGTCGCACCCGTTCGGAATCCGCTCGCGTTGTCTGTTGATGGCAGCTCTTCGAATACTGTGAAGGAACATTAGAATTGTTAAAGAAAAAGCTTTATTTTAATTCTATTTACTTAACCTTTTGGGATAGTGATGTGTTTGCAACCTGTCACATATTGCAAAATGTAAGGTCTTCATTATGTAAAAAGAGATCAAAAGGAATGTACACAAGGATACACATCAGACTATACACTGCTCGCATTTATGTCCTTGTGGTAAGCGTCATTTTTCTTTGTTTTTATGTAGCTTGAGCTGTATCCTTCGGTACATGAGAATAAAACGACCGAAAAAACTTAGGTAATCAGGTCTTTATAGAAAATCTCTAGTGCAACTTACGTTTGTCCAAACTGATGATGGATCCGGCGAAGTCCTTGTGTGGGTCGAGCGGAGCCGACGTCTCGAGATGACGTCGACGCCTCACTAGCCACCAGTCCACCATGAAGATTCCCAACGCAACTATCTTTATACCGCCGCAGAGACCGACGTATCTGGACAAATTATAATTCTTTTAGATAGATCATCTGGCTTCTCGTTTCTTATCTTAATCTCAAAAAAACGCTCTCAGTCATGTCATAAAATATTTCTATTGTTGTTTCTGACGATTTTAGCAGGTACTGAAATCGTTTTATATGATATGACACTAGCGGCCTGTCCCGGTTTTGCACGGGTGGCGCACATTTATTTTTTAAACACATAGGTAAATATGTGTTTAAAAAATAAATGCATGTGTTAAATTGTGTGTCCAAATGTGTGTTGTGAGTGAATGTAGCTTTTCAATGATGAAAGAATTTTTGAAATCGGTACTGTAGTTTTTTAATTAAAAACGCAAAATAAAAATCTTTCCTCTTTATAATATTCTTCTCAAACCTAAAAGTTGACTCAAATGCTCACCTAAATCGGAACTGTTCGATGTCGTACAGCAAGCACCTGCCGCCCTTGTCTCCGCTGCAGGACTGCTTCCACAGGATGCAGGTGGAGTCAATGAGGTTGCCGAACAGGATCGGCGCGGGAATGTACCCGAACAGACGGAATATCACGAACTGCATGCCGAGCGCGAACGAACGCTCCTCCTCGCTTACCGATCTGGAAATTTAAGCTTGTGTCATTCTCATCTGATCCTAATCTGTGTCATGGTAAACATTGACCACTCCTGGCTTCAACTAACATGATGTATCCAAAACCTGAATAGACTTACAAGGATCACTTTGACTCCACGCGACCAAAATGAAGAACAGTACCCGACGAAGTCGGAGTTTTGCTACCACATTTCGTCAACGAAATGTTGTTTTCGTTTCGCCTATTTGTCTCTCTCTATTGTATGGAGAAAAGATGAGACAGCAAAAATACGCCACGTGGAAACGATCGAAACGAGTTTTTGGCTCATAACTTTTCCATACAAAAGAAAGAGACGTGCTCACACGAAAACAACATTTGGTAGGACGAAATGTGGTAGCAAAACTGGGACTAGGGGTACAGGTAAAAGTCTGATATAAACAAGGTATCATTTCAACTAAACGTGTTAAGGCTAGACATATGAAAAGGCAATCATGTTAAGAGCAGAGCATTTGTACAAACCTTAGCACAATCATAAGCAGCGGCATCTGTGTGACCGCGACCACGAATGTCATGAAGAAAAGCAGCACTAGAAATGGGAATATAGTGGTGCATGGCGGGTTGCAAGCGCCGGCCGTCGCGACGGGCACCACCGTCACTTCGCTGTACTCCCGCGCGATGCCAGCCGCCGTCAGCGCGGATGCCGACGCGCCGCTTACTACGGCCGCGCTGGCTATGCCCATGTCGCGACTGTTCTCATGGACACCTGCAAGATACAAACACCACTATAACAGTGACAGTGTCACGGAATTCCAGCGCTATAGTAGGTAGCATTTATGCTGAGTGGCAGCCAATTTTAAATTCATTGTTCCTTTTCATTGTTGATACTATTGCTAGGTGACGTTAAATAAATAACTTTTGATTTGATTGATTTGATAAACTTTATACTTTTATCAAGGTATGCTCAAACACCTAATTTGACACCGGACGTAATAAGCAGTACCACTAGTCTAAGTGTTACTCGATCAGTTTGAATAATTTGCTTCACCTACGTTTACTCCCTTTTCAATTTAATTTTATATATTTTTATTTCAGACTTAAAATATGCCATTACATAGTACGCAAAAAATCTTTTGTATGGACAAAAACTTGTTTCGATCGTTTCTACGTAACGTATTGTTGTTGTCTCATCTTTTCTCCATGCAAAAGAGAGAGACACGTAGGCAAAACGAATTGTTCAAACTGTACCAGAGCCCGAAGTCACAGTGCATCGTGCATCTACAACATTTCGTTACCAAATGTTGTTTTCGTTTTGCCTATTTGTCTCTGTCTATTATTGTATGGAGAAAAGATGAGACAACAACTCTAACTACGTAACGTATTTTTGCCGTCTCATATTTCCTCCATCCAATAGAGAGAGACAAATAGGCGAAACGAAAACAACATTTGGTAACGAAATGTGGTAGCAAAACTCCGACTTCGGGTCCAGTAGTCTGAGTTTTATTCGATCAGCTTGAACAATTCAAATGGTGTTGGTGGTTTTAATTTGCGCAGTTGGTGAAGTTAGACCGTTACAAGAAGGCCGTTGTTGCCACACAAGCTAGTGAGTTCATTGTCTCACTAGTTGTGAACCGAGTGGCTCACTAGTTGTGAACTGACAGGCTCACTAGTATACTCACAGGCACAGTTGGTGAAGTTGGACCGTGATGAAAAGGCCGCACAGCCGGCATGGCACGGCGAGAAGTAAGTGAGGCCGTTGTTGCCGCACACAGGCTCCATGTCAGTCTCAGTGCACAGGCAATTGAAGTTGCACGCAGCTGTCAGATTCACTTTGAATGGTTCGAGGTTGCTACGGAAGAATTAATAGTATATTAGCACAGATATTACTGTGTATGTCTCATCTAATAGCCGTATCAATGAAACGTTTTTAAAACCGTTTCAAACCACTTTACGTGTGGACCATGACATTCTTTTTCAAATTCCATTTTATTTTACACCAGATGGTCAAAACTAACCTCAATATGTTTATGCCACATCTACCGTCAAACTCAACATAATAAAATTCAACTCATAGAAATACTTGCAGCAAGTACAATCCCTTTACGAGGCTAAAAGGATCGTAGTGTCATAGCGAAATGCTTACCTGTTATTAGTATAAGGTATAGTAGTTCCAGCCATCTTGATATTATCGCAGCCGAGGAAGAATAGCAGCGCATAGCAAGACAGGCATATTGTGTTGGAGATCAGAACAAACTGGACGGCGCCTTTAGGTCGCAGCTCGAGCCGCTTTAGTAGACACCCGCCCATGAAAATGCCGATACAAGCGCCCGGTATTGCGATTGATCCTATAATTTTAAAATGAGTTAGGAAAAAATGCTTTGCAAAAGTAATGACTTAGGTACACAAGGACACTAGCCAAAGTATTGAAATAATATGTATGTATAAATAATATTTTAGCAACGGCGTTGGGTCACTGCAGAAAATGAACACTTTCCAAATGCAATGTTCGGACGTTCCTCACTACCCTTTAATTACTCTCAAGGATTAAGAGTTCTTGTGATACGAGGGGATGTCTACAGCATTGAACTAATATGGACTGAGTCTCCAGTGCCTAACTTCATAAGAACTATAGCTAGTTGGTCTGATCAATTTACACGAGCTTACTATGAGGTTTCTGCCGCATGACGTGACTGTAGGCATCATTTGGAAGGCCTTGGAAGCGTGATTGATTTACGGCCCGAATCCACACCCTCTAATCAATCTTTAGAAGCTTCTTTCGACTAAAACGAATAGATTGCGGGTAACTAGAATTGTGACGAGTCAAGGTTCAAACTACGCTAAAGAATATCAATAGAGACATCATGTAGGACAATACAATTCAACAGAGATGTATGTATGTATGTACACAGTTAAAATAAGTCAAACCGAAGAAATATTTTTAAAGGACAATACGCCTGGAAATAAAATAATTAAACTTTGATCAAACTTTTTAACGGAGGGTACAGCTGGTCTAGTAAAGTGAGTTCCGATTGAAAGGCCATGTGTATATGTGTGTGTGTGTGATGTGTATGTGTATATGTATTCCGTCGTGCACTTATGTCTGTATACGGAGTTTGTACACAATACTGAAAAAATCTGAAAGAATATCTACAGCGCCTAGTCAAAGTAAAAAAAAAGTCGAAGTCGTGAAGCAGTTTAAATTTTTTCTTCTTACCAGTAAAAACGCTGGCTTGACTCTTGCCGAGACTGAACTGCGTCTCGAGGTATTTGGGCAGGAACACTACAAAGCCGGACACTATCATGAGGTCCATGCAAGCGCCGAGGCACGTCACAACGTACACTGGGTTCTTCAGGAGTCGCATCATTGATACTGGCAGGTCTGAAAATAAAGTTTTTTTTAGTGCCTCTGTAGGAAAAGATGGATGGATTGTGTGAGATATGATATGTCCAAGAAACGAGTACCTAAGTACCGAGATGAAGGATGAAAGGGGAGAATGGAAGAAAAATACGTGTTGCCGATCTCACCTAGTGCGATAAGGGCAGGAAGAAGAGAAGAATGTCTGGAGACTACAATATTTGACAGAACGGGATATTTTGCAGGAAAGTTGCTTTGCCTTTTCTGAGGTTGTAGATTTGATTTTTATCTAGTTCAAACATTAGATAAGATAGATGTATGCTCTCTTCTCTTATAAGCAGCTATTGAAATTATAGTTTATCCGTTTTAGCTAATTTTGTGCTGCATGCACCCCTGAACCTGACCTTACCTTTCTTCTCCCGTCTTTTAAAAACCTTAAATAATAGTTTTAGTGCAACATTTATTTTTGAGTACTAGTTCAAACTCTATTTGTATTGCTTGATTTTTTGCAAAAACTGCGATTATAACAAATTAATCAAGCCAGAATAAAAAAAGATCAGTCTGTCGTACCTACCACAGGCATCGGCTCATTACCTCTCGAATCTCAGCCGGTCAATCACCTCGTGTCACAGAAAGAAGTTGACCTTTGTCGGTTTCTGAACTTGACTGATCTTGTATTTTTCACTAAGCAGACAACGTGCCGAAAATGTCGTGCGATTATTTATTATCTCTGCCTTAACTATCGAGTTACCTCACAGAGCACGTCGACTGAGGACGTGCCCTTTGTGGCATTGCACTGCGTCCATCAGTCTGACTCAAAGGTAAAGGCTCAGGCTCCCATAACCTTTGATTCAACACAACAACGCGAGTATCTCAGCTTACTTTATCAGTTCTAAAGCCCAGTTTCCACCGCAAAAGGGTAATGAGCGAGACATGGTAAGCGGAACTGACTCCTTTTAAATGAAATAGGTTTACATTTCCACCGACAAAGAATTTGATATGCAAAGAGTATGAGCGAGTTCATTTTAACACTTTCTGCTTGCTCAGTCCTTTCCGCTCGACTATTGGTTGGTACAAGTATGCAGTTTACTCTTACGAGTTAAACAGAGTCCTTAATGGGTCCGCTCCGGTCGCGGTGGAAACCGGGCTTGAGTTGTGTGAATACGTTGTTTACCTTTTATATCCTTCCCATACCCGGAATCTTTGATATCCGAGGCGGGTTTCGGTGGTTTGGTAGTAGAAGCTCCATTGGCCACTGCAGCTTTCTCCACCAATCTGATCTTTTCTTTCTCCCGGACCAGGACTTTGGGGAACGAGAAGAAAAAGGTCGCTACTAGAATGAGCAAGAAACCACAGAGCAGGAAGCCTCCCCACCACATTCCTACCCAGCGGTGGTCGCCTGGATCTGAAATAAAAAAACAACATTTTAATCTACTGCTAGTTCTATCTTATTTTTTTTTTTAAGTTTTGGGAAACTAACAGATAGGTATACATAATATATATAGATAACAAAATTAAACATGTAGCAATGCTTAATGTACGCAGAAGGCCAATTAAAAGTTTCCACAGATAAGAAAGTATTATTTATTGTATCATCCACAAAGGTTAACTGGAATATACAAATACTCTCTAGCGTTAAGTTAGCCAATTTTTGTTTTAGTGCAATAAAGAATTTTCTATTTATCCACCATGACCCTGAGTTAGTCTCACCCATTTACAGCTCGCATTTCTAACTGGTAATTATGAAATTAAACTATAAACATAGTGCTACCATATTTATCTGTATACGCAAAAGGTTGAATAGTCGGGCGGCAGGCAATGTACACTACACAAGGTCCACAGATTAAAAATACTTAAACCTATTATAAATGTCTACTGAAGAATCTAAGCTCCTTCTAGCCGAGTGTTCAGGGACAAACGAGGCAGTAATCATCGATCGACAGATCGTCGGGGTCACCAAAACATAATCGATCACCGATCATTACGACACCAGTTTTTGATACTCTGATTCATAGTTCGTTTGAATAATTTAGAACATCCTATACCTATCTTTTCACGTGGCCTATTATTATAGGAATCTATTAGAATGGGATTTGTTTACCTTTCTTTTAATAGCTCTACCAACTCAACAGTCACATGGTTATATTCCTACGTAACTATAGCCCTGACCCCAGCATGTTTATAAAGTCTCCATCTGGCAACAAGCAGATTGTTATCAAAGCAGCAATCCCGGTAAACAAGTCTATAGGCGTAAACAATAGAACAACTCACCGATAGAAATGATATCACCGGAGAAGGAATCCATGTGGAATGAAAGCAGGTATGCGCCGAGAAGGAAGCCAAGCACGGGACCGAAAGCCGCCATACTGTACATGCAACCTGTAACAAAAACGAGACGTCACATCATCATCAATTTGTTGTCTTTATCCCACTTCATGTAGGATCGGCAAAACAGACAGACATAGACATGCATTTATTTACTGAATTTACTTTAGCACACATAATTATACACTATTAAAATAAGAAATAAAAACAAAGAAAGATAAGACAATATTACAAAAACATTAAGTAATAAAGAAACATGACGTAAGAGGAAAAAAAAAAAAGTGGTAACAATATACTAAAAACAACCAAAAGAGATCAGCGTATGTGTGCTACTGCAGCGAATCGGCTCTAGCTCAGCATGGTGCTTCACCACCAGCGGCAGCTCAGCGCTGTTATTCTACCAGAACCGTAGAAAGGACTAACAGGTTAATTCTTTCCATTCTCCTCATGAGGTCACATCAAATGTTTACCAAATACTATGCCATGTGAAATAAAAATATGAAGAGCATTTCCCACAGCGATATCTAGCCCTAAGCTAAACAAAGATTGAACTTTTATTTGACACTAGCGGCCTGTCCCGGCTTCGCACGGATGGACATCTATTTTTTAAACACAAGTATAGCCTATGTTACTCAGGGTGAATTAGCTTTCCAATGATGAAAGAATTTTTGAAATCGGCACAGTGGTTTTTGAGTTTATTCGTTACAAACATTTACACAAAAATACAAATCTTTCCTCTTTATAACATTAGTATGGACAACTTGCTGATGGCACAAGCATAAGCCCACATGGTGCTAAGTTTTGTACTATGGGTACCTGGCTCTATAAGCTGTAAAAAAATAGTTTAGTTTTTATTTTCTAAACACATTACATTATAACATCTAGACACAACTAATATTTATGTTTATCACAAAAATGTTTGGTCTAAGCGGGAATCGACACTAGATCTACAGCGTGGAAGATATAGCTACAACCAGCTGAGCTGTGAGTCAGACGGGTTCTAGCATTTATTTTCGTTTACTACGTTGTTGGACAGTGCGGCCTACGAAAAACCAATTCAATCAATACCCAGCTGTTAATAACATCTACCCACAGCCTGACTAAACTAAACAAAGGATAAGTCAATAAGATACAACGCGCTCACCCTTTTATGAATTGTATCAAAATGCCTACCTAAACCCAGTTCCATACACGAAATACAGAAGATGTGATTTGTTTTCTTTGGTCTCGATAATTTCAATTATTCTGTGGGTAGATCGCAAAAGATATTTAAACTACATCGAGTGATTGAACGTAATCGATACCGATTTCAATAGTATTTCATTGAAAAGTTTATAAAAAGCCTTGAAGCTTTGAACACTTGAGCCTTGATTTAGTCAGACTTGACTGTTCTAGATCACGAGCATTGCACATTATTCTGGGACGCAGTTTGATGTTGGTATTAGAGCTATTTGCGTCTACACCAGAACCTATGTAGGTACTTAGTAACCTGAATAGGTATGTTTGTACACACGCACAGCATTTAGCAAGACATTCCCAGTCACTTCGTCCTACATACCTACCTAGGAGCATAAAGCTGTAGCAGTAACTCGCTTTGCGAACTAAAAGTAGGTCATAGCTGTTTTGTGCGCTCCGGCGCGAATTTCTCCGCTAATATCAATGACTTATTGCTCCGAACTCTTTGCATGCAAGCGTTTCTCAACTTCCTATTTTTCACTTAATTTTACGAATTCAATTAGCATAGAGTCGAAACTAAAGTGGCACAAACAAAAAGATCATTAACGGAATGGGTTTCCAGTTGTGAGTATAATGTTGTGTGTATGATGCAATGTACTCATATACTACATATCCATTATATTACGAACCGTTGCGTGTCTACGTTACTAGCTTCTACATAAATTTTCATTATCATTCACCGAACGAGTATTTTATTACGCAGTTCTACGTATATTTAATAACACACCACTAGGCCAATTATACAGCGAAACTTCGTTAGTGGCGTAGCAGCTTTTATAACTTAAAAATCACTTTACTACGATTTGAAATCAGGTGAGATCTCTAGACCACCAGTCAGCTAAGGTTCCAATGAGGACATAGCTGAACTACAAACACAATTGAACGTCATTCTCAAGCATTGATAAAAGCTTTACGAATTTGCTTATAATCAGTCGCATGATCTACTTGTCTACATCCTTAGTTAAAATAACAATTGTTAAGAACAGGAATAATACAAAGAGGGAAGGTCGTCAAAGAGGCGTGTTTGTGACGTAAATGTCAAGCACACTTCACAGTAAGAGGTGAAAAAGAGGAAAGGGAAGTGACCCGTCATAAAGGCAGCACGAGAGACTCTACCAGAGTTCAGGTGGTGCCCGTTTTATACTACTCAACTCAAGAGTCTGAAGACTTTCTCAAATAATACTCAACGTTTTAATCAAGCTATCTTCAGGGTTTACATAACAGAAGAGTTTCCTTTTTGAAAATAATGACAACACAATCATGTTGGCCAGGTTTCAAACATTGCAAAACAGCTTTCCAGAATTTATGTTTTTAATCTTCTGACCCGAATATTTTATCAGAATTATGTCGCAGGATGCGATGCGCACCCCAGACCGCGTTGTGGTTTTCCAAATATGAACTTGGCTTTTCGCCCAGAACTCTCTCGACCTCTAGCGAGCTCGGCTTGACCATGAACTGCCGTTCAACCTGAGAGACGTCTTCAGAAAGGTGAAGTTGTCTAGTATTCGAAGCTCATCCTACGTCGTGTCACTAGAACCCAAGGCCACGGACCGGCCTAATACGAACTTGGTAGTAAAATGTTAGTGGCTCTAATAAAGTTGCATTGTTAGACTTTTTATTGAATATTTTATAGAAGATATCCAATAAGTGAGTAGGGCTCTTTAGTTCGACGATATACCTAGTTGATTTCAGGCTGTTGTGATAAACGAGGGTTGCTTTAGGTGCAGGTCAAGGCCGTGAACGAGGCCCCATGGCACCTAAATCGCTCCACAAAACATAATGTATTCGGAACTACCACGCGACAGTCAGAACGGTAACTCAAAAAATGTTGCAGTATTCCGACTTTAACTTTAAATCTTGAAGTTATTGCCTTGCAGCCAAGCAAAACATTGCAGAACTTGAAATTCATAAAAAAGAGTAGCATGACTGTATTTAAAGCGGAATTAACAGTACAATAAGGTACCGACAAAATATTTGCTATAATTTATTTTATTTATCATCGTGAAGGTATTTTTATATTTTTCATAGTTCAGTCGTAACCACACCCTTATCTAATCTGAGTAATCGCTAAAGGGCAAGTTCGTGCAGCGTTGGAGTGTGAGTTTGTCACACCTTTGTCAGTCATTCAAATATTTATTAATGAGCATGGCATGGACAAATGCATAGGTGCAGGCTTTTCATTATGAGGACACGACATGCTAATACAAGTACAAGTAACCTGAGTTCATTGGCCTCTAAATCCATCAAACGGATTAGGAATGTTGCGAGTTCAGACCGTTTTCTTTAATATTAATTTAGGTTCAGTGAGGAATCATGTTGTGGTTCAATAGAATGATTTATGAATTGGGCGTTATCAAGACGGTCTAGATAAGGTTCGCCGAAATAATTGATATTTATTTCCTTGGTATTTCCGCAAGTATTGGTATTACTGCGATAGGAGCAGGAAAACTACTACATACATATTGCTTACTACTATTTTTAAATTAAAATTCTATGAAATAAGTAGCGAAAATTTCAATATACAATAACAAATATATCGATAATAGAAAATGGTTTCTATGATGTAGAAAAACAACGCTTAACCTACCTAACTCGAAACTAAATACCCAAACGCCATGCTCGAGTGTAATCCCCATGCCTTGTGGACATTCCTTCAATAGGTATATCTTAAAATTTAATCATAACCCTCGAGTATGTTTAGAGAATTAATCAGAAGCATGCCCCTAGTCCGTTCATATTGACAAAAGGATGAAAATAGATTATGCTCAATGGTCGAAAGTCTGGTTAAAGTTCAACGACCTTTTGTGGCTAGTGTCTACTAAAAAATTCATTTCTGTAGTGTCTCTGTTTACGAGCACCGGTCTTACGAGCGTATAGCCACTCACAGAACTACAACCATGTCATATAAATCTACCTCGATCAAGGACAGCCAGAGCGGCGAAAACATCAAATATACTGATAGGTGGAATCTAGAATATCGATCCGATGTTCATGCGGTTTGAGTAAAACACCGTTTTTTACTTCGATTTCGGGAACATTTTGACATCGGTAACTGCGACTTAGAACTGAAATCTTGTGTCCTCAATAGTTGTTTCCTGTCAATTTTATTTACCACGATTTGTCTTGATGAATACAGCGTTGTCGTATTAGTCAGCCTAGAGTTTTGGGGGGTCCTCTCTCTCTTTTACCTTCATTTTTGCTTGTTATCGAGCATTGTCATATTGCACTTAGATGTAGAAGCCTCAGCAGATCTTTATAAATTTAAAGAAATAATGATGGACGATACAGTCGAACGATTACAATGTCGAATTCTCTTTAGTTTTGGGCATCCTTTTCAATGATTTGTCTGTTTCAATAAAGTAATATTTGAACTTAATTATTACTTAAAAACTTTATTTTTGATATTGTAGCTTTTGTTATCTATACTAATATTATATAGAGAAAAGATTTGTATGTTTGTAACGAATAAACTCAAAAAATACTGTACCGACTTTAAAAATTCATTCACCATTGGAAAGCTACATTCACCCTGAGTAACATAGGCTTTATTTATGTGTTTAAAAGATAAATGTCCACTCGTGCGAAGCCGGGACAGACCGCTAGTTCTTTAATAAAAAAATAAATTAACAGAGTGTTGACTAACTAGTATAACTTACCGATATACATGCTGGAGGACTCCGGGCGAACATGGTCGTCGACGTAGGTAGTGCCAAGCGTGAGTAGCGGCGACCCGCCACAGCCGAGCAGCAGTTGGGCGACCACAAACACCATTACTGGCACGAACGTGCTTGGCGAGCTCTGTCAAAATACGGCTATTACAAGCTGGATTCTGATGGATCTTACGGTCATAGACCCTTGTAAAAGCGTACTAAAATTTGGAGAAATCGAAGTCTGTAGATGGAGAGGGCTCAAAATCATTCTTCCTAGAAATGTATGGAGGAGGCCTATAGTCAGCAGTTCAATTCTTCAGGCTTATGATAATAATCGGAGTACTACGGGCAAAGTATACTTCATGTATATTTAAAGCTTAGTGTTGACAGAAAGCAGGCATGTGGGTGGAACTGAAGCTCGGACGTAACTATCGGTGAAAATCGCTTGACCAGTTTCAAAAATATTGATTATGTTATTTTGTACGGGAAGACGTGAGGAAAAGCCCGTTATAAATGTGCAGAGCAGAGACACGTGATCACCACAGGCAAGTGGAAGAAAATAAGTAAGCACATTAAATTTCCAAATTCAGGTCTATTTCTCAGTAGGGGTGAGGGCAGACGGTAGCTGCCAAAGCAATTTTACTTAAGTAAAAATGTAAAGTGGTGTACATTTTGCTTGGTTATGTCAAGTTGAAATTGCTTTGAATGCGCAAGTAATCGCATTTGGCAACTGCACAACATAATGGAGAGCTCTAAACTGCAACACGCTGCGACTCTCGATTGGCTGCCGCTGTGTGCGTGGGACGCGGCTGTGTGGGTGCAAGATGAGAGGGTGAGGTGAAAGTGAGGACTAAAGGGGAACGATGTTCAAATCATGGGTATCAAAGACGTGGTTGAATAGACAATCAACCACCCTGTTGGAAGAATTTTCTCATTTTATACCGAGAATAAACACAACCAAAGCTATAAACTTGCACCGATACGCAAAAATTGTAACGTGTCGAATAAACAGCGTATTTTCCTTACTTTGATGCAGTTATCGGGTCTGAGATTGCTCGGAGGCAGGCCTTGGGACAGCCGTCCAAGCCCGCCCATATCCGCCTCGAGAGCGCGCGGCAATCGACAAATGTTATCGTCAGATTTATTGTTCGCCAACGTTTCACTGTTCACTTCCGCAATGAAATGTGGCACGACGAACACCAGAGATCCGATGCCCATGATCACCGCACCTGAAATAATACGCCATGAATAACCGTACTGACGTAAATCGTTAACATTTTACGAGATTATAATGAGACATAAATCCACACACAATAATTACTCTACACGTGCGAATTGAAAAATTTGTAACTAAGGAAGGGTGATACATCAATACACATAGATACCGTCCGTAAGAGACTATCTAGTTCACTTTATATCGGTGTGCATACTTTATTAGTAGAAGCGGAGTAATAGAAAGAGCAAAGTCTAACTTGCTATGTGGCGAGTTCGACTCAAGAGTAAACAGATGGCTCAAACAAAGTTGGATTCAAAGTTTTGCTAGTGTGTTCTTACCTACTGCAATCCATACAGGAATGTGTCTTCTACTACCGAGATACGAAACGAAGATCACTGTTATGACATTTCCGATCTCGTAGCTACTCGCTATAAGCCCCGAAAGACTAGAAGGTATGTCGAAACGCTTTTCGATGGTTGTAATCACAGAATTGATGTATCCGGAACTTAATGCTTGCTGCAGTGTTACCAGGATCGACAGGAAAAATACAAATACCTGAAACAAATCTTAAGTAAATATTCTGATCACATCAACTTTTCATGCTAGTAATAAAAGAGTTTCTTACTTTTATACTAGAGAATTGCTGGATAAATAGCGGTCTCCACGATAAGATACCGCAATCCCGTATGTCATGAGGAATGTCTAATATTTCTGGGAACAACTGTGGAGGTTTTTCTCTTTCCTTTGCCCTTTCGCGGTCCCTGGGGGAACAAAATGTGATATTAAAGTTTGTTTATAAGTCGTGTATATTTTCAAGTTACACTAAGAGATGACAGAGGTTACTTAATTTGCTCCTTAATGTCCTTTAATGTCTTTACAAGTCTTATTGAAAATACTTCTAAGCTCGCGAAATGCACTTTCCACCATAAATAATAAGTTACTTATATGAAAAATAAAAATACCAGATTATAGCTCGTTTATACGGCTTACGTCAAAATTTTGTAGGAGACGCAAGGCTTGTCCATTTCGGCCAGACAGATGCCGTATATTACCACCACCACAGAATACTGAATACAGTAGAAATGCGATCATGCGCCCCGTTTGTATGGGAGCCGATGTCGCTACTTTTACATTTCCCCTATTATATTTTAAATATCACTAAATATGAGGATTCTAAGAAAAAGGAAAAGGGGAAGATGTTAAGAAAGTATTTCTATGTTTTATATTGTCGCTTAACTTGTTCGGAAAGTAATTCTTGCGCAAGCAAGGCATTTTTCACTTTACGACTCCCGACGAAAACTGTTGAATTTTTATGGAGAAACGGGCATTGCTCATGTATTTTAGTGACACTTTTTCGGCCATATGGCCGTTCTTCTTTGTTCTGTGATTAGTACTCATTAAATGCTCATGGTTTTACCTGTCGCAAATGCCAGCTGACGGGTTCCGGCTGTGGCACTTGACGGATTCCCGCGGTGGATGCGTGGGGTGAGGAGGGGTGCTGGGTCCAGCCACTTCTTCGCCTTCTGCGCACCCTGACTCCGCGTATAGGCCTGTCATGGCGTACATCGACTCTTGCCTCCTGTGAATTGAAATAATTAATTTCAACCGTGCCGTACCCAAGGCCTTAGGGATAGGAAAGCCCACCACTATTACACATATAAGTTCAATAGCTATAGTGAAGTACAAGGAGCAGTTTTGTCTCTACCGTGGCAAATAATAAAAGTATTAACAAGTCAAAACGCAAGGAGACTTGCCTTATCTTTACAAGAATCATCGAAAACACACGACAAAGCAACAGACAAAAGAAGTTGAAGTTTTTTTATTTTATATTTGTTATAGCATAATTTCGTGATTTATGAGCCGATTCCTATAGAAATTTCATCAAAATCGTTTTTTTTTTATCTGAAAGATTATACTTCCAGATTGGCCATGAAGTCGGTTTGTCAAGTTTTTTAAACTTATATTATTTAGGTTCTGTCTGCTTCCTTATTCGTACGGAGCTCATAGTGCACAAGTAGATTTTCGCTGGACCGGTTTTGAATATTTTATTTACTGGCTTTCAGTAATTAAACTTTGCTGGTTGTTTACAAGAACCCTCGCCTTACAAAGCCTTGCGGGTTATTTCATACGACAAGGCACCCTCAGATTAGACGTTAATACCTACCATGGCCATCTGAACATGTTCTTCATTAGCGGCCTATAAAGACCTTACAAACAGCAAGGGTATCTGTGTTATATCGCAATACGAATTGCCGAATGAACGCAATTGCAACAAACATGTTTAGATACCTAAACTTTTTCGAGTAAGATATTATTTTTATATCTGCAGATTTTAACTTTTTTATCGAATTGGCTCTTACTGCATTTACTCTCGTTCAAAATGTAAAAACATGAATCTGAGTAGGTATATGGGAAGTTTGTAACTTTAAGATTATGTATTTAGGCTTTTCGAATATTTAAATGAGAGTTTTATAACGTTACGTTATACACAGTATTTGAGGTCACGCATGAGTGAGACCATAGAAATATGAAACAAGTTGTTAAATGTGTGTGTGCGAAAGGAACTCAACATCAAAGTTATCATTGATTCAAATGATGTAATTCATAGAAGTAGTGAAAGTGAAATGGGATCGTTGGCTACGCAAACAATAAAATTGACGATAGTGAAATCTTCCTGATCAAAGACAACTGTAGCAAAGTACTTGTTAGCGTCAAGTGACGATAAATGACATGGAAAGTGTGGGAGCTACCGAGCATTGTCAACAAACAAACGAATTAAGAACTTGCTAGCTCAAATTGACACATAATAACTGTATAATCAATAGTTTATATACCTTTCAAGTAAACACCTGAGTTGTTCCCTCGATATATCATTCATGTTGGATTCACATTTATTACACCATGCTATGAAAAAACTGCCTGAAACGGTTTATAGGAGACACGATTTTATAAGGCTGCCGGTGTCACAAACTTTTTATTCACCGCTAAGGTAAAGAAACTAGTAGTTTTTCATCTGCCCCCGGTAACACTGACGAATTTCGAGAGACGAGCATCGCGCGTGCCCTGACCAAACATTACACAAGGATGACTAACTTAGAGTTTTGTGTACAAAGATATGAGAATAACGCACGATTACGTACGAATATGGGACAACTGCTACAAAATTACAGTGCAAGTGTAGGCAGTATTTCGTTTACAAGGAGTTGCTAACAACAGAATACACAAGTCTTTGCAAATACTTGTGAAGCCATACTGCAAAACGTTTACGTTCTATTTCATAACAAAGCCTATACTATTTATTCAATGATGCAGTAAACAAGATAAACCGATAAATTATCAGATGGTCATTTATTTACTGCAGTTTTTTCACAGAAGCAAAATGTTTCGTAAGTAGCACTGTGTTACTGTAAATTATTAACCTGTGACAACGTTATCTATCTTGAAAATGTAAGGTATCGTGCCGATGCCAATGTGTGCGAATGAATCATTGCATGCTAGTAGGAGGAAGCTATGTTTTTGTTTATCCAACGTGAGGATGGCAGATAGCTTTCTTCAACTGATGAAAGTGCGGATACATAGGAGAAAGATTGTGGCTATACGCTACACCACAATCAACGGAAGATAGAACCTACGCATGATACAAAGTTTTTTGTTTGCCGACGTCCTCTTTCCTATCTCACATTTTACGGCATTTCAAGTGTACTCCACGTAAAGTGGGTTGGATGATATTAAATTTCGACATAATTTGATGCAAGAAACAGTGATTGTTTTATACTGCTTAGAATTTCAGAGAAGTTACATAAAATTTATAGAAAAAAATATAGTTTGTAAACAGAAGTTGATTGAAACATTTAATTCCATAAATTTTGGTAATTACATTAATTCCAATCCTAATTTCGATCCTTAATCCTAATTTATTGCTGATAAATATAGCTGCCTAAAAAATGAAATTAGTGGCTAGGCAAATGGAATAAAAAAGTACATAATGGTCTAATTTTCGTTACTAGAACACGCTATCACAACCAAGGGAATTGGGCCGTGTAGGCCGCGCTTCAAGGCCATAACAAATATTTATTAAAGTACTAGATAATGACAACGTTCAACAAATACCACCTATCGAGCCATGAAACGTTTAGAAGGCAAAACACAAATATTTATTATGAAACACAATTTGCTCGAACAAAAATGTTTATAAACCCCACTTTAGTACATAATCATTTTACTTACATCTCGCCCACCCTACATTAATTACGTTATCAAAGCGAGCTTTACGCACGAAGGCACAAGTCTGAGATGAAGACTTCTAAATATAGGATAAGCAGTGTGTAAAAACTTTGCTTGTTTATTTTATTATTTTGTCTGCGATGCAATGGTTCGAGTCAGACGAGGCATCTTGTTTTATGGGAACTACTCCCGTGTTGTCTGAGAACGGTCATTTTAACAACCACGTGATCTAGCAAGCTAGACTTACGACGGATTAGCTTTATGTTCAAAACAAAATATATTTTTATCAAAGAAATTATATTTTTTTTTGTAAAATGTACGTATAGGACTGAATAGGATTAACATAATTATTGATGCTCAAAAAACAATTACCACAGCAACGGCCTGATCTGTTGATCAATAAATGATAGATGAAATGAACAGAGTCAGTAGCAACACTATAATGATCAGTAAGGCCATATGCAATCAGAGCGAAGCGGAGAATATGTGGGTCATGTCATGATGTGCGCTACGTAAGAAGAACGCCTGAATCTAATTACTGATGCTCGGGGATCGGCTGATGATTTATGTAAATTATAGAGTCATGAATAAAACAATGCCATTAAGAAACGACCGTTGAACTAATCATATATTTCGAAGACAATGTGTACTGTTCTGTTGTTTGAACTAATCTTGGGAAGTACTGAACGAATTTTGCTCCGGTTTTCACTAATGGATGGGACCTATTTTCAGATATAACCTGATTATCAAAGTTTTTTAGATTGTAACTTATCCCCTGCGAAATAGGGTCAAGTCAGCTTGAAGATCATTACAAGGAATGGATGAAAAAACACAGGAACGATCATAGTATGGGAGCAGACGACCGCTAAGGGATACTGATTTCGAATCAATCCATTTTTTTCTGATTGGTTCGGAATCAGCGTCACTTAGCGGTCTTGACGCTTTAGGTTTCATCTATGTTTCAAGTCAATAGGCTAGGCTCCCGTATTATAAATTATGTAAAAAAATGTTTTACCATACTCACTAGCACAGTTGAATTATACAAATTGTCAAAAGTATGACAACTAACAAACCTGTGCCCTTTCCTGTGCTGCGGAGCGGAGTTGGTACCGCCAGCATTCTGCTGCTTCTCTCCCTCCGTCATTGCGATGGTGTTCTCCGTGTCTCACCCCACGCCCATTCCACACACCAAAAAGCTGCTCCACCTACAAAAAGAGCGTCAATAAATAAACCACTAAAACTAATCATAGTAGAGCACTTTGTAAAGTAACAGCACCATGTTTATTTCTGTCACCAAGTATTGATGCTTGCTGTGTTCCGGCTAAAGGGTATGGGCTCGGCAGTACAGGTGCCCCGGTGCAATTACAGCCATATGGAAATGATACTTTTATGGTTTACTCCTTGGTGGAAGTGCTTTGTAAGCTGATGCAAATAGTACAGACAAAAGAAGAAATGGTAATTCTAGAAGTGCTCTACGGAGCTGCGAAGTGTTTTAGCACGATGTTATTAACG
Source organism: Thera britannica (assembly GCA_939531255.2). Lineage (NCBI taxonomy): Eukaryota > Metazoa > Arthropoda > Insecta > Lepidoptera > Geometridae > Thera > Thera britannica. The sequence goes on along the minus strand of OW618046.2, from coordinate 5,746,919 downwards.
TAAGTCAACAACAATAGGTTAATTATTCAGAGAAAACGCGCCTCGGAATCACGACGACAATTTACCTGCATGAATCGATAAAAAAATTCTCACAGAAGATTCTATGCCCATGCCCGGTTGGCATGCCATGCATGAGAAATTCCGGCCACTCAAAGATATTATAATAAAACCCACACATTTCATCTATCCCAACACTACTAAGTTGGTATATGAGATATGGGCTTTTCTTACTAATCCATTCGTATGAAAGCTAACTGGGGAGAACCATAGCTTAAGCTTTCTCTTATCTTATAATCCTCACTCGCTTTTACTGCGTCGGGTACACAAGAAATGTTAGTAAGGAGTATTATGAAGACTTAATATAATTCTCTTTGCGAAGACGAACAAATTGTCCTATTATAGTCACTGTTTTAAACACATTTTGTTATTATCTACAAAGTGAGCGACAAATATAAATAAATATTGTGGAAAGCCCACACAACACTATCTAGCCCCAAATTAAGCAGAGCTGGGAACCAGATTGCTGTAATAATACTTATATATTTTTTTGTAAATACATACTTAGAATACAATATAACACCCAAACAGAGAACAAATCTGTGTTCATCAAACAAATATTTGTTCTCGGTGGGGATCGAACCCACGGTCTACGGCGCAGAAGGCAGAGCTACTACCGACTGAGCTGAGTGGCCAGCCCAGAGAATATTTCCAAATAAACAAATTAAAGTTGGAAAGTGAAGTAGAAGAGTGTGGGCTGTGGAGTGATTATAATTGGCATACCAAGGTCGTTCATTAGCACTACAATACCATAAAGATTATCTATTTGAAAATCCAAACTTTTGAAATGATATGCAATTGAGACTTGAATGTGATTTCATTTTAAATTATATCTGGCATTTTAAATGTTATTATTAAAATACTGGACCAATTATAAATCCTGTTCAATAACAAAATCATCTACATTATAACACGACGAAACAGTCCGGCATAGTGGTGAACCACCGTGTGGTCGTTGGTTTATTATTGGAGTGGCGCGTGTTATTTTATATCGAATACCCCCAGCGCAGTAGGCCAAGAAAAGAATCAAACTGACGACATTAAAAAACATGTATCTTACAACAATGTGTAATAATATGATGTTTTAGGTCATAAGTACACTCACTCACTAATAACGAGATCTCCGAAGCTACAAAGCCTAGCGATTTGAAAATGGCACAGTTCACTCCTTGTGGGGTGAGTAGAGGCACACTAAAAATACTAGATATTGAAGTCACACTCCAAGTGGATTATAAACATATTTGAGCAAACAAATTCGCACCGATTTCCATTAATATTTATATATATTTCATTAACTAGGTAAACATTTAGTTCAAACAATAACGGAAAATAATGTATGTGCATAGACTTTTTTAATATACACCTAGGGCATGCAATTATCGAAACTTTTCGATAATCGATAATACGATATTTATCGCTCTATTTTTCGATAATTATCGAGAATTATCGGTTGTTGGTAAAGGGAAAAACCTTCATGTTTCGGTCTCTAATTTAACTGCTTTATTTGTCATATCTTCACTCAACAAGAAGATTTACGTATAACCTTAGTAGGTTATACGTAAATCTATCTATTTCTACTTATATCATTATTTTTCTATCGTGTCGATGTTACAATAAAATTGAGTGAAAAGTGGATGAAACGTCATTGAACAGAGGATGCCTTCTGTCACTTTATTGTTTTGATTTTTACATATTTTTTTCTTTTTGAACATCTTTCGGTTGTTCACTGTTTGTTCAAGGATTGCATGTACAATAATTGTACATGTAATATGGAAAATAGCTAAAATTTATTGAACTTTACATTACAATTTTGGGATCGATAACTCATTCAAGTATGCCAAAAGCTTAATAAGTTTGTGTATGTCCTTTACAAACTTCGAAAAACTGCAAATCATAGCACAATACTAACGGCTTATCACGGATATGTAGCCTCAGTACTAAAATATGGCATTATACTATGGGGAAACTCCACTGACGTAAATAAAGCTTTATTAGCCCAGAAAAAATGTGTTCGAGCAATTGTTGGTATACCGCCTTGGGAGTCTTGTAAGCCAATATTTGTTAACCTCAAGTTATTAACACTGCCTAGTATGTATGTTTTGGAAGCGGCTAAATTTGTCAGGGAACACATCCATCTTTTTACGAAAGCTCGAGATATCTACCCGAGGACTGTGAGAGACCCAGATAGAATTGTTTTGTCTAAAGTGCCAAGAACGACACTGTATCATAAAAACAGTTTTGTAATGTGTGGACATATTTATAATAAAATCCCAAAAGACATAGTTGAGCTTCCAATGAGAATGTTCCTAAGAAAACTTAAACAGTTTTTAACTGAAAACTCTTTTTATAGTGTCAAAGAGTTTTTAGACTATAAGTAATTTTTGTATTCTTTATGATATGTTATTATTATTTTTTCATGTTTAATTTATACTCACAATTTTTCGAACTTAGCTTTACTTTGACATATCAACATAATACTTCATTATTTTTTGACATTGCCATCCAATTATTTCTTTTTTAATTTTGTTATGTACTTACCAAATTATGTTATTTCTATTTTTGCATGCCGAGTTAAGCGGTGAGGAGTGTGAACACAATTAGTTTAAGACCTGTACACAACCATTCTTCAAGCAATCAATAAATCATTTCATTTCATTCATTTCATTTCATTATTTACTAATAAAAATGATTTTATCACATATTATTTCTATTAGCGTCACTAATCGAAAAGCTTTTAACTAGATGACATTTTCCGTTCTAATAATTATGAGCTATTTTAATGATTAGGTTCTTAAGTAAATCAGTTAGTAGAATGCTTAGACTAGTAGGTAATCATTATCTATAAATGTTTTTTTTTTTATAAAGAAACCAAATAATAACAATCAATTAGAATGTACGTATTGTTTAACATTTTGCTATCGTTAGGAATAAGAATGAACTAATCTTATACCTTTAAACGAGAAAATCTTGTATATATATATATATATATATTTAGGATCTCGGAAACTGAGCCAACGATTTTCATGAAATTAAGTATACAGGGGTTTTCGGGTACGATAAAACGATCTAGCTAGGATTCATTTTTAGAAAATGTCCCCTTAATCGTAATGTAAATAATCAACTTTATCATAAAATCATAACTTTTAGCGCCATCTGTTGATTAAGTCATGAGTTAGTGGGACAGAGAACGCCATCTATTGATGAGTAGTGGAGTTTATTATTATGTCGGTAAGATCGAAAAATATTAATATTTAATCAGTATGTAAGTAATTCGTATTTAAATAGGTATAATTCACAACAACAGTTTACCAAAAAAAAATACCGAGCGAAGCTCGGGCACCAACTGCTAGTTGTAATAATGGTTCATTCATACATTTTTGAATTTATCGTTTATCGGTTTTTATCATTTTATTTTCGATAATTATCGCTGGCGAAAATGAGCCGATTACCGATAATTTATCGATGATCGATTATCGGATTGCATGCGCTATATACACCGCAAAATGCCGTATATGGCCATCACGGATATTTGCAGTGGTTCACACCCGCTATTCACATACCGTTATGATTTCACCATTTGCATTAAACAGTTCGAATTATTGGAATGAAGCATGAACAGTATGACCCAGTTCGTCAATTGTAATTGTAAACGAAGAGAAGAGATTTATTAATTTGGTTCAGTAGGCGCCGATAAAACAGGATAGACAAACACATTCTACATACATAAGTGCAATGTTTGATATGTAGGTGATGATATTACCAGTTGCATTTGATAGCTAAAACAATGTAGCAATCATACTGCTTTAAACACTAGCTAGATAGACGATACGGCGCGGCGGTAAGGCTTATATTGTTATTTGATTTGTTATGCGGAAAAAAGTAACCATGAGAATGAAGTTACGAGGTTAAAATAAAAGACAATAATATTAAATTATGAGATTGAGATTCGCGAAAACAACGGTACGTTCTCGAGAAGAATAAGAGATAACGAACTCCCACGGTTATTGCGAAGTCGTTTTAACTGTCCACGTACTTTATACAGCTAGAATAATGATTATAAGATATATCCATAAACTACATAAAATAAGTTTTAATAGGATTCGCTTCATAAGCTATAAAAGGCACTTCAAAGGTTTCATATCCAGACTATAATCTTCCGAATAATAACAATAATAGCTATTGGAGCATGCAAGAACTGAGCCAGCTAACAGCTTTAAATATATAAGATAGATAAGATCGTTCTGGTGTAAATAACCTTATTACGATTATTGGAGCACCAGCTGTGGTTCGCCGTTCACCTTCTGTCATGAAACGAATACGTGTAAATGTTCGACACTAACCAGCTCAATATGTTGTCGTGCCTACTTTGTTGGTCAATGCTTCTACATATAGATCATTTTGAAGGAAACGCTGTTTCTACAAAGCTAGATTTCATAGTAGGTGCCTGCTGGACGAAATGCCATTTATCGTGGGCGCATACCTGCAATGTTATGTAACGTTTTTGCAGAGTAGGACTGATGCCAAAATTTCAGACACTACAGATGCCGCCGTATTTGTGGCGCGAGTGGATAGAGGATTTACTGCAGACACGAAATATTTTTTTATATTAGGTTTCAAAACATGTATTATCGATGTAGTTACCTTCCTTATAAAAGATCGAATAAAAGCCTGTCTTATACAACTTACTTTGCTAAGAAGTACAATACTAACAGGAATATTCATTTTCAAAACGCTAAATATCAACACCATGACGACGAGTAATACATTAAAGCTAAGCTACAAGTAGTAGGTTAGGTATAAGAATCAAAATAGCGATAAGTTTTTTTAAAACGCAAGCACGTAGCGAATGCACTCCATAAACAGAAACTGTTTCACGGGAAATGGTTGTTTTAACACGAGTAATAATATACATTATCATGATGATAAAGCAATTGGCAGCAAGTGCCCGTGTAAATTCTTGCAGTTAATCAATTTATTGCAGTTCAACACTACCTACATTACATTGAAGTATGTATAGAGATCTAACCTGTGGTATTATACCGCGCTTAAATATAGAAGGTAAGGTATACATAATGTACTAATGTAACATAACGGTAATCACTGATCACTGATGATGGTCACTGATTAACAACGATGATCTTATCGTTGTCATCGAATTGGTCGTCGTGTAAACAGCTGTGCAAGTAATTTTGAGTAGGTGTGTTAAGAAACAGTAAAACATGGTGGAATTTATGAATGCTAAAATGTTCTTCTACATGAAACAGTGTGTGAAAAAATGTGTGCTGTCAAGGTTAATAGGCATACACCGGCCAAGTCGATCGATAATACAGATTTATTAAAATAGCTTTGAAATGAGGAATAAATCTAGTAACTATAACTCTAACGAATTACTTCCAGAGCAATCTCGTTGCTGAAGCATCGCTTGGCATACATTGTTACTTTTTCACCTATAATGAAATGATTTTTACTGCAGAAATATGAATTCAAGTTTCCATCAAAATAATTAGTATCTTTCAGGGCAATAACCCTATTAGCATCAATGTTTAACATTGATTAATAAAACATAAATACAAAAACTTGATTTGATTATATGTATACTACATAAATATTACTTTTATGAATGCATGTATTTTGGTCAAACACATATAAACAATGTAAGGAACTACAGCGATTTATAATTGTGTTTGCAGAGGAGAATAGAACGAACATGTTCGTATGCATTCTGAGATAAAACAAGGCACTATGGCGAACCTATGCCGTTTATCTTGTTTTTACTAAGAAAGAGGAGCTTTCTTGCTTGTGATTAAAATAAATTGAAATAGCTTTGACTGAAAAAGCGCCGTTTGATCTTCATACGGATCGCGAGAAAAGGTGCTCGCGTAAAGCTTTTTCGCGATAACCTCTTTACGACTTCTGTACATTCTAAACCAGTTTAGAACAGCACGCCAAGAATATAGAGACATACGCAGATTTTATTCATTACATCTATGGATACAGGTAATATCTTTGGCTCGCTGGGTCCTCAAGGCGTGCGGCCTCAAAGCTGCGTCACCGAGGGAAAGGCTCCCGAGGCCAGCATGGGTGACGCCGGTGACGCAGGCCGGATTGATTAAATGTCACGTTTCCAAGAGGTTTTATTCTGCCTAATCCGTAACTTGATCTATGAAACGTGTAATTAGTTATATTGGTTGTTACACAGGTATATTATGTATGTTGTATGTTATTGACTTGGATGGCTACTGTTTTATTTTCATGAGCTTTATCTTTGGAATTGAGAGTACGTTATAGGTCAGGATGACTAAGCTAGTAGGAACCACTTGGACTTTTCTTTCACCGCATAATACACTATGCATAACACGGCAATATTTAACCGTACAATACGACGCAAGTGCTATATTTTTAGAAATTCCTGTAATTTCTGCTAAAGAATGCACTGACAGGTAGACAGATTTTAAATAAACGAAAAAAAATATGAAGCCAGATAATAAGCGTAAATGCATTTACCATCTTTCCATGAACCTGACCGCTGCATAAACAAAATATCATCCAGCCAATCGTTGCAGTTTACAAAACATGATTATGTAATCTAAATGCTCAAAACCTCAGTGTTACAGATTTGGATACAATCTATGGATACGTTCAGGACACGGATGGACTATAAATAAACAATGAATCAAAGCCCAAAATAGAACGACACATTCGGTAATACAAAATTACGTGTAATTCGAAAAGGAAAAAGGATCAGTGCTGTTGACATGGGGACAGTCAAGAATGAGGACATGGGGCTACTAAAAATAAATTCGTCAAGCGCGATCGATGATCTCTCTCTCATCCGATTTGCCAGGCTATTCGTGTCAGGCAGTGACACGACATACTCGTAGATATTCGTATAATGGGCTTATTGCAATTGATTTTGCTATATACCTTAGAGGTATAGACGTGGTGGTGGATGTATGATGGCACACCAATGTCGTGGCAATGAACGTCGGCCAGGGGACCGGTTTCGAGCAAGTAAAATGTTTAAATATCGAACCATGACTCACGCGGTCACTGCTTAGCTGCCTACTAAATGCGCTTTTGCATGCACGATGCAATTAAGAGAACCATCCTCCTACAGCTCTACAGCGTCAATCTACATAGCTAAGCTAATATCCAAGATGTTTTTATAGCATTGTGCATTGAAAACAAAGCTAAACTACTTGCTTCTTACCTTTACCACGGAGTTTCCCACAGTGTTGTAGCAGGCATATCAGTATTTATCTGGAACGAAATACGTTAACGTGAGATCTCACTTCAATGTTGACGTCATAACGAATTCTACATAAACAGAAACTTGCTCTAATGCTGCAGGATATCAAAAATTCGATGATGAATAATAATAATGATAGATGGAGCAAATCGTTTTCTGACAGCTTTCTAACACTGAGAGGACGCCCCGACGAGACAGGGTAAAACTAGAAGGATTATTTTTCTATGAGGCAAACCTAATCGATAAAGCTCTATTTCAGTAAACAACAATACATAAATCATGTTCATGACACATAAATTTGCTATTTTAATCTTTGCCAAATAACCAATTATCCTTTACCTATTTACCTCTTACTCGGTTTTAATTAAATTGCCCATAATTATATAATCTGAATTATATAAGTAACTAAGTAGGTTACCTTTGCTAGAAGTATGATTTGTTGTTCTGTCAATGGAAGAGTGTATTGCATGAACATAAAGGTATGATTCCGATCATCCGATCAGCGTGCTGCTGTGATCGAAATCATACCTTTAGTTAGTCAGCACCCGCAGCGCGCCTCAATGTTATCTATCTATCACAACACAACGCAAACAAAATGGGCAAATGTAAACAATTATAGCGACGTCACATGCCTTTACAATAGAATAGCATTATTATAATAACCGAAGCGTAGTACGTAATTGTATCAATGTAGAGCGGATTATTTCACCACAAAACAGTCCATTTTAAAGGCAAAGTTCAAACATTATTAGAACCACTGCTAATTATAAAATTTTACATTGTTATTTACAGGCAGGTTATATGAAAAAAAAAGAGAAAAGATGGATGAATAGTGTGAAGGATGACATGGATAAGAAAGAAGTGAATACAGAGATGACGGCTGATAGAGAACAATGGAAGAGAAGAACATGTGCCGACTACATATAAAGTGTGATAAGGACAGGAAGAAGATTTCCCGGCAATCATATGGATTGCTTGGAAATATTTTTTATTTTATTTTTATGTAACTTGCTGATGGAACAAGCATATGGCCCACCTGGTGTTAAGTGGTAACCATCGCCTATAACAAAGCCATGCCTCGTAAATAACAATGTTTTTCATTTCTATATTGGATTTAGTACTAAACAGTACCTAATTCATTGAGAAAGAAAATTCTAATTTTACCAGATAAAGCTCTGTATCTGATCTATACTCATTTTAATGCTAGGCATACCCTACCCTTGTCAACTATTTCAGTGAAGTAGGCATCCGTATTAATATGAGATAAGAGAGACTATAAGAGATACTATACAGCCCGTGTTCCACTTTCTAAAGTTTCTATATAGATACTGAACATGTATTTTGCATGTTAAACGGTTTTACGTTTATTAATACATCTGATATGAGATCAAACGCCTGTGATGCCGAGAAGTTGCAATCATTGAAGCGAAAAAATTGAAAATTGTTTATCAAATCCACATTTTCATATTAAACCATGTTTCTAAAAGGAACCGGAACGCTCTGCGCTCTGGATAATTTGAGTGAGAGTTGTTTAATAGTCACTTGACCACTTGACTGCGCCGCTCACATCTCTTGGGTCATTCCTTGTTCTTGTCTATTCGAGCGTTGTTATTCGAATAGCATACTATTTTTCATTACGATGTCCAGTCCATATTATAATAATGGACACTTTTCTTCATTTCATAAATGGTATGTTTTGTTATTTTATGTTACATCTAGGATGTTTTTTTTTAATACAACTAGCTGATGGAATTAGCATATGGCCCACCTGATGTTAAGTAGTAACCATCTCCTATAACATAGCATTGCCTCGTAGGTCACGCATGTCAGGAACGTGCTCTACGATGCAATGCCCTGCGTCATCTTGAGGTATACAGATGTTCAGCCTCTCGTGCCAGTAATTGCACCGGCACTCATACCCTTCAAACCGACACACCAGTGCTGCTTTACGGCAGAAGTAGGCATGGTAGTACTTCCCCGGACGAGCCACACACAAAGAGCTCTACTGCTACAGTGATCCTCGGGAAGGTTCTCGAGTATAGTTGTGGCCTGGCAAGGTGAGCGACCGGCTCGTGGGTCAACGTCGCGTGCGGTTCTCTCCTGCGTCGTTGCCAGTAATGATTCATCTCTATTGCGCAATTTTTATGTTCCTTCCAAGTGCCTGACTTTTAGATACCTACCTAGCTTTAAGTATCGAAAACGAACCGGTCGGTGTTTCGATTAATTAAAATAGATTTATTGACAAGTGTGAGGCCGAATAGAGCTGGTGCGGGGGAGTTATCTGATCTCTTTTAGTTTTTGCACCTATAGCAAGTAATGTATCATTAAAATAGCAACGGAAATAATACGGCGAAGCCAGAACAAGGGCATCAGAACAAGCTGTGCACACAATACAAGGCGTCAGAGTCAAAACTTGAACAAAACAAATGCATTGTTGTTTTAATGAAATACCCATGTTTTGCAGTTAGGTTAATAAATAAATAATCAACTAAGCTAGCATGAAATTGCTTGCAAATAGAAATCGCGGGGCTGCTATTATTTTTATTGAGGGAAAGTAAAAGTTACATAAGTAATAGTTTTGGAAAACGAACAAAATTACAAATTGTTATAATGACTTATTATGACGTATAAATAAAATGGGGCCAACTTTATCTCTCTCTTTAGGTAGGTATAGGTATGTAACCAACGCTATAACGTGTTTAGATTGTTATCAAAAATCATGTTCACAGACGGTGAGCCACGAAACGAAAAATTCAAACTTGCGTTGTCCTTTTTAGAAGCCACGCAATTAGAATGCTCGCCATGATCCCAGTTCGTGTTGCACTTTCTATAGCGAACAATACAAATCTGAAACGCTTACAAAACCTTTCCTAGCGCGTTACAGATAAGGTGCATTATTCCCCACTCTCGAGATAAATCTCAAAAGTCGGGTTTCAGCTCACGGTCGCAACAGTCTGGAATCTCCAAGAGATACCGTTGAAATTGAACTAACCCATAGTACTGCACCTGAGTGACTAGGTACTTTTCTATTGTAAGCTCAAGGAATTCAGAACCATGATACTCAATAAAGTAGTAAATGCGAATGCCAAGGATCAAATATGTGTAACTTCACTCGATAATAGCTGATTGCAAATAAAATGGCTAACATAGCTTCGTTAGGTACATTGTGTGGATATTACGTATCTGTTATTGTAGTTCTACTAAGCTGTAAATGTCGGTAGTCTTAAATTGCAAAACAAATTCAATGTGTAATAAAATAACTGGACAATGAAATGATCAATCACAGTGGCAATTAAACACTTTGCGATGGAGGTCAACAAAATCTGGAGCCTTTATCAGCTGTTATGTTCTCGTGTGACCTCGCGATATCGTCGCATTGCGCAGCTGTCAAACTGTGCACAGAGGAAGTTGTTTTAGTTCTTGCCTTTGCCAATGATCGAAAGGTCAACTTTTTAGCAAAATATGTACTAAGTTCAAGTTTTCACCTTTCAATGCTGACGCTCCTAATATTGATGGCATAGATAACATTTTGATGTTAAGTTTCACTGGAATACATTTACTTTTTTTACAAGGAAATTTGAGAAGAGCCAAAGACCGGGCTCAGTGGGCGCGCCATGGAAGAGACCTATGTCCAGCAGTGGACTGCAATAGGTTGATGATGATGACAAGGAAATGGTCAGCATTATCGTAGACAACAAGGTCAAACCACAGCCATATGTCAGTGCCACACCCGATGTCCAAAACAGGTCCTGATCCGGTCTTTTGAACTTTACCAAAAATGAAATCTAGCTAAGAATAGAATCGTTACTATATTCTACCAACCAGCACTAAGAAGAAGTAGGTTTTGTTGGGTATGAAAAATTCATCGACCAAGAGTAGTCGCCGGATATGGTAGGTATAGAAATTTCTGTGGTATAGAATAAGAAAGTCATTAGGTATGCGGTCAATGCGGCCCCTACTCTGTTTTGTGTTAGTCAGGGTGTGTGCGTAGTCACCCTGGCATGCGGCAAAGCAGCGCCAACAACCTTGCAAGGTCGCAAGTTTCACCCTCACCGCCAATTTTCAACGGTTTCTTTGCAATTTAATTTCAAGTTTATTTTGCTTTTTTACCACAATAGAATTTTATATCTGACATTTTAGAATAAACGTGAATGTTATTCGCGATTGTATTCTTCTTATGTATTTGAGAACGGTGTCTAAAAACATTCTGCTTATTACCTACCCACTTTCAAAGTAAAAACAAAAGCAGAATTGGAAAATAAATACGAGTAGGTAGGTGTATTCTATATAAACATTGGAACATCATGCAATACAGCACCAGATAGGGAACAATGAGACAGACTGGCAGCGCTGCAGCTTGATACAACTTATTACTGCCCTTGTAGAGTATTGAATAGAATAGAGCCTATTGTGTTTTACACTATTGACTGACACAATACCTGTGATTTTAATTATAAAGCTTTTTAGATGCTTTCTTATGTTCGAGAAAAACGGTACCTCGTTTCCTAATCTACTTAACTGTATCAAGGTATCCACAGCTTTGCACAAAAACTATTTTGAGAGAGAAGGTTATGAGAAGATACTTATAAAGCACCACGCTTAGAATGCATAATATTATCTCAAATATAAAAGAGGATTAGCATTTATTACGTTTATGATAAGCATTGCGGAGATCAGAACTTCCGCAATCGTAAAATAACCAACTTTTGCAGAGCAGAAAAAGAGTTGGTACTTTGTACCCGGTGCATTGTGCTGTTTATCCACTAACACGCCTACTGCACTGCATTTAATGAGGATAGCTTATTGATGGTAATTGAACACGGCCACAGATGATACACGGTTCTCAGTTCTTAGAATATTACCAACATAGGATAGGATAGAATAGCCCAAATAAGGAGTTCAAATAGTTAAAGGTCTACATGAAGTTTATTCATAAAATATGATTGCAGTAAGTACCTACCTATGTAATCGAAGTTTTGATCTTGGAAACATTAGCGAAGCAAGTATGTATTAGCTAATTAGGTAAATATACAATCTTAGGTACAAATATGAATAGGCTTGTATGCTTAGACTGTAGGTCTTTGTCTGTAACAAGGGAATTGGTTAATTGGTTTAGATACACAGCATGGTATTTAACAACAGCCTAGCCTAGAGGTTCAATTTGCAATGTGATCCTAAGTGGAATATATACCTACCTACAGAAAAGCTATACATTGTGACCTTAGCTGGATTGATTTCGTGCACGGGAAAGGGAGAGACTGCACCAGACCTTGCATTGTTTTGTTGGTAATCTACATCTTGTACGTGACTTACTATTATTTATAATAAAATAGATTTAATGAGCTCGCTGAATAACCGAATATAATGTGACCACAAAAAAAAGAATAGTACGAATTAGGTATTATTTTATTGGCCTTACTTACAAGCGTTACTTAGGCATTGTTTGAAGAAGCCCTGTCTCTGTTTATCATTACCTAGTGGTAAGAGATGTCAGCAGCACTGAGTGTCTTTTGAAAAGTCTTTTGTACACAACTAGCTGATGAAACAAGCATATGGCCCACCTAATGCCAAGTGGCAACCATAGCCTATACATATAGCAAAGCATTGCCTCTTAGGTCTCGCACGTCAAAAACGCGCCCTACGATGCATTGCCTTGCGTCCATCAGCTTGACGCATACAGAGAGTACAATATAACACCCAGCCAGAGAACAAACATCTGCGTTCACCACCTAAATATTTGTTCTCGGTGGGGATCGAGTCCACGTCCTACGGCGCAATAGGCAGGGTAACTACCAACTAATAAGCTGAGAGGCTGAAGTGAAGAGAGGAAATGTTTCTGTTGTGCTATCTTGTCTATAAGAGCTCTTAGATATCGCGTGGCGAATGGTGATCTTTGTAGAGCGTGGGACGGCGATGGGCAAGTTATGCAACAATCTCAAGTTGCGTCAGAAAAGGACTTACGGCCGCTGGCCACAAACAGCGTTCAATAGAGCGAAGATCAACCGAGTGGGTAACAATGGGTTGCCTACAATGGATAGTGATAGTGTAGTTAAGTACCTAAGTGTGCTGTTTGCATGGTACTGATAGAAGTGTTAAGTATTTTGTAACGCCTTTACTTATTCTTAGGCAGATGCTTAATATTAATTGAAATGAAATGAAATTGAAATTAAATGCTTTTTTTTGTTTTCCAGGTTTACATGCTGGGTCAAAAAATATGCCAGTCGATAAAAATTATTAAACGCTAAAATTGTTCTTGACTATGTTATGTTACCTATTGCAGATATTACTAGCAAAGTCAAATAATACCGCACGTGTTGTTTAAAACACCGGCCAAGTGGGAGTCGGGCTCGCGCGAGAAGGGTTCCGTACTATTATATAATATATTATGCTATACATATTTGAAGCGTCTATCTACCTGTTATCGTTATCGACATCGAGCAAAAACAAGCAAAATAACACGTCTGTTGTATGGGAGCCCCCTGACATATTTATTTTATTCTAATTTGTAGTTAAAGTATTTGTTGTTATAGTGGCAACAGAAATAGAACATCTGTGAATATTTCCACTGTCTAGCTATCACGGTTCATGAGATACCTACCAGCCTGGTGATAGACGGCCAGACAGACAAGACACATAGGCCCGTATTCCGAAACAGCGCTTGAGTCTGAGTCGAGCCTCAAGCATAGATTTTATGACAGTTCTCCATTGAAAAGTGTCAAAAATCTGTGCTTGAGGCTCGACTCAGACTTAAGCACTTCGGAATACGGGCCATAGACGGGCGGACAGCGGAGTCTTAGGTCCCGTTTTACCCTTTGGGTACTGAACCATAAAAAATGAATGAGTCCATCAACACGAATTAGAACCTATTATCTGGGTCAAGACTACGCAGATGTAATGCATGCAGTAGTATGAATAATGCCATAATAGGTAGGTATGTTACCTATACTCTAAGTCGGCAAAATTCGATGTGAAATGTTTGTACACAAACGAAAACCAAAAATTTAAAATTGTCACATATTATTAGAAATTTTCATTTGAAAATGCCTCATAGGTAGTTTCTAATTCGGACGTAGTGGGAATCGTTGGCAAGTGAACGCGCATCGTATCTAGGTAGGCTCATGCATGACAGTTTCCTACGCGGAAGTGCTTGCTGTAACGACTGACCTACTGGAACCTGCCAATGTGCCGTTCAAAATGATGCCTAACTCATTACCTATTTAATCTAATTATCTTCTCTTCCTTCTAGTAAAGTATGCACGAAGTTTGACTTCATGTTACGGGGCTGAAAACCATAAAGTTTGTATGTAACTAAATTAGTACAAACTTGTTTGGGTTAAACATTTAAGCAAAGTTCTTGCAAAAGCAAACTTTGCTAATTTTGCAGATTTTTCATAAATCTTTTGTGATTAATGTTGCAGATACCCAGTGTTCAAGAAGTTTAATAGATTTGTCTCCTACTCATTTAGTAGTATGTAGTAGTAGGTAAATAAATCTTAAGGGAATTCTCCTAAGGTTATTCCATAAGGATTAGGTGGTCACCCTTCCAAATCAACACATTACCCACTGCTCTCAAAGCCATGTTGCTGAACCAGTCAAATATGTTTAAACATGTATGGTTTTCAGGGTAAGTAAACGGGCCTTTGCATCTATTGTAGATAATTTATATAGCGTCAGGGGCAACTGGTGATTACACAAGCCCTACTTGCGGGACGCGGTTTTCAGGTTGGCTTAGTTTAAATACCCTTTTCAACTTTCTTTCGTTCCTGCCACTTTGTTTCATTTTTAATTCAAGGTCAGACATTTTACTTCTTTTATTCTTGCTAATAAAATTACATAAATTATAACGAAAGAATAAATATTGAGGACATTCTGCACAGCACTATCTAGCCCCAAAATAATCAGAACTTGTGATAGCAATTCAAGAAAACATCCTTATTTATTCCGTGTAATCATAGGTTTTGTCTACCTACAAGACAATGAATAATGAACAATTCATTTGTTTTATATCAATAGTAGTAGAGCATTGTGTGTCTACATCTTCCTATTGGGAAGACAAGATGATGGAAACAATGGGTAATAAATAAGTGAAAAATCTACCTAGATAGTAGTAGACAGATCACTGATTGGTACCCCAGAGATTGCAAGAGCAATAAAGGACGGCATCAACAGACAAGATGAGAAGACAACCGGACATTAAAACAGCTGGACATTACATGAGAAAAGTAGCACACCACAGAACCTAGTGGAAAATGTTAAAGGAGGCCTATGCCAAGAGGCACAACAAACTGTGGGACATCTTTTAATTTAATTACCAACA
This sequence comes from Thera britannica, assembly GCA_939531255.2. Classification (NCBI taxonomy): domain Eukaryota; kingdom Metazoa; phylum Arthropoda; class Insecta; order Lepidoptera; family Geometridae; genus Thera; species Thera britannica. The sequence goes on along the minus strand of OW618046.2, from coordinate 5,731,296 downwards.
ACATGTAAGCCCAAAGTTAGAAATAAACAGCTAATAAAAAAAAGCAGTTAAACATCTCATGCACGGTTCCTGGTTCACACACCACGGAATACAGAAGATTGCATGTTCTGTGGGACACACCACATACCTACCAGCAGATTAACATACTTTTCAGTTGGCTGGTCGCAGGAGATACCCAAGGAGGTTGGAAACCAGCAAGGAGTTTAATGTGTTTATACCTAACCTACATCCAAAACAGCTGACTAGATAACAAGTACATTTTAGTACCTAATAAAGTAGCACAAAGTATAAATAAAGCTAGGTACCTACACAATTAAATGAGAATACAAGACAGCTACTGAAAACTAAAGATACAGCTTCCCTGTAGAAGACCTGTGACGTTTTTTATTATTGTTTATTTGTCTAACAGCTGACAGGTACTTTTTTTAATTGATCTTAGTATGATTCTATGATGGATTTATCTTAATCAAAATAATGAAAAAGGAAAGTAATCAAGTAGGTACATTGTAAGCAGCTCACCTTTGAATTTTTCAAGCGTAGTTTATAAAAATAGTTCTACTTGCGCTGAGTTTATGTATTGTTCTTTTACTTACGTATCGCAAATCGCACGATGTTATGGTGAAATGCACACGTACAAATATACGTCTGCGTTGTCGTCGGGCTCCCGTTTATCCTTTGTGAAAGGAGCAGAGCAGGTAAACGCACAAGACTTTCTAGCACACCGTTCTATAGCTCAAAATTACAGTAATCACAGCTATGAAAAAATGGCAGACTTCACTGTTATGTATAGTTTTTGAATTGAAATTTGTTGGAGTATCCAAAAAACAGCACAACTCACGAATTCGAACACGTATTTTCAATCTCAATTTCTTTCACTCACTTCACTGTTTTGTTTGATTGTGCAGCAAAGCAAGCAAACAACAGCAATGGCTGACTGACGGCTGATTGTGGTTGGTTGGCTGCCAGACAGAATGAAGTTAGCACCAATATCAAAAGCAAAACATTTTCTCCAAAACAGCTGTTCTACGATTGCAGCGCCATCTCCAAAGGTTTAAACTGTTTATAAAATTTTAATAGGTGAATAAAGGTGGCGCTTGCTTGTAATTTAGATTTCCTGGTCAAAATATAGATGGCGGTACAAACTGCGCGTAAAGCCATCTATTGGATAAGTGGGTAATCGCTTTCTATTTCTCGCCTGCAGTCATGAACAAAATATGGACATCGCATTCCTGCGGTTTATTTTGGCAAAAAAGCAAAAGGTGTCGCTTTCCTTAACCATTTTCGTTCTAGTGGCAAGGAAATAAAATAAAATAATCCCTCCTATAACTTTGAGTTGTAGTATAGATATTGCGGTGTAGGTTAAATAAAAAAAAACTAGTTATACCTTCAAAAAGCTGGGCCCCTCCGGGATTTGAACCCGGGACCTCCTGCACCCAAAGCAGGAATCATACCCCTAGACCAAGAGGCCGCTTGCATGATGAGTTGAAATTACTAATATGTTTAGATTTGCGTAGCACTGAGTTATTACTTTGCCTCTACGCCGCCGCGCGTCCGCTGCGCTCGTAGCCGCCGCGCTGGATTTGGAACTAAGACGTGTTTGGGTTCATGGCCTACGCCCCGGCCAAACAAAATGTGACTAACAATGGTGTCAAGCTATCATTCAGCTATATCAATCCGTTTGTCTGTTCTCAGTCCGAGTCGTTTTACGCGCAGTCTATTAGTGATACCTACATGACCTTTAATAATTATAAACTGATTATTATTCTGACTGATTTATGAGTTTTTTTTTTGGTGTCTTCCATATTAAAAGTACAAATACCTAACCAGGTAAGCTACATACTGGTTATAATTATGCTTAGCAATAATGCCAAAGTATGGCTTTGCCGCGGCATGCAAAATACTTGCAGGATTAAGAAAATACTCTAGAGTCTAGATCTAGTCTAAAAGTGGAGACTTTTAACTTTTCCAACAAGATGAATGGTTTTCAATAGCAGCATGCTTGTAATTTACTGCTTTACTGACACATCTCCTCATTTGTAAGCTGTTTACACCTTCCACCTTATTCGCAGTCAGCAGGGGTCGAGCACGAACCTATCTGTTCGCTAACTGTGTGGCTACCCACACGCGTGCGGGCCGACTCAGGGATGTGGTAGGGACGTATGACATAGTTTATCTCATTCAAATAATATTTTCATTCCTTTTGCTTATAAAAACCGTCATTGTGGCGTACCCAAGGCGTAGGTACCAGAGCGAAAAAAACACTTCTTCCTTTAGTGGAAAATGTTTTTTATTTTCTTGCAAGCATAGTGCTGAAAAGTAGACCATAATAATAGTTTTTGTCTGCTAATTTTAGAGGATAATTATAGAACTGATGACCTAAGGATTAGGGTAATTTCGTTCAAATTGCATTGCAATTTCATTCGTATTCGTACTATCAGCAGTTCCCGAGATTAGCGCGTTCAACCAAACAAACAATCAAACTCTTCAGCTTTATGACATTACTTATTATACCTAGTTGAATGAATGAATCAATAGTACGGCCCGGTTGCTTATAAAGGGACCTTCTAACTAAGGTAGTCTATAATAGTAGCCTTTATGTCATTTCAGCCACGCAATTTGATGTAATTAGAAATTACATGAGTGAGATAGGTACCGCCTGATATAATGGAGCACTCGAGCGTTACTTAAACATGTTATTTCAATGAACAGCGAATATTTTGCGTAACTTACGTGTATTTATGCCCATAACTCATTTTTAGAGTTTTGCACAATAAGGTTGGAAAATCCTTTTATACTGTTCGGTGGGATTTTGTTTTAGTGACGTTTTTTTTAAAAATAGCGCATACGCATTCTACTAAGTAAACATAAAATAGAAAGGCAATGCTCATGATCTCTCATGATCAAAAACAATTTGAATAAGTACTTACAACTAAAGTATAAAGCTTTTTTATTTACAGGTTGTCATAATTATGAAATACATAAATATACATAAATATACATATCTTATAGTGAAATATTTTTTTGCCACTACGTTTTTAGCAATACTGTTAAGTTGAATGATTCTCATTGTTTTATTTATATAATGTTCTAGCTGGAAAACTATTCGTGCCAAGAAATGTCCGTGAATGAATAAGGAATAATGTTATATTAAGAATAAACAGCACTGCTTGTGTAAGCCAAATAGTCAAAATTATAATAAATTTAAATTCTTCTTATTGTGTCAATGGTTCTTTCGAATCAAGTGTGGTGAATGAATTTTGCTCAAAGAGACTCATTTTGTGTATTTGTCACTGGTTTTTGAACTTTTAAAGTTCTACGACATGCTGATCCCTCACGATGTTTTCCTTCACCGTTTAAGTAGAATTTTTGGTCAGAAACGAAATGAGAGAAGGAAAGGGGAATGGACCAGGCTGAATAAAAACAACGAGCAGTAACAGAAATTCTGTATACGGTTCATTTATGAGCACATAGGCGCGTCTCATTCGGATTGCGAAATCACGACCAGTCAAATGGTGGACAAATAATCGGAAGGTCAAATCGATTAAACGTTGGAGTCAAGCCACGCATTATGGATATGGATGAAACTATTGTCTATCTATACGTATCTGCTAGCTATACTTTCACCTTGTAGGTGGAAAATACTATTAAACTGGGTAAATCTTAGATGCTTTTGGGTATTTTTTACTTTATTACAATTTAAATAAAAAAAATGTTTAACAATTTTTTTAAATTTTTATTAAATATATTTTTTACATTTTATTTAGTTATTTTACATTAATTACCCAGCCAATGGTAAAAAACATAATTTTATTCTAGAAAAATATGCGGGGGTAATTTTACTGATTGAAGACAACTTGTACCTACTTAGTGAATATTTACATAGATTTATCTTTAATTGTATACAAACTTACTTGATACCAAACAGGCGGAGTAGGCCTCATCGTCTATCGGATTATATTGACAGACCTTCCTGTTGTTTGAAAATCATTTACCCATTGCAACACATCAAAGTTCCATTGAATATTGGTGAAGGCTACCGTGACTCAGCTAATCCTACCAAGATGATACAGGGTGTCAAAAGACTGCTCCCGTATAATAACGGGCCCTGTGCTTCTTGATCGATTTCTCGACTATAAGGAAGAAATCCTTGAGTTTATAAATCCTTGTTTTATAAACTTTTGTTAACTTAACCTAGTGCTGAAAAATTATTATTCTGAATGAATATTGTCGTTGTGTATGTGCATATTTCAAAATAAACCCCTCGAGTAAATTAATTTTGATTTGGTACTTAATAGATCTGAGACGATATCCTCCATGCCTGTGCATCAAAGTGGCTGTTTCTGTTTTTGTTTTGTCAATCCCTTTACAACTCGTCGCAGTACCACCAGGGCAATACTGTGTCTCAATTTTCTAGAACTGCTTTTTAATACCCTGTATATTACCACAGAATATATAACTATATTGTATTAGCATAGATTAACATATGAAAATAATAATAGTATTGGGCAACCCCTTTCGCCTTGATCTTAAAGGTTTTAGGACCAATAAACAGCAAGTAGGCGTAATGTGTTATCACTTATTTAGGACACTTCATCAATATTAAACGAGAGGTTACTAAGAGAGAGGTGACCAATGGTTAGAAGGACAAAATATAAATTATTGAATAAAACAGAATTGTATACAGGGTTATTCATAATTAGCTGCAAATACTCAGGAATTAGGTTCAACAAATAAAATAAAAAATATTTATTATATGATTTTTTTTAAGTTTTGTTATGAAAATCCCGAGAAAATCGATAAAGGAATCATTGGCGCCTGACCTGTTTTGACCTTTGATCCGCGCCCGCGCGCCGTGAATGACACTCTGCGTTCAGTCACCGCCTGGGTGGGTCATCGTCCTGTTCTCCATGGCAATCATTATGCAATAGCCGTAAAGAAATTAATAAAAATAAAATTTTGATACAAAAACTTAAAAAAATTTTTGATCAAAATTTAAAAAAAATAATTTCATAAATATTTTTTATTTTATTTGTTGAACCTAATTCCTGAGTATTTGCAGCTAATAATGAATAACCCTGTATAGAGACTTATTCAATAGTATCAAAATGAGAGTAACACTGGTTTCCAAATTCAACTTTTTATTCAAATATGTGAATACTCGTTCCTAAGGCCCAGTTTCGCGGATGACTAGGTAATTGCCCTATCAAATATTTGACAGCTGTTTTTTGGTAACTGTCAAATACTTATTGGGTGAAGTGAAACCGGGGCCTTAGTATGTTAAATACCTACGTGCTAAGTTTAAAATATAATGTAAGTATCAAAGGTAAGTTTACCAACAAACTAACCAGTCATTGGTAATTTAACATGGGCGTTTTATAGGCAAATGTTTACCGAGTTCGAATACATTACTCCAAGTATGTGAAACATTTGCCAAAAGCGTAATGTTTTTATTTATAGAAATTGATTCTTGTGTCAAGGCGAACTCTTCAAATGGTAGAGCTTCAACTTTAATGTTGCGGGCAACCATCAGGGAGTGGAGTTCCATGCCGGCGTCTGTTTTTCCGAACACCTATAATTGCCTCCTGATCTGAAGGTCTAAGCTAAATGTTCAATTGAGCAAAAGGCATAATGAGCAGTAAGTCTAATTAGAAAAATTACCTTGTAGCAAAACGCCCAACTATCAGATGGTCTGCATAGCAGAATATCAATTTGGCAAAACGTCTTTTTTAAAATGTGTACACACATCATAGAAAGTAAAAGAAAATTATTGTATGTTTTTAAGAAGCCTTTTTTAGGGGTACCTATACCAAATTAAATTCTTGGGTCATTTTTCAACGGAGTGTAAATGGGTGGTTCCTGGAAACTGATATATCTTCAATTTCCAGGAACTAACCTTTAGCACGGTGAATTAGGTAAGGTTCGTATGACATGTCCATGGAAATACATAGTGTTTATCCATGCATATGAGTCGGCAAGTCTTTGGCAGGTTTTCTGTGTGGTAATGTTATATTAATAAAGTCTTAGGGCACAGCTAACCTTTCAACATAAGGTGGGCCATTAAGTTTGCCGCACTATTTCCCAAAAAAAGCAAACATGGCAATGCCGGCGTCGGTAGTTAATTTACACGAGCTCTTCTTCCATCGAGCGTGTCTTTACCACATTACATTCAGGGTCACCGAGTGCTTCCGAATGCTTAAAAAAAAAGATCAATCAACAATAGTACATTGTTACCTGAGTGTTGAAAGTCACGTTTTTTGAGTCCCGAGACGGGTTTGGCGCCAGAGCGTAGCGAGGGCGCCAATGGAGCTTGAGGGACTTAAAAGACTTTCACCCGAGGTAAACACTGTGCTTTTCATTACGAATACAAGGAAAGTAAAAATAAAAACATGAAAGAAACATTAGTGAAAATGAAGATTGAATTGCCGTTGCCGCCTTCCCGGTTTTTTTTTCTTTTTCTCTGGCAGGCCTTCGGCTTCGGCTCGCCAGCATTATTCAGCCATTATTTTCATTCTCATAATTTAAAAAATGGTAAATTGTTTGCTCAAATCTATGTTATTTTAAATAAATAGTTGAAGCTATTATATTAATCAAGTAATTTAGAAGATTTATTATTTATTTAATACTATCTTTATTTATTATTATATACTATCTTTATGTTATTTAAATTTAAATTTTACATTGCGCTCTAATTAGACTTTTTAAACTTCTTACCGTTGTAATGGGTTTCCAACCTACTTGCTGAATAAAAAGTTGGAATTTGGTTCAACGACCTCCTTGCAGTTAGAAAGACTTTAGAAAGTTGGAACATGGTTGAATAAAATAGAACTTGTTTTTTTTTATAATTTGACAGCTGTCAGTAGAAAGCGATTCTCCCTAGGGCTGAAAGTTTTACTTTCAATTAGGCCCCTCAGGCCACTTCAGACCTACTTTCAGAGTATGAGTAATGAAAAATAGTTTTTGCATGTATTTTGAAAACCGGTCCCTTTATAAGATATTGCAATTATTACTATCACAAAAATACAAGCATCATGGTAGCTCATTGCTGAAACGCTTTGGCTCTACGAGTACCTACCTATTATTTTTAAATAAAATCCACAGCCCTTAAAAGTAGTACAATATTAAGTATGTCCTTAATTCTAATCTTACGGCCAATAACGGATTTACTTTTTTAAATTAACTATGTACCAACAAACTTAAAAAGTATGGAAGAACTTTCTAACAGCCTTGAGAGTCTAAGAACGCTGAAGTACTTTTTAGTTATTAGTTAACTAAATTGACTGGTATTTCTTCTCGTCATTATTGTTCCGTCACAGCGCATCGATAGAATTTGGCCAAGGTGAAAGGTTTTGTCTACCTTCTATTGTACCAAATATCTGCAGTACCTAGTATCATCATCATCATCAGTCTGATCCACTGCTGGACTGATCAGCCTCTAATGATGGAATGATTCCGAGCCCTCTCTATCCACCGACTTCCTGCGATAGTAGCTTTATGTAGACTAAGTAGTCTTCTTTTCCAGTAGTAAGCATAATAGATAGATGTTTCGCAAATAAATTATTATTCTATTCTATTCTAGATCAAATGTGTTGGAAAACATAAACGGTGGAATTGAAATAAGGCATAACACTTTGTTAACGGTATTTTTTTGTTTATTGTTGAGCTGTCCTGTTTAGGCCGTGTCCTGTGAGTTAACGTTATTGTTTTCTAGTTCTGCCACTTTTTCTCATTAGAAATCAAATACTGTGAGAGACAGCCAATGTAATTGCAATGTACTTAGTTTGTCTACACCAAGACAATAGGTCTCAACTATTATCAGAAGACTTGTAGTGCGACTACCAATACTTTCGTATGACATTGACATGAATAAAATCATCACTGGAGTATTCCTGTTTTGTGTGCCAGTTTTTATCCCAAACGGGAAGTGAGAGTACGATTCATAGCATCATCGACATATCAACCAAGGTCCGCATCAAGGCCCATGTTTATTGTAGTAATCTGAAGATGGGCTACGAGTTGCAATTATATTTTATAAATAAAGATAAATTAATGAGTACGGCCCATAGTGTCAATAACCATTCGTGCATGATTTTCCTTGAACCCTACGCGTAGGTCCAGTATATTCCCTCCCTCGAGGCTCATGCAGTCTATAAAAGAATTGAACACGAGTTTTTGTCATCTGTGAGTCAGTGACTGCAGCAGTGCTGTGTTGTGTGCACATCCAATTAGCCTTGCCAAGGTACCTACTTGTGTTGTTTACAAGCCTATTGGTTACGCGGGTGCGTACCGTGCTGATCGCGTTTTATTGGAGTTTTTGTGGTAGAATTGATATGGACATTATTTTTGCATCACCATGCATAGGTTCACATAATGTTTGCGTGATATTTTAATTTACCTGCAGCAGTGATGTTAGCCTAGAGTAGCGTGCTAACGGTACATGGTAGTTTCTATCTAGTAGTGGTAGCATAGAAGTCACCAAACAACTTTTTCAGTGCTTGGATCTATCCCTTTTTTTTTCTTTGTACATGGTGCCTACTTATGCTGAATACCTTTATTGAATACTAATAACACTTATAATTTTTTAATTAATCTATTGTTCCCAACTTTAGTAGCTTTTTAAAAGGCGAAGTTTACCACCTGCTCATTACAGATCGTCTGTGTTTGTGTTCTTGTTAATAGAAATATGTCTACTTGAGAGTCGATATCACCAAACCAATCAGCCTTCCAATTTCCTTCAACTTTTCCATTCTTCTCTATGAGCTTTTTCAGTATGAGTTTCTTGCCGTTGACATGGTTTCATTACTTACCCATAAATAATCCAAATTATTTGCATAATTACTCAATACGTCCTTAGTTCTGCATGAATTTCATTTTAACCCCCAAGTCACGCACGTTTTTTTAAATAGATATACATAACTACCCGATTTACTACGTAAGCATATAACCTATTCTGTAAAAGTACCTATTAGTCATTACCTAAGAGTTTATTTTAGGTGCTTTGTGCTAGAAAATACAGCATTGTTATTACCTCTATACATAATTAATTTTCCCACTCATTAATTTGCATCCACCACGAGAAACAGATTATGGCCAGTTATTATAAACATGCATGGTTTTAAGTAGACTGGATAAAATCTATTGAAGTTTCACATCCTTCCTCACTTAAAAACATTGTAGTATGTGTACTGTGCATCATACTTATGACGTAAATTCGTAGTTGGCTGAATTGTAAGTGTATTTTAGAGCAGGTCGGTAAAGGTAACGAAGCAAATGTTTTCGCTCGCGCCAACCGCCACCGGATCGCGCAACGAGATGGCGAGGAAATGTGAACGAAAACCAAATAGAAATGTCTCAATTTCCGTTGGAGCGCTCCTTAGGAAAATTGCAACATTTCTTCTTACTCAATTTTTGTATCGAAATATCTTTTTACCGTTAATATTAGGTGCTTTTCAATGCCGTGAATTCCAGTCTTGTTTATTTTTAATGGCGGTTGAATCAGAAAATTCGTAGTTTTCCACCGGGAAAACGATACGTGAGCGGACGCAACTAAAATATTAAAATCAAAACATTGAACATGGAAAATGTATTGCATTTTGTGCTACATTGATTTTTGTTTATTTTAAAGTAATGTTGATGGGTAGGTATAATTAACCTTATTTACAAAAGAAACTGTCTGCCTGAGGTAGTTCAAACCAGCACTGGATAACCTTGAAATCTTGGAGCTTCTGTTTTACGATTAGTTTGTACAAGTGCCCTTTTCGCGGCTCCCGGGCCCTTCACATTGAAAACCGCTCTACATTAGTAAGACCGGTTCCAAGTTTTTAAAAATAAGTACTTACCCACTAAATTTTTTTGAAACCTGAACGATGTACAACAAATAAAACAAGAATGTAAAAGTTGTTGGTGCAAAAAGAGCTTGATAGTTATGCCTACCTGTTTAACTAGATTTATTTTTATTAAGTGATTCCAACGTTCCTTTTAAAAACTTATAGGCATGTTATTCCTATGCCGTTTTCTTTGTTAAGTTTGTCATTAGCCTAAATAAGTTTACTGCTGGGCTTAGGGTCTTCCCCAAATTTAAAAATGTTTGAATGTTACCGCAGTGACAGTGATGTATACTTAATTTGTCGACCTCTTATTGTATTTTTTTAGACTCCTAGACGGCATTCACGGGAGGTAATGAAGGCGTTCTCTTCTATACCGGGATAACCATGTCCAAGTTTAAAAAAAACTTACAAAAATGCAGAAAAGAAAAGCTTGACTTTTGATGGTCACTGGCAGTAAAAACTCCAATCATTAGATATGATATGCTAAAGCTCACATTCTTTTTTCAGAAAATTTAACAATGCAGACTTCCACAATAGTAGTCCTCGCCTGCCTCATCGCCATCGTTGCAGCGGCGCAGTACGAACACTACCCAGCAGTGGAAGCAGTGCAAGCAGCAGTCCAGGATACCTCAGTCCACGATAGGAGTCCACGGACCAAGAGAGATCTTCTCTTGCTCAAGAAGAAACTCTTACTTGGTGAGTTTGTATGAGATGATCGGGCTGAACATTTATTTGACTTATTACAACATCTAAATGGTCCAGTGAACATTTCACTCAGCAGTGTTAGCCTCAAACTAAGCAGTGTGTGTCTATGGGAACCGGAAAGCTGATAATAATAAATAGTAATATAACCCGCAGCATTGAAGCCAAATGAACTAAATGAAAATCCTCTGATTCGTTTAAATAAAAGAAACCCGAACGGTACGAAATGGTTGGTTCAACTGTTGAACCACTCCTTACAATATTTGTTGGAGCTCAAGTCAATTGTATAAACATACAAACTAATAACTTACACAGGTTTTATTCAAAAACAAATAATGAAACTTACACTTTACTATACAACTGGCTCTTTCTGATAAAATTAGAAACCTAGAGCTACGGAGCTCTTTCAAACTGCAAATTAAATTAAATATTTAGTTCCTTCCGTTGCCTACGAGAATAACCTTCGGAAAATACGAATCCTTCAAGGTATTAAATATTAGTGAATCCATGAACGTAGGTAAAGAAGGTACAAAACACTCAATGTACCTACATTAACTTGTTAGTATCGATTAGCGTCACTTTTCTTACCCTTACTTGATACCTAGCATCAGGGTGTCGATTCTGAAAACACAAATCACTCAAGCGATCGCGTAAATCGATGTGAGTTGTCAATTTTTGTTTGAAAAATTTGAAAATGGAACGCGGATTCAGGGATCACTCGACGATCACTCAATCGAACCATGTTGCTGGAATTGACGCCCTGATGAGCCATATGCTTGTTCGATTAGTAAGTTGTATAAAAAAAAACTTTTTTTTGGCGTCGCATAATAGTAATTTTATCGTAGATCCAAAGTACAAGGAATATTTTGGCATTCAATTGTTTTTATGTATGAGATTGTCAGTACATATTTAGCACTAGTTTATAGTATAGGATCCCGCTATAGAAGGACCTTCACCGAGCTGGTTATTTAATGAAACGTATTTTATATTTAATTAAACATGCCAATAAATATATTCTATATGGGTTGCCTATCAAATTTCAGTCCAGGATATGATTAATTAATAATAAAAAAAAAAATTGTTTTTTTAACTTTCCACCGGTTTGTTTATTAGACAAATTTTATACCAATCGAAAGTATAGACCCCATAGAATATGCAAACGTTAGGTTGCCTATTTTTTTCCGGTCACAACTCTCTGGTAGCCAGGTATAAACAGGTAAATTTGACACTAGCATTTTGCACCGGTATGTTTATTGAATAAAAATACTGGGGTCTATACTTTCGATTGGTATAAAATTTGTTTAATAAACAAACCAGTGGAAAGTTAAAATTTGTTTTTTTTTTAATTATTAATTAATCATAATTATCCTGGACTGAAATTTGGTAGGCAACCCATATATAATATATTTATTGGCATGTTTAATTAAATATAAAAAACGTTTCATTAAATAACCAGCTCGGTGAAGGTCCTTCTATAGCGGGATCTTAGACTATTAGCACATGGATGAATCATAGCACGATACCGTAAACAAACAATGCTCAAGCCATAGACTTTTTATAATCCTTGCTGCCGCAGGTCCCAACCGCCTTGGCTCAAGCATATTTTTTTTGTAATTTTTACGAAAAAGTTTTTCAACTTTTTTCTCCCGAGTCTGATATTGTTTCAGGCCACGGGTCGAAAGTACTACACTACCAAGATCTAGGTATACCTACGATTACGGCACGGATACGGCTATTAATTAATTACCTATCATGAAATTCCGAGAGATTGGTATGCCAAATATTTGAAACTTGTTCAAGTACAAGCGCTTAGTCAAGGTCCGTCCACCTATGAATGAACATTGTTTAAATAGTTAATCGGGTCAATGTCGATCGTTGCCTACAAAGAAGACCATAATGAAATCCGCACATATTTAATTTTGAGAAGATGATGACTATGTACATATGGTTTTTTATTCGTTAATTACATACAACCTGTCTTCTTTATGTGAATAGTGGTAAGTATTACATAAGCATCGTGCGTCGTGCACAATACCTACACCTTGATACGATGAGTGATAGTAATTGGTTACCAGATAAGTACCTAGCTAGGTATCTATACGTATAGAGCGTAAAAAGACTGCTGAAGAAATCCTAATACTATATTTGTGTGAAGCTTGTGCGTCGCAAAACGGTCTCTGACTCAGCATAATGTTGGCTTATACAACCAACTGTCTTCCGTCTAAGCCGGTCGGTGATGCCACGGGAAATACCCTGCAGCATAACCTAAATTAACCTTAAAATTTTAAACCTTCACGAAAACATTTTCGTACCAATGCATACCTGTCGAACGGTCCGAAAATTCTAACAGACGACTCGTACCCAAAACAAACAAAATAGCAGTGGTTTTCACTTGGAGCCCGTGCGCTCCTCATATACCGAAATTTCATATTTCGTTATTTAAAACCATGTACAAAAAATATAATAGAGCAATTATTATTATTTTCAGGTATCCTTGGACTGAAAGCTGTTAAAGCTGGTGCCGTCGGTGTCGGAGCCTTCGCTCTTAAGAAAAAACTCGGGTAAGATATATCTAATTACACGTAGGTAATCCTTATTAAATAGACAAAAAATAAACTTCCAGGTGATAGCTACGCGACAAGAAAAAACATCCTTGATATTCATAATAATCTTACAACGTTTTTAGTAGTAGTAGAGCTCTGTGCTGAAGGGCTCATCCGGGGAATACCACCATGCCTATTTCAGCCGTCAAGCAGCATTGCTGTGTTTCAGTTTGAAGGGTGTTGGTGAAATTACTGGCACGTGCCATCTGTATGCGTCAAGTTGATGGACGCAGGGCAGTGCATTGTAGGGCACGTTTATGACGTGCGTGACCTACGAGGCAATGCTTTGTTATAGGCGATGGTTACCACTTAACATCAGGTGGGCCAATAAGCTTGTTCCATCAGCTAGTTGTATGAAAAAAAAAGAAATATAACACGAACTTAGCTTAGCGGACCGAGAAGTCTGTTGCTATCTCTATCTTTCTTGACATAAAAGTGACAGTGACAAGAGACTTTTAGCGAGCCTTTTAGCGGCTAGTGCTAAGTGTCCGGCAATATAAATAAAGCCGATTACAAACTTCATACATAACTTTGTAAAACCATAAAAAGGTCCAGAGGGGGGGAAAGGAGGGGGTTCCAAAAACCCCGAGCCATGAAAACCGATTACTTTATGTTTTTGTTTCATAAATTATTAGATTCAAATAAAATTCTAAAAAGTTTTAACATTACTGGCCTTGTCCCTGCCTGCTGGTTTACCTTCTTAATGTTTTGCATAATTCTCACAATTAACCATTCATAAAAAGTAAAGTAAACAGGCCTTCGCATCTATTCTAGATGATATCTAAAGCGTCAGGGGCAACTATTTTTGCTCATACCCTTACTTACGGGCGCTATAGTGCATGGGACTAGATTTTTGGATGGAGTAGGCTTGCCCAGTACCTACACATTTATACCATCCTATTATAGATAGTGCAATCCACGAAGACGCGCCCCTCGCGGGGTGCGGGGAGTTTGCTCCGAGCGGCAGTCGCGAACCGTAGTCTATTCATTGTAGTGTGCGTGTGCACTCATATGTAATTAGTGTGTACTCTGTGTACCGATAACACTCAAACATTGACGGAAGCTTGCACACATATACTATAAACGGTTAGGAGGAATAGTGGGGCGCGCCTTCTTGGATTGCACTATCTATACCATTCATACGATGACGTACATAATATTATAGTCTACTGACTTGACTAGAATTCACTTGTTGACACCCAAAGTATAATTATTTATTTAGGTACATAATTCGATAGTAATTTATTACAAATAAAACACGTTTATAAGTCATGCATGAAATTAGTAGATAACATTAAATCAATGGAATTTATAATGCTTTCTAATAAACATGTTATGAAATTTGTAACTGATTTTAACAAATTTCATAATATCTTTGGAAATCCCAACCATCTAGTTAATAATTCATTGTATAGCTAAGATTATAAATGTCATCATTATTTTACTAACTTTGGATTTTACCTAATAAAACATGGTAGATCAAGGCCTATAAATATAACCTTACGCATTCCGAATGACACACCTATTTCACTATAGCTGGCTGATATTTAGAAAACAATAACAATAAACTAATTAAAATAAGATCAGTTTAAGAAGACTAATAAGATTTAAATCAACATCAAAGTAAACACGCAGTGCGACTGAAAGGATTGTAAAAATACTTGAATAATTAAAAAAAAAACCATCACACAAGCATCAAATTTAGGAAGGTACTGAAAGCTAAATGAAAGCACAGTTAATTAAAGTATAAAGATTTAATTCAAACGACACGTCACGCGAATATGGGTCGCCGAACAGGACTGGCGAACAAGTATCAAAGGAACAGGGAGTTCTTATAAGTAATATACACACACATAGAAAATGCCATACCACTGCTCATCGGCAACATTTTAACTCTATCAGTACAGTAGGATACAGCTCAA
This sequence comes from Thera britannica, assembly GCA_939531255.2. NCBI lineage: Eukaryota > Metazoa > Arthropoda > Insecta > Lepidoptera > Geometridae > Thera > Thera britannica. Next base: position 5,716,245 of record OW618046.2, on the reverse strand, counting down.
GTTACCTTAAAACAAAGAAAAATTACGCTTACTGCAAGGATAGAGCTAGCAGTGTATAGTTTGATGCGTATCTTTGTGTACGTACTTCTGTCAAAAATGTTTTAGTTATCTTCTGATTTTGGTTGACAGACACACTTATTGAAACCTTATGGCATAATAAATGTACAAATAATACATATAATTGTACAAAGTGGACTCAAATACTGTAGATAGGACATACTTAAGGCCTGCGCACATCTAGGCGATGGCGATGGCGATGGCGATCAGTGAAATGCTGTTAAATATCGCTGTCATATTTGACAGCGTTTCACTGATCGCCATCGCAGATGATGTGCGTAAGGCTTTAGGCATATAAATGATTATGTATGTATAGGTACTTTAACCTCCAGAATTAACAAAGATCTACCCTCACGCCGACAGTGATTAAGCAAGAGTGATCTTTTAAAATTGAGACAAATTCCAAGTCATCCTATAATACTTATCAGCAAATTTTATTTTTAAGCAGTGCTGCTCATGCTAGTCATGGACATGCCCATGGGCATCCAACGTCACAAATAAAAATTAAAAGGTGAGCTTAGTTTTGGGATTCGACGAGTCGTTTTTATACAATTCTCGTAATTGCTGGTAGAATACTCGAAATCACTATAGTAGATAATTAGAGTAAAAGAAAAATTATAAATGCTTCTTGGAGGTTATAAATGCTTCATGGAGGCAATGTAGACTACTAGACATTCCCAATCTCTAAATTGCATAGCTTATGCCCGTATTTCGAAATAAATCAAGACTCTATAAGCAGTTCTCAAACTGTCAAAAAAGGTTTGCAATGCGTTTGAATTTATGGGCCGTATGCAGATACAATATTTGAATCTGAGTCGATCTTCAAGCATCGACTTTTAGTCCAGTAGCCAGAAGAATATGCCCTTCGATAATTCTAAAGTTTTTTTATTTTCTCTGGGTTGATAACTTTAGTGAATTCATTGCTATGTACAAAAATGCTAACAGTTTAGAGCTATGCAATAGGTATTAAGTAGGTATTTCCTATTATTTCATATTACAACAATAATATAAAATTTAAAGTTAAATGTTTTACTGTTTCTTTATTAATACCATCTAAACTATATATTAGTGGAAATGCTAACAGATATGTACTGTGGAACAATGGAAAACTGAAAATGTCCCGTAACCCGTAACTCATTCAATAAATTTTTTTTTTTTCAAATAATTTCCTACGCTTATAGGTATATTGGTTACAGTCGGTTACACCATACAAAAAGTTCTAACAACTGTGTAAAATGCTGCACAAGTAATTGTATTTTTACTTTGCGATAAGCGAAATATTGAATTTAATTTTATAATTTTGTGCCCACATATTCGTAATAATAAACTATGCTTCCATACAAAAGTTTCAACAAATACGTGCTATGCCTTTTGTTTAATAAATAAAATACAATGAGTTACGGGACATTTTCAGTTTTCCATTGTTGTTGTACGCTTGAGGCTCGACTTAGACTGAGACTTAAGCGTTGTTTCTGCATACGGCCCAAGGAATACGAGACTGATAAATGTTTTAGAGAAAGTAATACAATCATAGATATTGTACTTAATCTTTTTGAACCACCAGATGCACGCTTTTGTAGAATTTTGAAGGGTTGCACAATGCACATAGGTTTATATTTTGTTTGTACAAAAAAACGTATTATGGGGGTTTCTAAACGGGCCATGTTTTACTGCAATTTGTGGCCGGCAACTATTGGTATCCCTTTCACTCACATGTTAGACAGGGACACCAATAGTAGCCAGCCACATATAGCAGTGCAAAATATGGCCCGTCTACGAGCCGCTTTACATTTTTATGAAAAACTTTCAGTCTAGACCACCATCATTTTGAACCAGCGCATTCCCACGTGGAAGTTCACGAGTAAGTGACATTTATCAAAGTTTTTGCACTTAGCAATGATGTCTTTACTGCACTCAATATTCATAAGAATACCAGTGCTGTATGTATTGTCAACAATATGATGCAACATTGCACTAAGGTATTGTGTACAGTGCATAAGCACAAAGTCAGGTTGATTTAAAATGTGGGAAGTGCACGTTTAATTATTTAGGCACTCTTTTCAGATCTTCTGTTATAATGATGCCAGTCCTAAAATATGTCATTTTAGAATGAGCATTTTTGTTGATCTAAATTCCCATTGTAATTCTGTCTTTGGCCGGTTTCAATAATCGACCTCATATATTTTGGCAAAAATATGAGTAAACTGTCAAATACTTGATTGGTCGGTTAGTCATCCGTTGCCCTTATTTATGGCTGATGAAAGATAAAAATGAAGGCAGTTATTGATCATAATTATGGTAGAATAGGCCAAGCACCATGGAATGATTTTTTTGCCATTTTAATTAAATAAGCGTCTGTACACAAAAATGTTAAATAAATAATAGATTATGATCGAAATAGGAATGCGGATTCCTTGCTGGCGATAATTAAGTGAAATTTAAATCCTTTCAATATTATTATTATTCAAAAAATACGGAAATACGTAAAAAAAATACGAATTGGAATTATATAAAAATGAAATCATGAATAATAAAACTTATTCGATGCTTTGAATCATTCATTTTATATTTTTTAGATTCACCTTTGTCAATTCAAAAATAACAAAATCTTTAACAGCCTTATTTCGCATATTAATGTTTGTTTTTTTTTCAGCTGGTCCGGCTAAGGCTTCATTGGATGTTTTCTATGAGCAAGTCAATTGTACAGTTGTACCAAATTAGGTACTTAATTAGACTATAATAATGATAAGTTAGTTTACAATGAGGCTGATGGGCTTATAGGTGTACCTTTTCGACTGATTCAAGCTTTAATACGGAATTTTAACCATAGATAACTGGTGCTTAAACCTTTTCCGAATTAATTGTCTATGCTTCTCTAGGACCCAATTGATTCCGAAATGGTTATAAATTCATGTAAATTACCAATGCTTTGTTTGTAATAAATTTGTTTGACAACCATTTTCATACCCTAACAGTAGGTAATCCCCTGTAAAAAGGTTAACAGTGGATTCTTTCTCTTGAATTGAAAATAACCGACCAACCAACTGGTTTGTCTTCTGGTACTTCTTGGTATTTAATTTCAAAACATTGGAATTTCCCCTAATAACTTTAATGCTGTTCAAAATGTGCCATTAACATTTTTTATTGGACGAATAAATACCCGACTGAAATGTCTGTTCAAATATATCAAAACAAGTTAGGTAAAAATAAATTGATGATGTGATTGTACAATACCTATTTCTACATACAGTTATGTACTTGTACTTAATGGTCAGTCGATTGGTCAATTGTTTGTAAAAGTCAAGTTTGTTGTAATATTTACAACGAATCAAATAATTGATATAAGCCCAATTTGTTTTATGAATAAAAATAAATACATTGTAACTGTTTTTATTTGTTTTCCCGATACCGAATAATTTTTATATATATGAGCTAGCTACTAACCAACTACCATGCGAACCAGAGCGTCCAGCCAAAGATACACTTAGGATGAAAAAAAACAAAGCTATACCTACTAATTCACCCATACTAATGTTATACATAAGTGAGAAAGTGACTTTGTATGTTTGATTGTTATCTTTTCACGACTAAACGGCCAAACGGATCGTAATGAAATTTGGATAGGAGATAGTTAATAGGTATCTTGGGAAGGACATTATATTCATATTTGTTCCAAAAAATAACCTTGAAAGGGGCGAAATAGAGAGAGAAGGGGTGAAGGTTGGAACTAGGCATTGCCCATGCATAGTTCCTTAAGTTTTGAAAATCCAGATTTAGGCCTTTTGTAAGATGTAGCAAAATACAAAGGCGTTTCAAAATTAAAAAAAATCTTCTCTTAATTTTTTTTTAGGAGTAGGACTTTCATATGTTTATACAGGGTTATTCATTATTAGCTGCAAATACTCAGAAATTAGGTTCAACAAATAGAATAAAAAATATTTATGAAATTATTTTTTTTAAATGTGATCAAAAAAAATTTCAAGTTTTTGTATCAAAATTTTATTTTTATTAATTTCTTTACGGCTTTTGCATAATGATTGCCATGGAGAACAGGACGATGACCCACCCAGGCGGTGACTGAACGCAGAGTGTCACTCACGGCGCGCGGGCGCGGATCAGAGGTCAAAATAGGTCAGGCGCCAATGATTCCTTTATCGATTTTCTCGGGATTTTCATAACAAAACTAAAAAAAAATCATTTCATAAATATTTTTTATTTTATTTGTTGAACCTAATTCCTGAGTATTTGCAGCTAATAATGAATAACCCTGTAGATGTAAATGAAGTCGCGAGCAACAGCTCGTTTGGCTAAAATAATTTATACGATATGATTCGTTGGTTTTGTGGTAGAAAAATAGCTAGCAGCGCTGCTCATTGAGAGTGTTTTTTTCACAGGCACTCAGTGAATAGCATTTAACCTAAGTATACTTACATCAAATGAAAAACGTCCTATGACTAGTCACTTAGGTACTTAAAAAATACTGACTCGGTAAATATTCCCGACAATCACAGATATCAATAATATCAAAGAATAAGTATAAAATAAAAAAAGATAAATAAAATAGTGATGTCATGTTTGATACTAAAACTGGTGGACAACAAAACATGATCTAGGAATGTTGAACCTTTCAACTCCTAATACTAAAGACCGATGAACCGGATACAAGTGACAAATGGGATAGCTGTAGTGTCCACTATAAGAAGAGCTTCTCAGCGGCATCTTTCTTGCAATAAACTTCAAAATAACTGACGCGAGCATGAGTCTGTATAGCCTTTTGGGACCATGTTATGCTGGTCATACTTTTGGTTGTTAATTTTGTGTCCTAACGGAAATATACATACATATTCTGGTTTTTAAACAAAATAAATATTATTTTGTGTTTTGCTAATTTTATTGTAATAAATACTTACCTACCTTCTTCTTTTTCATTAGGTCGATGCTCAGTGAGCATTATTTTGACAACCTTCTTTGAGATAAATCGGAATTGCTGTACTGGCCAAATTAACATGCGAGGAGCGGAGGGTTTCTTTACGCAGATTCAGACTCAGATTCATTTATTTCAGTAAGTTAACATGGTACACTTGGAACAGACAAAATAATTCAGCATAATATTATGATAAAAAAAAAACAAATTAATAATCGAACTTGAAGACGATTTACGACGCTCGTGAGTTCAAATCTAGTCGTGTACCAACCCGTATAAAATGTATGTGCAGTGCACTATGGCAGTTCTCTCAAATGGTGAAGGGTTTTCCTTCATATCGTGAGTAAAAACCGGCATGTCGTAGAATCCAAAAAAATCGAAAACTTGTGTCGAGTGCACTAAAGGAGCCTTTCTGAGAAGCACTTAAATTCCTTTCCCCAAAATCCTATAACCAGTGATAATAAGAAGAACAAACTGTAAAACAAAATATTCTAAACCACATTTCTGGCGTGTTCAAATCATCAGCGATTTTTCGTCAAGAGTATAATAAGATTTGATCATTAATTATTTCTTAACTCTAACACTAAACAGTCATGACTTAAATTTCTCAGATAGTCATTTTTTTCAAGTTTGGTCAGTCTTTATTTTGGAAGATGCTGTACATGATCTGTAATAATTTGTACTCAGTGCGTGTACTATAGATTCGTATATACTAATTCATCAACTACCGTGTAATCTGGTAATAGTTACATTACTGTAGCACGTATCTAGGCGCATAAGCAATACCAGTACCTATAATATGGGTACACTGAACAAAAATTTGTAAATACACATGCAACGCGTGACTACAAACTTAAAAGGGAGTTTCAGGCATGATTCATGACTGTTTACTAAAATTATTTTTTAAAACACAACAACAGTGTTTGCATCATTATTATGTACTCTCGGATTCTGAATATTTTTGTTTACCTATTTACATGTGACCGTTTTATTTTTAAGCTAATATATATGCTAGTATCCTACTTATGGCTTGCGCACACCTAGGCCGCTGGCGTCGGCGATCAGTGAAACGCTGTCAAATTTGACAGCGATATTTGACAGCGTTTCACTGATCGCTACCTTTACCTAGCGTGTCATGGTAATCAATATCAAAGATAAGATAATATTACTATACTAGTATCAATATTATAGTTATCTATCTATCTATATTTTTGTAGTTTATTGCAGAGTAATTATGTTCAAACTAAAACCAATAATTATCCAACTGCCCGATCGGTTTGTGCGTATTGAAACTTGCCTATCTATCCTCACTTCAGCCACCTTCAAACTATTGATTAATGTTGCTACATAACTAAGGAATTTCTGGATCAGAATGTTTCAAGCTCCCAAACTTCAACTATGATTCAGTAATTAATTTGTGATCAATACTATCGTGCGATGAGCACTAAGCGCTCTGCGTTGTGTAAAGTTTGATAGAGTTGCATTGCATTAAGTTTCATATTTCTCGACTTTTTGTCCGGTACAAAATACAAATGAGTGATTTTGGAACCATTTTTTTAAATAAACAAAATACTTGACTATATGGGTCAATTTGAATGCTTACAAATCAACCGATTAAATATTTAATAGCTGTTTATCCCAATTGTTTTGATCAGTCTATTAATAAGACGTGAAATCGGCCCTTAGTTTAATAATCACAATAAACATATTGCAAAGGAAAATGTGATTTATTTACAGGATCCGCGAATAAGTTGGTTTCCATAGTTTATTATTTATTTATTTTTACTATTTATTTTCAGCCTATCTTGTCCCACTGCAGGGCAAAAGTCTCCCTAATACCTTTTTACCATAATGAAATTGTAAAATTTCTCCGACATTGGGATGTTTTATTCTTGTTAGAAAATAGTGCACTTGTTTTAATACAGACTTTCCGATTTTACCGACTTTATATTAGCACTAGGTGCGTTACGTACGGTTCAAAGGTGGGGCAAGTAGGCCTACCACAAGCTCTGTCTGGCTCTGTCTCTGGCTCTGGTTTTGAGTCTGTGTGGGTGCTCACCAGTGTATTATACTGTGAGTGTGACGTTTCGACGTAGGATTTATTTAGTCAACACTGACACAGACTCAAAACCAGAGCCAGATACAGAGCCAGACAGTGCTTATGGTAGGCTTAAAGGCAGTGACTTGTCTTTCTTGGCGATAGCATAATATTACGTATTACCTACTTATTAATGGGCCAGCGGTGGATGGTCGACCTATAAAAGACTTAAACAGGATCGCACCGGACACACATTAGTGCGGGTAAGAGACAGTGATAGACGGTGATTAATAAAATTAAACAGGTAAGAAATATTGTATAATAAAGGAAAATTTAATTCGCAGAAAAAATAACAAAAAAATGGAAATTAAAATTAAATTACGTAGGTTAATACTGAAAAACAAATATGGTAAAAATCTTTTATAGAAAAAGGTGCAGTGATCAATTAATAATATGGGACAAAATTATTAATATTAAACATGTTGGCAGAGTTAAATCTCCGGAAAAACAAAGCAAAATAATCCCATAATTAGATGAAAATCTCTACCTCTACCAAATAAAATAACCATAGGACCTAAAGTTTCTACATCATTTCATCGGCAGAAAATGAAGGTTTGCACAATAGTGTTCGGAGTCCTAGTGGCATGCGCCTCTGCCCTAGCGTTGGAGAACGGACCTGTCATCAATGCTCTGCAGCCCCATCCCGATGATGTCTCCGTTGCCACAACCCAGAGCAACAGGCACAAGAGAGGTCTACTACTAGGTAAGTCTTGTGTTCGTCACCGTTTGCTGTTCTATTTCTGCTGCAGGTATTTTTATCACATATTCACGGCTCGAGGCCTCCCAAATTTCCAGGAAGAAAGATTCTAAGCCCTTCCGTGCACCGATGCCGCAATTTTTTGCATAATTATAAGTAAAAATGGGTAATAAGTGAGTAGGATAATGGATGGAATGGAAGATATGAGTAGTGGTTCAAATATTTCATAGACAAACTCGTGATATTATATTTATTATATTCTTTTTGTTTTTTCCTTTTATGTATTATTTACATTTAGTAATGCAGTGCGCCATAAGTGACACTTTTATCACAATTAGAGAAAAAAAAACAAGTTTCCTTGAGGTTCAAGCCGGACTCTGTAATGTTTAACTTACATTTCAAGAGTCGGGTGTTTAAACACATATAAAAGCAGATATGTTTGAACCACTCATAGAAAACAGAACTATGTATATATTGATATTTGTTTACCTACTTTTGATTATGTATGATTAGCTCTTCACTAGCCTCTCGTTTTTGTCAAGGATCCCTCTATAACACTTGTAAGTCTTAATGGACCTCGTTATTGTCTACTTCACTGACTGTTTTATGTACCTATTGTTAAATAAATAAATAAATATTGCGGACAATGCACACAACACTATCTAGCCCCAAATTAAGCAGAGCTTGTACTATGGGAACAAGATGGCTGATTTACGTACTTATATATTTTTTTAATATAACTTATAATGCAATATAACACCTAGACAGAGAAAAAACATCTGCGTTCACAACACATATTTGTTCTCAATGGGGATCGAACCCACGGCCTACGGCGCAGAAGGCAGCGCTACTACCAACTGAGCTGTGAAGGCTTTAGAATAATATACGAAATAGTTCGAGCCACTAACACTATCACGATGAACTTTGAACCATACATTTTTACCAATGTATGGTTCAAAGTGCTAATAGAAAAATAGATAAGTAAAAGAACAATCGGCATCCGCACTTTCTATTTGCGCTGTTTATCTCTACGCACGTGCGACGCACGTAACATATTGAGAGCCCCTCAGGATTCACTTACTTTCTATCCCTTGGGAGGTATTTTCATAAATAAAAAAAAAGTCGCACGTCTATTACTGTGCTTAGGGACGGCACTGACAATATTTTATATCTTTTGGTACCCATGATTTGTCTAAAACCCTCTAGACAAATCAAGGGTACCAAAAGATATAAAATATTGTCAGGCAGCTCGACCGAACATTACCTACTTGATAATGCCACGTAGATATTACGTTACAACGCAAATACCCAGCAGACACGAGCATTATAAATACCAACGACGACTAATAACTATGCTAATAGCGAGAACAAATATGGAACTCTATATTTTATTATCTACTCATGCAATAATTTAATTAAGCGGTCACGGAACAGATTTATAAATAAGATGGCAATAGGATTTTCCAAAATAACAAGTCGTGTTAAATATAAACATAGTGAATGTATAGTCAACTGCATTATAAATATAAGAGTTCGTGGACATAATTTATAAAACTGACCGTCGTTTGAAATATGTACAATAGGCACCGCAACTTTTTTGAAAATAAGGGCATGTCCACAATCATTTTATCGACGATGCGAAACTTTTTTGACTGGCCTCTCATCTCAGTTAGTAGTAGCGCTGCCTTCTGCGCCGTAAGCCGTGGGTTTGATTCCCACCGAGAACAAATACCTCTATGTATATGTGTCTGGGTGTTATGTTGTATTATAAGTTATATTAAAAAAAATATAAGTACGTAAATCAGCTATCTGGTTCCCATAGTACAAGCTCTGCTTATTTTGGGGCTAGATAATGTTGTGTGTATTGTCTAATTTTTTTTCACCTTGAATGATATCAACGTTTAATTTCAGGAGCTGGTGTACTAGGGCTCGGTGCGCTTGGTGTGGGAGCTCTCGGTGCTGGAGCATTGGGTGCCGGCGCACTAATCGGTGCAAAGGCTGGCTTCGTAGGAGGCACCTTAGCCAGCGGCTACGGACGCAGCTACGGTGGTTACGGCAGAAGCTACGGCGGCTACGGCGGCTACGGTGGTTACGGTGGCTACGGCGGTTACGGAGGCTACGGTGGCTACGGAGGATACAGCAGTTACGGAGGATACGGCGGTTACGGAGGCTATAGGTGTGTACACATCATAGTCGATGGCGTTACTAGCCGCTACGAAAGCAGCTACGATAAGAGTTACGGTGCATAACAATATTTTATCCGGGAATTTCGAATCTTCCAGAAATCTTAGGATTTCCTAGACATCCCGGACCAACATCAACAGATCATTAGTACATGTTTATGCGCTACCAGAAAAGAACCTGCATATCTTGCATCTCAGTCGGTTAGCTACACCTTACAAGCCTATAGTTAGGTACTTAGGTGCTTATAGTTCATAGGTTAGCAAGAGGTTATTCACGTATAGGTCACTGTTTAGTAGACTATCACGCGTGCAATGTACGATATTTAACAGTCTAGACTAGAGACTGTTCTACTAAGTGCCAAGTCATGAAGAACAGACTCTTTATAGAAATGCACTAGTTAAACGTAGATCAATTGCTGAAACTCAATAAAAAATACGATTAAATTGTAAAGGTATTTTGTAAAATGAAATAAAGTCAGACGTGTCAGAGAAAAATAATCATACTTGGGTTTTTATGGAACACGAAAACTGCACGAAAAAGTTATTAAAAGTAGGTACCGCTTTAATCCAGGGGTTGTTTAGATTACTTTTTATAATCACCTCACATAAGTATCACGGGCTGAAATGGCCTTTTCAATTTAGGACGAGTTCGGCTCAGATGGTTTTATACTTTGAGAAAAAAATTTATTCAACTGAATTTTATTATGCTTTTGTACATTTTTATAAATCTTTCTAATCTTTTGTTTCTTCTTTTGGCGAAAGAAGAGAATTTTGCCTTTTTATATTGAGAAATACTGCCTTAGATCACACTGTTTTAATTGTTTCAGGTCTTACCCGTCTTACTACTCAAGCTGGTACTGAACAAATGAACTCAAACTGCATTGAAAAATTTATGCGACCAAGACTGTTACTGTTATTGTTTTATATTCGTTGTATACGTCAATGAATATTTGAAATAAACGGATGTTACAAAAAGATTTTTGCTCTCTCTTGAAAAGCGTAATTTATGAAAGGATGATTAAAAATCAGTATTCAAAGGTAGGGTACCTATTCATCTAGTTTGAATGCAGCGTGGGTTTGGCTCATGTATCACGGGCGTGGAGCTTATTCTCTCAGGCGCCGGTAGATGGCTGGATGGAGCGACGGGTGTCGAAACAGCATTAACGGAGATGGATGGCGTCGGCCCATGCCATCGCCTCTTTAATCTCGAACAAAAGAGATATATGACTATCCGGGCCCGATACCCGTCACAACGATTATTTTCAGTTTATTAAATACCCGCCTTGGTACTAACCTTCAGTGAGCGTCGCGCGCGTCTGTATGAGCGTCCAATAGAGTTCGCTCTAGAAATTGAATATGGTAAATAGGGTTCTACGTCGTGAATCATATCGCATTTCATATCATCAACCGAAATTTCACTAATGTTATTGCTATTTGCTATTTATCAATTCAGTCATAACACAGCGCAATAACCACTACTGGAATTGGAATGCTCTCATTAAATAATTAAGTTCTGTGTTTAGTTTCAATCTACATGTTTATAACACCAACACTTGCTATTCGCTTTGCTTATTAGGCAAGCATATTTCCTACTAGGGTACTAATAAAAATGTATGTCTGTCTTACGGGCTTAAAAGAGATTTAGGGGAGGCTTAGAGACAATTAAGGGATTTTAGAGAGTTTTATCATCTGAGAGTAACGCTATTTTACATTCGATTTCAATATCTGAAATATTTTTATGTGATTTATTGGGATTACTATACCTTACTAAAGTAATACTTGGATGATGGTAAACACACCTTTATTAAAACAATTGAAAGTAAATATAAAACCGATCAAGGTGAGTCGGGGGTCGGGGCTCACTTTGATCGGTTTTATATTTAGATTTGAACACTCTTTAGAATATTTTTTTATATTCTAACTGGTTATTTTCCAAAGGAGTTTTTATTACGCTTGCCATGACCAAAGCACGTGTCAGACACGCGTTGGTCAGTTTTATTGAAAGTCTTTTACCAAGAAAACTGTAGTAATATAATGAATTGCGAAATTTTCAGTTCATATTCTAAAAAAATCATTGTTTTTTTAACACTCGCGCATGCATTTTATTTAAATGTAACGTAGCTTTTTTAGTCATTACAAGTACTGTTCCATCACAATATAAATGACCCATTGATAAAGTTATTGTCAATACTGAGAGATCAATTGGGAATTAATTAGTACTGGATGTTTTTGTCCGGAGTATCAGCATTGTCTCTCGTGCCGCGAAAAGGGTCAAATGGAACGAGTACAAAGAGCCATTGTACATTGATCAGCGTTCTGGTTCTGGGCATTGTACAATAAAACGCGTTTCACTGGTACAGGATCAAAGTCGGTACAGGCTAGCTGAAAATGACCATTAACGTAACACATAGGTTCAATCATACTCTCATTATGAACAACGAGCTGGTATGCCCGAGCTTTGCTCGGTTTTTTTAATAATATTTTTCGATCTTACTACCAGCGCCATCTGCTGGAATAGCTAAAATAAGTTTATGTATAAGTTGATAAACAGATAAAGTTGATAAAAACAATAAAAAAAGATTTTCTAAAAAATTATCCCAGCTATATTAATCGATTAATCGCGCCCGAAACCTTCTGCATACTAATTTTCATGAAAATCTCCGGAACTTTTGTGTCGAGTGTTTACGTAGAAGTTCAATAGATGGCGTTCTCCGTGACACTAATTCGTGATTTCGACTACTCCGCAAGAGATGGCGCTAATTTTTTTTATTATTAAAATAACTTTTAACCCGAGTCTTTTCTGAAAATGAAACCTAGCTAGATCGATTTATCGCCCCCGAAACCCTCTGTATACTTAATTTCATGGAAATCGTTGGCTCAATTTCCGAGATCCTAAATATATATATACATATTTAAATACAAGATTTTCTCGTTTAAAGGTATAAGATAAGATAAGATTATGACACCAATGAATTTTCGATCGTGTAGTAAATGAGCCAGTTTTCGTTTTACCATTGAACCAAAAAGACAAAAATGTTATATGAAATTATAACAAAAAAAATTACATTATTATTTCAATTTAAATATATAATGTACTTCGCTTTTGCGTTCTGGCAAAGGGGATCGTGGAATAATTATGTCAAAGACCGTCCACCGGTAAAAATAGCTTTTCCAAAGTTCTAGATCCGTATAATGTACCCTGTATAACACACGGATCTCTATCAATATCAGTTCCATTATTGGCTGATTACCCTTTCACAATAATGATTATACAAGATCAGACGCTTTGGATTATAGGTACAGTCAGGATCAAAAATATAGAATAGATTGGCCATTTCAGTTCGTGAATTACTTTCTTCTATGAATTTGTTAAATTTGTCAATCTACTTTTGTCAACTGACTGTACAATAAAATAAAGATTCTGTAACACTGAATCACATTTTATATCTCCCCAGAGTAGATCTGCAAACGAGAGCAGCTGACAAAGATTAATTACGGGCCAATAATGACGGAACAATCTTATCTGACGTCACCCATTCATAGAATAGATTATGAGTGCCGTTTGCGTAAAGTGCCCCGTCATCAAATACGTCACCGTAAAGCTCTGAAGCAGTGACGTCATCGACCGGCATTTAATTAGCAGTGATTGTTTCGCGACTGTGCTAAACTTGACAACACCAAATCTGATAACTCCAATTTAAACAGAAGAATATACGAGCTGACGCTGAGCGAGGAACATTTTTATCGGCATGTGCGGCTAGTCAGGCATAAACTTGGAGTATCAAGGCTTAGTCCAGAGGGGCGTAAACTTTTAACCTTACGCCAGGAAAATCGCTATCACCACCCGCTACTTTATAACCGCGCTTACATCGCTTATCCTACCTATTACAAAAGATTGAATGTGATTTGAAAGCTCATGTCGCAATTTTTTTTAACCTTGTACCCATAGAACATTTACTTTGAACTTTATGCATTATAATTGAACTAGCGGCCGCCCTGAACTGAGCAATGATCCTGCTGATGTGCTAGGCGATTGATAAGCCCATTCGTGTTAGATCTGTTATTAACTGGCGATGGGAAAAGCAATAAATGCTTCCATTATTCCAAACCTTCCAAACGGTAAGAAAAAATAAACCGTCTATTTCTTGAAAGGTTAGGTAATCGTAAGTTTATTCGCATACTAGCAGTTGGTGCCCGGTATTTTTTTTTTTGGTAAACTGTTGTTGTGAATTATATTTCAATACGAATTACTTACATACATTAATATTTTTCGATCTTACCGACATAATAATAAACTCCACTACTCGTCAATAGATGGCGTTCTCTGTCCCACTAACTCATGACTTAATCAACAGATGGCGCTAGGAGTTATGGTTTTATGATAAAGTTGATTATTTACTTTACGATTAGGGGGACATTTTCTAAAAATGAAACCTAGCTAGATCGTTTTATCGTCCCCAAAAACCCCTGTATACTTAATTTAATGAAAATTGTTGGCTCAGTTTCCGAGATCCTAAATATATATCTTATACCTTTAAACGAGAAAATCTAGGATATTAGGATCTCGGAAACTGAGCCAACAATTTTCACGAAATTTACTATACAAGGGTTTTCGGGGGCGATAAATCGATCTAGCTAGGATTCATTTTTAGAAAATGACGAGAAGTTGGTGTTTTGCAATAATCAAACATAAACTCAATATACGACTGTTCCTGCCATCTATTGGGGATTGTGAGCAACTAACTGCAAGCTAGAAGGCGTTGTTAATTAAAAATAAGCCAATAAAGATACGACTCTTCCTGACATCTATTGGCAAATAATAATACTATTTTTTTTAAACCCGAGCGAAGCTCGGTCATACCGGCTCATCTTACCTTTAAGCGAGAAAATCTTGTATGTATATGTTCAGGATCTCGGAATCGGCGCCAACGATTTTCACGAAATTAAGTATACAGATGGTATCGGGGGCGATAAATCGATCTAGCTAGGTTTCATTTTCAGAAAAGACCCGGGTTAAAAGTTATTTTAATAATAAAAAAATTTAGCGCCATCTCTTGTCGAGTAGTCGAAATCACGAATTAGTGTCACGGAGAACGCCATCTATTGAACTTCTACGTAAACACTCGACACAAAAGTTCCGGAAATTTTCATGAAAATTAGTATACAAAAATATTATTAAACAACCGAGCAAAGCTCGGGCACACCAGCTCGTATATATATATACAAGATTTTCTCGTTTAAAGGTATAAGATATGTTTTAAGCCCTTAGCATATTATTACCCACTTGACAGCCAAAAAATGGTGCATCTTTAACCGACAGCATTACAGCGTAATTGATTACAAATATTGAACGTTTATCATTCAAAATTATCAATTTAAAATAAAAAAAATTGTGTTTTATTTGAAAACTTTTTACTACCAAATCTTTCCGTACTCGACGGTAACATGTACCTGTAAGACTGTAACCTAAAAGTTCCACTTCAGTGAACCGCGATAATCGAAACTTTTCAAATAAAACCAATGAGGGCCTTGTTTACGATAGGACTTTGTTGCTCTATCCGCCCTTGTTTAGTTCAGATGGAAGTTTCCCACATTCTAACTGTATTTTGTAGTCATTTGCTTTCTCTTCTTTACATTTTGGTATACCAGCTAGGTGCGAGTCAAACTCGTCAAAAGTAACTTGCCTTTTTAAACGCTTTTGCGTCTTTGAGCCTAATACGCAAACCAATGAACTCTACCGCAGAAGATTTTTATATTAATGTTATTTGATTTATCGTGTGATTCCAATGACTTAGTAGTTTTAGATGATTACCGAACCACGACAAGTAATCTCCTTATTTCGTAGAAATCTATCCGCTAGCGGCCAACCGATGTTCGTTAGTACACGTAGCTAAGTGGGTTTAGTAATGGCATGGCACACTCACTGTTTACCACAGAGCCTTATTAACTGTTTGCTTGTGAGAGTTTAAGCGTTTATCGCTCAGATAAGCCCTTTGAAGTCATCTGATATTACAGAAGCCAGTAATGTTTTTCTATAGCAGTACTAAAGCCTCGTTGGGATCAGTGGGAAATTAAACAAACGCTAAGTAGCACATTGGAGATTACCTCGGGTTTCGAAACGAAATTATAGGAATTTTCTGTAAGGCGCATTATTTGTTGCTTTTGAACGTAAACTTACATACATTAGGTTAGGTTAAGCCAGTGTTTCATCAATTTCAAACCATTCCCGCAGCTTTAGTCAGCTCCGCATTATTGACCATGCCTTTGCTGTCGATTAGGCTGACTAAGCTGTCAGGATGGTGAAGATGGTGCTGGGCCTTCTCCATCGAAAATCCCAGGTACTATAGTGCACCGTAAGTAGGGGCTTGAGTAAACACCAGTTGTCCATGAAGCTATGTAAGTCATCAACAATAAATCAAAATCAAATCAAAAATGTATTTATTCAGTAGGATTGCAAGGATCATTTGATCAAATCAAATCAAATCATGTATTTATTTCAGACATAGACCTAGGTTAAAAACAGACTAGATTAAAATGTTTAAAGCTAGGTGAGTCTACAGGGTTATTCATTATTAGCTGCAAATACTCAGGAATTAGGTTCAACAAATAAAATAAAAAATATTTATGAAATGTTTTTTTTTAAGTTTTGTTATGAAAATCCCGAGAAAATCGATAAAGGAATCATTGGCGCCTGACCTATTATGACCTTTGATCCGCGCCCGCGCGCCGTGCGTGAGTGACACTGCGTTCAGTCACCGCCCGCCTGGAGGGTCATCGTCCTGTTCTAAAAAATTTTTGATCAAAATTTAAAAAAAATCATTACATATATATTTTTTATTTTATTTGTTGAACCTAATTCCTGAGTATTTGCAGCTAATAATGAATAACCCTGTATATAGGTCCCAGTTCCACACGACATAAGAATAGATGCAAATGCCTATTTACTTTTACCATAGAAAAGTGTCTGAGCTCTATGGGGGTTATATTTCATTGAACATAAGCTCAGGAGTGACGCAAGTGGTGGATAAAATTAAAGCAGCGATGCCTACCTTTTTGCGATAGCGAGAAGAACTGGTTGTTTTGTACTTATTTAGGTACCTACTTTTATGTTAGGTACAAATCAGTTAGATATTTTTACACCTAGCTCTTTTGCGACCAAAACTACGCATCCAAAAGCTCGTTGTCTTTGTAGTTCTTTAGTAAAATCAAGCATTACCGTGCGTGTTGTTACTTAGTATGTAGTAGGAATATGCACTTTTCGAATAAAATTCTGCAATCATGTTCATATAGACTTTCAAAGCTTTTATGTAGCCATTTTCTAAATTTGGAAGCAAGGTAACGTATTCAGGTCACATACAGCACGTATATCGACAATTTAGTTTGTTTGTCGTTAGCTATCAAAGGTCGTAGGAAAATATTGAGGTGTATTTTCGCAATAATAAATCAAAAGCAATTTTCTTTGACTGTTTACTTGTTATTGCTCAGATTATTGGAAACGGCCTACCGTCTGTGGTTTGTTTTTCCTCATCAATTTTCCACTTGTGGGGCCCTGGGAGAGCCTGCTGCTACGTCTCGTAGTCACGTTGATTGATGTCATACTATCAGAACTTTCACGTGCTCACTCTATGTCACAGGCCGTTATTTTTCGCTTTAGCATTAGCTTTCTGTAGGCCTACCACAAGTTCTGTCTGGCTCTGGTTTTGAGTCTGTGTAAGTGTTGACTAAGTAAATCCTACGTCGGAACGTCACAAACACGGTACAATACACTGGTGAGCACTCACACAGACTCAAATCCAGAGCAAGAGACAGAGCCAGACAAAGATTGTGGTACTGGTTTAGCTGGTTTATTTTATTTTGATCTGGAAATTTCTACTTAGCTAAAACCACCAATAAAATTGTATTCATAGGGCTGGTTTCACGGATTGCTAATCGACAATTTAAATATTTGACAGCTGTTTCACTCAAAAAACTTACAAACAAAAACATGAGCACATCTAAGCGATAACCTGCATCGAATTTAACAGCTTCACCTAGACGGGCCGTACCAATAAACAACTGCCAAATACTATAATTGTTGATTAACAATCCGTGTATATACCCAGCCCTAAGCTCCTTTGAAACTTGAAGTAACTTTATCTTAGGTAGGTATGCGGGATAGACTTAAAGGCAGTAAGAAAGAGGTTAGGCCTCTAGGGCGTGATAACGGGGGCCGTATAAACGAGTTGAAGGCAAAACTTTCCAGTTTCCGCTGTTTCTTAACGAGATATACACCTGGCGGAGTTGTATGATAAGCTCTCAGCCGAAATAGTATCCTCGACGAATATTTAAACGCGGGAAAGGATTTGAATTAGAACTTTTTGATGCAATTGCTAGAATTTTGATAAAAAATAAAAACATTACCCTCCTTATTAGGCAGGCAGGTAAAAATACATATTATCAAACATATCTTTGTTACCAAATTAATTTAAAATTTCAATTGTAAGTCTTCTTTCTTTCATGTCACTGATTGATCCGCACCAGTGCGCAATGTGGTGGAAGGATTTCAAGTGCACCTCAGAGAGACTTCTTCCGTGCACTCGACACATGTTTTTCGAACATTTTATTTTCTACGACATGCCGGTTTTCTCACGATGTTTTCCTTTCACCGTTTGAGAAAATTGGCATAGCGCACGTAATTTTTTCGATAAAAAATGTCTTTGATATAAGACAGGATTTGAACCCATGACCTCAGGATCGGAAGTAGCGTAGCAACTGTAGCGTAATTAAAAATAAAACAGCATAAAATGAAAGACATTTGGTATAATCACTCATTTATGTTTGGAGATACGTTTCTAGGTCAGGAGCCCATTTGCAGTGGAAGTTCTGGCCACGTGGGTCCGGCCTCGTGTATACTAAGCCACGTGTCTGAGAGCATCGCGCAATGTATCAAAACTTTAGATGGGTTATAATGAGAAACGGCACAGGAAGACACGTAGACTAGCACGTGTATACCTTTACGCATGTTATATTTGTCATCATCAGCTTGCAAAAGGAAAGAAAAAAGAAGTTTAGTGGGCAAGACAATAACGCGTCTGTTGCGTTTTGATAGTGTACTATTCCTTTATTTAATTTTTATGATGCAAAATGCTGACAGAAAGAAAGGGATGAGCTGCCATATAAAAATCAAAACGTTAGTTCTCAATTTGGCCACGACTTCATTTTCAACTGTATGTACAATTGTACACGTATCTGTAACGAACACCGTTGAGAAATATTTTGCTAATACTTTGCCATTCAACCTTGTATCAACCAAAAAAAAATTCTAATAAAAACTGTTAATTATCTTTTAGCTAGAATTAAAACGTTGCTTCCGATAAAGCCTTTAATCCCTTGACACCTGAAGTCTTCTTATATTTAACAAAGCGTTTAGGGTATTTTTTTTATTATAATAATAGCTACCTGAGGCACGCGTCAAAGGCTCTTTTATTAAAAGTCGGGGCCTTTGTTCCCGTATTTTATCTTCTCGATGAAGTAAAAGCTATTTTATTCAGGAGTTTACCTACAGTTCAGAATAATTAGAATAAATTGAGGTTATTTACGAGTACATTTGTTATTATATATGCCATGCTGGTAGGACTCTAAATCTGATTCAAGTAATGAAGCGGAAAATTATTTAATCTAAAAAAAATGATAACGAAAACCTTTCAATCTAAGTGATATTTTTTTTTCTTACTTCTGCGTTGAATGTTCAAACATTATGGAAGTCAATAGAGTACCTAAGTAATTAAAGTTTTCTGAGCGCTGAATAGCTGGTTTTCATGATGCTGTGCTACGAGTAGTCTATAAAACACAAGCAATTAAACTTCCCGTAGCTAAGGTAAGTACTCCTCAATCGGAGTATAAACGGAAAGTTTGTTTTGTTACCTACTTACTAGTACGTATTTGTTTTGATTGTTGCACCGGTAAGAGCATAGCTTTTATATAAGAATACGGGTACAATCAGATTTTTTTTATTGAAATTGATCTGATGATATGTAGTGATTTCCGTATTTATACCATTTTTAGCAACAAATGTAATGGCATCAATAAAACAGTGGTATTATTTTCTCCAATTGTTTACGTTCCCGGCAGACGCGGTATAGATGAGCTCATCCATCAAATCAAAGTTGATCGCTGTTCGATTTATGAAACCAGATAGTTTACTTTCCCGCGCTATAATAAACTTTGTCATATTGAAAAAACTTTATGAAGAATCGGCTTTATTCGCCCGGAAAATTACTTATTTACTTTAGTGGTAAATCTTAATTTGTTTTAAGATTTACCACTAAAGTAAATATCGTGCATATTCTGTTGTGGTTAGTAAGGAACCAAACGTAGGTAATTCAAAACGATACAGACTCAAGCTACCGTTTCCTTCAAAATGGCCACTGATGGTAAAGAGAAACAGATGTTAGGCAGTATGAGTACATATGCATGTGATGTATGTATGTGGCACTGTGCAGGATAGTGGATGTCATTAGGTTCGTCTGTAGACACCTCATTAAACTCCGCGATCAGCGCGTAGGCCATAGTTTGGCAGGTTCGCTGGTGTTCGGCTCGACGAGCTGAGTCGGCGGGTAAAAGTTGGCACATCAGTATGCAGGGCCGTCTGGCTCGCGGCCAACCTGCGATACGCCAATTGAATATTTTGGCCGTTCCAGGTCCCCGTTACACATCCGCGATACAAAACTTGCGACAAGTTTAATGGAGTGCTCATAATATCGCGACCACTCGCATACTTTTGATGTTCTTATTTTGTCATATCATTTGCTTATGAAGCGAAGAAACGGCAAAGTTGGAGAAGTTTGTCACAAGTTGAATGCGATGAAATATTGCTTGCGTTTTTTATCAGCCGTCGAAACGATTTAGAGTATACTTGCTCATCGACATCGTAAGCTAACTTAAGTAGGTATATTTATCTTCTTGTTTATTCAAACTTATATCACCCCAAGTTGGGCAAAGATCTCCCTCCCTCAAAGACTTCCAGTTTCCTTATCCCGAGCCTCTTCGTACCCATATCCTTTCAAAGGCGCCAAAGTATACCCATGCACCATCGCTTTCTCGGCTGCACCTACGTTAACGCCATCCAACCGAAAGCAAAACCAAATGCGTGTGTGCAGATTGATTGAAAGAACCCCGTAGATGAAAAGTAAGTACCTATTCTAGAAGTTCGTATAATTTGTCGTCTAAGCGTTACGACAAACAACTTTGGGTCTTTAGAATCGGGTCCGCGTTAGCGTTGCCGTTGAGTACGTATTGAATGAAAAAGAAAAACAGGAGCGGATAGTGCACCAAGCGATAACAAATTCTAATTGCACCGGTTCGTGCTCCAAACCACACCGAAAGGGGATCAGAAACCAGGGGTGATTTTCTCATAATGTTGCTAAAACATCATTTGAAGAAACTGCAGTTTCTCAAATAATTCGCGATGGCATTTGTTTCCATGGAAACAATTGCCATCGCGAATTATTTGAGATGCACGTGTGTCTCGTTTGTGGACGGAGGAATAAAGAAGTGCGTCCCTTGAAAAAGAAATGCCGCTACTGCTGCCGGAAGAAGTCTTTAATTTTACAATGTTTTTGAAAGCCGTGAAACTCTATTATTTTGACAAGTTTTAAAATAACTCTGTAAAAATGATGACGTAGGTATATTAATGAATAATCAACATCAGCGCACAGCACAATTTTAACTTATAATAATTGTAAAACTGCTTTCTGCTTAATGCTCACGCCTATGGAAGTTAAAATCATTTATATACGTTTTTTTGCCTATAAATGTAGAAAGCTGTGATTGGTTCCTGGGCTAACTGTTGTTGTGAACAAGGCCTGGTTTCAAAACACTCGCAAATTGAACTAGTTTGTATGCAACTGAAGTTTTTCATAAACTTCAGCGAGTAAAACCACGCGCCAAGCGTTACAGGGATGCAAAAACTGTAATTAGTGGAAGAATGGAAATGCGCTTCGTCCAGCAGCAGTTCTTTTGTTTTCCGCTATTTAGTTATTTACGTGGAATTAAATTGTTGTCAGTATACTTTTTAGCCCCAGGATTTATAGCGGTTTTGACAAACCTTTTCAAGTTATTAACAAATATAAGAAAATAACTACTTTGACACGTTGCAATCTGCTTTTATTAATATTTTTATAAAACATGTCTTTACTAGCTGCAAAAATGTGCAGCCGTGTGCGAATATGTGATAGCTCGAGCGAGGACTATAATTTTGTAAGCGTCGGTACGAAGCTCGAGTTGATTTAAAGTACCTAACTCTCTTTTATGTAACGTAACAATATCCTCATAACTATTTTGTCTCCTAAAATATAAACGACAAAATATCTACAGTATTTTTTTGCCGTATTTGACTAGCACTGTGTTTCATAGAAAGCGACAGTTATCGCTAATAACGAACACTGCATCGCTACTGGGTTTACGCCCGAATGGCAATAAACGCGTGCTTGCATCGTAGCTAAAAAATAGCGTGTATTTATTAGGCACATGATGTTATTACACTACAAAGTAAAACTAAATTGAATGGGACAAAAACACACACCAGCGCTTGAACTAGTGCAGAACTTATCTATATAATAGAACCTAAATACCTACTTAGTACAAAAAAACAATATGTATTTTCTGTTCTTTGGGAATAACACGTTTGACTACAGACGGGGTCTGGAACGAGCCGAGAGAGACGTGCTACTAATCCGATTACAGCGATGGACAGCTGTGTCGGAGCGCGCCGCGGTTGCACCCGACACCTTGATGCATACCTAATATCGTTCACCTGAAGCTGCCTGAAGCTCCCGCCACCAAGATTCCCCGGAATTCTCAAATTAAGGCGGACGGACAATGCTGTATTAAATTACCATGTAAATAGAACCACGTTGAGAAATTGCTCGTGATTTTCATAGCTATTTTACAAATTATTCAAAGTTTCATGCATTGATTACCAAATTATTCTTAGCGCTAAAGTTAAAGCAGTCAAGTATAAACCAACGCCAGACAGCAAGAGGAGCAAATAACTTTTTTTTTTGCTTCTCTTGCTGAGATGTTGGGCTAACCTCGCTCAGTTTTTGACCGTGCGTTAAATACATACAGAGTAGTAGTTTTTTTGTATTGAGTACCAAAACTTTTAATTTACGTAATAACACGGGGAATGATCATTTCAATAAGTTTTAGCAATAAGTCCAAGCCTATGACAAAAAAAATCTCTAAAAATGACTGAATTCAGACTAGGCTAACAAAAAAAGTAAAAAGCTTTCAAGTCAAAAAAGAATTATTACTTACCTAGTTATTGTATTACATTTTGTTGAGTTTGAGAAATTTGAAGAGCTTTGCTGGTATTTTTGTTTTTGCGTCTGGCCGGTCCAATTAGAGTGTTCAGTCACCATTGCAAGGTTTCCTTGTCGTAAGCTGCAGAGCTTAGCTCGTCAAGCTCGTCACAAACTTTTTGCTTCAGGTTAACACTCGACAGGAATATAATTGCTTCCACGAAGTAGTTTGTCAACATCACCATCTGAACATCAAACAGAGAGATAGGTAGACTATGTATGTATAAGCTACCATAATTTTCTGCCAGCCTCTGTTTTTGCGTGTCTTCACGTTTTCAGGTAGTCTGAATTTATTCGACCACTTTCGTTCATTCAGTCAGCTTTACTTCACCAGTCATCTTCACTAATAACAAATAATAAACCTAAAAAAATTAATAAATCCACGAAGGTGCTGATTTTAAATTACACTAAATACAAATCTTGAGCTACTGTGTTTATAAAACCCACAAACATACAATATGTGTGTCAGCAAAGGTATATACAATCCCCGTACTGTCCTTACATGACTTAAGAGAACAAATCCGCGCTTTTCTTTGACATAATTAAAAGACCTCAGTAGGGCTACCACAAGCTCTGTCTGGCTCGGTATCTGGCTCTGGTTTTGAGTCTGTGTGAGTGTTGACTAAATAAATCCTGCGTCGAAACGGCACACAAACAGTATAATTCACTGGTGAGCACTCACACAGACTCAAAACCAGAGCCAGACAGAGCTTGTGGTAGGCCTACAGGTTAACCGCAGCTTAGCCATATAATTAGAAGAATTAACTGACCTAGTTCAGCTGGTAAGCTTAGATTTTTTTTCCTGTAAATGTAATCCTAGAGCTTGGTGCAGCCATAATATAATTATGCCAGGTATTATTCTGAGACACTGGCTGGCTGTGCTTGGGCCGCTTAGTGTCTAAGTAATTGTGTGTGCGTGTATACCTATTTGTTTATTACTAACATAGTTTCTAAGTTATTTTGTCGTGTTACTAACCCCTATGGATAAAAAAAGTTTTTTTTTTTTTACAATTTATAGGTTTGCGTTTGACCGCTATCTCACCTGCTGTTAAGTGATGATGCGGTCGACGATGTATCACGCTTACCTAAAAGATACCTATTCACTCTTGTCTTGAAAACATTAGCTGGAAGCTGTTGTTCAGATCGAAATACTTTAACCTAGACTTTGAGCCGCATCACACTGGCGTAGACAGTTAGGTCATTTGCAATGGTATGTAGATAGCTATTTTATGTACCTATATTTTGTCAATACTTGGATTCACTGCCGTTTTACTTGCAAATCTTATACCTTTAAACGAGAAAATCTTGTATATATTTAGGATCTCGGACAAACTGCACCAATGATTTTCACGAAATTTAGTGTACAGGGGTTTTCGGGGGCGATAAATTGATCTAGCTATATATTTCATTTTCAGAAAATGCTTATTTCTTTCAGAGTTAAATAATTAAACATAAACTGAATATGTGACTGCTCCTGCCATCTATTGACGATTGGGAGCAACTGACTGCAAGCATGTCCAGCAGATGGCGTTGGTTAGTAAGAATAAACCAGTAAAGATGATAATATGACTCTTCTGATTTCTTAAAAATCCAAATTAACGCAAAAAATTCCGAGCGAAGCTCGGTTACCAACTGCTAGTAAATATAAAATACGGGTTAATTTCTACGGATTTGTCTTTTTGTGTTCTAGCATCTTTTCTTGCTTACCAAACCTATATATTCTGTAGGCCTACCACAAGCTCTATCTGGCTCTGGTTTTGAGTCCGTGTGAATGCTTACCATCAGTGTGTATACTGTGTGTGTGACGTTTCGACGTAGGATTTATTTAGTCAACACTCACACATACTCCAAACCAGAGCCAGAGACAGAGCCAGACAGAGCTTGTGGTAGGCTTACTGGGATATGAAACATATTTTTTTTAATTATGAATGGCTCTTTGCTTGTCTTGGGTATAATATTTTAATTGAATAATTAATTTTGTAATACAGCGTATATTACATAGCGTTCATTTTGATGTCGGTAACGGGCACTCTTAGCCGAAATTCGGTTAATTTCGCAGCAGTAACTAGATTTGTAATTAGCTTTGTCAGATTCTATCTAAAATTCAGTCATCTTTTCGGTCCTCTTTTCAAGTCCTGTTTGAATATTTTGTTCCTTTTTAACAGCTTGTAAGATATTTTTCAGCAAAGTTGATATAATATTTTCTTTCCCGCCCTTTTTGCAAGTGAAAAACTTGTCTAATATCTACCAGTAGCCCACAAGGTACCGCGAGCTCTGTCTGGCTCTGTCTCTAGCTCTGGTTTTGAGTCTGTGTGAGTGCTCACAACGTCACATACACAGTTTTGTATGTGACGTTTCGACGTAATACGTTTCGACATAGTATTTATTTAGTCACCTCTCACACAGACTCAAAACCAGAGCCAGAGACAGAGCCAGACAGAGCTTGTGGTAGGCCTACAGGATATTAGATAAGTCTTACCTTACAATTTCATTTTATAAGATTTATGAGCTTTAAACATATCAATAGAGATTTTCTTCAACTACGGTGGGTAGGACCCCGGAAATAAGGAAAAGAGGGATATGTAAATCAGTTTGTTATTGTCACTGGCAATCTTGCATAGAAAAGTTATATTCCATCTATCGAGTAGTGAAAGAACGGGAATTGGCTTTTGTCATTTTAACTTTACGGTAACGCTGGATAGGAAATTTATTTTGGCTGAAAATCTTCTAAAATCCATAGTATTTGTATCCGTAGAAGAACCAATAAAATCCGTAAATAAAATCCGTAGCTCGTAGAATTTGTCAATTGAAGTGGCAATGGACAGGACATATAGCTCGAAGAAACGAAGACCGTTAGGGAATAAGGTTTACGAATAAGGGTTCTCGCGAACAAGAACCGGAAGGCGAATCGTAGGGCGCCCACCCACCAGAAGGCCCGACATTGTTAAGATCGCGGGAAGTCAGTGGATGGAAAGGGCTCAGAATCGTTCTTCCTGGAGGAAGACGTAGGGGAGGCCTATGTCCAGCAGTGGACTTCTTCACACCTGAAGAAGTCCACTGCTGGGCATAGGCCTCCCCTCCAAGATCATCCATCTTGAGGTGATCTGAGAAGATATCTACCGTGTTTGGATATTACAGTCAGACCACACCGTGCAGCACTTTACTTTCAAGTAAAATCAAGCACTTCATTAGTACTTCAGTGCTTTCCCAAAAAGTCTCAGCTGTAGCAGTCGCTAAGACGATATGACAGAGAGAGTTAAAAAGTTCAAATCACAAAGCTAATATTTTTTGCAGGCACTTAACCAAAGTGGGTCAGTAGCTCATACAAACTTACCTTCTATTTCTATTCTATTCTATTAATAATAAAGCTGCATAACTAAATATTATAATTCTCTCATAAAATAGTATTGATACATTAGTGTGTATATGGTATGGCTTTTCGAAGGATCGGAAGCAGACGTTACAATGTTTCGTGATCCCTTGATACTGTGATCTGATCTCGGGATCAAACGATATTACAGACCCTTCCTACGTTTTGTCAATCAGATCAAGTCAAGAGTAAATTTAGCTACCTTACTATTTGAAAACATAAAGATCGTATCAAACACTTTTACTATTTTAGTGATTGTGCAACTTGAATAAACGAACACATAACATTTTGCGTTTGGTTTGATTGGACTGATTTTCTATGTAGGTACTGGGATGATTGTCTATCTTTAATTGCAATCAAAAGCTAGTCGCATCTGTCAGTTATGACATTAATTTGAGCTTCGATTGCAACGAGACGGTTGAAGAAAACGAATTAAAACAAAACTTAACTTTGACAAGGAACGATTGCAACATGACTGAATGTTGATGTTGCAATTTTAAAAATGATTCCAACAAGATATATGACCGCTGTTTCTTGTTAGTATCAAAATTTTGATTCCAACAGAATTAACACAATCGCCCAGCTGATCTGCAAACCTCATTATTTCGTATTTCCATTCACAGCCCAATGGTGAAATTCCTTCTGAAATACAGCTACTAATATATAACTTTTGAAACTGTCATGGTTTGTAACACTATTTTTATGAAACAACGGGATATTTACCATGATTAAATTCCATGATCAATTCCATGATTGTTTTTTTTTATGGTTATTTTTTTTTCTTTTGCTTCTTGGCTTTAGTTCAACCGTAATCATGGTGCATGCAACTGTGCCGAAATATCGGAAGTCAACTCAAAATTTAATCATGGTAAATATCCCGTTGTTGCATAAAAATAGAGTTACTAATATAGCTACATAGCTGCTCGTATCGTTCTTTCAAAAGCACCTCTGTGTATTGTAATCTTCACAAAGTCCATCTTTGGTCCTACAAGCACGAGCCGAAACTACAAGTCCTTAGGGGGAAAGGATCAAATGTAGTTATGGGATTTACATGAGAGCACGCAGAACAATGTTTTATTGTCGGTTGTATTACAGTTTGTATTTCCCAAAGGGCTTATGAAATGTATATGGAATAGCACGTTTCACGAGTAATCTAGGTACCTGCTCTCATATTGTCTGGTTCACGCGCCCTACATAGTGATCACACTGGTACCAGCATACTTACTGATGAGTCTCGTGTTCCTCAGATATTAAAGTGGGAAAGTGTAAGAGTAGATTAAAACCTGAGAGCTCGCAAATTACACTTTGCCATTTATAAATTGTGAATGGTTTTCAATTTAGTTAGCAATTAGCTTAAAAGCAATTTCATATAAATATACTGTACGTATTGCTTTTGTGCTACGGTACGTTCAAGAGTTAATATAAAAATCACTTAAATTGCTTGTCATTTCAACGAGTTAATTTTATAGCAGGTTGAAGCTAAATGTGGTATTAGGTCACCTCTGGCCGAGGGCGACAGTGGCGGCGGCGGCGCGGCGGCGGTCGTCGGCTGGCGGCTCTGCTATTGATTCGGTTTATTTGTGGATTGGTGCAGTCTACCGGCTCTACCGCCATCTACCCCACACAATACACCATCTAATTTTAGCGCAAAGGTCTGGCGCAACGGATTAATATTTCAATCTGATCCAGCCTTACCGTAACCAATCGGAATAGCGCAGTCATGTACTTGTCTACTTCAAATAGTTTGCGATTTATTTAATCGCACGTCGCTTTGGAGATAATTATTTATCCTCAGCTACGTTTCATTCAAAGAAGAATAATGGTGAATCATTCTTCGTAATAACACCTTCACTCAGTTGGTGTTAAGATTTACGATTTTATTCAATCCAACGTCCCGGTAAATTACGGGGAGCTGAGATCCATTAAGTGCTTAAGTGCCTCCCGAGCACAAAATTGGGGATGATAATGGAAATGGGTTCCTTACTATGTTAATATGAGACTTTACACCGAGCCGACCATTTCACGCGTTGTTTTAAGTAACATAGCAGGGGCAAAACGTTTTCGCGTAATCATTTATGATTTAGGCAGAGCCCTCCAATTATGCCATTTAATTGCTTAAGTGGTTGGATATCGTCGTGGTTATGAGACCGCTACGTCCGCGTCATGTACAAGTAGTATTTTTTTTAGAAATATTTTCAATTAGAAATGTGAAAATTATGATAATCTTTGATGGTGAACGTCGCTCTGCACGTTACGACTAAACCATGCTCAGATTTTACGCGATAATTACTAAGGGTCCAATTATCTTTCTCTTAGTTTTATAGGGTTGCGCCCACTCATCGTTACCTTCAGCCTGAGTCTTATTTATCTTCCTTTCCAAGCCAGGCGTTATAATTTATTAGTTTTGGCTACAATTCGATAGAAATGGAAATGGCAGCTCTCATTCGCAACTTCGGCACAATAAAGAAGTTCCAATTCTTTCACGCGAGGCTACAAATGGGATAAGTTTAAGAAAGCAATCGGCCTTATATGGTCGTTATGGACCACTGTGTAGTAGCGGGCGTGAAAACCATCGGAAAGTTTCCCTTGTCGCCCCATTTGATATAAGTCTTCCGCAATTGCTGAAAACTAGCCGAAGGACAACTTTTTAAATAATTTATTGTGAAATAAACGTTAGGGTTGAGTGGTGCGACAAGTCGAGTCCGGGGTCGCCAGCAACAAAATTAATTAGGAAATAGTCGAGGAAACTTTTGGGTCGGCGTCGTATCGTCGTCTGAATAATTGTTGCTAATTGAGTTCCATCCACCTGGCTAAGCGAAGGGAGGGGAGGGGAGACGAGGAATGGATTACATTTGTGAGGCTCTCGCACTCCTCAGTTTGCTGCCGGCTTCGGTGCAGCTAACGAGTCAGCTTTTAATTACTCACATCGCACGCTCGAGGGAATGCTCATCTGTTCGGAGGAGCCCAGAATTTTTATTAGGTCTGTCTGCAGTAGCTCGCACAGGTGAACTCAATTATCGAGTTCAACATTTCATCACAGGAATGGTAGCTACATTCTAAAGTTGGATTATATTAAATGTCCCTTTTTAGGGTTCCGTAGCCAAATGGCAAAAACGGAACCCTTATAGATTCGTCATGTCTGTCTGTCTGTCTGTCTGTCCGTCCGTATGTCACAGCCATTTTTCTCCGAAACCGTAAGAGCTAGACTGATGAAACTTGGCGAGTAGATGTATTCTGTGAACCGCATTAAGATTTTTGCTCAAAAATAGAAAAAAAACTATAAATTTTGGGGGTCCCCATACTTAAAACTGAAACTCAAAATTTTTTTTTTCATCGAACCCATATGTGTGGTGTATCTATGAATAGGTCTTTAAAAATGATGTTGAGGTTTCTAATATCGTTTTTTTCTAAACTGAATAGTTTGCGCGAGAGACACTTCCAAAGTGGAAAAAAGTTGGTCCCCCCCCCCTCTAACTTCTAAAATAAGAGAATGATAAAACTAAAAAAAATATATGTTGTACATTACTATGCAAACTTTCAACGATATTTGGTTTGAACGAGATCTAGTCAGTAGTTTTTTTTTTATACCTACGTCATAAATCGTAAACCGCAATTTACTTTTCGACGAACTCCAAGAACCTTTATATTATGTTACTTGATGCTACGGAACCCTTCATGGGCGAGTCCGACTCGCACTTGGCTGCTTTTTTTATCTTAGCATACGATTTAAACTCGATTTGATTTACGAGAAAATCTGTTATGACAATGAATTGATTCTATAAAACAATTAGTTTTTCTTCATCGTGAAACAAACTATTCGTACAGTCAGGCACAAAGCTTGATAAAACTAAACTTTTGTTCAAGCAAATCTTCAAGTTGTATTCAAAATTACTGACGGCCCCTGAATTTTTCTTTACGTTTAATCATTAAATGTTTATGCGCTTTCGCTGCTGACTGTACTTTCAATTATTTACGTATTTATAGCTGCATAATTAATGAAAATATTATGCTGCAAATAATATTAGTTATTAATTAATTTTGTATCATGCAAACCTGCAGCTTGAAGCTTTTGAACGATACTCGTGTATTTGTGTTGTGGGTAGGATGTTAACACGTAATACCTCATTAGCAGTCGGTTCATAATTCAAACATACTAAAATATATTAGTTTGAAGTGTGTATTTATCACGTGCTATTACGAGTTAGGCTTTTTGACGGTGTGTTTATAGAGCAATAATTTGGATTAAGATAATCCAATAAGGCCCATTTTCACGGATTTCTAATCGACCGTTCAAACATTTGACAGCTATTTATCTCAAAGTTCTGGTTGCAAAATTTGAGACCCTATCATATATTTCCACCTGTCATATATTCGATAGGTGATTAATATAATCTATGATATTTGACGAAGTGTTTATCTCAATCAAAATTCTTCTTGCAAAATATGAGATGAACAATAACAATTGTTATTGAGCGATTAGTTATTCGGTAATTGGGCCTAATTGCACTTCTACCTTAGATACCAACATTGTCCCTTTTCCTCATTTTTTTCCCCGTTCCTATTATTTTTTTTGCGATAAAATGCCTAAATAATAATCCAGGCTATTATGAACTACGGTGAACTTTGAAGCAAAGCGTGTGCTGTCTTTGAAAGTTTGCCTACAGTGAAACCACACTGGAACTTCAGTGTTATAGTTTTATGTATATTTGTAAAGGGGCCATAGAAAAAAACAGTAGGAGCCAAGCCGTAGTTTGATGCCTGTTTATCTAGGCTTGATCGCGTGCAACTGGCACCTAACGCCAGACCAAATAAATTCACCTAGCTTTAAAACGTTTCAAAATGATCCTTGTGATACAATTGAATCAACAGAAATTTTTGAATTTGAGTTTGGTGAACGTGATCGGGCCACAGGAATCCAAATAATAAACATCGAAATTTTCACGTCGAAGTAGGTTTCTATTCAACAGAAAGAAAATATATTGAAAAGAAGGGTGCGTTACTTATTGTAATAATGTAGAGGAATTTTGTCCTGGAAATCGATACTTGTAAAACCAACAATCGCTGGCTATTTGCATTAAAAGCCCTCGATTGGACAGGCGAAAATGGCGACGCTCCGTGAGTGCATTTTGGCGTTAAGCTTTTAACATAATTGTTTCTGATATTATGTTTATTTTGGTGGACATTCTATTTTCCATATAAATTAAAAAAACATTTACTGACCATCCACGTAACACTTTCTAGCCCCAAATCAAGCAGAGCTTGTAAATGGGAACCAAATAGGTGATATAATACTTACATACTTTTTTTTTGTAAATATTATACTTCTACTATGACGTACTCAAAGATGTTTGTTCTCTGTCTGGGTGTTATACCCAGACAGAGAACAAACATCTGTGTTTACCACACAAATATTTGTTCTCGGTGGAATCGAACCATGACCAGACAGTCATGACAGTCTAGAAGGCAGAGCTACTATACCAACTGAGCTGACAGGCCAGCCAATAATTGGGATAGGTCATTTTTAGGGTGTGTGTCTGTGTCAAATTTGCTAGAGATATT
The DNA here is from genome assembly GCA_939531255.2 of Thera britannica. Lineage (NCBI taxonomy): Eukaryota > Metazoa > Arthropoda > Insecta > Lepidoptera > Geometridae > Thera > Thera britannica. The sequence continues at coordinate 5,684,017 of OW618046.2, read as the reverse complement.
TACATCTCGAGCAAATTTTATATGAACTAGCTATTGCGTTTTTACGAGTCATAGAATTGCCCAACGTAACATTTATTGAAAAATAAATTTTAATTTTCACTGGTGATTTTGTTTCAGATTCCACGTGCGCGTGGTTGTACGAATTGTGCACCATTCTAAGCGGACATAGTGCTCATAGTACTTACATAAATCGTATACTTACAAAATAAGCAGCATTGCTGTGTTTCGGTTTGAATGGTGTGAGTGCCGGTAAATTTACTGGCACATGAGGCTGAACATCTGTATGCCTCAAGTTTATGGAGGCACGGCAGTGCATCGTAAGCAATGCTTTGTTATAAGCAATTGTTTCCACGTAACATCAGCTGGGTCATATTATGCATGTTCCATCAGCTAATTGTCAAAAAAATAGGATCCCAGCATTTTGAATTGTTAATATTTGATACCTTCCAAGTTCCAATCTATAGCACTCTGGCCGTGTTCAAATTGAAATCGAATAGTGATATGTTAAGCTTGTTATTGAACCACGGTCCAAAAACACGGTTATATTGGTCTGGAATCGTGAAATGGGCAAATAAATCGGAGATCATTGTGCACGTCCATGGCGTACCAATCTACATTGCCGTGAATAGAAGCGGTCGATACGCCAGATTTAGCACGACACGGCTCGCTCTCTGCGATATTCATTGCTGTTGCTTTGACAGCACAATTTAAAGGTAATAAAAGTGTTGAGATAGGAATAGTTTGCTTTAACTCCTCATAACTTATTCAGAACAGCATAAGATCTTATCGCAAAAGCATTTTAGCATTTCAGACGTCTGCTTAGTTTTGTTTATGAAAGGTAGGCATTTGAAATACGAGATCAAATCTTGTTTCATTAAGAACTTTAATTTTTGAACAGTATGAAATGAATGTGAAAAGCAAAACTTTTTTTTTTGTTAAATAATTTTTTTTAGGGTTTTTTATAATAACATGTTATGTCAAACCTATACATTTATGACTTATTTACAACAACATTACAACTATCTCATCTATACGCAAAAAAATGTGGTATTTTTTTCAAACCATTATCATCATCAACTTCCTGCCCTTATCCCAGTTTTTTCAAACCAGTGTGTAGTAAAAAGGTTTTTCATTGCTCATACTTGGAAAGTAGGTCTGAAGTTGCCTGAGAGGCCTAATTGAAAGTAATACTTTCAGCCCTAGGGAGAATCGCTTTCTACTGACAGCTGTCAAATTATAAAACAAAACAAGTTCTATTTTCACATTTTTATTCAACCATGTTCCAACTTTCACAACAGCAAAGAGGTTATTGAACCAAAATCCAACTTTTTATTCAGCAAGGAAACCCATTACAACGGTAAGAAGTTTAAAAAGTCTGATGAAGAGCGTGATGTAAAATAAAATTCACTCATTTTTCTATCATATTTTATTTTTACTTTCCTTGTAAGTATTCGTAATGAAAATCACAGTGTTTACCTCGGGTGAAAGACTTATTTAAGTCCCTCGAGCTCCGTTGGCGCCCTCGCTACGCTCGGATTTGTGTAACAAAAGATAACATAACTGGCAACAGAACAAAATGACGTTAATAGAGTTCCTCTACATTTATGGCAAACTGAACGAACAGGTAAGTTGGTGGCACTGTACTATAACACTACAGTTCGTGTTCCACCCGGCTACATTCTTATGCAAACACATAAAAGTTTTGTGTGGCAGCTGCGAGAGGTAATGGCGCCGAAATAATTTTCTTCTGAATACTGAATGCTATCGAAGTTGAAGGCACGCCCGTGTTAAATGTTCCGTTATCCGTTAGGAACCAACTTGTTCTAACATTGCATTTTTCACACTTTATCGCTTTGATAATCATGATTTTGTGTATTTTGATTATTGACGGATTTAATTTAAGATGCAATAATGATGATATTCTATTCCAGATTTTAACACTAATTTGTATGATAATAATAAATATTGTGGACAATCCACACCCCATTATCTAGCCCCAAATTAAGCAGAGCTTTTACTTATGGGAACTAGATAGCTGATATAATTTTTTTGGTAAATACATTACCTAGTTCTGGATTGACGGACTAGACTATTTTCTTTCGGGTTTCCAAACTCGTAATCAAAACACGGTCTTTGAATCTAAGCCCAAAACAATCTTGTGTGAACATAGAGTACATTATCTCTGTTCGAGATCGTGCGACGTGAGTAGGCAATTTATGTACGTATATGAAAATATCACGTAGCGCGGACGACAGACATTCAAAGAACATGCATAATTTATCTGTCCATCTGACTAAATATTCAGGGAGCACTTTGGAGTGGAAAAAGCTTGGCAGTGTCCCCAATTTTGCCGCTGTTCTACTCATATTAGGCCGTGTTTCATTAGGCCATAAATACGGATAAGTAGGTGTATGGTTTATAGCGGAAAATATAGACCGTATTTTGCCGACGAGTTTGGAAAAGAGGTTTGCGATTGGATTACTTTTATGATGTTTCAATAATGTTGTGTATGACAGAGTGATCTGGATATAAAAATAAGAAAGAGGGAGTCGGACATTCGAGTTAAAATAATTCGTTGTAATGCGAGAGTATACTCTCGCATAGGAAACGTTGCCGGATTATTCCAATAATAATAATAAGCAGCGAAAAAACCTTGAAATTAAAGATAGTAAGTTAAAAACTGGAATAGGTACACATTCATTTTGTCTTTTGGCAGTCTAAGAGTCTCATTTAATCTTATGTAATGTAAATGTTTTTTCAGGCTGATGTTAATGATGAAAGCGAAAATTCTATAGCTTATTGTGTAGTATGCCCAATTTAAGACCTTTACGTACTTCGCCCACGCTGCACTAAAAAAAGTAGGTGCCTATAAAAGCTTTGTAAATAATAAAAAACAGCCCCGAACAAGCAAAGAAAACTTAAAGCATTAGGAGAATTTTATTTTTACAGTCGTTTAGAAATGGCGCTGAGTGTGCAATTAAAGATTATATCCCATTTGCATAATATTAGGGTAAAAACGAGAAAAGAAAAATATGATGTTTATGACGGCTTTATTACCCAGATTAGGTTTTACAGGGTTAAATACATTACTGGGTTCTCAGAAATAATATTATAAATATGAAATGAAAGATCTGAGAGGATATATTAACCGATCCGGTTTCGTTTCGTTTGTTTAATAATGTTTATTGAGTATTTGAATGGACATTATGAACTAACTAAGCTATTCTATTGCATAATTAAATTCATTTACCTACCTAGATTAGCAGCTGCTTCTATCGCCTGCCTATTTATAAAAATCTGTGAAAACATTAGCAATGTTTGAACTATTGTCATCTCTCTTACCCATGGTTAATGTAAACAATGATAAAAAAAGTGTAAGTAGGTGGGTTAACGTATAAGTATGTCGGCAAGTTTTAATAATTGTAAAATAGTACACCTCTCCAAAGATTTTGCTGCAAGTAAACATTTTTTTTTTCATTTTTCATTTAAATATACTTACCTATTACTATTCTATGATTTCAGCATACGTTTTGAAAAGAGCCATGCCCCTAATAACTTCATAAAAAAGTGCTTTAGTACAAATTCATCAAATAGAATTTGATAATAGGTGGCAAGGTGAAATACCAAGGCACTTTGCATAAAGGCGCCTCTATTCAAAAGCCGTTTGATTACTGAAAGCCCGGAATGTTTGATCCATTTTATTATTCCAGATTTGGTTCGACTTCAAATGATTATTGTTTACATTGAGCTCCAACCTTACTTAATTGAATAACACCAACAGTTCATTATTTATTTCCTTTGAATACTAAGTCAAAGAAAATGTTTTGTAAAAGTAACTTGTTGTGTAACCTATTATGTTTGAGTTGTACTTGTTGCGATGCGGATGATTGGTAGTAAATTAGTTATTAGCAAAGTCATGGAGATAGCTTGCAGCAGAAACTTCTTTGGTTAATATTTTTGGTTGCAATATCTAGCGACCATATTTTTATGGTATCCTAAAACAGTTTTAACTCCCTAGAGAATTTAATCCGAAACGAACAATTGCGTATATTTACCCAGACTGGGATCCTCCCCATCAGGGTAAATCCTGTAAGCACGCGAACTTACCTCAAGTAGGTACTTACATTTACTACCATAACCCATTATCTCCCGCAATTTGTCAACACAAGCCTATTACTTGCGTAAGCTTACACATATGAACTACAAGTAGGTCAAACTAATTTTATGCATTTTAGAGCATACACGCTGCGTTTCTTCTACCTATCTATCCAAGCAAATGCATATGCGTAGATTTTGTTGTTTTCATGTTGTATCTACTTTCTTTTATTTTGATACCAACTTATTTGTATAATTTGTGTGTGTGGTGGTCAAATATTTTTTTTTCTTTCTTTTCTTTCATTAGTAGTATTAATAAATTTTTAACCCTTAATGGAAATAATGTGTCATGAGTTTGAAGACTGTCTTTTTTTTATCAATAAGCTTTTCAAAAAGGGGTAAAACATAGACAGAAATATGCCTTATGCCTTTATTATACATTTTGGCGTATTCTTTCGAGCGGGTGTCGAATTAGAGTGGATCTCTCGGGATGTCTCGGGCACGCGTTCTAAAAGTTTCCTAAAAAGGCCACGAGAAATCTCGTGTAAAATCACAGATTTATAGCGGCAGTTCTCGTGATGCAGGTATTTTCCAGGAAAACTGACCGCTAATGCAGGGTAATTTTTAGTCAGAGGCATTCATTCGGTTCGGTATTCTATATACCTTTATATATTTTGTATCATAAAGCGTTCATTATCACCGTTATATTTACAGCCAGTGCCTTGAATTACACATGCTTATAAAAAATTAAAGGCTTCTATTGTTTATTTATCTATTCTATGTTTTTACTTCAGTACTTTTTAGGAATGGAACCCATAGCATAATTATTTTATGGAAAACGTTACAAAGTTAAAAAACTGCGGCACTTATTGTCTGTATTGTTGGAAAATTCTTGCATCTTTTCGCATACTGTCTGTTGGTCGGTATCCAAACAATGTATAATAATAGAGTTACTGGCGCATCCTGAAATGTTTTAGTAGAAAGGTTTTTGTAGAGTGCCTTTCTAACTTTTCATGACTTTATAGTACCTACAATCCGATTTTTTGTACAAAATATTAAACTCAAAAGCTCAAAAACACTCATCTGAAAAATATTCGTGTATGGAAAATAATAGCGGCAAATTGCTTTATTTTGTTGTTTATTTCTTTAAGATGCTCATTATGAATTGAAACTGATAAATGATCTTTGTTCCGAGAATTTTGCATCTCATTTTGTGTTTACCAAAAGTAGCATTAGGTACTTTGATCCTCTTACTCTCTTGAGTTTTATATTTCATGGAAAAACGTTTCGTGTTTAACGTGGAGCAATAAAAAGAAGTTCAGCGCGAATGTCTGGTGCCAAGCAACGGCACAACTAATTTCGAAGTAACTTGCCGCTTGTTACGGCTACAGTAACTTGCTGCTTGTTACGGCGAGAGTAATTACAAGTTTTGTACTTGTTGATTTCCTTTTCTCTATTGATTGGCAAAAACCAATTTATTTTGTTGACCAACGAGTGGGGTAGTTTCCTTGGAATGCAGGTGCGGTTTTATTTTCATTAATTAACAGTTGAAACTATATAAACAAATTACCTACTCTGTTTTCAATCCTCCACATAAAATAAAAAAAATATGTTTGAACACAGAATACTGAAGAGAGTTTATTTAATATGACGATGAGTTAATGTAACATTACAGCTCTTGTCTATTGGATGAAATGCTCCAAAGAAAGCTTACTTTTTAGGGTTCCGTAGCCAAATGGCAAAAACGGAACCCTTATAGATTCGTCATGTCTGTCTGTATGTCTGTCTGTCTGTCCGTCCGTAACAGACATTTGCTTCAGCCCATGTATTACCCTCAAAAATAATGGCCGTGTCATCTGCGTATGAGAATATTGTACCATTCTTCAGTTGAAAAATGAAGAATGGTACAATATTCTCATACGCAGATGACACGGCCATTATTTTTGAGGGTAATACATGGGCTGAAGTTAAGGCACATGCGGAAGATGGGCTAAGAACGGTCAGCAATTGGCTACAACGCAACTTGCTTACACTTAATATTGAAAAATCTAAATTTATGGCATTCAGAAACATTTGCGTTAAAAGCCCTGATATTGAAATAATGGCACATACTGCTAACTGCTCTACCCCAAATTGTAACTGCCAAACGCTGGATAAAGTGGACCACATTAGATATCTAGGACTGACAATAGACGATAAGATTACCTGGAAAAAACACATAGAAACCTTGGCAAAACGCGTCAGGAAATGTATCTACATATTTAAATATCTTAGGGAAGTAGCGGATCGTGAGCTGGTATTAAATATCTATAACGCCCTTTGTAGACCAATTCTAGCCTACTGCAATATTGCTTGGGGCGGGGCTTGTGGTACTTACATGCTGCAGTTAGAACGTGCGCAAAGAGCGGTATTGAAAGTAGCCACGTCTAAGCCCTACAGGTTTCCGACCACAGATCTGTATAATGAATGCAAGGTCCTTACCGTGCGACAGTTATATTTATTTAACATAATAATGCATGAACACAAAACCAGTGTACACTACAACATAGCGATAGGAAGAAGAAGAAAGCACAAAGTAGCTTTAGTCCCAAAATGTAACACATCGTCAGCACAATCGTCAACTAATCTTTTTGGCACCATATCTCTACAACAAAGCAAATAAACATGTTCAGATATTAGTGTGCTTAAATAATAGAGAGTGCAAACAGCTTCTGCTAAAATGGTTAATGACGATAAACTACGAGAAAACAGAAGATTTCCTCAAAATATTAAAATAATTGCATGCTTAATATAAGTTTAATAATAACTATGTAACCTCAATGTCAATAATTAAGTCACATAATAATAATAAAAAAATGTAATCAAAGATACAAATATAACCCTCAAATTTAAAATAATATTCACAATAACTATGTACGAATTACTCTAGTAACAGTTGGGCTACCTGCAGACCGTTAAAAGCGATCAGGAGATAGCTCAACTCAGTAACTGATCTATGTACCTACTCTCCAACATACAATGTATAATGTAATATATCTATGAAGATAAACGAATTAATAAATAAATATGTATAATTTAATTTTCATATTATTGTGTATATTTTAAGTTATAATCAGAATTATATTTTGTAATACACATATTGTAACACTTAATTGTGATAAATTAATATTTTACAATAATAGTAAATTGATAGTAATGGCGTAACTTTAGCTCCCCTGGAAGGATGCAGAACCTACAACACAAGTCTTTACCGACTTAGTGTAGGTTCTGTCATGAACCGCAAAGTATACAAGCCATTACCGCATGGAGACCTTTTGTATTGTTTAATATAAGTATAAGTGTGTGCTTCAATGAAATAAATGATTATCTTATCTTATTTTTCTCCGAAAGTATAAGAGCTACACTGATGAAACTTGGTAAATAGATGTATTCTGTAAACCGCATTAAGATTTTTTTACAAACATAGAAAAAAAAACAATAAATTTTGGGGGCCCCATACTTAGAACTGAACTTCAAAAACTTTTTTTCATCAAACCCATACATGTAACCCATCTATGAATAGGTCTGTAAAAATGATGTTGAGGTTTCTTACATTGTTTTTTTTCTAAACTTAATAGTTCTTTCGAGAGACACTTCCAAAGTAGTAAAATGTTGGTCCCCCCCCTGTAACTTTTAAAATAAGAGAATGTTAAACCTAAAAAATATATATGATGTACAAATATATAAATATTCTGTTAACTATGACAACTTCCAACGATATTTGGTTTGATAGAGATCTAATTAGTAGTTTTTTTTAATACGTCATTAATCGTAAACCGCAATGTACCTTTCGACGAACTACTAGAACTTCTATATTATATTACTTACTGCTACGGAACCCTTCATGGGCGAGTCCGATTCGCACTTGGCCGCTTTTATTTGAGTAGGTATATGGGTGCATTGTATAAAAAGTAATTATAAAAACCTCCCCCACATAGGGTTAAGCTCAGGTGTCAAAGTTAATCTCTTATTCCATAGGTAAGCCTGTTCTTTCATATTCACCCACTTAGAAAAGGGTTTTCAATATTGTACCCCTATAAAAGAGTAAAGGGATCCCATGCGGATGCGGTCAAGCTACCCTAAAACCCAAACGTGATATTTATATAATAGGACGTACTTAGCTGTCTTTATTTTGTTCAGTTTTAACGCTTTTAGTTTCAGAATTTTGAAGAAAGTATATAAATAATTAAAAAAAAATAATAATAATAAAAAACAAAGAAAAAAAATATATCAATAAAAAAACGCAAAGTATATAAATCATCTACAATATTTGAGAGCGCTGGTGGCCTAGTGGTAGTGGCCCTGCCTTCCGATTCTAAGGTCGTGGGTTCAAATCCAGTCGTGTACCAATGAGTTTTTCTGCCCAAAAATTTATGTACACTATGCCAGTGCTCTCAAACGGTGAAGGAAAACATCGTGAGGAAACCGGCATGTCATAGAACCTAAAAAGTTCGAAAATATGTGTCAAGTGCACGAAAGGAGCCTTGTTGAGGCGCAGTTAAAATCCTTTCACCACACTTGATTCGAAAGAATCAGTGACACGATAAGAAGAAGAATCTACAATATAAATAATGTAACTTGAACAAGAAAAAATCCGAGATATTGGGCAAAAGTCCTTCACCGTAAGTAAATATTGCCAGAACTTTACTGCAAAACTTCTCGAGTGTCGTCACGCGAACATAATTTCAAGTCAGTACAATCAGTGCAAAATAAAAAAGTTATAATACGAATGGAGTACAATATCGAGTATTACCACGAGCCGATAAAGTTTACGTTCGTTTGAAGGTAAACTTTATTGAATTTGAGCTCGATAACTGTAGGTATTACTCGTCCTCCGAGGCACAGAAGAAGGCTGGCTTAGGGCCAGATATCTGAGCTCTATTTTATAGGTCCCAATATGTATTCACAAATCTGCTGAATCTCTTTTGTCTCAGTTCCTCCATCGTTTTGCACTTATGGATCTTCGTATGTTATTTACTATCACTTTGGTATATTGTGCTCAGGACTTTATGGAATCTCCGATGAACCAATACACTTAGATATTGCATACATTTTTCATATCCTAGTAAGTAGAGTTCTGTAGTCCGACAGAAGCTCCGGTCCATATCTGGCTTAATTTTAAACTCGAACGATATTGTTTCTAAATAACAGAAATCGATTAATTTACCATCGTACAAGCTCTGCTTAGTTTGGAGCTAGATTGTGTTGTGTGGATTGTCCACAATTTTATTTATTTTATTTAATAACCAAACAAGATCCTTCGCGATTTCTATGGAAATTAATGCAAGGAGTCATCGAGCGTTAAAGTGGAATTCAACGCATTGCCAACAGGGTATAATTATGGTGTATGTAAATGAATGATAATTTACATTGAATATTAGTGGAAGAGGGCATGATAAACTAATGTAAGCGCGCGATGGAGTTTGGCGGGGCTGGAGCCGCGCCAGCGCTGCACAATACATGCTGCGCTGCAAGAATACTGCACACTTTATCTTCATTATGACCTACAGCCAGACTCATCCCATATCCTATATAATTTAAGTTTAAAAAACTTGAGAAACCGACTTCATTGTCAAACGGCTAAACCGATTTTAATCAAATTTGTTTGGGACAATCTGGACGTAAGAATAACCTTCCAAATAAAAAAATAATTTTCTAAATCGGTTCATAAATGACGGAGGCATGCAGTTACAAACATTAAAAACATTATTAAAAAAAAATGGCAACACCGATTTTAATAAAATTAAAATGGGACCAATCTGGAAGCAGTACCTTTCAGATAAAAAAATAATTTTTCAAATCGGCTCACAAATGACGAAGTTATGCGGTAACAAACATTAAAAAAAAAAATAAAAAAAAAAATAAAAAAAAAAAATAAAAAAAAAAAAAAAAAAAACATACAACCGAATTGAGAACCTCCTCCTTTTTGATTGGAAGTCGGTTAAAAATACGCAACTAAGACTGTCGAATAGATCTTTTACATTTATATGTATATAGATTTTTTTTCAAATTATGGGCTACCTCATTTTGTCACAATCGCTAGTCACTTTTTGCTGTCCGCTCGATGCCCTCTTAACATTATTCGCCACCTCCAAGTATTGTTCTGAAATGACTACCTATGCAGCCATAGCAAACTATGATAGAATAACTTGCACAACATTATAATGACACATTTTCATTTTTTGGTTCACGCAAGATTGACCCCGTTAACAAAGTATGAATGAAATTTATGACTGCATAACATTAAGGTGTACCTTTAACGAACATCAAGCCGTATAAACGTGTAAAATCTGCTGGTCTGACTCGACCCGCTCATTACATATTCCGTTTTGAAGAGCGAATATTTCGACAACAAACATTATGGTAATTTGGCCGCATAACGATCCATTTTACACCTGTTTACGTAAACGCGCTGGCTAAGCATCTGAGACTTTTTCTGTTTACACTATAGTTATTCTTGAAAAGGGCCACTTCCTGGGACGATGCGAAAACGGCGCCTGATGAGGGTCTAATGTTGCTAATTATATGAATGACGTGTAAGCCGAATAATTATAGGTATCTAGGGGCACGAAACACGAAAATACATGATAGGGCCTTTGCATCTATTGCAGATGATTTTTATAGCGTCAGGGGCAACTGGGGATTACTCAAGCCCTATATGTGGGACGTTATAGTGCCTGGGACAGAATTTCAGATAGAATAGGCTTGCCCAGCACTATAGATGTCAGTCTGGAATAAAAATACGATGTGTAAAAAGTTCTAAAATCGCTAAGACACCGAGGTAAACCTTGACCAAGAGTTTTTTATAGTTGCAATAACATCACACTATCAATATTTATGCAAGCCGCGAGAGAATTAACAACTAAACTTGTTACAGACCGCCGTACCCGGGGACTAGTGAAGTTAATACTTATAAAATTGAAAATCAGCCATGATGCGATAGCTTTAGAGTTTAAATTGCTTCAGTTAGTCTTTAACGGTAAGAGAATCTCATGAATATATCAAAAGGCATTGCAGGTGACACGGAAAGTGCATCGCATCATTCGCCTTTCGGTCAGAAGGCCATAAATTACACTCCCTTGAGAATCAGTGAACGGTCCGGAAACAAATTGGTATCAGTCGTCGACAAAACGAGGGTGGTAACTTCCAAAGCCCCTTGACGTATTCAAACTGTGAAACATCGTTGTGGCATTAAACTATGCAACGTGCAGAGAGTTAGAGTCTAACTCTACTTACATACACATATGTAGGTGGTAAGTGGTAGTACAGTATTACCCCTGGTTGATCTGTTTTTGATGGAATATTATTTATCTTGTTCCGAAAAACAGTTGACAGCGGATTCTTAAAAACCTTAATTTCTTACATTTTGATGATAATAAAATTCAAAAAGTAATTTTGTACGTATGCACCATTACCTACAATACCTTTCTACATCCATTGAATATGTTCTGTGAGGCCCCAAGAGCAAGTTCTCGAGACAAGGACGCAGGCAGCAAATAGCGAAGGCACGAGTAGGTAGACTAGACACATTGTTACACTTGTGATTTGTGGTGGAGTGACAAGCACTCATTGCAAGCCTGCAGCGCACTCCAGCACACCCTATTGTTGACTCGCATGATATACGAACATACATTATACATGTATACTGCCACTTGCTAAGACTCGGTCCTTGTTGAGGCAATTTACGGCAAAATTGTGTCTTTATTGCCTTCCGCTTCTGTTTTGTGTGTTTGTCACGTAAATAGAGCAAACCTTAAAACGTTCGGTAATAAGAAATTGGTTATATAACCGAGAAAGGACGCGGATAGTTTTTGAATTACGGGAATCAAGGAAACAAAAAGTCTTAAACGTTTACTTATTCTTAAACGTGACCTTCAGACTATGCTTCTCTATGCATCGCCGTTGAATTTGTGTTGATCAGTTTGATATAAGCCCCTTGTAACTGATAGCAGTGCCAAGACACTTTAGCTAGTCCGTCTATGAACACAACGCACAGCATGGCCTACTTTGAGACCGTCACTATCGGAACATTTCATCGGAACCTTTGAGATACATCGATTTTGTCTGGATATAAGTACTACTAGTGTTTATTTTCAAAAGTGGTAATTTAACGTACATTATTATTTATTCTCTATTATGCTCAGATAAGGGGAGATAATATCTACCATATCTGGGGATCCAAGTCCTGAAGTGGTTTCTTCTCCAAGATATCTGTACTGATTTAAAAAAATATGTGTAAATAATTATTAGGCGATAATTATATTAGTCCATCATAGTCCCTGCGTTCCTAGAAACGCACTAGAAAACACTTACGATAAAAATATCTTCGATTCTCAGAAAGTAGATTTGATCTACGGTGATCAGAAACAAAGCTTATTGACCCAATAAAAGCAATTTCGAACAACAGATCGTGAACGGTAACTAGCATGTTGCCGCCGTCAGATGGCGCTGCGATCTATTGTTAGCAAAGCCCAGATTTGCATGACACGGGCCGGATCATCGGCTCTGATTGTTTCGACGCCGGGTTCAGCCCTTGTAATTTGTAGGGATTCCAATGAATAAATCGCCTGGGCTTACAAAACGTTGTTAGGTGCAAGCCTATTACAATTATTATGTAAAATCGTGCTATATAGGCTAGGCACTTAAGTATTATCGGCTATGATCGTTTTGTCTTTGTGGCAATGATGTTTTTTTTAAATCACACTAGTATTTTGTCTTACTAAAAGAGGAAGAGGGTATTTTTTAAAATTTTTGGTATCGCATTTATGAGCCGATTAAAAACATTCTTTATATATTATCTGAATGGTAATACTTCCAGATTAGTCCCATAGAAATTCCTTAAAAATCGGTTTAGCAATTTGCCCCTGTACAGGTTGCTTGGGTACCAAATTAAACACTTTCTTGAGTAACAAACCACACATCCGCCTGGTGCGGCAGTCTGACAACCAGTGCCCAACGAACGCATGTTTCGTACGTCAACTGCCTAGAGTGTCTAGTCAGCTACACCAGTCGGTGCGGTATTCTTTAATACATTACATCTACCTTTTACAAAAAAGAAAATAAATTAATATTATCTTACAAAGAAAGAAAGAAAGAAAATACATTTATTTTGGACACACAACACACATAAACACAGCACAAACAGAGTACATAACACAAAAAGAAAGAAAACAGAATAGTAAACAGAACAAAGAGTAAATACAAATATTATATATGTAAGTGGAGCACAAATCCGTCTGTGCGCGTGTCCATATGCGCGTGAGCCAAAACCGGTCCCATCTCAGCTATATGCCACCCACTACAAGCGTAGTGAGTGACGCTGGTTTTCAGATGAAACCGAAAGTGACCTCACGGCGGCCACCGAGGGCCAACTGAACTATATCAATTTAAATTAAAAAATAAATACCAAATAAATATACCTACTATTATTTACATAAACATAAATAGATATCTGTTGTTAATACATACAAAAAATAGGAGGCGGGATAGGTAAGGACTAGACATTGTGTAAAATTCTTCTTTTTCTGAAAATTGAAAAATAACTATAATGACGGACCACAAACATGACACTTGCATTAGGTTATCAGGCGGATTACTTTATCTGTGGCTCGGCGAGGCGGCGAATCGGCGCGGAAGCAAGCAAGTTCAAATGAGTTCAAACAATTTCAGACCAAAATGTGTTGCTTGTTTGGTGAAAAATTTTCCTCAGCGTTTCTGTTCGTTTGGGTGTGATTTTAGTTAAATAGATTATGTGTGTAACGCTAAGTGTGTGGCGGCAGTGATTGTGTTGTGATTGTGCAGTGGTGGTGGAACGAGAAAGGAGAGAGATTTTGAAGGTTTGAAAGGGCTGACGTACGCTACCTGCTCCCATGGGTCGCCTTTAGTACGTGTGCGCATTGTTTGGTTAGTATTACCTACCTATAGAAAGCCCCAATACGGTAGCTTCTGTAAAGCCATGAGTTCTATTTTGAGCCTGTATTTAAACGTGGAAATTGTTTTCAGATCACGAACTGGTGGGGGCAGGTCGTTCCAACACCGAGACGCAGCATATCGGAATGACCCTCGGAAAGCGATGGATTTGTGTCTCGGTGTAACGAATACCTTGGTGCATGTTCGCTTTATGTACCGCGAATTTTCATATGCCCAGGTGAGTTTCGTGTACAAATATGTTGGGATTTTACTTTCAATCAGGCCAAAGAGTAGGGCTGCTAGGTGGAGTCTTCTACGTGCCTCCATCTTCAGCATGTTGGCTGCATTTAAGTAAGGAGTTACGTGTGTGCGGGGAGGAATATGAAAACAGAAGCGAGCACACGCATTTTGGACGCGTTGAATCAACCCTACTGTACGACCCAATAGACAGGGTCCATAAACTACATCACAATAATTTAATCGTGATAATATCAATGATTCACACAATGTGATACGGAGTTGTTCACACAGATAGCTACGGATTTTATATAGTAGTTTAAGCCGATAAAAACAGTTTCGAACACTTTCCCCAACATGACTCTCAAAACGAAGGTTGCTGTCCATCATGAGCCCTAGGTTCTTTGCTTCATCAACGTGGTCCACTCGTTCCCCATTAACAATAATATTTAAACTTGGAATATTTAGTTTCTTTAGAGTATTTTTTGTGCCAAAAACCAAGAATTTAGATTTTTTAGGGTTCAAGACCAAAGAATTCAAATTAGACCAGCATGAGACTGCGGCTAGGTCAATATTTATTTCACTTACAGCTCGAGCAATATCTGAGGGCAGGGCAGAGTTCCAAAGCTGCAAATCGTCGGCGTAAAGATGGAAACGGCAGAATGCAAGGTTCTTGACTATATCAGCACTGTATAAGATGAACAGGATCGGCCCAAGAATAGATCCTTGTGGCACGCCGCGAGGGACTGGGCGCAAAGAAGATTTTACCGACCCACCATTGGGGGCCTCAAGCTCTACATATTGGTACCTACTGCTGAGGTAACTTGAGAACCAACCAATACTTTTTGAATCAAAACCATAGAAAGCCAGTTTAGATAGTAAGAGAGGAATATTTATTGAGTCGAAAGCCCTTGAAAAATCTAGTAAAACAAGAATACTGCACATCCCCTTGTCTTGGGCAGTCAGAAGGTCATCCACCACATCCAGTAGTGCAGTGGATGTGCTATGGCCTTTACGAAAACCTGATTGGTATTGAGGCAGAATATTATTTAATTCTAAGAATTTTATCATTTGTAGGCTTACAACCTTCTCTAAGATTTTGGAAAGGCTGGGAAGCAGGCTTATTGGTCTTAAGTCCCCAAGAGAGTTGGGCTGATTGGTCTTGGGGATTGGTTTTATCACCGCAACTTTCCAAGCTTCTGGGAACCTACCACTTGTTATTGATTCGTTAATCACCGCAGTAATCGCATTTAAAGATTGAGGCAATGTTAGCTTAATCATATCCAGTGATATACCATCCACACCCTTAGCATTTGATTTGAAACCCTCTATGATTTTAAGCACTGTATGTTCTGTTACAGATTCAAGTGAAAAAATCTCCGGTCCACACCTGTGATGCTCAAAATAAGTAAGACGTGATATGTCCACAAAGTCTGACCCTGGGACGTTAAGGAAATGAGAGTTAATCATATCAGGATGTTTAAGATGAAGTGGAATCTCAATGGATTCTTTTTTGTTGGGTATGATATTGTTTTTTAAGTTTTTCCAAAGTTTTTTTGGGTTATTTTTATTATTATTAATATTAAATTCAAAATAGGCTATTTTATCACTTTCTAGAGCTGTTGATACAATTTTTTTCATATTTTTGTAGCATGCTTGTAGAACTTCTGTTTTACTTGCTTTATACCGCTCGTGATAACCATCCCGTATCTTCATCATTGTCTTTACTGTGTCTGTTATCCAAGGATGGGGCGGGCCTTTGAACCTTACAGTTTTTATTGGGGCATGCAGATCAAAAAGGGTTACCATGGCCTCCGTAAGCAAAGATACTAGTTCGTTCAAATTTATGCTTGTTGTAAAATAGTCCCAATCAATAGAATTTAGATCAGATACAAACAAATCAACAAGGATATTTTTTAAGGGTCTGTATGTCACCATCCGTGCTGGAATTTTTTCTTTTTTAATATGGAATTCCACCACCACCATTGCATGTTTCCCCAGTGAAGGGATGTGTTTTATTGTGGTCTTTTTTACTTTTACATCAGTGCACACTATGTCAATCAGAGTTTGGCTATGCTCTGTAAAATGTGTGGGTTCAATGATTACTTGGTTCAAGTTAAGACTGTGTAGAAATTGGTGTAGTAACTGAAATTTACTTGATATTGGCTCGAGCATATTTATATTAAAATCCCCCAACAGTATTAAGTTGTCGCACTTGGGAGAAAAAGAAGTAATGGAATCTGTTAGAGCGTCGAGAAATCCCATAATATCACGTTGATCAGGTGCCCGGTAGGCGGTTCCGATGATAATACACTTGCCAACAGCATGTAACCTAAGCCAAAGTTGCTCAACAGAAGCAACGGCTGGGTGAGGACAAACTCGCGCATTAATTCCTTTTCTTATATAAAATCCCACACCACCGCCCCGCCCATTCTTGATGCTGATAGGCCTTGGCTTTAGAATTAACCGGAAGCCCGGTATTTTAGGGGCTCTCTCATCCTGTCCATCACTTAACCAAGTCTCGTTTATGGCCATGATATCTGGGTTTAACTGTTCCATGGCGACAAGAAACTCTTCGTGGCCTGTGTTTAGCGACCCTGCATTGAACAAACCAACTTTAACATTAGCTAAAGGAAGTTTTGTTCCTGGAATGGGTTACTATTGACCAATAAAATATAAATATTATAATAATAATTATTATTGAAATGAGTCGCAACAAAGTAAATACAAAGTAATAAATAATCAAAATTGAAGTGGGAGTTGGCACTTGCTATTTGGTTTTTAGATAATATAGTGAATGGGAGATAGAGATGGATACACTCATGGAAAACTATCATTATTATATAAATTATTATATATAGGAGTCTAATAGTTGGAGGGTTTTGGTATATATTTGCTAAATTAATATTTTGGTTGATACATACAATAAATATAAGTACACTTGCATTCACTGTGAATACTAGTCCAGTACTAGTAGTAGGTAAGTATGGCCTCAGACTGATTTGTGCCCCATCGATGTAGTAACACAGTATTATAAAATTTTTTGCAGAGCAGAAAGAATACAACATCAGTGGCAACTCAAACGGGGGCAGGCCCAAAAACCCTCTCTACATCAGCATCTGAACGGATGGGGTATGCTGGCTTGCCATCGCTTTGCCTCGCGTAGATGCGACCGCGGCGCGTCCAGGAGTACCTCCAGCCTGCTCGGCGACACTCCTCGCGCACGCGGTAGAATAGCTGGCGATTGGTCCGCGTCAGCCGCTCGTTCACGAAGATGCGGGCGCTGGGGGCGGTGGCAGCGGCGGCGGCTGAGGACCCACCTGCAGTGGCGTGTCCCGCGTCAGCGGCGGTCAGAGTGCGGCGAACGCGTGCCCCCTGCAGGATCTGATCACGCAGGTGTCGGCGCGCCAGACGCACGACCACTCGGCGTGAGGTCGGTGGGGGGCCCCCCGCCGCGCCGGCCAGCTGCGCGACTCCTATTCTCTCAGCGAACACGACATCGCGGTCCTCAAGGGTGACGCCCAGCTTCGCCGCCAGCACTGCCACCGTGTGGACGACGTTCTCGCCTTTCTCTTCGGGAAGGTGTCCGATCTCCAGGTCCGACAGCAGCGCCTCCTGGTCGCGATCGTTCAGCTCCTGCTGCAGCAGTGCCACCTTGCACCGCAGATCGGTGACCTCAGAGGGGGTCTCTTCGCGCCGCCGCTCGACCGCTCCAAGCCGCTCCTCGAACGTGTCGACTCGCTTGGAGAGGCCCCTGACGGAAGCCCGGAATTCACTCATCTCCTGCCGGAACTCACGAATCTCGTGCATCCACGCGGCGATCTCTCGGTGCATATCCTGCACAGCTGCGTGTGGCGCGACGGGAGAGGAGGCGGGCAGAGTTGCGGGGGTGGCACGCTGCGCGTTGGCAGTTCTCGGCACCGGCACATCCTGCGCAGCCGAAGCGGAAGCAGCACGCTGCGCGGTGACCCTAGGGGGCAGTGCATCATGCGTAGCGGCGGCAGCAGAGGTGGTGGCGGCGGCGGCAGCGGCGGTGGTGGCGGCAGCGGCAGCGGCGGTGGCGGCGGCGGCGGCAGCGGCGGTGCCCCTCACGGGGGTGTTGTCCCCCTTCCTGGTTCGAGTCGTGCAGTTAGGGCACACCCATCCCTCGAGCCGAGTTGCCTCAGTAAGCGACACGCACGCTCTATGGAATAACGCCGAACAATTGCTACAAGTGGCGGCCCCTGACGACGATAAATATTTGCCGCAAGCATTGCACGACTTTGGCATGGTCGGAAAGTAGGCCAAAGGATCCGGTGTCAGCGCCCAAGTTCCGCTATTTGTCCAAAGATGGCACCTTCAATTAGTGTGTTTTCGATTACGAAGCTTACGAGCTTACTTTGACGTTACCGAGTCTTGCTATCCGTCAACAGATGTCGCCACCGAAAAAGTCTGTTCTCGATTTCAGTGTTAGTGTTTTTTATGCGAGTGGACCAAACTACCCTCACAAAAAAGAACTGATGGAGAGTGATCGAGGTTCTATTTACCAGATTTTATAGTGTCTGATATCCTGCTCAGGTCCAACAACACTCTCACACGCGAATTACACTATAGCCAAACTGTAGCAAGAACTTGCGACGCGAAATTTGATGTTTTACGTTTGTAATAAAATAAAAAGATATGGACACAGTGTGATGTGTTTCACATCCGTGACGTCACTCACGCTCGCTCGATCTTAAATTGTTTAGCAAAAATGATAATAAACAATATTCATCAGTTACACACGCTCGATCTTAAATTGTTTAGCAAAAATGATAATAAACAATATTCATCAGTTATAATCAGTTACCTTAAACACATCTCAATACAATTCAATTCCCAAAATCATAGTAAACCATATTGATCAATTTTAGGTATAATAAACGATATTCATCAGATATAGGTATTAGCTTAAATAAATTTCAATACAATTCACTTCGCGATCACTGTTATTGTTAGTGCTTAAATCGCTTATATCCGAACTAAACTTCCATTCTTCTTCTACCCGTTTTAAATGAAAAATTTAGTTTTTCCTAAAATGCCTTCATGTAGGTACACAGTTAAACAATAACTGATTCTGATTCTGAAGTATAACGTCAATGTTGCCGACATAGCCCAAAGAACTAGCAAGCTGAAGTGGCAGTGGCCCGGTCATGTTTGCCGAAGAACCGATAACCGCTGGGATAAACGAGTTCTGGAGTGGAGACCGCGTTTAGGCAAACGTAGTGTAGGACGCCTTCAGACTAGATGGAGCGACGACTTGCGCAGGGCCGGCAGCAACTGGATGAGAAGAGCCAAAGACCGGGCTCAGTGGCGCCCCATGGGAGAGGCCTATGTCCAGCAGTGGACTGTATCGAGTTGATGATGATGATCTGTCAGTTTCTTTCATTTTCTACTATTAAATTACTTTTTCCCCAATGTGGTGCATCATTAAATGTGCTTGATAACTCGTTTTCCTTTACCATATTTTTTATATGCATACTTTTCCCCACTTTCAATTGTATTTTATGTGCTAGCCTTTCTTGTATCTGCACAATCTGTTCCTTTTGCTTTCATGTCTGCATCCTTGTCTTTTGTTTAAAAATCAGAGTGTGCATACTCGATATCTATGATTGAGGGTAGTTTCTCTCTAAATTGGCGTCTGTAATAGAGCTCTGCTGATGGTTTACCGGTATATAATCTAAGAAAAACCATTCCTTCAGTCTGTAGGCCGCGTATGTAGTGTCAGTGACCTTAGTTATTTTATTATTTTTATCGTGCCACAAATGAAGGATTTTAAGTGTGACTCAGAGAAGCTTTTTCCGTGCACTTGACACAAGCACGTTATTTTTATTTCTTTGTAGCGACTGAAATAATCGACAGTGACAAGTAGGTGATGCTCACTAGGCAATGGACTAAGAAAATCTAAAGCTACACCTATCTAGGGTTACACAGGTACTCGTAGATCTCGCCTTCGCATAGAATTGGGAGTGTTTGAAGTAGAATCAAGAGTACAGCCTTTACAAGGCCTCGCATAGTGCTCGGCATCTTAGTCAATCTTGGGCCATCATAATTTGGTTCTCAATCGAGTTTTCATAGCGACCATTTCAGAATGGCCCTCATGAGCAGCGACCAGTACTTTAGACCGTCATCTTGATTGAAACACCAGCTTATTCGCTCGTACAAGTAAGCTGTCTTGGAACCAAAGTTCTGGAGCCAAATCTTTTTAAATATTCACGCTCGGATCCCAACTATCATTAAAGACACCGAGTAGTTATAGTGACTCGCTTATAGTGGCAAGCTTGCTTCAGCTTATTACAATTGGACGAGATGGACCACCCACTAAAAATACATAGTTGTCATCACCAAACGGCTTGGGTGCTGTAATATTTTGACACAACCGCGACAGTGACAAAGCCATATTGTGTTTCCCGGACTACATTATTATGATTTTAAATGTAATAATAATTGCAACCGTAACACCCAATGTTCACTCTTGTGCACGTTTTTTATTACTTCTAGCGGTTCATGATCGCTCACTAATCCAAAGTTATTCTTTCCAAACAGATACATATTAAATTTTCCTACCGCCCAACCTAAACAAGAATTTATTTTTCTGTTTGGCAATAACGTTTTCCACGATCATTTAAAGCTCACCATATGCAATGATTCTCATCCCACTGGCCTCATTCTGAACAAGGACAGTTTCTAACTCAACAGGACTAGCATCAGCAAAACCTGCGGCCACATTGCATAATAGTAACCCAAAGTTTCAATTTTAGTAATTGCATACTTCAGTGCAACAAATGCTTTTGATTGTATACCCTTCCAATACGGGGCAATGATGACACCTTTTTCAGTCTAAGCCATTTACGTTACGGATCAGTGAGTGTGGTTAAATTAGGGATATATTTACCTAAATAATCCACAAATCCTAGTAAGCTCTGCACCTCTACGGTTCTAGATTATCTAAAAGACTCAATTCATTTAGCATGAGGTTGGACGCCATTACATGTAAGTTTGTGACCGCAGTAACCTTATACATGTATTTACTCATATGAAGTAGTACATTGGTGTAATTTAATGCTTGCAAAACTTTATTTAGCCGCGTCATGTTGGTTCTCATCGCTTCCGAAAACAACGATAATCATCCATAAAATTCACTAAGTGTTTATTTTAAAATATTTCGGAGCACACAACAGATATTCCCAACATGAGACGCTCGTACATAAGCACCCCTTTGCTACATGAAGGTGGTAATGTCTACTGCTTTTATATTTTTAGATTTATTTTCGGTTCCCACAGGATTGGAACTCTACGGCACTTGAAAGACTGGCTTGAAGATTCATCGATCGGAATATGAATATTTTTAATTTTAGGAAATTTACCCTCTTGAACTGTGTTTATTATCCAATCCTGCCCTAAGAACACCAAGCTCAATTGCAGTATTTTTCCTTAACAAATTTCTTGTGCCATCTTCAACACAGAATGTCACCATTTTCTCTTGATTTTTCACCTTAATCACAGTGTCAAATAATCCTAGAACTATAAGGTTATACCTATTTGCTACCTTAAAACTTGGATTCTTTGGAAGGATTATTTGTCTGATTTTTCACCTGGACATCACAACTTTTGAGTCTATTCCATGTATCATCGCCTATAACATGCCATTTACTTTAAGAATATAGAAGCATTTCTAAAATTTTTTTTTTACTTTTTCTGCTATCTTGAATGAGACGGTAGCTTGTCGTTTTATCACTCGCGTTGGACAATACCGACGGAATGGCCTTTATAGCATCCATAATTTTTTGTTACACGCTGGCAAGTTTTCCTTTCTGCCGTACGATTCTCACCACACCGTAGATAGGTAAGAATTTATTTGGTACGGGGTTTTCCTTTATATGTTTCGATTTATTTATTGATATATTATTGCTATATTACTCTTTACTCGACCCAAATGCATCGAAATTTTCCAGTTGTCTATCTACCGTCACCCAAGAATTTGTTACGGAAATAATTGTACCCAATGTAACTTCATCACCTAGCCAAAGAATTTTCCACAGACTACTTCTACAGACTCACTTTTTCCTGTGATTTATTCAATCAATGTTCATCCACAGAAGTAAATTTGCACTTTAAACTTTGATGCCACAGTCTGACCATGAACTTTTTAAAATTTTCTCCCACATCTTGCTTTTTAGCCGATAAATGCCGTTCGTCTATATGACTTTGATTTGGAGAACAATTCTCGTCTAGCTTGGTTACTGCAACTAACCAAACATCACCCGACTCATCAGTTAATGAGCACCCGGTATATTATAGTAAACAATGTGAGTCCACTCATATCAATAGCGTGGGTGGCTCTTTTATGGCTCTAGCGGAAGTATTTGTGACATTTCTGTGTTGGACCTATCTATAAAGATAGTATTTTTTTTCCTAGGTTACCGTTCAGATTTATCCAAACTACCTCTTGAAAACGTAATTTGATTTTCCCCAAGTACTGTTTGGATTTCTTCAAACTACCTCTTGAAACCATAATTTGGTCTTTTAGGTACCGTTCAGATTTCTCCAAACTACCTCTTTGAAACCATAATTTGGTCTTTTAGGTACCGTTCGGATTTCTCCAAACTACCTCTTTTGATACCGTCCAACATTCCGTCGAACTATCATTTGTAACAGCCGTTTTACAGGTACCGTTTGGTAAACCAAACTACCTCTCCAGTGAAACCTCATTAGTTGTTGGGAATCGACATAACAACAGGCAACCGCAATCTTCTATGCTTAAAATAAACATAGATTCGCCGATCGATCGAAAGCAAAAACATTAATGTTTACTATTCTATATCCTCTTTACTGACAAGCTATTACTTAAGTTTGAGATATTGCTCGACATTGTTTGTGAGGAAGTGATGTAAAACACAATTGTTAAATCATTTTTTCTTTTGAAAACTATTGCCAGTCAGGCCATTATTCAATTAAGCCCAGTATGCTTGTTAGGTCTACCTATTGGTCGATTACTAACTTTATGTAGGTAACACTGTTGTTTGTACAAAAGTACCAAACTTTATTATATACAGACCACGGCAGGCCTGCTTGTAGGTACCAATCAGCAAGAAAACCGGCATTGTCCTACTAGCAAAGAATATAAACAAATCGGACCGTCCCGTCCGTCGGTATCAGCTTAGGTACTCCAAATACGTCCCAGTGTACGACCATAAACAAGTCGGTGTTTATACCAAGCTGGCAGTTTATGTTATGGTTAGCATAAACTTATTTTGCCAATTAAAATGTTTAGAAGGGTGATGAATTTTATAAATGAGGAACACAAGTTAAAGAAATATAAATTTGTTAAGCAATTTACCTGATGCTGATTACCGTTTATTTGAAGAACAATGCCATGTTTCCCCCATGATTTACCTCTTTTTTATTATTATTATTTTTTGTGATTTGTCTCTTTCTCTCTTTCCATTTTATGGTTTATTCAGTACTCACTTCAATGGATGTAACCACGATCCTGGCAAGGTCGCCACTGTACAGGTTGCTTGGGTACCAAATTAAACACTTTCTTGAGTAACAAACCACACATCCGCCTGGTGCGGCAGTCTGACAACCAGTGCCCAACGAACGCATGTTTCGTACGTCAACTGCCTAGAGTGTCTAGTCAGCTACACCAGTCGGTGCGGTATTCTTTAATACATTACAGCCCCTATAGACGGTTTCTCAAGTTTTTTAACCTTAATTAGGTACCTAAATTATCCCCAATATTATCAAGATATTGTAAAAGCACTGAAAAGCCAACTATAAATATTTACATAAAGTTTTTCCAGTTCCATACAACAATAACTATACCAAGAGGTATTGTTATTGTGAAAAAAAAATGCGTTATAATTTGTGTGGAATTTCATTATTGCGAGCCCTGTTGGCTTTCAAATATATATGGCGTTTTATTGCTTTTCTTTTCTCGTTGCTGTTGTTCGATATTGTGTATCGGGTTGATATTAAACAGCAACTATGCTCCGATATTATGTTGAATAATCATGTTTATGATATCTGGGGTTGTTTTGTGATACGAAAGCCGCCGAGATATTTAGAAGTAATCACAAAGATTTTTGTCCCAAAAGATAATCCCGCTCGGCTCTTAACTTTTGGGACATTATACAAATTGTTGTATTTCCTAAGTGTAGTAAACACAAAAAAAACAATAAAAATGTACTAAGTAATTTTTAAAATATATTGGAACTCTAGAAAAACACGTTTTTGAAGTATGTACTGCTTGCTTACACGTCGTGTAGAAATCATCGAGGGAGGAATCATAGAAAAATAGCCTACTTTTAGACTCCAAGGAAAAAGAAAGAAAGAAAGAAAGAAAGAAAATATATTTATTTAACATAACATACACAGAACGGAACACTGACAAACATAAAACTAAAACATAATATAATAACAATACATAATAATGAATAGGCACAAAAAAGAATGAAAATAAAATAAAATACAATCGAACACAAATAATAAAGTAGGTAGGTAGGTTAGTTACATAATACATACCCACTCCACTACCTGCACTGTAGGTATGTTCCGTGCTTAGATGTCATGCCAAATAGGCCCTGACTCAGCTTTTGCTACTTAGCGGCATAGGTATGAACCTACCCCGCCAAGCAGCACTGGTTTTCAGGCAGAGCCTAGGTGACACCGCTGGGCAGACAAAAACAATTAAGAAATAACATTAACGCAGTATACTTATCTATAAGAAAAGAAAATTAAAAATACAATAAAAGAAAAGAATTACAAACAAAATTGAAACAGAATTTACGCAGAATCATAGATTAAGGATTATTACAAATATTACAATACACAAAATAGGAAGCAGAGAGAAAATAATGAAAGTGTCAAGCTAGCAACCTAGCAACGTTGGTCCGCAGCGCCATCTATGTGAAATAGAAAAAACTCAGTCGAAAGGGTCGGTAAAAATGAAAAAAGAGCAATGCAAGCTCGCTGTGTCGGTAAAGAAGAAAACAAGTCGCGTCGCACAATTCCGTTGATAAGTTTAAACTATAAACAATACACAATATCTATGAGCCAATAAGCGCTAGGCGGTTAAAAATTACAGCGGATGTCATTGGCTGTCGTAGTGTGTGAACCCTGAGCACTGTGATACAATTTGTTTGTTTGCTAGAGGTATTTTATAAGAAAATCGAAACTGAAAATGGAAAATAAAACCTGGCGAAAATGATGTTCTGAATTTGATGCTTATTAATTTTGTAAGGATTGTACTAGTAACGAAACAGAACGTAGCGTTTAAGTGCTAAGGGCAGTGATAGTGTGGGCCGTGGATATTAAGTAGGTACCAAATAGGTATCTACGCCCAAAAATTTAGCTTCTCAACAAAAGTTTTTAACCCAGCGATTTGTAAGTATTTTTGCATTTGTGTCCTCAGTTTATTTATGTTGAAAACTGTAGTTTAAATAAATGTTTCTTTAGAGATAATCTGAAAGTATTAACTGTGTTGTGAAAAAAGAGATAACCAAATTTTAATATGTTAGGATTTGGCTCGGGAAGGGTAAGGTTATTTTTTTATTTATACAAAAATAAAAATATTACGGAAATCTTTGTTCTTATTCTAAAGAAGAATAAAGTCAAAATATCCTTGCATTCTGAACCGTAAAACATACCTACTTTTGTGGCGTCGAGTGAAAATTGTACTCGAGGGAGTATAAGAAGTGGGGTGAAAATGAGAAATGCAAATACGTTGCTGAGACCCCAGCCCGCTGCGAAAAAGCCGTTGAACGATTGACAAAGGACTGTGCACGATTACGCAGCTCGCTACAAAATTAAATTATAGGTATACATTGATATAATATGCAGCCAATTTATCTGCAAATATTTAACAGCCTTTATACATTTTTCAAATGAAATAGGTATGCTATATTCAGGAGAAACAGTCACCGTGGTAGTCTCGTCAAATATTCAATTTCCTGTTTCTAGGAAAAGGTAATGCTTTCAAAATGTCAAAATATCGGACGGAAATCGAAATCAACTTCAATAGTGTACGATAATAAATTTACAAAATTGGTAGTACCTACGAGTACCTATACCTAATCATTCGATAGTTTGGAACCTGTATGATGTTTTTGATATTTGTAATATTTACAGATTCATTTTCTTCCCGATACAATAAATCACAATAATTCGAGTCATTGTTCATTGCTTGGCGGAGGAAATGGGTAGGGGAAGGTCGCGGGTTCAAATCCCGCTCGGCTCTTAACTTTTGGGACATTATAAAAATCTTTGAAATGGGTAAAGTTATTTCATTATTATTTTCACAAAAGTCACTTCAACACCAATTGTTTTGTAAATCATTTGAAAGTTACGCTACGTTTCCGGTAGAAGGAATTTCAACCCTTTGCGTCTCACCCGAAAAAAGAAGGTGAGAGTTGAAAATATGCAAAGTTGTGGTAAACTAAATTAAACTCCCAGCAACGTTACTCTAACTAGGTATCATTAATTGGTCGTTAGCGGGCGCGAGCTTCGTCGTGTAAACGGCGTTAAATTAAAACCGGCACCGAAGTATACCTATAATCACTTCTGTCGAGGCTTCACCCTGTGGGCTTGAGGCTGTAGCGTGTAATAAACAATCTCGAAATATTTAAAGCATCCAATATTGATGATGTCTAAAATAATTAAACGGGCATCTCACCATAAGAACATGTGTCCCGGATGTTTCCCTATTGATGTTTTGTTTTGTTACAAACATAACAGTCAGTAGCGGACATTCACAGTCTGTGCTCATATACTTGATAATAAGCCTGGGTAATTTTGTCAAACTGAATTCAAAAAGACCTACCTAATCGCTAACAAATTTTGCCGTTTCAATGCGTATTACCAAAAGTATACCATTATCAATGTCAATATTTATGTTGGTTGAAATATCACCCGTATCATTATTTATTTTGGTGCTCGTGCTTACACTATCATAATTAATGTACAAGTCAAAACTAACAGTAGGTACTTAATTATGAGTAAACATAAATTCTAACATTACAGCTTTGGCTAGTTCATTGTTCGTTTTAATGAAATTACACATATTCAGTAAGTACGTAGTTTTATTTGATTAGTACAACTTTTAACATCTGGAACTCCACAGAGTGCTCATAGGTAGCCGAGAAAAAGGCTTAATTTGAACGTTATTTATCCCACGACTGGTAAAATATTTTTTTAGGGGTTGTTACCCCAAAGCCACCAGTGCTCTCCCATCAAACAATGCAAGGGTATAGGCAATTTTTATCCTGTAGGTACCTACCTAATTTGTATGGTAATTAATCTTCTTCGACATTCGAGAGGCGGCTTCGATGACAAAGAACGGCAAAAGGGTCATTTGAGCTTTGTTAGCTAAAGAACAAGCGAGCTGGCTCTCTTTGTTTAGTTTTGAAATATGATTCCTGACGCTAACGAGGACTTTTTAAATAAAAACTGTTTTCAATGAAACTGTGGCAGCAGCTATTCTTAAAAAAGTTTTCTAGCTCATATTATAAATTCCATTTACTAACTTTTAGGTCGTTTTCCATCATGAATAAAACAAGCCTACCTAGTAAGTTTTTGGCTTACAAAATGTGAAGTCTCTTTTGTAGCCAAGTTCAAATATCTACATAATAGTCTAAAGCGCGACTTACCATTCAGCGTGCCAAATTATAGCAATGTCGAGAAATGTCCCCGTGCATATCTGAATGTGAATGTAGAATGCCGGTCAGAGTGCATTACCAACGCTGAAATTTTCTTATTACGGTCGAGTAGAATAGTCGGCTGCATAAGTGGCATTATATTCACTGCGTCGTCGTATAAGGCATCCTAGAAATATGCTAACTTGTAAGAGGGTCTTAACTTAGGTTAGGTTAGGTTTGTTGTTTGTGGGCGGGCCTGGGTTTATCCATTGGATAAATACAGGTCTTCCATACCTGGGGTTATGGGTATGGAGGCGAATGGTCTTGAGGGAGAGCGCATCGGTCGTGATGATCCTCAAGGCAAGTCTGGTGGTAATCCTTCACGTGGTTGCTGCCTGTTATTGGTCTTTTTTTCCCTCTGAAATAGACGTAACTGAAACCACCAGGCGCCTTCGTGGTCCTTTTTGGCCACGTGGGTGGGATAGGGATTTTAAAGGAGTTTTATTTTATTTTTACATTGTGTATATAAAATAACTGTGTTGTATATATTAACATTTGTGTCGTGTGTGTTTCTGTAAATAAGCATGTGTATGTATAAGTTTTATTTGTACATAAGGTCGTTTCTGATGCCATTTTGTGGCATTGGTTGAGAGGTTTTTGCGAACTGGTTGATACTAACCCTATCGACCAGATCGTCGGAGAGGGTTCGCCGCCTCTCCAACCGGTGTCCATATTGTTTCACTCAAAGACCCCCCGTCGGGCTCACGGGGGTACGTTTGTTACAGTATGAACCGAAGGGGCGTTGCCTTAATTGGTCGGGCCCAGAGGAAGGAAAAAACCTTGAAACAAAAACCCGTGAGAAAACACGTTAAAACCTGCGGATACCAGGGGACCTCCGCAGTATGTACCCTTCCCCGGCTGTAGAGGGCTAGGTCGGGGTGACTATTTATTTCCCTCCCAACTCGTGGGATTTACTATGGAACTAAATAAAATAAATAATGAAGACGTTGGCTTTTCGGGCCGTGTAGAGGTAGTTGGTGGCACTACTGTGCGTGATGGCGCCGATAGGGCGCGGGACGTAGCCTATGCTTCGGCACTTGGCAATCGCTTTTCGCTTTTGAATAGCGACGATTACATGGAGCTGTGTGTCTCTAGGAAACGGGACCAGAGCCCTCTGAGTGAGGGGGTCCCTAAGACGAATGAAAAACAAGACGTGACTGCAGAAGAACCTTCTCATGGTCATTTCCTTAGGAGTAAACTGGACGTAGGTAAGCGCTGGCAAGACTGCATCTCTGACAGAGAGCTGTCCAGCGATGTGGAGTTCGTGGACAGTGTTGTAGCTGTAAGTCGCCGAAAGCGTCCATCGTCTTCGATCTTTGTGCCCGGGAATTTAGGCTCAGACACGGAGACCGAAGACTCAGCGGTCGCTAAAACCAAATCGGCCAAGAAGGATAAAGCAAGGACCACCAAAGCTGGTTCCTCCAAGCAAGATTTCCTCAAGCCGGTCGTGGTGCCGTTGGAGGATGTCCTTAAAGCTAGGCAATACAAGAAGGGGCCAGCTGCGGCCGTAACCAGCCTTAATGACGGAACTAAGGTTGATAATGTCGAGGCGGTGGCGGGTGATGTCAGTCAGCTGAATGCCCAAGAGCTAAAGACGCAGGCGTGCAACAACCTCGCCACCATCTTAGAGGTTGCCAAGAGATCTAATAATCTCAAGGGAGAGTTTGTCGGGCGGTTGAGGAACTCCGCTTCGACCATTAAAGAGGTAGTTGAGGCTCTGGCGAGCAGGAGTGAGGCTGAAGAGACGAGACGGCTGAGGGCGGAGAACGGCCGCCTTCGACTTGAGGTCGATGCCATTAAGGCGGAGGTAAAGGCACTTCGTCGTGGTTTCACTGAAGCTAAGACGCAAGCGGCTGCTGCTAAAACTGCCGCTGCAGCCGCAGCCTTTGAGATGCAGGCATCTCCCAGCTCCATGCTGGGAGCGGCTGAATTAGTGGAAGAGCTGAAGCGCTCTCTAACCACAACGTTCGGGGAGATGCTGAATGCCCGTCTCGCAGTGATTGAGGACAGGCTTTTGCCTGCCCAGACGGTTCGTCCGCCTCTCAGAGCCGATGCTAGGAAGACGACGGAAACCATCCCGCCACATAAGCCGGTGCCTGAGCCAGCTCGCAATGCCGCCCCTAAAGCGGGCAAGCGGGCTAGCCAGTCGATAAACACTGCTGCCTCACAACCAGCATCATCAGCTGCAGGCCCTTCTACGGGGACCCAAAGCACCACCGAGGCCACCCCCTCCACTGTCTCTCAGGCAGAGACCTGGGCTACGGTGACAAGGAAGGGCAAAGGGATCGGTAAGGGAAAGGGGAAGTCATCTGCCCCTTCTGCAACTCCCGCGGCTGCCCCCGCAGCTTGTGCTTCTGCCACCGCCAAGGCCAAGCCTAAGACGGCAGCTTCTGCTGCTAAAGCTGCGCTGAAGACTCCAAAATCAGTGGCGGTCGTGATGACGTTAAGGCCTGAAGCCGTTAGCAGGGGTGTGACTTATAATCACATACTAGAAGAAGCGCAAGGGAAGGTCAACATCCAAGAACTGGGGATTGATCAGCTCCGATTCCGAGTGACTGCAACGGGTGCCAGGATGTTAAAGATTCCTGGTTCCCAAAGTGGCGAAAAAGCTGACAGGCTCGCGGAAAGACTCCGCGGGGTTCTTTCTGAGGTGGCCACTATTGTCAGACCCATCAAAACTGCTGATTTGAGGGTCAGTGGCTTGGACGATGCTACCACTGAGGAGAAAGTAGCAGCAGCGGTCGCCACGGCGGGTGGCTGTGATGCGAGGTACGTAAAGACCGGGGAAATTCACCGGGAATACAATGGTACTGGCTCCACTCTTGTCACCTGTCCAGTTGCGGTAGCTAGAGCGGTCCTAGCGAAAGGCAGGCTCTTAGTGGGATGGAGCTCAGTGAGAGTAGTGGCTTTGGATGTACGTCCCATGCGCTGCTACAAGTGTATGGGGCTGGGACACATGCGGCCTCAGTGCCCTGAGTCGTCGGTTGATAGAGGAGACCTGTGCTTTCGATGTGGAGGCTCAGGTCATAAGGCCGCCAATTGCCAGAAGACTGACCTGCGCTGCGCGATCTGTGCAGATTCAGGTAGGCCTTCTGGGCACGTAATGGGAGGACGCAACTGTACTCCCCCAAAGACTAAGGGACAGGCCACTTGGACCCGGACCGTTCCAGCGGCCTCAGAACAGGCTGCCTCTGGTGCCAATCGCCATGCGGCGAGCGAAGAGGTTGTAATGTCGGACTGATGGATCAAGTTCGACATTACAACCTCCTCCAGACGAACATCAACCACTGCGCTGGGGCTCAAGACCTGCTTATGCAGACCCTGGCGCAGTGGAAAATAGATTTGGCAGTTGCTGCGGAGCCATACTACATTCCCTTCCATCCCTGCTGGGCTGGGGACTTGGATGGCTCAGTAGCCATAATAGGACGGAGTGGCGATGGCCCACCCCTATCAGTTGAAGAGAGGGGCTCGGGGTACGTGGTGGCCAAGTGGGGGGAGTACGCAGTCGTCGGCGTTTACTTCTCTCCTAATAGAACCGTTGCGGAGTTCGAAGTCTTTGCAGACCTCCTGGCTGTAACAGTAAGACGGCAGGCACCACGTCAGATCCTACTCCTTGGAGACTTGAATGCCAGGGCTCGGGATTGGGGCGATCGCCTAACTGAACCCCGTGGGGAGATTGTTAAGGAGTGGGCGGTTACAACAGGACTGACCCTGCTGAATAGAGGGTCAGTTCCAACATGCGTCCGCTATAACGGATGTTCCGTGGTGGACTTGTCGTTCGCCAGTCCGGCTACTGCAGCACATGTCTTGGCCTGGAGGGTATCGGATGAGGAGACTCTCTCGGATCATAAATACATAAGATTCGAGATCTCCTCTTCCCACAGCCGAGGAGGGTCTCGTCTCGTGGCGCGAGCGGTTTTCCCGCGCTGGGCGATTAGTCGTCTTGACCCAGAACTGGCAAAGGAGGCGGCGTTAGTCCAGTCGTGGTTGGATGCGCCCATGCACCCGGAAGTAGACATTGCAGCTGGTCGTTTCCGCGAGGCAGTGACGGCTGTATGTGATACAGCCATGCCGAGGGCTCGACGTCAGCCTGATCGCCGTGCAGTCTATTGGTGGTGTTCGCAGATAGCGGACCTCCGAAACATCTGCTCGGTAAAGAGACGGTGCTACACTCGCTGCAGGAGGCGGCGTCACGGTCGAAACGATGATGAGCTGTCAGCTGACGAGCTGGCAACTGAGGGTCGGCTCTATAACGAGTACCGAGAAGCAAAGAAGGAGCTGCATCTGGCCATCAGCAAGGCAAAGTCCGTAGCATGGGGTGAAGCTCTGGAAAGCCTCAACAGAGATCCCTGGGGGCGTCCGTATAAGGCTGCCCGGAAAAAGTTCCGGGGACAAACAGCCCCGGTTGCAGAGTCTCTGGAGCCAGAATTCTTGGATAGGGTATTAGAGGGTCTGTTTCCCGACAGTAACCCTCACTTTACCCCTCCGACGATGGCACCGTTCTCTACCGAGGAGTTGGATCCGGCTTCAATCCCACCGGTTTCAGAGGTGGAAATGGAGGTGGTGGTCGAACGTCTGCGTGGCAAAAAGACTGCACCAGGTCCAGATGGAATCCCCGGGCGTGTCCTCAGGATATGTTTAAAAAAGATGGGTCATCAGCTTCGGTTATTGTTTGACGCGTGCCTCATGTCGGGGCGGTTCCCAAAGCCGTGGAAGGAGGGCCGATTATGCCTGTTACGGAAAGAGGGCCGAGCCATCGACTCGCCTTCTGGATACAGACCCATAGTCTTGCTGGACGATACAGGCAAGCTGCTGGAGACCATAGTAGCTTCACGTGTCATCTGGCACTTGGAGGGTACTGGGCCTGGACTCTCAGAGGCCCAGTATGGATTCAGAGCTAAGAGGTCGACAATTGACGCCCTGCTCTGGCTCAAAGAGTGGACGCAGGAAGCAGTCAGAGAGGGACAAAAGGCATTAGCAGTCTCACTCGATATTGCCAACGCTTTCAACAGCCTCCCGCACGGCACAATACAGGAGGCGCTCCGGTACCATGGAGTGCCCCTGTATCTGCGGAGGCTGTTAGCCGACTACCTTCAGGACCGTGAGGTTCTGGTCCAGGGGCGAGATGGTCTGAGACGCCGCCGCGTCTCATGTGGGGTTCCACAGGGGTCGGTTTTGGGTCCACTCCTTTGGAACATAGGATATGATTGGGTGCTCCGAGGCACGTTCCCTGCAAGCATGCGAGTTGCATGTTACGCTGACGATACACTTGTTGTTGTAAAGGCACGTGACCTTCGAGAAACGGTGCGGTTGGCAACGGTGGGGACAACCCTCGTCCTCGACCGCATACGGGCCCTGGGACTAAAAGTCGCCCTCTCTAAGACCGAGGCCTTATTATTTCACGGGCCTCGAGGAGGAGCCCCCTCTGGAACGCGGGTGGAGCTGGATGGCGTTCTGGTTCGTGTTGAGACTCAGATGAAATATCTGGGTCTAATCTTGGATGGGAGGTGGGCTTTTGTTGCCCACTTTAAAAAGCTTGCCCCAAGGATAGTGGGTGCTGCAGCTGCTTTAGGTAGGTTGCTGCCTAATGTGGGAGGCCCGAGTGCCAACTGCCGCCGGCTATACTCTGGAGTGATCCGGAGCATGGCTTTGTACGGTGCGCCGGTCTGGGTGGACGCCCTCAACAGGGCCAATAAGTCTCTGCTGCGTCGTCCGCAGCGAGTCATCACGACGAGGGCGATACGCGGATACCGGACGGTGTCCTGGACGGCAGGCTGTGTACTGGCAAGTGATCCCCCTTGGGAGCTCCAAGCGGAAATCCTTGCAGAGGTGTATCAATTCATTAAAGCGAGGAGATCCCAAGGAGACCCTCCAGCGTGGGATGAAGTGGCAAGCATGCGTCTGCAGGCGAGAACTGCCCTTATGCAGCGATGGACGGAGGACCTGGAGCCGCCGGTTCCTGGGCAGTGGACGGTGGAAGCCATTCGCCCAGTCCTCAAGGAGTGGGTCAGTCGACCGTTTGGGTCACTGACTTTCCGACTGGTGCAGGTGCTTTCCGGACATGGGTGTTTCGGAAGGTACCTCCACAAGATCGCAAGAAGAGAGGCAACCCCAGAATGCCATGGATGCGGAGCGCCGGAGGATACGGCACTTCACACGCTGGAAGTATGTGCTGCCTGGGGCCCGCAGCGGCACATCCTCGAAGGCGTGATAGGGCGGGACCTCTCCTTGCTCAGCGTGGTGAAATCCATGCTGAGCAATAAGAGGTCGTGGCAAGCGGTAGTCTCCTTCTGTGAAGAAGTGATTACACAGAAGGAGGCTGCGGAGAGAGTCAGGGAAGACGACGCACATGCTGACCAGCTCCGACGAAGACGGCGAGGACAGAGAAGGAGGCGGTTCGGCCGCCTCCTCGATCCTTTGTAGTGGGATCACGCGGTGGAATGTCGGGGGACGTTCCACTGGCTTGCACGGCCCCACTTGACTAAAGAGTGACCTTGGTGAGCAAGGTGGCTCCTTTGCAGACGCAAGGGTCCGGTTATGGAAATCCAGGCCTACCGCCGGGGCGAGAAAGTGAATATACACATGACCCTTTCTCGTCCCACTTTTGGCAGCGGACGGCTCACAGAGGGGTTTTTAGTGGGTTCATGCCCCACATACCCTCTTTCGTCTCTCCCCCGCGGCGGAAGAGAAATGCGAAGGCATTTTCCCCTCTTAAAAAAAAAAAAAAAAAAAAAAAAGGTTTGTTGTTTGTCATTTTTACGAGTGCTTAGAATCAGCAATTTCGTCACAGTCTATTCAATCTATGATAATCCATTAAATTGGTAACAATAATATTACGGTGTTGTTAACATGTAATATTATAAAGATCAGAACAGATTTTCAACTGCTCTTTATGAACCCCTATCAAGTAATCAGCTTGAGACTAGACTTTGGTTCAAGATGTTGGCACTTTGCCTAAGAAATTAGACTAAGAAACGGCTTGGAGTAAGAAATCTAATCGAATATTTAACTTTGCCAGTCAAATAAGAAGTGGCTATCGTGGCAACGCAAACCTAATCATCGGAAACTAACATTGCATCTAAATCGTGAGATAAGTAATTCCAAGATTTGAAACTCATAGGCAAAGAAAATAATCACGCCACGCCATTGTTTGTATCTGCAACCAGTGAAGCTAGTAAATACATACTTTAAATAATTTGAAGGAATGCTAATAGGTCGCAAAAAGCGTTGCTAATAACAAATATAAAAAAATGACCACATTTATGTCAAGCTTGAAATCTGTGAGTATGATGGACATTTGAAAAAGAAAGGAGTAGCGGTTCTGTAGGTATTTTCTACTTCTATTCTGTTTGAAGCTAAAGGCCATTCCCCACCGAGACGTGTGTTTGACTTCGACGTTTGTAGGTACTCTATACTCCGATTACTATTTGTGATTGGGGCTCCCAGCTCAATACAACTCTCTTGATTTAAAGCAAAGATACGGATACAAATGGATGGAATTCAAAATTCTATTATACACAGTATGGGTATTTTTGGTCAAAAATAATCCAGGCAAATAAGGATAACTACTACCCAGTCCAGGTTTTAAATCCCAAAATTATATTCGCCCTTAACATATTATGCATTGTGAAAATGCTTAAGTAAAAAAAACACCGAGTTTATTAAAGATATTATGGCTGTCGATTCGAGCATGACAATAAGTATTTTTTTCAAGAACTGCAAATATTCAGGCCACGTAGGTACAATACAAAATCACCAAGCGTGCTTAGCTCGAAAAGAAAGGAAATAAAATGCTTACTTACAAAACGAAGCTATTATAAACTTGTCCATTGCTAGTTGGCCGTTGAATGGTCTGAAGTTTGTAGAGTATGAAAACGCGCGGAAAAAGTCGGGAAAGTTTAAAGTGGCTCCATAGAAGCCAGAAGTGTTTACGTCACAGTAGCCGGTGAAACATTGCATACAAATCAGCGCTCTGGCCGAGTAAGTGCAAAACTTGGCAAAATAAACTTTGATCGCATTTTAATACTTCTAGCTGCTGATGCATTAAATAACAGTTACCCGCACCACCTTTAAACCACTAGGTGCTTTTTGAATTGGTTTCTTGGTAAGTTCTAAGTAAAAAACTGTGGTAAGATCTTTAGCTTGGTCGCTTCTTAAAAACGCTTATTTAAAACATTCATTTTATTTTATTTTAAAAGTATCAATGTAAAAAATAAGTATTATACTATTTTCATATTAAGTTTCTACAAACACATACAATACAGAACAATACTTTGTTCTGCAATAAGCCGTTACAAAAATAGTTAATAAATTCACAACATAAAGCATAAGAAAACAATACTTAATTAATCACTAAGAGTCTCCAATTACTCATTATGCACTTTTGAGTGCTATGTCCAACTTGGACGACTTCATGTATACTTCTTGCTGGCCCATGTATGGACTGTGCTTGATGCCAAACGACGGAACTGGTATAGATCTTTTTGAAACCATGAACTGCAAAGAAGAAGGTACCAATTTATTTTGAGTTGGAATCAACGACAAATGCAAAGTCCCTGGCTGAACTTAATATTAGATTTACATATTTTGTAATCTGTCACAATCTATTTGTATAATGAAACTTGTTCAGAAAATATTAGTTAGTTTCAGTTCTTTTGAAGTAAGTTTATAAACCAAATAAAAATACTCATGCTCATAAAAAGGTTGACTGAATTTTATAAACTGAAAAGCAGAGAATGTACAGGAATGCAAAGAATGCAAAGAAAATACGCGTTGACTCAAGATCCTCTTCCGTTATTTCGTCGGTTAAAAACCATTTTAATGGTGACGGTGAGTTTTGAATTTAGGCTGCGTTTTCTACGTATTTCTTGGCATTACAGGCATTTTATCATAAGACCTTACGACATGATGCGAAGGAGCTTACTTTATGAAATTAATAATTCATAGATTTGCTGAGCTCTAGCCCAAATAGTTTCCCGTCGGACTTTAACCAAATTTCTTAATAAAATAGTACTAAGGTCGTGACTCACGTTTATTTAATTATTTCAAAATGAGCAGTCAACTTTGTGGTCCTAAGAAAAACCACTAGTTGGCAATAACGCCCTCATGGCAAATACGATTTTTTCATATTAGTTACTATACAGTACCTGCTCGTTTTTGTCTACAATTTACTCCTTTTTTGTGATCATTATTCGCATGAAAGTAAACAATGGTTATAAACGGAGGTTTGAGTATTTAAATATTTACCAATCACATTCGCAGACATACCACATTTTATGATATCCTTGAACTCAATTGAAGTGTCAAGACAAATGTTTGTTCCCAAAAGCCGTTCGTGTTGTGCCTTTAATTAAATCTAAGGTAGACATTACCATATAAATTCGTACCTCGCTACAATAAAACAAGGTATTTTCCTGAGGGGATCGTGAGTAACGTTTCTCCAGCGTACGAGAGAGAGTTAATATTTTAAACAATATTATAGTAGAGATTTTCTACATAGTGATCCCACTGTGTGGGTGTATCATTTATAAAAATACAGTTGGAAAGTAATTTCGGTCAAAATTCACGAGTAAGACGTGGACGAGTAAGCTATCACAGAAACTGTCTTAAAATAAATACCTCACTAAGAGTAAAAGACGTAGGTAACTAGGTAGGGCACTGATAAAAATACCTTTTTCTCGCAATAAGTATTTGGCGGCGGCGTCTTTGATGTTTTCCAACGTTTGAATGGGTAGCCAAATGTATAGGCCGGTTTATTCTTCTTTACGTAGTTGAAGTTGGGGTCATGCTCGCCAGGCCCTGGCAAGTCCTGACCTTTTATATCTTGGGCCATGTAACCGAGAGTATATGCAGGTGGTTTCCTGGAAAGTTTTGCGAACTATCGTTTTAGATTAAGATATTTCCGGGAAGATGGTAAAACGCGAAACCGTAGCACCATCTCGTAAATTCTTGGAATAATATGGTGACACAGTTGAACCACGCTTCTTGGTAATACAAATACAAAATGCGACTGCGAAGTGAGAGCGTCGACAGCCACGCGTAAAATAACCATATCATACGTAACTTATGGCCTACTCTTCTTGCAACCTTATTGGTCACGCAGGTTTGGCTAAATCTTTAAGGATTCTCGTGATGCGGGGAGTTTGTTCCTACGTCACATCAAACCTTTAAGATTCGGCTACAAGATGCTTAAGTCTTATAGAGAATAACATTTTCAAAGGTTCATCATCATTATCTGAACAAGTCCACTATTGGACAAAGGCCTACCCTATAAAGTTCAAGGAAGAACGATTCTGAGCCCTTTCCATCCACCGCACCGGCTTCCCGCAATCTTCACAATGTCGTCGCTCCATCGGTTGTGTGGGCGTCCTATGTTTCATCTTCCGGTTCGTGGTCGTCATTCGAGAACCCGTATTCCCTAACGGCTGTCGGTTCTTCGAACTATATGACCTGCCCATTGCCACTTCAGCTAACTAAATTCTATGAGCTATGTTGATGACCTTGGTTGTTCTACAGAGTAGGATTCTATGGAGGTTACTCACTTCACAGGTATTGGCGGCCAATACATATTAGGTGGTGGAGTCCATTGGTCCCAGGGTTGGTATGGCGGTCGAGCTGCTGGTCTCATGGTGTATGCTGGGGGTCGCTTGTACCGTATCGCGTTTTTAGGAGCATGTGTACCAGGCCC
The DNA here is from genome assembly GCA_939531255.2 of Thera britannica. NCBI lineage: Eukaryota > Metazoa > Arthropoda > Insecta > Lepidoptera > Geometridae > Thera > Thera britannica. The sequence continues at coordinate 5,645,335 of OW618046.2, read as the reverse complement.
TGGTACCTTGCTCTTATCGTATGGAGGCTCAATGTGTGGTGTCACCACACCATGTGTTATCTTGTAAGGGCCTAAAATCAAAAGCTTTATGCAAAGCTATCTACGCAAAGCTAGTAATCAGGTACAATGTATTTAAATACGGGGTTTTAATATAGGAAACTTTTTTATCTCGGCATATATAAATTCATCCCGATAAATAAAATAGTGGTAATGGAATTGTATTAATAAATTTCTCACCAGTAGTTCCAAGTCCTTGCACATTGAACAACGGTGCGTAAGGCGTAGTGACAGGTTTCGCTAAGCTTATTTTGGTCAAGTGTCCAAAAGTATAAGCCGGAGCACGCTTTATTTTATCAAAACCATTCCCACCTAAAACATAATAATAATTTGAGGGTAAACAAACACATGGAAAGGTACGATAGCGAAGACGAAAATAAAATACCGCTGTCAGCCTTCAGCTCGTGTAGAGGATTAGAGGTTCATTTGTGTAAGGGTCCAGTCCGAAAGAACCTTACTGGATGAAAAAATCAAAGCCTTGATATCTTCTTAAGCTGCCAACATTATGTCAGGATAAGTCTGGACAAGATCGAATACTTGTCAACGGGCTTAGGATACGATTTCAATTGAAAGGGCTCCTAGAGGCTTAGGCATTACACAAAATTGGATTAAGATCCCTAAGCAGAGAACGTAGATGATCTAACTGGTCGTAGGCAGTAGTTACCTCGTCAGACCTTTTAATAGCTACATAGAAATAAATAGTACCTACGGCTATGTGTATACTATCCACAAAGGTACATTTTTGGACGCATTATTTCGTTTTGACTGCGTTTTTTTTATTTTTTATACAGATAAGTTAGCAAACAAGCATACGGCTCACTTGATGGAAAGCGGTTACCGTAACATATGGACGCTTGCAACACCAGAGGCATCACTCGCGCGTTGCTGACCCTTTAAATATTTTAAAACGACCTTTTTGAAGAACCCCATACTGTAGTCTCTAGGGAAAACCTCAGCAGGAAGAGAGTACCTAGTAGTAGCTGCGTTGTAGTCATCACAAGATATTGCATACACAATTATATCGCATACTTAGTACATAAAGGAGGCCTTACAAAATATTTGCGGGGCCTTATACTCATTCGGGCCAGGGGTTCTGATCTCGCCGGAGACTTTGCCTCGTCGCTCCGCCGGCTTTGCGGGATTCTGTTTCACTAGTTTCGCTCGGCATTCCCAACCCCAAGGCATTTTGAAACCAATTTTAGTAAAAATGCAAAAATGATTTTTCAAAATGTCATTTGATGACGTTATTATGACATGACAACAAGGAATTTCTAAACTACGTAACGAAGCATAAAAATCCTTGCATGACAAAATTTAACTAGATATTCAACTTGTACTTGACTGAGACCTCAAAATCAATGACTTTTATTGATTCTTTGGATTTTGTAAATAATGGGTAATTTTATATCTTCAGATAATGTTGAAATCTAAATGGGTGGGAATAACGGTTTTGGCGGTTGTCAATCCTTTAATAATTTAACCTGTGGTGTGGTGGTATGCTTGATGAAGTGGGCCACTGACTGAGCCTCAAGTCTCAAGCAAAACTGATTTTCAAATACAGAACCCGATATAATCTGCGCCACCTAGAAAAACATGTTCAGGTTCATACTAATAAAAACTCGTTTGTAATCATTGAGAATTAGAGCATCTACATCGAGATTACTCGATACATCCAGCAATATTCAAGTTCTCTGTGAATGAGATCGTAAATACGCCAAGAAAAAAAACTCCTGTAAAAAGGCACAAGCAAAGCTTCCAAATCAGGGTAAAGAAGCGATAACCAGAGAAAAAAACGGGAGACGTACGAATCAGAAGCAAATAAAAACTCTGGAAATTTCCACCGTCCCGGAAATTGAGCTGCACCGGATATCGTCGCACCGGAAGTACGTGCGACGGAGGAATGGCTTCCGGCCGAGGTGGGCCGTCTTCATTAATCTCCCATTCTCTCGCGTTTCAATTCCGATGTAACGTTTGTTTTTCCGTGTGTTTATTTTTGATCGCTTTGGGTTGTACAGTGAATTTAAATGAGGTTGGGTTCAGGAAATCACAGTCTTTATTCTGTTAAAGAAGCTGTGAATGATATGGAAATAGGCTCACGACTTTTATTTATTTATTTTATTCATTTATTTATTTACCTCAGATGTTAACCCGGTGAACATTTCTTTAGAACTTAAGTGTGATGCTTGAGATGTATGAGGATATCTAAAGGAGAAGGACTCAGCACGTTCTAAAATACTCAAAGTCAAAATATATACAATATTCCCATCAGTTCCAGTAGGTACCATGATAATAACACTCAGAACTGAAACAAATAGTTTGAAGATAAATGAACTATTTCTAAGTTTTGAACTACACCGACGGTGTAGGTATAAATGGTATGGGAAAAATTATAAAAACCTCTGACACGCGATTTTTATATGGGTAGCATTTTAGGTGAGGGTTTGATTAGCTCATTAAAACAGCTTTTCATTTTTATTTGAAGCACATAGTTTTTGAATTGTGAATAAGTTTGTATGAAACTTGAAGTGAGCGAGTCGGCTCAAACTACATACTTCTCTCAAATGCGTGGTTAAAATTAAAAAAAAAACATTGATAAGTCATGAATAAAATCAATCAAAGTGCTTTAGTTCATGGTGTGATGATAAGCAAGAGTTATGTAAATTAAACAAGCGAATATTGATACAGTAAATCCAAAAACTATTAAAGCCTGCGCACATCTAGCGTGATGGCAATGGCAATCAGTGAAACGCTGTCAAATATCGCTGTCATATTTGACAGCGTTTCACTGATCACCATCGCAGATCGCCTAGATACGGCTATGATAAGGCTTCAATAATACCAAAGATGAATTGCATATCGTTTTGCTGCATGCAACAATTTCTCTCATAACGGTAAATTAAAAAAGTAAATGGGGCAATATGGTGGCCTCGGCATTCATTATTCAAGCTATATTGCTTGCCATGCTAGGGATGTAGCATTGTCCATTTTATCGGAGTGAGTAATCCGAAAAGTATTTTCGAAGCAACTGCAAGGATTTCCTTAATATATTCCTTAGCAATCAGGAGTTTGCCTATGAACTGTAAAAAATAAAAAAAAAGAGTTGAATCAAATTATTAATATATAAATCAAGCTCAAAGTCCGAATCATTGAACCAGTGGCATTTAGACTAAGGAGTATTTTCATAGAAATCGTGTCAGCTCGTAACAAACTCACAGACAAAAGTCAGAGCATAACAGCGAGGTCTAAACGTCGTCGGTCAAAGTTTTTCCAATAAGAATATCCAAAATGAAAAACCGAGACTTATTTATATTGTATCGTAATACTAGTAACGTATAGCAGTAATTCAGAATTAGCAAATACACGTTGCAATATTTTTTATTTTGTTTTTTGCAAAGATAACGGATGCATACAAACAAAACTACACACATAATGTAAGTTCTTTTGACAGGAAACCTGCAAAAAATTTTGACTTTGACTTTGTTTTCGGATTCGATATTCAGTATCTACATCCCTAGCGAGGGCGAGGATCGCGGATTTCATAGATTCTGTCGAGAGCCCGCCGAGCGACAATAACCGCAATATTCGCATACTTACCACACTCATTTTGCTTACATCCTTCTAACATTGCTGGGTTATTGCGTTATGGGACTTATGCCGCAGTAAATTATTAGTAAAGAGCTCGGTTTTGGTATAATATGGGGTTAAGTGGCATCTTCAAACGGTACTACGAAAGGAAACCTTATTATCATGGATGATTCCTACACCACAGTTTACGCAACGGGTCTTATTATTTGCAATAGAACAGCACAATATGCAAAACGGCCCCGATTCCAATTTATTGAATGTGTTGTATTTATTTTATCTGTTATTCTTGTATACTTGTTACTTTGCCGCCCACAAAAAAGCAAAAACGCTTTTGTGTTACCTCCCATTTATTAAATAAAATAAAATTTTTATCCAAAATAAAATAGAACCATAATTATCAACAGTCAGGATCATTTCTGCCTCAATCCATCATAGTTTAAGTTTTCATTATTTTTATCTTTAGATCTGCCATCACGAGTCAAATAATTGAAATCGAAAATTGCTATGAGGGTTTGCTATGCCCGTCCAGCGAAACAAACACATTGCATAACTGAACATTTTCATTCTTTTTTAGCTGATACTAGCGGCTGCCCGCGGATTCGCTCGCCCCGTTCCCGGTTCCGTTATAAAAAGTATTCTATGTTCTTTTCCTGGTTTTATGCTACCTACGTACCAATTTTCAGTCAAATCGGTTCACGATCGTTCTTGAGTTATAAATAGTGTAGCAAACACGACTTTCTTTTATAAGTATTGAATGTGTTAGGGTTGCTACCCTCAGTTGTCGGGGGAGTAATATTTTTACACCCAAGTTCAGTCTAGCAAAAAATTCCCAATCACGTAATTAATTAGATGATGTATTGGGATCTATTGTTAATATCTAGCAAGTTTCGATCCCTGAGAGATTTAGCGGCCTCGCCGGTTGCCCAACTTTATTTATTAGGGTGCTTCACGGCTGTTATGATTTTCGGCAGTGTTGTACCTGTCTGGGTAATTAAATAGTTTTTCCAAATGATTGAGGAGGGTATTTATTATTATTATTGTGTGAAATATTCATTACTCTTATACCTGCATTATTTGTTTGCATGATAAGCAATACCTTAAAATATTTGTACGCCTAGAGCAGATCACAGTGGTACAACAATTGTATGTAAAAACTTTATATCCTGTGTTTCACAATTAAAAAATTGGATTGAATTGAATATCTGTTAATAACATGATGGGTCCAAAGTCGCCCATATCTCTGTATAAATGATTTTACTAATATTATAAAATCATGGATGTTGATGTTTGAATATTCGGATGAAACATGAAATAAATTAAATTGTTATAAAATATATAGAGAACCCAAAAAGATAAAATTCACGCTACTTTGTGGGCGAAACTAAGCAGCCCTGCTAGTTATAATCTAATGGTCTTATAATATTCCAAAACATTAATTTCCATGAAAGTTTATTGTTTATGCCCAATATTAAATCAGAAAAAGTTTTTCAACCTAGCTAAGCTGTCTCATAAGTTTTAATAAACCAATCATAATAATGTAGCTCTAATGAGTTTGACCTTACTTCAGTAAGGTCTTCAAAAGGGCATCCTGGCGAACAAACTATCGATTCTGTTGGCCTACCACAAGCTTTGTCTGTGAGTGCTCACCAGTGTATGGGTGACGTTTCGACGTAGGATTTACTTAGTCAACACTCACATATACCTACTCAAAACCAGAGACAGTGCCAGACAGAGCTTGTGGTAGGCCTACTGGTTGTCTTGGAGTTTATTTCAGAGAAATACCAGTTCAGTGTCTAATAAGGTGAGAACACATAAAGGGTGAAGAACATCGAGGTATTCGAATAAGTAGCTATTATAATAACTGCTACTTTTTAGGCCTTTTCTCCAGTTGGTACACATCGAGTGGAACATAACCATTGAATGACACGACATTCGACATCTTAAGTCGTTAAAGTTACGTTACGTAAGCATTATCATTGAATGACACGACATTCGACATCTTAAGGGGGTACGATTTCCATACAAACTTAATTTACACAACTATGGCCGAATAAAGTATTAATGTACACTGAAATTGCTGTAATAGGCTTTTACAGTGGTCCTTAATACCGGCCAGTTATATAAAGTTGGAGTGTCAGCCGTTGGTCGTGGCAGTCGGGGCTTCAGAAAAAAAACTAACAGACTTTTACGTCTATTTTGAAACAGTGATGTACAAAATTGACTCTATGCTAAAAGCTAGTACCCGTTAGAAAGAATGACGAAAAAATTACTTTTTTGGTTTTTTATTAATATTTCTGTTATCCTACAGTTTTTTCCAACTTTATATAACTGGCCGGCAATAAAGACCACTGTAAAATTCTATTACAGCTATTTCAGTGTACATTTATACTTTGTTTGCCCATAGTTGTGTAAATTCAGTTTGTATCGGAATCGAACAACCTTAAGTCGTTAACGTTACGTTACGTAAGTGGTCGTTACGTTACGTAAGTAGGTAAGTAGTTACGTTACGTGAGCGCCTATTCAGAAGCTTTTAAGATATTGTTTGAATAATAAATTCGGATGCTAATGGAGATATGCTATCATCTTCTGTTATTACTGAATAAACTTGCATTATGAGTAACATTAAGTTAGTAATAACTACATAGATATGAAACTTATTTTAAATCCTTACTTAGACTTTACTTAGCCGCCAGCAACAACGAACCGACAACACCCTCTGGTAAGTACCAACTGAGAGCGCTGGTGAGCTAGTGGTAGTGGCTCCGCCTTCCGATCCTAGCTAGAGCCTCTTCGAGGCGCACTTAAAATCCTTTCAACACACTTGGTTCGAAAAAAATTCAGTGATACTATAAGAAGAAGAAGTACCAACTGGGTCTCTCAGTGAGCCTGCCCCCAACCGGAACACAATACTTTTAGAACACACAACTAAAGGTCGCTGCATACATAACGACATAATACCTCGGACGGGACGTGAACAAGACAGATACGTGACTGATTCGTTCAAAACGGCCACGTTCCCGTCCCGTCGTTGTCTCCGTGACAATATAATTCTATATGAAACGATTTTTCCATAACTCTCCGTCCCGTCCCGTTTGTATAAAAGCCGTTACGTATGCAATGGCCTTTACCCACAATATCAACAATCGTCAGAAATCGGTTGACTGCTATGCACCGTTTTTCATTTAAATCAACATTTTTTTAATGTTATTAATACTGGGAAGTAAAATAAAAGTGTCGGAGTTTCACTTCTGTGTAGCTTATGATCGTATTTGGAACTCTCATGCTTAGCCGGCTTCCGCGTTTGCGGATCACTAAACTTTATTACATCCTTCGTTTAAGTTCGTTTAGTTAGCTGAATCGCAGGCTGAATCTAGCCTCTTTCCCAGTTACAAGGAATCCGAAGTAAAACACGAAAGCTTAACACACGGTTCCTCCTCTCGTAGAGAGTATTATATTCCTTGTGCCTGTGTGTGCATGGCAACATTGATTTTGTCTCTGTTTATTTTTATTTTTAGACGAAGAAGACGAACTTAAAAATAATAACTATTACTAACATATTTAATTTTTATGGATAAAAAAACCTGTTTGAAAATGTTCTATCATGGTTATAGAAGTATGAGTCTGAAGACATTCATGCACCATCAACGTCATCAGCCTGAAGGAGTCCACTGCTGAACATAATACTCGTATATTAATTATAAACTTACATAAAAAAAATTATTAACAATTTTTTTTCCCTGAATAAAATAATATAAAATTTCCCCTACACATTTTCAGGAAGAACGATTCTGAGTCTTTTCCGCCCATCGCTTCCCGCGATCTTAACATTGTCGTCGGTCCATCTGAAGGGTGGGCGACGTTTCGTCTTCCGAAGTCTTCTGTAGACGATTACTACATTCGAATACTTTTGTTTACTAAAACCAAGGCTATCTATGTCGATATCTGCCAGTGATGTCGGTTCTGTTGAAGTTTATAGGCAACATTAAGTACCAACAATAGCTACCTATGTTCAACTTTATTCTGATAATAATAAATAGCAATAAACTATCGAGTAAGAGTGAGACCGGATACAAATTGCCTAATAGAAACCGAACACATAACGAAAACAACCGAGGCATAAGTACTGGAACTTCTAACTGAACAGCGAAAGTCAATTTGGCCTGCAAACTTTTTCTCAGTCTCACCACATTTATTCCGACCCTTATCTTTGATTCTTTCTCCAATTTACTTACATTTTCTTAAAAATAAAAAATTAAAAAGCCTTTATTTCTAATAAGTTAAACACACGTTAAAACAAACTTCTCCACTTTCTTAATAACTAATTAATTATCAATAAACTTCTTACTAACTAATTTATAATTTATGTTTAACATATATTATAAGCCGCCTGAAGCTTTGGTCTCGCGATCGTAACGCACAACGCTGCGGTATACGGCTTGACGCAGCGTCACACGATTGCACTTCGCCGCTGACGCAAACTGCGACGGAACAAGAGACCATTCTAGACGTTTTCATAAGATTATGTGTCCGCCGCCGCATGCTGCATACCGCAGCATTGTGCGTTACGATTGCGAGACCAAAGCTTTAGCGGCGCGGCGTAGGCCTTTCTAACATTTTTAATAGCATGTCTTTTATATTGCTTAGAATTTATAATGCTGCTTGCACATCCTATAGAAACCATGTCAGAACACCTTTATAGAAACCATGACTCTAAATTATGAGGAGCCAGTGGGGTGATTGCGTATCTTTTTTTGCAATCAAAACTTAGTCGCATCTGTCATCTGTGTGTTTTGACATTCTGGGCGTCGATTGCAATAAAAAACTAATTTAAACAAAACTTATATTTGAAAAGGAACGATTGCAAACGGTTTTTAAAACTAGTATGGCAACATTTTCGAAAATCGATGGCAAAAAGATTATGTGACCCTATTCCTTGTCATCATTTATTTGTTAGTACATATCAAACTTTGGATTGCAAGAGAATTCATTCGCTCAGCTTCTTTTCCTTATAGTGTGCGTCTCAAAGAGGCTCCTTTCGTAGTCAGCTGATGCAGAAAGAATAAATAGGTCAAAATTTAAAACACTGAGTTTGGTCGCTACGGTAACAATTTTATTCAAAAGAGCAACATCAACGATTCACGACATTATAAATCTGTATTTTCAAAAACCAACTCTGTTTATTTTCATCGGGGATCCCGTACTTTTGTTACAGAAATAATATCACGTGGGTTCACTTTGAACCAGCATCAGCGTAAAGTTAGCTTTATTGGGTTCTGTTTAGATGCAATATGGCTCGGCTGTTAGTTTTGCAATCTTGACAAGTTCGAAGCGCACAGGGTGATGTATCTTGTGGAATTGATCTGCCACGTGCCCGTTTGTCCCAGAGATTTATACATAGTGTTCGTTTTTAGAGCTATTGAAGTGAGACTATGCATTTTGTATTGTATCTATAAGCACTTATTTGAATCTCTAGCATGCACCGTTTTCAGTTGGCGAAGAGATATCTAGCTCTTTGCTAGTAATTTAATTTAGAGAAACCATTTCTATAAGCAAATGCAGTGTTGAGTCCCTCACAATTTTTTTACGCAAATGTTTGTTATTTAGAGCTATAAGATTTTGAATTGTATCCGCGTTCAAACAACTACAAATTTGATAGCGATATTTGACAACGTTTTATTGATCGCTACCGCCAACGAACTAGGTGTGCGCAAGCCTTTACACTTCAGTCTTAGGCGATCAGTGAAACGCTGTCAAATGCCGCCGTCATATTTGACACCGTTTCACTGATCACCATCGCAGATCGCCTAGATACGCGCAAGGCTTTAATGTGAATACTAAAAGAAGGTGGCTTTATTCAGCTAAATAATTTTCACTAACAGCCACACTCAGAAAGCTTCATTAACTTAGTCCTAATGAGCGATTAACTAATTAGCATTAAATCTGTTAATTAGAGGTACATCCCAGAGACATAATTTAATGGTTCATTAGTTAATGACACTTTAAGGTATTCGTAGGGCGGAGCATCATCGATTCTCGGTCGATTCACTCGATCGATTGCAAATTGTACAGCAAACTTACTTCTAACTGTCAATGTCAAGTCAAATATTTTCATAATGTCAATGTCAAATAACATTCAGAAGGAATATTGTACAGTCTGGCAAGTATAACTTGGCGGGTCTGAAGCTAGCCGTTTGGCCAATCTTCCATCAGTCATTGGCCATTAACGATCGAACAGCTCACTTCAGACCCGCCAAGTTATACTTGCCGGACTGTATGTAATTCAAAAGTTCATTGAGGTTGTTGTTTTGTTTATTTTGGTTGTAGTCTATGTTCGCTGGGAAAATAATAAAGTTTTAAGTGGTTCGCCGGGAAAAAATAGTTAATTATTTCCGGGCTGGATTGTCCCATCCAAGATTGGTGGATGCAGATCACAATGGGATTGGATATAATTTAATTTAATTTTTTAGTTTTATTTATGTATCATCTTTGACATTTTAATTTGATTTTATTTGTGTGTTATTTTATTGTGTACCTACATTATGGATTTGTATAATCTGAAATAAATAAATTAATAATAAAAAATAACTAAAAAAGGCTAAAATACAATTAGAGGAAGTTAAGAAATCTAATCCTCAAAATATTTTTTTGTTAATATGTATGGTAAAATAGGTAGTACCTAATTTAAGATAGGTATTATATAAAACACCTTCCCACACTATTTCTGGTTTAAATTTGATTTTTTTCTGTAGTTTTTTTTACACATTGAATAATAAACATAACACACAATACAAAGCGAATCACAAAAATAAAGATATAACCTCAAACGAAATGACAAAATCAGTCATTAAATAGTTAAGTGATGGTTTTGCTATACTTAACTTTAATTGCCATTAGAGGGCGCTAATGAACCGTTAACTGACTCTGAGAGTGACTTTTTTCAAATCTACACTAAGGAACGACTTAAGTAGCCATTAACCAACTCTGAGTGTGGCGGTAAGAGACTTTGAATAGAACTAAACATGATTGTAAGTATATCAGAGTTGTCACTGTTGACCGCCCAATCCACCATACAACTAAGGAGGTAATCCACCATACAACCAAGGAGGTCGTCGTGTCAATAGGCCTAACACCTTAGCGTGCAAAGTCTCTGTACAAAGCAAAAGATCTTAATCTTCACCTTCAGGTCATCTCGCATTCACAAAGAGTTCTCAGCTCTATTGAAATGCAACCGTCGACTTTTCGTTTTATTAATGAATTTATTTTTAACAATTCAAACCTCAGTCGCGAGTCGCTTTTTCAATTAATTAACGTCCCTCAAAAGTATGAACAGTTAATGTAACAGTTATAGAGTTATAAAAGTGCCACTCCCATTCAAAATTAAATAATAAATTCCGGCGGGCATTCACACATCAGCGTCGTCTAGCCCCAAACTAAGCATAGCAATTCACGTGATCATAAATACTAAGGGTACATACGCACTATGCGGTTATCCGCAATGCGGCAGCCGCAGACTGAGCCGCACAGTGTGTATAGCAACCATCCAGGTGGCCGTCACTCGGGCCGCAACCGCAGCCCGAGCGACCGAAGCGGTCTGCGGGTAGCCGCATCGCAGTGCGCATAGAAATGAATCTTACGTACATAATTATGCTTGCGGTCAGACGGACGGCTAGCCGCATTGCGGGTAACCGCATAGTGCGTATGTAGCCTTAATGGGTAAAGCTTTGCGCACATTTATGCATTCTGCGGTTGTGATCAGTGAAACGCTGTCAAATATCGCTGTCATATATTTGACAGCGTTTCACTGATTGAAAATGGTATAATAAATAAATAAATAAATATTTATTTACGTAGACAATTCACACAATATTATCTAGCCCCAAACTAAGCAGAGCTAGAACTATGGGAACCAGATAGCTGATGTTATTACTGATATACTTTTTTTATAAATACATAGGTACCTACTTAGAATACTAAGTATAACACCAAGACAGAGAACAAACATCTGTGTTCACCACACAAATATTTGTTCTCGGTGGGGATCGAACCCACGACCGTAGACCGTACCCACGTAGAGCAGCAGAAGGTAGATTTACTACCAACTGAGCTGAAAGGCCAGTCAAAAAGCCCAAAGCCTTGCGCACATCTTTTTTTTTATACATTTAAGTTGACAAACAAGCATACGGCCCACCTGATGGGAAGCGGTAATCTAAGCGCTCTGCGGTGGAGATCAGTGAAACGCTGTGAAATATCGCTGTTATATTTGACAGCGTTTCACTGATCGTCAGCGCAAGACTGTTTAATAAATAAAAGTAACGGTCTGCAGATAGCTCAACTGTTACTCGTGTATTTTGTACATTTTGTAAATATTTATTTAATAATAATAACAAAAAATATTTTGTTCTTTCCACACACGAGCTTGCATGATGGGAACCATAATACTTTTTTTCTAAATACATATAACACTCAGACAGAGACCAAACATCTCTGTTCACCACACAAATATTTGTACTTCAGTGAGGATCGAAGACTCAAAACCAGAGCCAGAGACAGAGCCAGACAGATCTTATGGTCACAGATCGCTACTGAGTATGCCACACTAGACGACTAAACATGTATGTTTGGTCTTTATTTCATAGTGATACAGGTTCAACACTGCGGGCACAATAAAAGAATATCCTAGATTAAATGAATCATTCTACAGCATTATCTACGCCCGTTTTGGAGAGCTCAACAAAGCTCATTGCGATTTTCCATTTTGACTAACATTTATAATGGAATTGTTTTCTTTTCATGTGACTTTTATTTTCATTTTGATATTTTATTAATTAAGGCGAGTTTAAGTAGGGTTTGCTAATCGACCAATAAAAGCTGTGAACCTAACACAAAGAAACTTACAATAATTTACAAAATACACGAGAAATAGTTGATTTAGTGATAACTCAACTGATCCAAATTAGTGCCAAACGGAAGCGTCCACAAGACGCTGGCGGCATTGCTACGCTTAAAAGCAATGCTTAATAAAAGAAAACATAAATATCAATAAAAAATAATGATTAGCTTGCAAAATTTGAAAAAAACTACTGGCAAAAAATATTTTGATGGTCGATTCGAAATCCCTGAAACTTGACCTTATTTATCTATATCTGGGTTTCATACATTTTGATCGCATAATTAGATAGAACAGTGCAAAGTATAAATGCTAGATATTATTTTATACTTACCAGTATTCATGTTATAAAATCTTAAAGCAGTCTACTATTAATAAACTTTTGAAACCGATTTCATGGCAAAACTACTGAACCGATTTTGATGAAATTTCTATGGGACCAATCTCGAAGTTTTTCCTATCAATAATTATTTTTTTCAAATCGGCTGATAAACGACAAAGTTATGCGATAACAAAAATAAAATAAAAAACAACTTAATTGAGAACCCTTCTTATTTGTTGTTGTTTAAAAACAGTATGAAATTGATTAATTATTTCCACCGCAAAGTGTGCTTGCATACGGTCGACTGAATCCACTAAGCAACTGTGGAAATCTACGTTAATTGGTAATTTCCTTCCATTGTGTATTAAAAACTGAGTGTTGCTTAAATTATAACAGGCTTATTAGTAATACCTACTCTTGTAGTTGATGTGATGGTTAAATCACAATGTTCAGACATTTTAGGGGTCCGTATTGAAACCCAAAATACAGGGTAATTCATTATTAGCTGCAAATACTCAGGAATTAGGTTCAACAAATAAAATAAAAAATATTTATGAAATGATTTTTTTAAGTTTTGTTATGAAAATCCCGAGAAAATCGATAAAGGAATCATTGGCGCCTGACCTATTTTGACCTTTGATCCGCGCCCGCGCGCCGTGAGTGACACTCTGCGTTCAGTCACCGCCTGGGTGGGTCATCGTCCTGTTCTCCGTGGCAATCATTATGCAATAGCCGTAAAGAAATTAATAAAAATAAAATTTTGATACAAAAACTTGAAAAAAAAATTGATCAAATTTAAAAAAAATAATTTCATAAATATTTTTTATTCTATTTGTTGAACCTAATTCCTGAGTATTTGCAGTTAATAATGAATAACCCTGTATAAAAAAACCTGGCGTTCATAGAATGCACATAAAATGTTCAAGTAAAAACGATAGCAACAAGTAAAAACACCTCGATCTTGATAACAGCAACAGGTAATGCTTAAATATTCACAGTATAAGTTCTATATTCACTTAAAAAAAAACATATTTAAGGGAGGCATTTTAGTAGTCCCATGCAACAGACATGATTTTTTTGCTTTTTTTATAGATGGTATGGAACCCTTCTTGCGCGAGTCCAATACACCCTTGGCCAATTTTTTGTATTTTACTAATAGCTCTGTAAATAGAATTGAAACATAAGGTTAAGTTTAGTTTATACCAACATTTCAATGTGATTTAAGTGTTAAGTATTGTATTGTTTATAATTGTGCAAAATGGATAGAATTTATTTTGAAATAAATGGAAAAAAATATAGCGGTAAGTAATAGAAACTAAAAGAATATGTAGATCATTCTAAAGAACCTAAATTATGTTTTAGAACCGTTTACAACTAATAAAATAAATTACTTTTTGGCTTTTGAATGTTGAATATAAAATTTGACAACTTGACTCTCACCTTAGATAGTGGCCTGTCACTGCTTTTAGTCCTGAAGCAAGGAGGCCTTTGCCAGGGGGGCAATAAGGATCGCTTAATAATAATAATAAATTTGAATGCTTCTGAAAATCTTCAGGGTATCCTCAATTCCTATATACGAACTTACCTACTTGTAGCAAGAGATTTGCTTCTAGTCAAAAGTCGTGAAGCTTAAAAATATGGCCTACTTTTTTTCTATCAACTCATCAGCTGGTTCTGTTTAAACTTTCAGCTGGTAGTGAGCACTCGGCAGACACATCCTTGAACGAATACATACGCCGCCATGCGGATCTTCGCGGTACCAAGTACATGTGCCTTGAAGGAGGCTGCGGCGCCTGTGTTGTCAACGTGCGCGCTGTCAATCCCAGTTCACAGGAAATAACAGACTTCTCAGTAAATTCTGTAAGAATATGCTTTACTAGTGGCCGTCCGCGGCTTCGCTCGCTCCGTTCCTGTTACGCCCCGTTCCCGTTGCTTAAATCCGTTCTCCATTACAAAATGTTTTTTAAATTGTAGCCTATGTGTTAGTCTGATGTATAAGCTATGTTACTTATTGTAAAGTTTCATTAAAATCCATTCACTAGTTTTTACGTGAAAGAATAACAAACATCCATCCATCCATCCATACTTACAAACTTTCGCGTTTATAATATTAGTAGGATTTACAAAGAAACTTACCATCCTTCTTCTTCTTATCATGTCACTGGTTCTTTCAAACCAGTGTTATAGTGAAAGAGCTTCAAGTGCGCCTCAGAGAGGCTCTTATCGTGTATTAAATATCTTACTATTAATAGAAGTATTTACAAAATGTACGTAGTACGCAAAAATCAGTTGAGCTATTTGCAGACCGTTACAAACGATCTAGAGATAGCTCAACTGATGCAAATCAGTGCTCAACGGAAGCGTCCCCAAAGACACTGGCGGGTTTGCCCGCTGAATAGTAATGCTAATGCGCTGCGCCAGATACCTAACGAGCAATATGTATAAACAAGCTCGGATATTCAAGAAAAAAACAGAATACAGCTTCGATTGACCTCCATAAAAGTCAATAGGCGCAATTACAATTGTATTTCTTTATCTAGTACCTAAATAAAAAAGCAGCCAAGTGCGAGTCGGACTCGCCCATGAAGGGTTCCGTAGCATCAATAAGGTTCTTGTAGTTCGTCGAAAGGTAAATTGCGGTTTACGATTTATGACGTATAAAATAAACTACTGACTAGATCTCGTTCAAACCAAATATCGTTGAAAGTTTGCATAGTAATGTACAACATATTATATTTTTTTTAGTTTTATCTTTCTCTTATTTTAGAAGTTAGAGGGGGGGGGGACCAACTTTTTTCCACTTTGGAAGTGTCTCTCGCGCAAACTATTAAGTTTAGAAAAAAACGATATTAGAAACCTCAACATCATTTTTGAAGACCTATTCATAAATACCCCCCACACGTACGGGTTCGATGAAAAAAAATTTGTTGAGTTTCAGTTTTAAGTATGGGGACCCCCAAAGTTTATAGTTTTTTTTCTATTTTTGTGTAAAAATCTTAATGTGGTTCACATAATACATCTACTTGCCAAGTTTCATCAGTCTAGCTCTTACGGTTTCGGAGAAAAATGGCTGTGACATACGGACGGACAGACAGACAGATAGACAGACAGACAAACATACAGACATGACGATCGGTCGGTGGCAACACTGAAGTCAAGATGGGAAATAAATTCGTAATTCAGAAAAATAATTAATAAACGAAAAACGGGATATAATAATGCCGTATTTGCAACAGTGAACTAACTAATTATACAATTAATCATAACAGATGTGAATAACGGCAAAGTGCTACCGAAAATGAACACATTGATGTGACGCCAAGTGACGCTCATCACCGAATTCTCTGCAGCGGCAGCTTTACAACAATGTTTTATCTAAATGGATTCCAATACTAAGGATAATTAAACCATTTAACAACATACAAACAAAGTGGGATTATCGGCCCGCAGTCAAATGTAAGCATTCTAACCTGAAAAATTTATTGGACTGGTAAAACTTAGTGTTGTACTTCGCTGCCGAATAGACACCTACTACGTTGCCCAATAGACACCTGACCAACAGGGTAAGTCGACACAGGATTAACCATGGGCACACAAAATAGCCCCAGAGAAATATGTCAAATGACAATATGTGCAGGATGTAAACAAGAAATCCCTGGCAAACTTTTCCTGAAATGCTCTTGCTGCAAAGAGCTATATGACCTTGAGTGTGCAAATATTATTGTTGGACCACACCATTCCACAATAACAGAGGAGTACAGACACGCGTGGGTCTGTCCAGCCTGTCATAGCAAAGCTCGGAAAACTAACAATATGGATATGATTGTTGGCCCTTCAAGTAGAAATGCAACGGCCAATGAAGAAGTAGCCAACATAACTATAAGACGCAGACATCCTCTTCCAATTGATGACTCTTTTGATGACCAGCTTCAGGATGATCGAAGCATAATCGGGGATACGTTGAATGGTAGCAACCCATTCTTGGAATGCAGAGCTGACCCGCAACCAATTACATTAGAACAAATAAGCACCTTGCTTAATGAGAAACTAGAAAGAAACAACCAGCAATTGATTTCAGATATTAAATCTGTTATTCAATCAGAAATAAAAAATGCTATATCTGACCTCAGGATGGAACTTTACCAACAGACTGATGCCCTGACCTCTCAACAAAATCTGATAAGTAATGATATTCAACAACTAAATAAAAAAAATTGTCCAACTTGAAACGGAAAGTAAAAGACTACAGACTGAAATAAATACTGTACAAAAAAATTACTCCAGCATGGAAGCTACTGAGCACCCCCAGGACCACCTTAACTGTAAGAAGATAGTCCTTCATGGGCTGCCGGAGTACTATAATGAAACTGAATCTGACGCTCATGACTGTGTAATAAACATCTTTCATGATGTACTAAATGTAAACCTACTTGGGTATATTGAAGAACTGAACCGAATTGGAAAGTATGGTAAGAGCAGGCCTCTAGTCATTGAACTATTGAGCAAAAAAATGACTAGACATATACTTGAGCACAGGCAATATTTTCAAAACACAGGCCTATCAATAACCGAATACTTGAACCAAAATGAAATCAATAATCGAAGAGAGCTGAAAAAAGCTTTAATAAAAGCGAGAAATGGTGGACATCATGCAGTGATAAGGAACAGTAAAATTATCATCAATGGGAAGATGCATACTCAACCAAGAAATGAAGCTCCAGGAGCGATGAATAAATACCAGCTGTGTAAAGGGAACAATTCTTTACTATCTTCACCTCCCGAAGAACCTTCCCCTCTGGACTGCCCCCAGAGAATAAATTCAGAATCTGCCACCGAAAACACCATGAGTGTTACCCCCCGTATACCACCAGCTCGAAAAGCTAGAAATGCTTTTCAAAACCAAACTTTTCGAGACCAATATTAGCCTATTGGTACAAAACTGTCAGAGTGTTAAAAACAAAACTCATATTCTAGAAAGTTTATTACAAGAAAAACCGTATCACATTGTATGCCTCACTGAAACTTGGATTAAAGAAGAATGCAAGGACATGATCCAGTTCAATAACTATGAGTTTGGAGCTGCATACTACCGTCGTGAACACAGAGGAGGCGGCGTCGTGCTCCTACTGAGGAAGGGCATTGTATTCTGTGAAAAGACTGAATTTAGAGATTTATCCACCGAATGTGTTGTTGAATGTTGCGGTTTAAACATAGAACCTAGTATAATTTTGATACTTGTTTATCGGTCTGACCGAAATATTGAAACTTTTTTTGAGTTTATGGATAAGCTTATGGCCAAACTTAAAACTAAAAGTCAGAAACATATAATTATAGCTGGTGATTTTAATATAAATAAACGCTCTCAGCCCAAACATTACCAAAACTTCATTAATATAATGTTAGAATGTAATTTACGCCAAATAATAAAAACCCCAACGAGAGTAACAAAAACAACTTCAACATGCATAGACTTAATATTCACTAACAAACCAGGTGCTAAAGCCAATGTAGAAGATCTTGGTATCTCTGACCACAAAAGCCTAGTCTATAATTTTGAAATTCATCTTGTTGCCCAACATAAATTCATGTATTCTACTAAAAGATGCTTTAGCTCAAAAAATATAAATTCTTTTAAATCTGCATTACAAAATATAAATTGGGATATTAACATAAAAAAAGATCAAAATATAAATGAAAACTACAACATATTTGAAAACCAGTTAGTTGATTTATTAAATACACATATACCAAAAACTAAAATTAAACATAAAATAAACAGTTTAAAAAAGACATCCTGGCTCACGAAAGGAATAAAACAATCGTGTAAAAATAAAAGATTACTTAAAATCTTAGTTAATCAGAGTAACAATGATATACTCCGAAAATATTTTAGTTTTTATTCAAAAATACTGAGGCGATGCGTAAAAAAATCTAGAAGAAACAATTATTCAGGAATAATGGAAAACTCAAAAAATAAAACAAAAAGCATGTGGAAGATCATTAACCAAATAACAAAACCTACAAAGACACTTAAAAACGGTAGTAATATAAAGTTAAAAATACAGAATGAAACTGTTGACTCCCCTGAACTAGTAGCAACTAGCTTCTATGAATACTTTATATTAGTCGGTGATGCAAAACAACCGTCTTATCAGAGACCAATGAACCCCGTGCTGCAGCCACTGGGACGGCCCGTACTAGAGCCTGCAGTAAACTCAATGGTCTTAGAACCTGTAACTGAACGTGAGATCAATTCAATTATTGCTAAATCTCCAAGCAAATATAGTACGGGAACTGATGAAATACCTCCTATCTTAATTAAAGCTTGCCGAGAAGAACTAGTTCCCATACTAACACAACTAATAAATCAGTCTTTTGATGAGGGTACTTTCCCAGATAAATTGAAAATAGCTCAAATAAAACCAATTCTAAAAAGAGGAGGAAAGCCAGACGATCCTGGTCAATATAGACCTATAGCTCTTCTCCCAACAGTTTCTAAAATCTTTGAAAAACCCATGTCCATCCGCATTAATAAATTTCTCGAAAAATATCAGCTCCTTGACAAACACCAATACGGTTTTCGAGAAAGACGTTCAACTACCCTTGCAGTTTACCACTATATCCAAGAAATATTGAGCTACATTCGAGATAATCACTACGCAGTTGGTCTGTTATTGGATATGTCCAAAGCATATGATAGAGTTCTACACAATATATTACTAACTAAACTTAATGGAATAGGGATACGCGGCCAAGCGCATAAATGGCTACAATCTTATTTAGCAGATAGGAAACAATATGTACAAATTGAAAACTTTAATAACACCACGTTTGAACTTCAACAAATAAAATCAGAGACTCTTATTTCTAACTGTTCTATTCCTCAAGGCAGCGTGCTAGGATGTGTACTATTTATAGTCTACATAAACGACCTACCGAAAACGCTGAACCCCATGTGTGTCTTATTCGCTGATGATAAATCGATATTATTTAAATATCCAAATAATCAAGACATAAATGATGAAATTGGAGATACAATTAAAACTGTTAGTAAATGGCTACAAGATCACAACTTAGAAGTTAACACAAAGAAAACAAAATTTATTCAATTTAGACCATATCAAAAAATTATTTTAAATCTTAGTGCAATCAAAAGTAAATTTAACATTGAAGAAGTAAAAGAATTTAAATTGCTAGGAATATCAATAGATACACACTTAAACTGGAAAGACCATGTTGCAAAAATAAAATCTAAGCTATCACAATTTATATATCCTCTGGGTATACTTAAAACAAATACACACTACGATACCGCTCTATCTGCATACTATGCTTATGCTCACTCTTGGCTAAAATACGGCATCATATTATGGGGACATAGTACTGATGCACATGATCTTTTCATTCTGCAAAAAAAACGTTTGCGCATATTAGTTAATATTCACCAACCCGAAAGTTGTAGATCTTACTTTGTCCAAAAAAATATCCTTACTCTCCCCTCCATATATATATTAGAAATTGCTCAATTTGTAAGAAAACATATAAACTATTTTGAATTCAATAAAAACCCTCGCCGGAAAAACAAGCTTGTCCTCCCTGCACCCAAATGAGAAATGTATAAAAACAGTCCCTACTATAGATCAATAGTAATATTTAATAAAATCCCAGATAAAATTAAAAACGAAGCTGAAAATAGCACTTTTAAAAGAAAATTTAAAAAACTGCTCATCAATAAATCATACTACAGCATTAAGGAATTTATGGAAGACGAGATTTAAAAACTACACCTTACCTACCTCTAAATATTACCAAGCCGTCCAAGTCAAATAGTCATACATAGATTTAAGATTTTATTGTTAAGCTAGATTCTCTACAGAAGTTTGTTACCTAGATTTACATAATTTAATTTAATTTCGCCGTAAGGCCATTGTAATGCCCCAGCGGGGCTCATGTTCTGGACGTTATTACCCCCTAAGACCTATAATACACATGAAACAATGAATAAATGAATATGAATACGAATCTATAAGGGTTCTGTTTTTGCCATTTGGCTACGGAACCCTAAAAATAACGTACACTTGTTGCTATATCAAAATTATAATGATTTCAGTGTCTGGTTTCTATTTTGTCATGCGATGGGTGGAAAATTACAACAATCGAAGGGATAGGAAACAGGAAAGATGGCTACAATATTATACAAAAGCGATTGAACCACTATTTCGGTTCACAATGCGGATATTGCAGTCCGGGATTTGTTATGAGTATGTACAGGTACGATATCAATGATATCTTTTTATTTCAGGTATAGAAATCATCATAAAAGCCACTGCTGGACAAAGGCCTCCCCCACTACATTTTACATGGAGAAAGATTATGCCCTCTCCATCCACCAATATCTCGCGATAGAAATACCTTTTTATTATACCTAACTTAGTTAGGTGGTTGCTGTGGAATATCTACATATATCCATATTTAAAAGAATGAATTTAAGTCCTATTTATATTTTAGCCTCGTGAAAAGCAGCAGTGACCATCTAACCCAAGAAGAAGTAGAAAGATCATTTGGCAGTAATTTATGCCGCTGCACAGGCTATCGGCCTATACTGGAAGCCTTCAAATCCCTCACAAAAAACTCTAGTGAGAGCATCCTGAAGAAAATCAAGGATATTGAGGATATCAATGATGCTGTTTGCTCAAAGACAGGAACAAAGAGTGGTGGTTCTTGCAGAGAGGCTTGCAAGGATTGGTGTATGGTTGACGTAAAAGGAATACGCAATCCTAAGAAAATACCTCTATGCGACGGCAGGCTATGGCATGCAGTGTATAATGTGAACGCAATATTTGATGTGTTGAAAGAATATGATGGCGATTCTTATATGCTAGTAGCTGGTAACACTGCTAAAGGTAACAAAAATCTGAAAAAAAACTTTTTCACATAGCGCTATCATACTACTAAATAATAAACCTTGCACTATGTGCACCGTGTGAAATTAAATGATAGAAATTTACATTACACAAAAAACAAACCCTTGGCCCGTCAGATGACTGTCATAATAGGGGTCATTTTTCTGCGATTAGTACCTACCTACAAAAAACAATGAAAAAGGTAGGACTACTACCGACTAATTTGTAAGGCCAGTTGAAATCTAGATTACTACTTAGATGTTTGGAAACTGTTCCAAAAATATAATCTTAAAATGATTTTATTCCTTGCAGGAGCACGGCCGACAATATACCCGAAGCTATTAATTGACATAAGCAACGTGCCTGAGCTGACCACATATTATTTAGATGTTAATTTAGTTCTCGGAGGCAATATTTCCCTAACAGATACCATGAACATATTCCACGAGTTGTCGAGGATCAATGAGGACTTTTGGTATTTGAAGATATTTTACGACCATCTTCAAAAAGTAGCACATATTCCCGTGCGCAATGTAAGCCTTACCTTTTTAATCATTGATTCAATTAGGAAAATATTAAAACGGGAAAACATTAGAAGGTATTAAAACATGATGAAAATCTGCGGAAAAGAACTGAAAGTGATTGTAAAAATATTTTTTATTTCTTGCAGATTGGAACCTTGGCCGGCAACTTGGTCCTAAAGAATCGACATCCAGATTTTCAATCGGATATTTTTATACTGTTCGAATGCGTCGGAGCGATAGTCAGATTGGGTAATATTGCTTTCAATATCCATAATGTTTTATTCTCCGAGATTTCTCATGCTATTTTCTGATTTTATTTCAGTCGGTATAAATTTGGAAGTTTCGGAAATAAGTCTCGTCGATTTCTTACACACGGACTTGATGGGCCGAGTAATAACGCAAATTAAATTACCCCCTTTATCACGACGTCATAAGATGGTCACGTACAAGGTATGAAAAACATTACACAAAATGGTGACGTAGTCGTACAATTTCAGCCAGATTGCTTTCATTGGCTTACTGAGTTTGTAATAATGATTAAAAACATTTCAGGTAACGCCAAGAGCGCAAAACGCTCACGCAGAGGTTAACTCCGCGTTTTTATTGAAATTCGATGACCGCAATGATTTTGTACAAGAGGCATCAATTGTTTACGGAGGAATAAATCCATCGTTTACTCACGCATACAAAACGGAGAAATACTTGGTTGGAAAACACTTATTTAATAATAACACACTGCAAGCTGCACTATATTGTTTAGAAAAAGAAATTTACCCTGATGTAAATCTACCTGATCCATCACCTTATTTCAGGAAGAAGTTGGCATTAAGCCTCTTTTACAAGGTACTTATTATCCGAAGTGATTCTCCAGCGACAACTATTCAAACAATAATTAAACTTTTTAATTTCTTATTTTAGTGTGTGATAAAACTTTGTCCAAAGGATATTTTAAATCCTTTTTATGCATCTGGGTGTACCTTAGATGACAAACCAGAAGTTAGTAGTAGCTATCAAGAATATGAAACAAATAAGGCTGATTTTCCAATAACTCAGCCGCTTTTGAAAAAGGAAGGACTGATTCAATGTGCTGGAGAAGCCATATACAGTGATGATATGCCAACTATCAAAGATGAAGTGTTTGCTTCTCTTGTTTTCGCGAGGGTAACCAACGGTGATATTGAATCCATTGATAGCTCTATAGCTCTGGTAAGTAGACAATATTACGTATAAACAAAGAGCAACTGCGCATGCGGGCAGCTTTTTTGCATACAAACAATTATTTTGTTGACTAGGTATTATGCCTTTGGACTTATATATTTTTTGTTTGTTAGAAATTAGAAGGAGTTCTGGCTGTTCTGACTGCAGCTGATATACCAGGCGTAAATAGTATCATACGAAGTGATTTCTTGTTGTTTTATGAGAATGAAGAACTGTTGGCAAGTGAAAAAGTCACTTACTACAACCAACCAGTAGCTATAGTTGTGGCAAATACTCAAATTTTAGCAGATCAATCAAGCCATTTAGTAAATGTGAAGTATAAAAGTGTAGCCAAAACTCCAGCGGTTTTCACTATTGAAGACGCTATTCATGCTCCAAAATCAGAAAATAGACTAATACAGTATACTGGAATTACGCCAACCGATAGAGGGATAAACACACAGAAAGTAATAAAAGGAAAGTTTATTAGTCCTCGTCAATATCATTTTATGATGGAGCTGCATACATCAGTAACTAAACCTGTTGATGACTCGCTTGAAGTTTATGCTTCCACTCAGTGGTTGGATATGACTCAAGCTTCGATTGCTCAGCTTTTGAACATGCCTGAAAACACGTAAGTTTATATTTATTGTTATAATCAAAATTATTATAGTAGCAAAATAATATTGGTAGTTAAATTTCAATATTGGTCATTCCATTTTCAGAGTGATAGTAAAAAACCGAAGATGTGGGGGTGGATTTGGCAGTAAGATAGCGAGGTGTGGATTTACTATTTGCGCTACTGCTTTAGTTGCAAAGTTAATGAATGTTCCTTGTAGAATGTCTATGAACTTGAGAGATATAATGCGTGCTACAGGAAAGAGACCTAATACGAGACTCGATTATGAGGTGTGTAGCTGTAGTAATAGTGCAGTAATAGTGAGTAAAAGTAAAAACTTTATGAATATTTAATATTAAATATATTCATTTTGTTTTGAGGTAGGCGTTGACAACCGGGGTGAGATTCAGTATATGGATGCTGTGTTTTACGTGAACGATGGTATTTCTCAAAACGAAAATGAAAACGCATACTCCACCAGCTCATTAATGAATTGCTATGATAGTCGGCGCTGGAAAGTGGATTCGTTTGGAGCAATAACTGATGCTCCGTGCAACGCGTTTATGAGAGCACCAGGTAATTCTCTAGATTTTCTCAGGTGAAAATCTGAATGTTTTGGACATTATAAATTTTTTTAGTCACTACGATCATAAAACATGGTAAATTGTACTTTTTTTAGGTGGTTTTGAAGGAATATCAGGCATCGAACATATCATGGAGCATATAGCAGCAGAATTAAACTTGGATCCAATAGAAGTACGTATGGTCAATTACCGTCAGGATGACAACGATTTACCAGTGTTGATACCCACATTTTTGGAAAAAGTGGATTATAAAGAACGCCAAGAACATATAAAAAAGTTTAATGAACACAACCGTTGGAAAAAACGTGGAATGCGCCTTGCAAATATGGCATTTCCTACAGCATATATAGGAAATTATGGGGCTCTAGTGTCAGTTTACCACGGAGATGGAAGCGTTGTCGTCAACATTGGCGGTATTGAAATTGGTCAAGGTATAAATACTCGCGTAGCTCAGGCTGCTGCAAATGAATTACGCATACCAGTTGATAAAGTGGCAGTGTTGCCTGCAATTAACTTTGCCACACCAAATAACTTTAGCACAGCATCCAGTATTACTTCTGAGTGTTGTATGTATGCCGTCATTCGAAGCTGTGATCAGATCAATGCCAGACTAGCTCCTGTTAGAGCAGCAATGCCATTAGCGACGTGGAAAGAAGTGGTCTTTGAAGCTGATCGACGGGGGATATTACTACAAGCTAATTATCAGACCAGTGAAAATGATCCTCGCTTGGTTGACTATTCGATATTTGGCATTGCTGCTGTGGAGGTGGAGATAGATGTGCTTACTGGGGTCAAATGGATTGTAAGAGCTGATGTTCTTGAAGATGTTGGGAGAAGCGTCAACCCAGCTTTAGATCTAGGCCAGGTAAATAAGCAGTTTAAAAAATGGGTTTTTGTTTTTTTTTTGCGTATCTTAAGGTATCGCCGTTTTTACAGGTTGAAGGCTCCTTTGTTCAAGCGTTATCAGGATGGATAATGGAAGACACAATCTACAACGAGAAAACAGGAGAAATTTATACTGATCGGACATGGAACTATAATATTATAGGAGCTAGAGATATACCTCAAGATTTCCGCGTATATTTCAGAAAGAAAGCAGTAAACCCTGTTGGTATTTTGGGTTCTAAATGTAAGATGAACAAATCGTCGTTGTGGTGCGAGAAGTAACTAAGTGCAAAAAGCTAGTCTCGAGATAATCGCGTTTTAAAGTTTTTTTGTTCTTAAAATTAGTGTAACTTATCAACACTTATAGTTACAAAAGAGGTTTCTTCATATAAAATATAGATAATTTTACCTTACACACTAACTTTCAACAAATTAATGTAAGTAATTATATGGTTACTGAGATACATAACAAAAAGTAAGTTAATTAATTCTGCCATACACATTAACGTAATACCTTGATTAAATATTACTTAATTATGATCTGTTGATGACTCTTACCGACAGCAGAATTTCATTTCATTCAATAGCTTTTTATCTGCAAGAAATCACTAAGTGACTTTAGTGAGCAGTGCAACCCCAAGACTTGAAGAATATTGTGAGTAAAGTGATTGAATTAAACTACTTAAGAACCCTTAGGTGATTTTTGTAGACAGATTTTTGCCTCTACGGGTAGTTATGCACTTCTGACATTCTTGTATTATCTAAAATTGTAGTAAAATCTACTCTTTTACATTCTGAGAAGGTACATAATGGGTTTCAAAACACTTTGGCATCAATAACTCATTTTGGCAAAAAATGTCACTTTAGTGACTTCTCGCACCACAACGACGAAATATTCGTGATATAGATTATTTTCATACTCATTTCACAAAATAATGTAAAAAAAATTACAGCGGTAGGAGAACCTCCGATTTGCCTAGGTCATGTCATTGTGGACTCATTGAGAGTAGCTGTGCAGGCTTCGAGGCATGACAGTGGCTATGAAACCTCCGGTTTTCTGGATATTTGTAAGTTTTTTCAGTGTTATTATGAGCGGGTAATTTTTAGCCCCAGGTAAACTGAACAGTTTACTCGGAACTGGAAAGCTTATTCCGTTCATCAGTAGTACAAAAAAAACCGTTGTTTTTCCAGGTGTTCCTGTTACCAACGAGAACGTTGTGAGAGCAGCCGACGTAAAAACAGAGGAATATTTGTTAACATGATTTCACCGATTTCATGAATGACCGAACAAGACAATGTAAACAGTGAATTTAGAAGAAAAGGCGCTTGACAGAGCCTGAAAACACAAAGTTGTGCTATTTCATTAGTTGGTAATAAGTGTTTATGTATGTAGTAGAAAAGGGACACTCTTTGTGTGTCGTAAATCCATTGGTTGTAGGTACTCGGTTTTATTTGATTATAGCCGGCCACGGCGCCGTCGAGACATAACTAACTTTACGGCTTTACTTAAGGGTTCAGGATAGTCAATAATGGTCAAATACTTGTGGAAATTTTTAAACAGCGCTATGCTCCAATCCAAACTAAACAAACCTTGAATTATCACATGACTTATCGACAATGTAACCTTCAGTTACGAGTTGGAATTTGGCTTGATTTCACCGATGACTCGCCCAAACAAATATTAGATTTTTATAGCAATACTTAGGCCCGTATTCCGAAACAGTGCTTAAGTCTGAGTCGAGCCTCAAGAACAGATTTTTGACACTTTTCAATGGAGAACTGTCATAAAATCTATGCTTGAGGCTCGACTCAGACTCAAGCGCTGTTTCGGAATACGGGCCTTAGATTTAAACAACTGTCAAAAATTGATTTGCCAGGCACAGAACAATGTCCATCGCACAAATGTTTGTTCTTTGTGTTTGTTCTTGGTCCGATCCCCACCAATGCAGATCTACTACCAACTGAGGAGGGAAGTATATCAATCGGTCTAGTTCTGAAGCTGCACCTGCAGAATATAATGATACAATTTAGGTAAAATAAAGTAAAAAACTGGCATTTTATTACATTTAGGGCGAGGTCGTAAGCACCACGACAGAGTGCATAATTACAGTTTTGAACTTTATTTCGACGATATTAAAATTTCACATGGTTTGCTCGTCTGAAAGTTCTAACCAACGGTCCACCCCGTGGTTTCACCATCAAACGCCTCTAGCTGTAATTTTTAAAAGTCGAAAATGTATTCGCAAGTTGCTATTAAATTCATCGAAGTTATTAGTCTATATTCAAAATTCATAAATGAAAGTTCCCAAGCTCGTGATGAAAAGTTGAATATGCCTCGTACTATTCTCGGGGGTGGGTTAATTTTAATAAGGCTGAGTTTTGTTATCAGTAAAGTCAACTTTATGCTGCATATTTTTCCAAGCCCCGCAGTATTCTTGCTTATACACTTTTTTATTGAGACTACCATTTTACTGCATGTATGTAATAATACCTCTTATTAACTTTTTTTTATACTGTTGATAAAGTAAACGAGCATACGCTCATTCATTTCGATCTCGACTCGTCATATTTGTTATGGTAGTGTACACAACCCTTTAAAATTTTATAAATAAATTACTTAGTTACTGACCCATATTTATCAGTTAGTTGTTTTTTCGCTTCACCTTAGTTTAGAATGATGTTAAACGCCATCTAGACTTTAACAGCTGAATCACTTCTCACAGTACCTTATTAGATCCGCTTATTACTGCTAATCTGCTGATTAGTTCCTTCAAAACAAATGAGCGACAGCAGCGCACGCGCCTTAAAAATTGTCGAAGGTACTCTTGCCACCCCTTCTTTTAAGATTAAGTGCATTCGAAAAAAACACTCCTTCCCTTCTTTTGCTCCGAACGCATGTCGTCACTTACCTACCTAACTAATTAATTAACATACTCTTTCAATTCCCAGATCGTCTCATTTTACAAATGTGGTAGAGATTCAAGAAGCAACCACATGTTTTTACTCGGAAATGTCATCAGGACCAAGCTCAAAATGTTTCATTATAAGGGTTTGAGGCTAAATTGGATGTGGTCTTTCATAACGTCGCACAATAAATTCTTGATTTAATTTGTTTGATTTAATATATCAAGGTGGGAAACAAGGGCGCGAAGTGTCATTTTACATCAAACCTTGCGGGTGCGGCTCACCCCAGCCAACGTAGCGGAAAATAGCCTCGCTCGCCGCGATACCTCCCCGTCATTACATCTCAGGTAGGTACGATTATTCTCCCCGTCGCAGATGTTTCATAAAAAAAAATCTTTTTGCGGAATAGTACAGTGAAACATTGGCCGGCGAAAGCTCTACAAACAGATCTGCTAGTTATCTGGTTGCATTCTTAGAAAAACGTAATACTTAGGTAGGAACCTCATTATTTTCCTCTTCAGGCTTATTTTCATAAGTAGACTTTGTAAAAAATATAATTCAAAGAAAAAATATAATAACGCACATACTTTTTTAAGATGGCATTACGTTTTGAAAGGAAACAAGAAATGTGTTTTCATTCCATCAGAGGAATGACACTAAAACTTTAATTTAGGAGATGGATGGACGGCGAACCAGTTTCGTAGTTTATGATCTATATACGTTTCCATCATCTTTCTAACAAGCGTCATAACATTCGTGTCCCCGTGGTGTAGTTTCGCATTTCTCCTGAATTTATCGCCGAGAAAAGCCCGGTGTCCACTGAAGCAGACCAAAGTTTGCACTCACATTGAATTTTCAAAAGGAGAGACAATATAGACGAAACCGAAGCTCGTTACCATCTGTTTTGTTGTGTTTTTTCAAGTCGGAGACGAGTTAAAACAACATATATTTATAAATTATATTACTTATCTACAGAGAACGTGTTGTTAGCTCTCGTTAGAGCGCATCGTGCTAAAATTTGAGATTTTTTGAATTTTTTGAATTTTTTGAGATTTATAGATTTTTACAATTTACCTAAGTCTAGTAATAGACTAGACTTAGGTAAATTGTGGCAAAGTGTGTGATTGTTGTGTGATGATTTCCGTGATGTCCTGATGTTTTGTCACCAATAGTGCAGTAAAATAAAATGATCTTTTTTAAGTTTTTGTGGCTAACAGTCTTTAGGCCTTAGGTGCGAGGCGTAACGAGCTTCCGTCTGGGCTGACGCCTGTGACGTAACAATAATTCATTCGGGATGCCTGTCAACAATTCCACGAGTGTAAACCGTGTAAAGTCCTACGTATAAAGGTTCTGTTGAGCACAGCCGTGAACTCGCTCATGATCAAACGAGACTTGAGGGAGAAAATCCTTCGCGAGGGGTGTCAGAATCTAAAACCACCTTTTACTCAAAAAAAAATCAAAGCTCCATTGTTGGCGAAAAATCTTGCCGTGCAGAACAATAAAATACAACCATGGTAAAGCTTTGCGCCTATCTAAGTGTTCTGCAGTGTCGATCAGTGAAACGCTCTCAAATATAGCTGTCATGTTTGACGGCGCTTCACTGTTCGCCATATAGAATGCTTAGATATGTGCAGTGCAAGATTAAAAGAAGAAGTTGGAAATTACAATAATTAATTCGTGATCATTTCCCAATCTAAATATTGTAATTTTCATGTTGCTAATTCACCTGTTGCAGCTAGAAATAGGAATAATATTCATTCATATTCGACCACACTGGCACAAAACGTGCAGTCACTCCAATTTCAAAAGGTTTTTATATCGTTTAAAAACCACTAGACTGGGCTTACTCCAAATTGATCCTATCCATTTTTAAAGGCATACGATTGAACCAAACAATGAACTGATTTTTCCATCCTACCTAACCTGGCTGACGGCACATCAGGTAAAGTTCACATTTCAGTTCCCAGTCGGCCTCGGCACTAAATAGTTAGATTGGATTTTCGTATTGATCTGCCACAAGCTTTTCCAGCTTTGAGGCAGACTAGTCGAGCTTAAATTATACCGTATACCAGACCAGGTTAATTTTTCATTGTGCTCAAACGGGGCAAGGTTTATGTTATAAATTAGATCACATTGCGAAATGAGATGCTCAATGCTATTAGATTTGGATGGTTAGACATTATCAAAAGGAAGGTTATGAGCCTGTTTATTTACAAAAGCAAAAAGTTTTGCGTAATATTTATACCGTAGTTGTTATAAACAAAACAGCGCAGCAGCAACTTTTATTTATACAGGACGCTGTTCGTGCCTTGGAAATGGTTTTACGCTGGCCCAATACAAGCTCTATCCTCTAAGCTAGTTATAGTCTACTAAAGTAAGCTAAACTGAGCCAAAATTCAGGCTTGAAGTTTGGAAAAACATACCACGAGATCACACGGTCCGTGTTTCCCAGAGCTAATCCACCCAATCTAGCTAGAGAATTGCGAATAGTTTAAGCTTGTTATGATCCAGTGTGGGTTAGGATATGAATAAAATATTCCGATGTTTATACTAAGATGATGTTTTATACTTTGGCCAACTCAATTTATGTTATTTGCATAGTTTTTCATTTCTAGTTATTGTTTAATCATTATTGATGGTGGCGTTGATACACTTTTTCTCTCTGTTGGTCTGGTGCCGCCTTCTGCGCCGTAGGTCGTGTGTTCGATCCCCACCGAGAAAAAATCTTTGTGTGCAGAACGCAGGAGTTTGTTCTCTGCCAGGATGTTTTATTGTATTTTAAGGTACGTATTAAGATAAAGTATCATAATCAGCTATCAAGTTTCCACAGTACCAGCTCTGCTTAATTTGGGTCTAGATAGTGTACAGTGGATAGTCCGCAATATTTACTTTTTATTAAATTTATTTTATTTGCTTCCGTATTATTCCTCATAGCTTTTATTCCTTGTTAAAGTCTAATAAAGGGTTTACTTGTTTGCAACTTCTATTTCTATTCCTAATCAAATCCATACCAAGTCTTTGAAAACGGGAAAATAATATAGATATTGCCTCAACAAAAGTCTTTACCCTGAGAAATGTTAGGTTGTTTAATAAAAGCTTTCTAAACTGACAGAAAATACAGATAGCAGCAGCGCCGCCGTCGTTCGGGCGACGGAATAATAAATTCTCAGCTAATATCGTAGAGTAGTAGAGCCAGGTGGCCAGGTGAGGCTTCGGCGCCCTCACCATATTATTGTCAGCCACATCTTAGCGCCACAATATGCATCCTCACCATTCACTAAAGTTTTAATTGCTCTGCCCAACCCCCAGTTTCTCCCCGTTATAGACCGTGATAAATAAAGAAAATCCCTCTTAGCCTAGGCCGTTCATTCTGATGTAGCCTGCCGCCGCGGCCCGTAATTTTTAGGTCAATCGTGTCATTATTTATGAACCCGTAAATTACTGCTCTGTCACTAAACGGAAATTAAATGGGTTCAATATATTTTCATATCATTTCTTCGTAATGCATTTATTAAAAACCAGCTAATAAATAATTATTGGGCATTCCTATAAAATAGGAAGACTCGCTCGTTTATTCAAAAGTATAAACGGTCATGAACGTTATTTATTGCTCGGTGTAATTCTAGCTGAGTGAATCGCTATGAGATTTTTATGATTTATATAATTTTATACAGCGTAAAAAAATTAAGTCAGATATAAATTTAAATAAAGTCAGTAGAGTATTTTGTTCTAAAGCTTTCAGCACATTTTGATCACCTGCGATGGCATTAAGTGTATTTAACGCTGTCAAATATCGCACTGTTGAAGTTGGCGGCAGTGTGAGCAAAACCCTATGTTGAAACTGATTGCCATCGCCAGGTCGCCTAGATGTCGCAAGGCTTAAGACCTAAAAGGGTGTGTGTGCACAGTACTATATCTTTCTATCCCGAAAGCCAAAGTTCGATTAATATTAGGTCCTTGCTGACCATATTATTGTGTGCACAAGTCAAGATGAATGCTCGTAGGTACTACCTAAGATTTTTTTGTTAATTGTTCAAAACTGTCGCGTTAAACGACAAATCTTATTTTGAGATAAAATTCAGAATTTCACTTAGTTTCTTAATATAATTTTATTATAAGTAATTTCATGTAGTTAAATATTTAAAACACAAGTGGTTCCACATTTATAAAAATTACAAACAAAAATTCATCGCACCAATGTTTCTTTATGTTGGCCTCTCACCCCGTGATAACAACTTTTATCCACATAAATTATATCAAGGAATCTCGTTGTCAAGTTATATTTCTGCTGTCTTGGCGAAAAAATGAAAATACGCGGTACAATTTTTCACGGTTGCAGCTAGCTTTTAATACTGAAAAATTAGAGTGTTGCGGCAAAGATATTAATGCATTCTTCGGAGGCTTGCAGCTGGCTGATTACGTAACTTCCTGCCATAAGCAATTTGTTTTTATTTTTGTTGGGGTTTACGCGCAGCATTTTTGTGGAGTAAGTAACTTGTGAAGGAGAATTTTTATGATTTGTATTTCTATATTATTATCACGTTATTATAATTTCCACTTATTAATGAACTTCTTACAATTATTCATATTATCTATGTTCATATGTAAAGGAAAGATTGGTGGGAGACCGCTTACCAGATGAGTAGAAGATTTTAGGGAGACCTTTGCCAAGCAGTGGGACAATGTAGGTTAAACAAAACAAAATTTAACATTTGCCGGAAGTCAGGTCCTCTTTACTTAAAATGTTACGCCTTATCTCCACGTTAAGTCCTAAAATTAACTACTTTTCATTAAGTTTGGTTCAAAAAAATAATGGTTCCAGTATTTTAAAAGAGATTGCAAGTCGTAAAATATAAAGCGGATTTTAATAGCCCAATACTGCGAGGATAATCTACCATAAATCTCACAAAGGCAAGGGTTGGAAACTACCTTCCCGTTAACATTTTTATCTCTGCCCTTGGCCTTTTGGAGACATCATGTTTCGCACCCGATACATTTCTGTTTTATTTTATCATGGATTTTATTGGAGCGTTTATTGATTTCAATTATCTCAGCTCGAGGTACTGCTTTTAAACCACTGGATGGAGTGGCATAATCAATAAAGGTAATTCAGAAGAGTTTGATCCATTGCTTCTGCTTTATTATTGCGTTAATGTATACATGTGCCTTCAAAAGGTTTCATCTTCTAGAGTAATCTAAATTGACGTATAAGGGTGGAAATCAGAATTTTTGCATTTATATCATCAATGTCAAACCAGTTAACCTCGGCAGGAGGCTGCAAAATGATTATGCTAATACACCAGACAGCCAATTGCTTCTACGTTGGTTCCGCCCGCGCCGTGTAATTAAACTTCATCAGGCATTCGCGTCGCGTCTTTAACTCGCTGTATATTGCTTTGCCTGTAAACCACTACTTAGCTCAGCTCCATGTTGTCTCCACTATTACCCCTCTGAGTTCCCAGTTCTTGACCAGCGCGGGGGACGAAGAGATCACAAATACAATGGTCACTATCTGCTAGCGGTAGCAGCTACGCTGGTCTAACTACTGTCATAAATTCTGCAATGGCGAAGCGGTTGGGAGTTTTTCGTGGCAAGTCTTTAGAGAACACTCAAAGGGAGAGGTTCGAGTGAAGATTTCTTGTGTGAATTAAGCTAGCATTTCTCGTGTGCGATTTTGCCTGGTAGTGTGTTAATGTTAATGCATTGGTAATGGTATGAGCTCACGGTAACTCGTGTTAGCAGCTGGAGCTCGTGTTCTCGTGTATCATTAGCCTTAGAAGCTTGTTTGAGCTTTTTGCTTTGATAGATATGTACATCGTTCATACAAAACGAGCTACAAAATATCGAATATGTATACCTACTCTTAGGAAGAAAAAACTTTTCAATTTATTTCAATTTAAATTTCAGTTTCCTTGAATAATATCAGAATTTGGAGATAAGTCCGTTATTTTTTTGATAATATATTTATAGTGCTTATATTTAAATACCAAAAACTTAAATCACTGATTTACTAGCATCTTAAGATGGTCGGAATTAAAATAGCTGCAAGACAGTGCTCAGTCTTCTGATTCTACAAAAAGTAATGTGACCAAATGAATGAAGTACATACATTTTGCAGTTACTAGCAATTGCTGAGAAAAAACATAGAATACTCCATTAGGTATTTTCCACCTTTCTGTAAGAAAAGTCTAAAATGAGGCGTCTAGGAATACTTTTCTGAAGACAACCGGTTTCATAATGAGACGCAGGCCAGCAAATTGCCGGCACAGCTCTCCGCCGGCTCTTGGGAAATTAAAACTGCTTATTTAGAGACACACCTCATGTCAGAAAGTGTGCCATATAGCGCTAGACTTATTAGATTACAAAAGGAATTATTTGATAACATAATTTATTATAACACAACCCACCCCATATCTGGGCTAAGTAATTTGTAAGAATAAGTACCTACTTAATTTACTGATCATATTTTACACTATTTGAAAAGTCACTTAAATATAAATAATTCTAAAAGTTGACTATAAAAAACATAGCAGCTCACAACTAAACAAAAACTCTCTCAAATGTTTGGAAAATATCCAAGAGCCCGTAATTCACGTTTAAAATGTAATAAAACATGAGTTTGCGAAAGAATAAAAAACTGTAGTGAAGACAAAACACCACAATATTTCAGCTTCGGTGGGTGCAACATTCATCACGTAACTCGGAAAATCGTTGACAATATCGATTACACACAAGAAATAATATTTATGGCACTTCGTGAGTCAACTTTTTGCATTATTCCCCTGTTTGCTACAGTTTTTTGAACTTACGAAAAAAGAAACACATTTTCGTGTTAGAAAATACGAAGCGAAAAGTTTCAAGATTCGTATCGCGGTGACCCTTTTGTTTAATAAATAACGCGACATAATTTTATTATTTATCTGATATGGAAAAAGATGGTAGGTAATACGAGCGAAGAAAAATTTCCCAACTTCTTGTGACAAATTGAAAAGGGCGGGAACTGACACGAATGTATTTAATGTTATATTAGTTCTGCGAGTTGGGTTTTGAATTATTTGTGTACCGATTTAAGGGAAAAGAGTAGCTGAATATTACATGTAAATAGAGACGCAAAATTTTTCATTCTTGAATAAAGAATGCCGTAGGATTTCCCAAATAAATTAATGGGTATATATAGGTTAACAAAGTTAAAAGTTTCTATGACACTTGGCAGCTAATAATATTACAGCTGAGACATGCAAATTTTTTAAAATGACAGTGATAAGCAGAGACTACAAAGGAGGAAATATTCCTATGGGCATTGAGATAAATACTATGGCGAGCATCTTTGCTTTAGTATGCATAATATACTTAAAATGTGGTGCTGAAAATTAGATTATCATGAGTAACCATGGCCTTATCGCAAATGAAGGTTTTGGGTGCGAACTTTACTATAGAGGTAGTGAGTTGTTTATTAGAATTTGAAATCGGGTAAGTACTAGCCACCAATCTTTTATTTGTCGCAGTGGCAATAGAGACGCAAACAGTCGTACATCAAATAAGACTGATGGTCGGCGATGGTTCGGACGCGTCCCCTTTACCCTCACATTTTTCATCCCCTTTTAAATTACTTGGGCTAAGTTCATATTGAATTATTTATAAGTGAATGCCATACATTTATATGAACCAATCAAAGATGGTGTTTTATTAGAATCAAGGAACAAATTGTAGATTTTATTTCCTCTTACTAAATAATATATTACTTCCAAAAGTCAATAAAATAAACTGCGCATGTTCAAATGAACACATCATTACTGCTATATTCTTACCGCATACAATTGTTCCAGCTTCGCAAGTTGACTCAGAGTTGTCTGGTAAAGTTTTTTGGTGCAATGTGAATTTCATGCGGTGTTGGGATCGTAGGCGGTGACGTTAGCAATGTCTAAGTTTTGCAATGGTTAGGTACAGGCCTCCGTTGCGACGCTCACCGTCAGCAAATTGAATTTCTAAGTTATTCCCCAACTTGCGAACGCAGGAATGAAGTGAGCTCGTTCCCAGTTGTTGTTTCTCCAAAGTCTATGATTGGAGCAAAGGGCACGAACGCGATGGCTTCGGTTTCCGGGAGTTTCACTTAGAATTGTGGAACACACAATTTTCTTCGAAGTATGACATTGAAACCAGCGCAAATTTCTCTCCATCTACATAGTTTCCAAAGATTTTTTTTAGAGTTTACGTATGAAAATCTTTCAGAAACCTAAACGGTGTATCCACAGTCAATTATTACACTTCTTCTTCTAATTATTACACTGTTGAAGACGTTACTTTGTTGCTGAAATATCATTAATTTACCTAAGTAAACTAAAATCGCGAAATGGTTATAGTTTCGTAAACTGCTTTAGATGAATAAACAACACGGCTTATAATTATTGTGTACACAAATAAGGTACGTTTTGGTAGGCATACATGCATATGCAAACATGACATTACAGACTAACTCCAGCTCCATCGTTGGCAGGCGGAGGCATTTGCAACGTACCGTGCCGAATGGGAAAGATAAGGAGACAAAGAGGTAGTATTCGAGACCTCTACAAGTTGTGCTTCCAATCTCCGCCGCTTGGTTCTCTATCTCTCATTCGGGCTTTGGCACCGAGTCCCGGCCACCAGCCACTAAACAAACCTTTAACATAAATGATTACGTGTTAGGAAGCTTGACGCGATGCCCTTGGGAGATAACTCGTTCGTTACGCGAAACAGACTCCACCCATTCCGCCGTGCAAGACGTGAATTTAAAACGTCCGATTTACAATTTTGTTTTGTCACGGCACAACCCCAACTTTTTGTTGAATTTGAACTCCTCCGTAACATACGTGATTACTTTTTTAATTAGATTCTTTTTCAGCGTTTCTGGCAAGCTATATTCATGCTCGCGTGTACACTATGCATTAACACGCTCACTCGTAGCCTCTACGTACTCTGCAATTATTGCTATTATTATCCAGCGAGGCAATCTAAACTCTGTTTCGAAGCATGAGGCTTTTGTTTGGGTTTGTGTTCTTTGGGTCGTTTTTTGCTTATTATTTTCCACGGTGCTTAAATGCAGTACTAACATATTTCCCGTCAAGAGATTTCTCCTCGTAGTAATATGCTTGCTTAAATTATTCAACACCACGTGAGAACAATTGAGCTATTATTTATGTATGTACCAGCGTTCGTATCGTAATGTTTAACGGCCGTTAAATCCAGCCTTGGTTTCATAAATTGATCTATAAAATGCTAAAAGTGACTTTCATAAAAACACGTAGCTGCTACTACCATAAGTTTCACTTTATACAATTAAAATTGATTTATACGGTGATGAAAATTCTCATAATTTACTTTTGCAAAATAACAACACTAATTTGATAAAAGCAGTTGTTAAAAACATAATAAACTATTAATATAGAGGGTGAATAAAATAATGTTCATAAATTTACTGAGTTCATAAATTCTTAGAATTCAATCTCTAAACCAGTCTAAGATTTATAGCACATAATAATATAAAAAATTCTGGCTATTCATCATTAGGCGCTGACTTCTTATGACCTACCAAGAGGTTAGGGCGTGCGCGGCGTAAAGGAATCCAACAGGATAATCCAACAAAGGCATAGGCAATGTAATTTGTTAACAAAAGGCCGAGAGTTATACTTTTTAAATTTATTGCTTCTGGGGTGCGTTTTGAAAGGGTCTTCCTTCTTCTCTCATCCCTTATAAGTATTTCCCTACCTCTATATTATCATAGCACCCCGTATTTCCTCACTTTGAAAAGGGACAAAACGATAGTGCCGCTGTATTTTATTATTTATGCATATTACAATACTATACCTGTAACATTTGGAGACTATTTGTCATTTGTATTTTGAAAGTGTGTGGTAAGAATAAAATTGTAGATACCTATTTTCAATACGGGGTCTTTACACCTTGTGAATGAATTATTGCTATTTACGCTTTAGTACAATATTGTAAAGAAGTATTTGTATTAAATATGTGCTAGCAAAATAATTTCGTACAGTTTTGTCACGGTAGTATATTTGCCGAGCGTGCTCGCTGTCTAATCTGTCCGTTACGTGCTAGACGTGGCTATGCTTTTGCCAGTAGCTCACCGGTACTTTGTCCGGCAATAGAGTGCACATTTGTCACTGTTATTGTTCTTCGGTTACGTAGCACGAGAGGTGTAGCCGTGATCCTGCCTCTAGCATAAATCGAGCAGCGTCCTCTAAACGTACCAGTGAGCTACACTGACAGCACAATGTTCGCTTATCTTAATTGCCTGCGGAGATACGATCGCTCTAGATTTATCTGCGGCGCCGGCAGAATAACTACGGCACTTTTTAGCGGTCTGCGCGGTAAAAAGTTTAATGATAGTCTGAGCGGTATCCCGCTTTAGGGAGACTAGTTTCACTGGCACATTTAGACGGACCGCACATTTGCAGTTAGGAAACTTGGCGGCTTGAACTGTATATACGAATACACTTCTGACGTTGAGCTCGGCTTAGCACTATTCCAACTTTTTGCGATGGTCTATGTATATTATAACACTTAATAAATAAATAATAATAAATATTATAGACAATCCACACAACACTATCTAGCCCCAAACTAAGCAGAACTTGAACTATAGGAACCAGATAGCTGATATAATACATTTTTTTTGTAAATGCATACTTAGAATACAATATAAACCCAGACAGAGAACAAACATCTGTGTTCACCACACATTAATATTTGTTCTCGCTGGGGATCCAACCCACGACCTAAATGGCTCAAAAGGCAGAGCTACTACCAACTGTGCTGAGAGGCCAGTCTGTTCAGTACAGTATAATTTCTATTAGTGACTTAAAAGTTGCCTAAAACATGCAAATATGCGCTTTTCTGTGATAACGAAGTCCGTCTGTAAGCACCTTTACCTCATTCAGTACACAATTTATTATAGCTTCATATTGAAATAAATGAATCCGAAACGTTGAGGGTTTGGGTAATTAAACAGTTCTGATTGATGGTATTATTGATATCTTCACGTTATTAATGATACATGTGGTTGAATTAGCTTGTTCCTTTGTCGCGTAGGAAGTAGCTTTTATAATACAAATATTAGAAAGATGTTCATCAATTTGTGAAAGTGTTTGTTTCTACGGCTCCCGAC
This sequence comes from Thera britannica, assembly GCA_939531255.2. Taxonomy (NCBI): domain Eukaryota; kingdom Metazoa; phylum Arthropoda; class Insecta; order Lepidoptera; family Geometridae; genus Thera; species Thera britannica. Next base: position 5,605,710 of record OW618046.2, on the reverse strand, counting down.
ACTATTGAGCCTATTCATTGTATCCTATCGAGACACAATGGAAAGCAGGAAGCTAACGGGCTAACTAAATGAATTATTCATTAGACAATGACCTGCCAGAAGCAAATTTGAATTAATTTTCACAATCTTTGACCTCTATAAATAATGGTTTAGCGACTGTGAGACATTACAAAATTGTATGATTCAATAGAGTTTTTATATTTTTTGCTGCATTTGGTACATTTATATTGCTAAATCTAAATATATAAAACTCTTACGTTACTGACTGACTGACTGACAATCAAGGCACAGCCTAAACCGTAAGTCCTAGAAGCATGAAACTTGGAGGGTATGTTCGTTTTATAGCATAGGGGTGCACTAAGAATGGAAATAGGAAAATTATTTCCCTAAGCGGAGAAAAATCTAAATATATAAAACTCTTACGTTACTGACTGACTGACTGACAATCAAGGCACAGCCTAAACCGTAAGTCCTAGAAGCATGAAACTTGGAGGGTATGTTCGTTTTATAGCATAGAGGTGCACTAAGAAAGGAAATAGGAAAATTATTTCCCTAAGGAGAGAAAAAGAGGAAAAACTTTAAATTGAAAAATCAACGGGGCGAGCGAAGCCGTGGGCGACCGCTAGTTTAATATAAAAGTACTATACATCTAATTTCGAAGAGAAAATGTGTAATTTTATGTGCGCAATGCTTGTGCTCTTAAACAGTAAAGGGAAACATCGTTAGGACACCTGCGGGTGAGTCAGCTCCGCACGTATCCTCAGGACAGAAATCTTCGTGTCTTTCCTGTGGATCAGGCTATCTTAGCTGTCAGGATGGTATGTATTGGGCAAGCCTACTCCATCGAAAAATCCGGTCCCAGGCACTATAACGTATAAGAAAAAACAGTTATCATCACATCTACAAGGATTCAAAAGCCTGTTTACTTCTTTTATGCACAAAACCAATTTAAATAAATCCACATCAATATCAAAAAAATCTTTTTTTATTTGGGGGTGCACTAAGAAACGAGTTCCCAAAATCCAACGCAGCGCGAAAATGTAAATAAAATTTAACCGTGGTTTTTGGAAAATAGGGCACGATAAGAGTTGCTTATTTTTAACACTAGAAATATTTATTCACTTATAAAAACAACAATCTTTTCATTAATGTGTGCTCGATTACATTTATGAAAGTATATACCCACTCACTGGTAAAATATGCTTCTGCGGTGCATCCAGCAAACAACCACCTGCATCGTTATAATGTTAACTGAATTATTTGCTTGCGCAAAATACTAGTTAAAATCGTTTTACTCTTTGGATTAATATAGGTATTTAATGGTTGAAAGGCAAATAGTCGTTAACTCGCCAGTTGGCACGGAGCAATGCAGGCACCGTTAATTCCGGGTGGTCACACTACCGGTTAATGTGTCATGTTAATGGCAATACATTAAATATCGCACGCTCGAGTTTTATGATCTTCCAATTTTTATCTCCCAAGTGCTCCCGATGCCAGAATCATAAAATTCAGCGCAACCGTCGTCGCCTCGCCGCTGCATGAATACAGCCTTGGCATATTGAATATACTCCAAACTTTCATTCGATTCGATTGCCGCAAACATGACAAATTAGGCTAGAACCCTCAACAATAGAGAAAGCCAAGCCCAACCAAATTATTAATGTAAAGTCAACAATGTACAACTCTACAAAATGGAATATGAATTTTACATTTAGAGCGTGAATAGATTTGGGAACGGTCGTTAGTTATTGCATAGTTACGCCGCTCGATTTATTTTATTTCGAAATTGGAAGCGCGTTTGATTTTGGATAAAAAAATAACAATTATGTACAGCGAGTGTTGTAATCTGTGGCTTTACTCGGCTGGATGAAAATGGTTTTGTGGAAACCGGGATAAGCGCGGGTGTAAATTCACGCTTAGCGGCGAATTGGCCATAATGGTTATGAATAAAAATTTATAGGCATCGAAATAGCCGTCTATTCAACGAAGCTTCATCTCAATTAAAGCTCTATTATCTACTGAAAATGGTTCGCGCCATGTGCTCGGAACTGCTGTTGTAAGTGTTATTATCAGGGAATTATCACAGGCACTCCAATAACTTTCTTTAGAGTGTAATCTCTCTATCTTTTTAATGGGGGAAGGAGGAAAGCTTAATTGAACCAGGTAGAGTTCTTTTTGCAGTTTTTATCCATTTATCTTGAGAAATACCTAGAATTACCCTTAGCGCTGCAATAGGTACATCCGTAAAGCAAGACTTTTTAAATTGCTCATTACTTACACAAATAAATATTTAAAATACAAAATGTATCTGGCCTATACTTACACAAGGAAACTTACAATGAAACAAATATCAACAAAATGTACAAAATATACATGAAACAGTTGAGCGATCTGCAGGCCTTTACTAATCTAGTTATACCTCAACTGATCCAAATGAGTACCAGAATACAGCCACGCTGAAAAGCAATTCAAAAAAAATTATATTATACAGTACTGGTTGCACAGCATATTCAGGTACCTAGGAATTCTGTACAATAATTTGAAAATAAACCTACTAAACAAAGATCTCTATCTACATTGGATGGAATGGACTTGTGTGATTAAAAAACTACTGAACTGAATTTACAGGACACATTTCATAATATGTATTATCAAGTATTAGCAAACAATAAAACGCGAACTCGCCTAAATTCATCGCGATTGTTATCAAATCGCTTTGAGGACGTAAATTCCCTGTGCAATGAATAAAAGCATCAGATTATAATGGTACCATTTCCACGGAAAAATATAATTTATGTGCCACCTCCTTTATTCAAAAATCCCCCTAATAGCTCATGATTAAGCTTAAAGTGCCTCGACTGGTGACAGTGTGTAGGTGTATTATGCGTCTGAGTAAAAAATACTGGGGTCTCATGGGTTGAGGTATTTCTTCGTAAACTGTTTACGAGAGTTTTATTTTAATATTGATTTGTTTTTTAAGAGAACGTTATGAAGCGGTAAAGGCTCGGCCACATCAAAGCGATAACACAGCGATCTGCGATAACACCGTGATGAAATGACAGCGATGCTTATCGCTTGATCGCTTGGATGTGGCCTTTCACTTTCATATCCTATTTAATTTTGTACTGTGTCAAAGTCAAAGCCAAAAATGTATTTATTTATTTCACAAGGATTACTTTGAAATGAGCTATAAAATAAAAACATGATGATGAGACGTCTTCAGAAGCTTGTAGCTTGAACTTCGTAGAAATTAAAAAAAACTCGCCCAAACCCACTCACAAAAAACGGTGGGTATGGGTACTTAGCAGATAAATCTACGCGGTAAAACATGACAACCATCATGTTTTTCCGCAATTATAACAAAAGGTTTTCCTAGAGGCATCAGACCGTTAGGTAGGTAACATTATGAAAAGCTTCTCGAAAATTAAGAAGTCAACATTTCCGCGCTGAATATATTTTGTTATCTAGTAAAGTTCCCCTTGAAGTTAAATGGTGACTGCTTAAATTAAGCGCTCACAAGTTTTATTATCAGTTAGCGAGTGTTGCTATGAATATCCTAGAAAGTTTCCCATTGAGCGAGAAGTTTCTTTGAAGTGGAGTCGGCTACTCTATCAACGTATCAGACAGGTACTGTCAACTAGGTATACCTACGAGGGAAATAGCTTTATGTTAATCTTCTTTACACGATATTATAAGTAGATAGATAAAACCTTTATTGTATTCTTGTGGATTTACCTGTCTGTTGGGAAATCTGTTAGGATAGTAAAGGCATGAGTGAAAAGGTGGACTATGACGTAGTAAATTTTTTTGTTGAACTTTAGTTCTAAGTATGGGGACCCCCAATTTTTTTTGTTTTTTTTTTATATTTTTGTGTAAAAATCTTATTGCGGTTCACAGAATACATTTACTTACCAAGTTTCATCATTATAGCTCTTACAGTTTCGGAGAAAAATGTATTAAGAAAATTATTGACTGTGCCATGCGCCAAGTGAAGCGCAAGAAATAATTCTGTTCAGAAGCGATTTAATGAATTTATTTTCCTTGTTTACCGTATTAAACTCAATATTAATAACTCAGAGAGTCCCTCGCTGCTATTAATAAAAGTAGTAAAACGTTATTTATGCACTCACCCAATATCCGGAAAAACTTCTGACCGACGCCGAAGCTCAATAACTGTAAAAAAAACTTTTGACCAATTTAAATATTCATAAAGTATTGGTACACGAGTCTTTTAGGGAAGCTGACCAGGCTTGGAACCAGGACTTACTTACCGAGGGGTAGAATATTATTTTGTATGTTCATCACATTTTTAGTTTTTGGGACACAATGTAAATATAGGGCTGGTTTTACGGTTGCAAACTGACCACCCAATTTTATTAACCAATTTTTTGCTTTGAGATAAAGAACTTTCAGATACTTCATGGTCAATTAACAATCTTTTACATGAGTTTTTGCTCTCATTTATCTAAAAACTGGCCAGAGTGCCAGTAAAATAAATGCATTCACTCCTTTTCATTCAATTTGAAATATCACGTGTTCATCACAGTGTATCGTGGTCACTTTTGTTACCACAATAAATGGTAGTGCGGACATTTTAGCAAAAACCTTTTGTGTGCCTAAGAAGAATGCGTTTTTGATTGTTCGCCATTTGATAACTGCTGGCTGTGATGTGGTGTGTCATTGTGAATAGACTTTTGTAAGCTTTGATTTCCCAAAGCTGGCGTGGTAAGTTACCGAGATTTTATTTTATTCCATCAGGTTGTTTAGGATAAACGGTCGCCCCGACCGGCATATTTGTAAATTAATTTCCTATCTGTTAACAAAAAAAATAGCATAAACAGCCAGCTTCAGCTATCTGGTTCTTATAGTACAAACTCAGCATAATATGGGGCTAGACAGTGTTGTGTCCACAATATTCATTTCTGTTGAGAAAAAAACCAGGAAAAAGAAAAGTTCATTGAAAATACAATTTTAGACCATTTTTCAAGCATTCAGAGACTTGCAATATTTTTTATCGTTAGGCGACAGTCGAAATTCATTGGTAAAAGCGGTAGACGCAAGAGTTGCATTGAATTGTGAAGTGTGAATGAATTGTGACGCAACCAGCCGACACCAGACTGCATTCTCTTGTCATGGAAATTTTTACATTCGTTTCTCATGTCGCTCTTGTATAGCCCGCACTCGAAGTAGTGGCAAGCTGCAAATCTTGTACAGTATATTGCAAGACTTTAAATAAATTTTGGTTGGTTGTGGTTTTGCGGTTCAAAGAACGTAAGGTTATAAAATAAATTAAAACCGACATAAATATATTGTTAAGCCAATGACTACTTGTAGTACATGTACACACACCTTATATCTACCGAGCTTTCATTTTTAGGGTTCCGTAGCCAAATGGCAAAAACGGAACCCTTATAGATTCGTCATGTCTGTCTGTCTGTCTGTCTGTCTGTCTGTCTGTCTGTCTGTCTGTCTGTCCGGCCGTGTCACAGCCATTTTTCTCCGAAACCATAAAAGCTAGACTGATGAAACTTGGTGAGTAGATGTATTCTGTGAACCGCATTAAGGTTTTTACACAAAAATAGAAAAAAAACTATAAATTTTGGGGGTCCCCATACTTGAAACAGAAACTCAAAAATTTTTTTTTCATCGAACCCATACGTGTGGGGTATCTATGAATAGGTCTTCAAAAATGATGTTGAGGTTTCTAACATAGTTTTTTTCTAAACTGAATAGTTTGCGCGAGAGACACTTCCAAAGTGGAAAAAAGTTGGTCCCCCCCCCTCTAACTTCTAAAATAAGAGCATGATAAAACTAAAAAAAATACATGTTGTACATTACTATGCAAACTTCCAACGATATTTGGTTTGAACGAGATCTAGTCAGTAGTTTTTTTTTTATACGTCATAAATCGTAAACCGCAATTTACCTTACGACGAACTACAAAAACCTTTATATTATGTTATTTGATGCTACGGAACCCTTCATGGGCGAGTCCGACTCGCACTTGGCTGCTTTTTTGGTTTCAAGATTCAAGAGCCAGCTTTATCGTATGATGATATGGACTGTTGTAAGCGGCCTAGTTTTGGGGCAATTCGTTTGCAATTTTGTCCAACTTTAAAGCTATTTACGTAAACCATACAAATAAAGCTAGAAATTTTCGCAATTTGTAGGTCGTTTACAAGCGCCATAGGACACTTGTTCGTAATTTTGCAACTAAACACATCATTGGTTGTGTGAACAGTCATAATAAAAATCACAAGTCTGATGACGACCCTTAGATTGTGGCGCGGCGGTCTGTAATAAAAACTTTGTGCGGTCCAAATCTTTTACATCAAGGCGGAGGAATAAAATGTTTACGGTCTTACAAAATTTGGGAAGACATGGAATATATTAGTATAGGTATGAATTTTTGTTAGATCTTCTCGCGTTTCTAAAATCGTTATAAAAATGGCCCGAGTTGTTGATAGCAGTATGCAGTATGCCATGTAGTGACTATATTCGTGCTTTCACATTATACAGAATCTTAAGCTCATTTAAGGAAAAAAAACAGTAAAATATAGAGAGTTTGATAAAATGAAGACAACGCTGCATTGATTGACTTCTTATGTTAGAAGAAAAAGATCGATGGGCTCTCGCATATGTCACGGCCAGAAAGGTTTTACGCGGCTTAATCCACCCCGAGGGGGTAGTCGTTAATTAGGTTGGGGTAGCTGGCTCGGCGGTTTGCGGCGACTATTGAAGTATGTGCCGAACAATTGCTAGGTTTAAGATGTTTAGCCGTGACAAATAGTCGGTCAATATTTCGGGAGGACGATAGATCGTAAGGCAGTATAGTGCTTGATAGAAAAGTGGCAGAAGTGGTATCTTCTGAAATGCCAGCATTAGTTATACACACAAAACTGTGTCTGTTCTCCAGGGTGGTCGCAAGACTCAAAAATCTATTAACATTCCACATTTTATTAATATATATTATTTGGGGTTTTCCTCACATTAATTCTCATTCATATTTTTACGTAAAATAAAAAAATATTACAAGAAAAAAATTTGGTAGTCACACAAAGGTCTCATCAATTTTTCGACAGGTGCAGCTTTATTTTTTTTATGATTAATAAGCATGGAAGTATGCTTATTAATCATAAAAAAAAAGAAATCACATCTTTTTGTTCTATGCTACAAAATGTTTTACTGTAGTTAAGACTTGAAACGAATGAAGCATTTAAAAAATATAAAATCCCACTGCCATCGTCGCAACGCTATCGCCGCTGGCAAGTCGGCTTATAATTATAAATTAACAAATTGAAACAATTTCGTCTGAAATAAAAAGGTTTGTATAATCAAGTCTCAAAAATTAAATTTCATCTACAAAGGAAAATTCTTTGACGCCAGAAACATTTAGGCCTATTTACCTTGAGGATAAATAAACTCTTTTTATGACGGCGGGGCAGGGGTCCTAAACAATTCAGCTTCGTATTGATTGGTGGCCACTAATAGCCTACGTTGAAGTAGCCGTGTTCCACAGATTACTTATGAGTTCCTACACGAGCAACTAAGCTAAGTGTGTCGCGTACAAAGTAGGTGCTCCAGTTTCAAACCACCCAAATTTGCCTAATAAATTACAGCTCATTTACCGTCATACATCGTCTCTAGTCTACATAATAATATAAGTTAACACAAATGTTTAAGTTTCAATATAGGTGACTTAAACAAAAGAGGTGTATCGAGGGTTCAAAGTTAAAATACCTGAATTATTCCCATCATTTACTGAGCGAAAAACGACAATATATTTTTTCGCGTTCTTTTTTTGTTGTTACAGGCATTTTTTGCTGGCCGATAACGTCGACATATTGACAACCGATACGGTGGTCAAAGGGCAGTATTTTGTTAGTTTGAGACATTGATTGCGCTAGAGTGACACTCGCGCCTTTTTGTTTTATTCTCGTCAATATTTAAAAACACTTGTTTGTAAAAGTTTACTGACTTCCGTATTTTGGATTAGAATGTCTAATAAATTGACAGAAATATTGGAGCCTGAAACTGTCTAAAAATATATTGTACTGTGTGAAAGGCCACAATTATCACACCAAAATTATTAGGGAAATGTTTTAGAAGTTAAGATAGCACAAAAACAAAACGAAAATGCAGTAAAACAACTTTAGTCCGTATTAGACCAAATTAATACGTTCAAAAGAAACAAAAAATGTGGACACTATTACGTTTTCAGAGTGTTAAACTGATCGTCACTGGTAGGTAGGTTCTGCAAAAACGGCTAGTCCTCGCATCCACTTAATTCCAATCACGTCCCGCGGCTACGAGCCTGTAAACATATCAAACTAAGCGTATGACAATGACAATACGCTGGATTTGGACTTATGTGACAATGTTGCCTGCCACTCCCTGGTACAGTCGACGGCACTAAAATGTATTCATCAGCCTGAAGAGCCTCTCGAAACATTCATAGCTAAGAAACATTCGTAGCTAAGAAGTTTTGGAGCTAATTGTTATTTGTAAATACAAATTAATTTGTTTTTCGATCAAACGAATTATAGCGGATTAAAGTGTGTAGAATGAATATAGGTTTACGGTTGGTACATATAAACCGAATTTCTGGATTCATGCTTGACTTCCTTGGTAAGATTTATCGTCGAGAAGGTTCAGTCAATCGAATAAAGCTCAGTGGACCAGAGGCCTTTAATATTACGGATATCTCAAGCTTCTCGATATTGTACCCAAAATATCAAAATGATATTATGAAAAATTAAAGCTACCTTCGTCAAACAAACTAGTAAAACCAATATTGTAAATTAATTAACCTACTAACAAAGTTATTCATTTAAGGGCTTTTTTCATCTATAGAGTAATGCTACCATTAGATAAAAATATTTCCTTCTCTTTTTGTGACATATTTAACGAATAGTGTTACTCCACAGAAGGAGAAATCAGCCTTACGTAGCTATAATATAACCACGAACGTTGGAAAGTAACTATTAAAAATATAAACAATAAATATGCAAGTACCTTCGGACTACATGTTTCACCACTTTTCGAAATAAATTCGATCCCTATGCTGTGGAAACTACGAGAAAATTCAAATAAGGTCACCTTTTGATAAGAAAAGTCAATTTCACGTTGAAAATGTTATTTATGAACCCATAAATAAATCGTAAAAGAGAACGGGTTCGGGCATTAGTTCCACCAGTTCACTGGAAACTATGACCGCTCTAAAAAATACTAAAAATAAGCTATTAAACAGTTGGTTATCGAAATTTATCGAAATGAAGAGCTAGTCATAGAAAGCTGCACTGAGCGATGAACTGAAAAGAGACATGGATACGTGGAGTATATGAGTCGGTCATGAAAGTGCGAGGTCTCTCGCTTGGAGTATTGCCGGTGTGATCTTGGGATTATTGTGAGGAGGCATGCGCGGTGTGCGCCGAGTCGACAGGCTGGCCGGCTACAGTGGTATCCGGTGAGCGGCGGAGCGCGCCCGCTGCGTCCATCAGACTGAGGACTCCTTACGTAAGTCGCGTGAAAAACTAAACACCCGCCGGTATAGCCGCAAGTGATTTGAATTTAAAACCGATCGCGAGTGAGTGTGTGCTTTTGACATTAAATTGTGATAGTGTCTTTACTGTGGACTTTATAAATTGAAACGTGGTTTGAGGTGAGTTTACTTTTTAACAATAATCTGTGTGTACGTCTAGTAATTTTATTGCTTATCTCTGATAGAGGCATGTACGCTATCTTTATTTTATTGCCTTTATCTGTACCCGTTTGAAAAACAGTTTGAATGCGATTGTTTTTTTATTTTTATTTTTTTGTGAATCATCGAACCGCTTGCATTTATTTTTGTTTTATACTAAGATTACCTGAGGTGATACCTATACTTACGTGCCCGAGGAATAGTCTTTTAGCTGAGAGGCTGTTTTATATTGTATTCTAACTATGCATCGCTGAAATGGGTACACTTAATTTTTGCTCTGATATTTTCTATCAACAACTCCAAATTGAAATAGAATAATCTCCTCGGCATTTTTTTTTAAAAAGCTTCGTTATAGTATTTGTAGTTTTTTTATAATTTTTAGTATTGTATTTTTTAGGATTTCACGAAGAATGAGCGTCAAATTCAAGAGAAATTTTAAATCATCTTCAACTATCATTCCATCAGTTTATTTGGAATATTATACGCTTTCTAATACCTAGAACAGCAGAAAAAGTCGTTGACATTATTCGTAAAATTAATAAGTTGAAGGGGCAATAGCTGCCCATCATATAGCTCGAAGAACCGATAGCCGCTAAGGGAATAAAGGTTCTAGAATGGGGACCACGAACCGGAGGGTGAAACATAGATCGCGGGTATTCGGTGGATAGCTAGATGGCTCAGAATCTTCAAGGAAATATGTATAAAGGATGCCCAATGTCCAGCAGTGGACTTCTTCAGGCATAAAATAGGAAACTATTGCAGTAGGTTATTCAACTGATAAATATTTGTGACTATTTACCTATACATGGAATACACATTCACGAGTTATTTTGTATTTTGTAATTTTCTTTCGAACTTTAGCCCGCAGAAGTTATTTAGTCGAATATTATAGTGATCTAACTAACTTCGTGTATTATACTATATACATATTTATATAAAATGGCAAACAATTAATTCACTAGAACTTCAGATTTACTGAATGGTATTCTTATTATTTACCTAGGCCTTGAATATTAGACAGTGACCTATATTCATAAGCTAGTATCGAGAAGAAACTCGCTCAATTTGTATTTTTTATGAATGTTTCAAAAAGATACTGGTAGATCAATCAGATTTTTCCTCTTATACATTTCAATCATAATATTATAGGCTTTCCCCATACATTTCCGCGTCTTACGCTTCATCTTCCGGTTTGTGGTCGTCATTCGAGAACCTTTATTCCCCAACGAACCTGCCCGTTGCTACGTAGGTTTTCCTTATGGTTAACCAATTTTGAAACGCGTTGTATAAGAACATAATGGCTTATATACAGAGCGGCGAGGGAATGAGTCGCGCACTCGGAGTCATCTGGCCTGTCAGGGCGTCGATTCCAGCAACACGACTCGATTGAGTGATCTGCTGAATTCGCGTTTTATTTTCAAATTTTTCAAACAATAATTGACAACTCACATCGATTTACGCGATCGCTTGAGTGATTTGTATTGCTCGAATCGACCCCCTGGTCATCGTCACTCGATGAGTCGCTATTCCAAACAAAACACTGACTTTGACTGGTCTCTCAGCTCAATTAGTAGTAGCTCTGCCTTCTGCGCCGTAGGCCATGGGTTCGATGCCCACTGAGAACAAATATTTGTGTGGTGAACACAGATGTTTTTTCTCTGTCTGGGTGTTATATTATATTCACACAAAATGTATTCAAGTATTTTATCAGCTCTCTGGTTCTCATCATACAAGCTCTGCTTAGCTTGGGGCTATATAGTGTTGTGTGACTTGGCCATAATATTTACTACAAATATATATTTATTTAAAACTTTAAAATTTATAAACTACTTCAAATAAAAAAGGAGGAGGTCAGAAAGGAAGAGAGAGAGAGCGAGAGTTTGTGAATCATTCGGCTGCATTTTTTTTATAGCACAACTTCGTCTTATATGTCCGATTTGAAAATCTATTTTTTATCCGAAAAACAATATTTTCAGGTTAGTTTCAAAGGAATTTTATCAAAACCGGTTTAGCTGTTTTGTTTTAATGTTACTGCCTACCTTCGTCATTTATGAACCAATTTAGTAAATTATTTTTTTATTCTTCTTTATTCTTTATTCTTTATTCTTTATTGCACACATAGACAACATTTAGAAAATGTAAAGTTAAGACATGTACAAAGGCGAGCTTAACCCTAAAAAGAGTTCTCTTCCAGCAAACCTTTAAGGATAGATATATGTGTAAATAGAGGTGGGTACGTGTACAAGAAGGGGGTTTGAAAATATTAATATAATATAAGTATAATTATATTAATAACACAATAAATAAACTAAATATACCTACACATAATTTACATAAACATACACACAATATATGAGTATATACATACATGAATAACGATATATAAGACACTATACCTACATATAATATATATATACAAGTTATATATAAACCAATGTATACCTATAAGGAAAGATAATGCTCCTTGACTTTTTGTTTAAATATACCTAGCGACGGACTAGCACGTATGGTATGAGGGAGACTGTTCCACAATTTCATGGAGTGAACAGTGAATGAGCCATTATAACGTCTTGTGGAATGTGTGGGCGTTTTTAAAAGAAGAGATGTAACTGTTCTGCAAGGCTCACCGCGAGGGACAAGGAAATCGAAACGTTCACGGAGATAAGAAGGAGAGAGAGGGTTATTGAGAATGTTAAACAGGAGAGATAGGATGTGCAGATCACGGCGACGCCGAATTGGCAGCCACTTTAACTGAGCCCTGAACATTGAGACGTGATCATACTTACGCAGGCCAAAAATAAATCGGATGCATAAGTTCTGATGACGTTCCAGTTTATTGCAGATTTCCTCTGTAGCGTCCAAAAAACAGGAGTCAGCATAGTCAAGAAGGGGTAATAAGAGAGTTTGAGCTAGAGTGACTTTGGTCTGAAATGGTAAAAACTTTTGAAATCGCTTGAGGGATTGGAAAGAATAATGAACGCGTTTGCTAATACCATTAACATGACTTATCCACGACAGTTGAGAGTCGAAAATAACACCCAGATTTTTGGCCGTCACAGAGTAGCCTATGAGAGAGTTCGCATAAAACAGAGGAGGTGGGGAAGAGTTACGAACCTTATTCATCATGTAGGGGCTACCACAGATTAAGGCTTGCGATTTTGATGGGTTAACAAGCAGGCCAAAAGCTTTCGCCCACGAATGAATATTATTAAGATCGGTATTAACTTGGTTAATACCAACAGAAATCTCATCAACCTTGAAATGCCTATAAATTTGCAAGTCATCAGCATAAAGGTGATAAGGAGAGAAGATGACTTGAGTGATAGCATTTATAAAAACAGAAAAAAGAAGAGGAGAAAGAACACCACCCTGAGGTACGCCCGCAGTGATATCACACCATTCAGAGACGGACTCCTCAGATCGTACACACTGCGAACGACCTGAAAGATAAGAATGAAACCAGGAGATTGCAGAAGAAGAAACGTTGAGAGAGGAAAGAATGGAGAGAAGTATGTCAAAATCAACTGAATTAAAGGCGCTGCTAAAGTCGAGTAACACCAGGACCGTAAGAAGTTGGTTGTCCATGGCCCATCAGATATCATCAGATACCTTTATCAAGGCACTGACAGTACTGTGACCGGGACGGAAACCAGACTGGAAGGGACTCAAAGGATTGTTTAAGTGGAGAAAGTGAGATAGTTGCTTATGGACAGCATGTTCAAGGATTTTGGATAAGATAGGAAGGATGGATATGGGCCTGAATTCTGATACATGGGAAGGATTTGATGTTTTAGGAAGTGGGTTCACAAAAGCTTTCTTCCATATAGAAGGAAACGAGCCCGTTTCAAGAGAAAAGTTAATGATATGAGTAATTGCAGAAACGAGCTCAAAGGAAAGGATTTGCAGCATATGGGCATGAATACCATCTACACCAACAGCTTTCGTAGAGATAGATTTAATGAGTTTCAACACTTCTTCCTCAGCAACCTCACACAGGGTGAAATCAGGACAGTTAGGTTTAGTCAGACGAGATAAGTGATCAATAGTGGAGAGTTTAGTACTAATATCCAAAGAAATAGGAGAACTAGAGAAGTGTGTGTTAAGAGAACTAAGGTCGAATGAGATTGTAGTTTCGCCGAAGCTTTTCCCGATACCTAAAGAGTTGAGAAATTTCCACATGAGAGGAGGACTGCAATTATTAATTGAATTGTGGATATGTTGCCTCTTTGCATTCCTACACATCTTGGTACATCGGTTACGTAACTTCTTAAAGACGGCCAAGTTTTCCTCAGTGGGACACTTCTTGTAAAACCTCTTGGCTTTATCCCGCAATGCCATAGCCTTTTTAATAGGCTGCGTCAGCCAGGGAGCTGGAGGATGCTTAACTTTGACACGTTTTAGCGGGGCGTGGATATCATATAGACCAATGACGATTGAGTTGAAGTTAGAAACTTTGTCGTCAATGCAAGCTGCATCTATGACAGGAGTCCAGTCAATGTTATTAGCATCCAGTTTCAAGCGATCCAGGTCAATATCTTTAAAACTACGAATAAGACGAAATTTAGGCTTAGGCCTGTGACAACGAATTTTATAGGACAGATACAGAAGGTCATGGTAGGAGAAGGAAGCAGCTAATTGACCATGAGTTACTACTCGGTTAGGATCGGAAACTATAATAAGATCGAGGAGAGAGGGAGAAGAATGGGGAGCATGGTGAGTGGCAGAGAGCGGAAGAGTATACATGTTGACAGATGAGACTAGAGATGTCAGTTTATTTGCTCGCGAATCCCCTTTAAGCAGGCATGTATTAAAATCTCCAAGGAGAATAGTGTGATCATATAGAGGGGTGAGTGACTCAAGTTTAAGCTCAAGAGAGGAGAAGTAATTAATAGTGCATGAAGGAGGATAGTACACGCCAAGGAGAATTTTTGAGTGATTAACAATAATCTCAATAAAAAGATGATATACCTACATATATGATGATATATGATGATGATATATGATGATTTATTTGAATTACCTTTCAGATAAAAAAAATAACTACAAAAATAATTTACTAAATTGGTTTTCTTCAAACTTCCAGATTGGTCCCATTGAAATTCCAATGAAATTGGGTTCTAAATTTGACCATGAAGTCAAGTTTTTTAAATGCGGTGATAATCCATACTAATATTATAAATGCGTTTGTAACTCTGTCTGTCTGTCTGTCTGTCTGTCTTCCTGTCTGGCTTTCACGCCAAAACTACTAAACCTATTGAAATGAAATTTGGTACACAGATAGTTCAGGGTCTGAGGAAGGACATAGGCTACTTTTTATTGCGAAAAAAGGTTTACAAACCTTTTAAAACGTTATAAAGAGCATCACATTGATGTTTCTGTCTCACTCTGACACCAAAACACTCCGACGATCACCAATCACCAATTGCAATGAAATTTGGTACACAGATAGGTTAAATCATTAGAAAGGACATTTATGCAACTTAATATTGCAAAACACATATTGAAAACACAATTTTTCATGAGAATTACACTTTTTTGTACAATTGCGACGGCTTTCGATCGAGAAATTTCTGTTTGTTTACGTGACTCTGACTGACTGACTTTTTTTTTGTGCTGGCGGGGATGCAAAGTCTTTTCGCCAAGTCCTTATGACTGACTGATTGCCGACCAGTGTTGCCAGTGGCAGATAGTCATAAGCGTCGATGGATTGAAAAGATCGATATTTAAGCTGGGAACCTAATAGGCGGACGCGGCTGACAGCCGCGACTGATAGATATCTAGATAATGAATGTACACTGAAGTGTGCAAACTATCGGATGTAAGCCGCGGACGTAACCTTGAGCGTTCGGACGTCTGACAGAAATCTGGCAAGCCAGGTCCCGTTCGACTGTGCACACTATCAGTCGCGGCTGTAAGCCGCGTCCGAAAGCCGCGTCCGCTAATTTGTTCCCAGCTTTACAATGCGATACATCGAACCGACCCGATGCTTTCGATATACTCGATGTATTGATGCTTTTTCGGTTTTAAATAGAAAAATATCGAATCGATTGTAAGCAGTTAATTTCATAAAACCTCAACTTTGACCAGTTTAATTCTTTTTCTCTGTGGAAAGATCGTAACTCATGAATTGGAAAACGGTGAAATCTGACCATTATATTTCAGATAAACTATTTATTTACTTACGTAGCCCAGTAGGCAGACTAAATGAGAGCCCTATAATTTTTATTAATGATCTCAAGATTCAGCTCATGTGGATGTTTTTTGTTCTAAGTAAATTACATTAAAGATTTTTCACATGAAATCTCAATGAAAAATGTTGGAATGAGTCTTATTTTGCATGAAAGCTGAGTTGAAGTAGAATATCTGTTCTGTGACCTGTAAATTCTATTTATTGGTGTTTGTTGTTATAGCGGCAACAGAAATACCTACACATATCATAACTTAACATCATTTCATTTCATAATCTGTCATTCGATACATCGAAAGAATAAAGAAGATAGATCGATGTATAGCTCGATTTATCGAACAGGAAAAAACATCGAAACATGTTTTTTAAAGTCGGCAGCTAAACTGTCACTGTCACGTGTCAATATGTCAACTGTGACCATTTTTTCGTAACTTTTTCTCAATCACTTTCTTACTTACATATTTGATTTTATTGTATTTGCAGAAGTAAGTGTCAGAGCATTATAGTAGATAAAAAGGTGTGAAAGTGTCTGTTGTACTCTGGTTAAAAAAATATTTCACCAGTCCAGTGTTTAACCTGGCGGAGTTTCATCTCATCCGTTCCGATTGGGTACCAAGCCTGACCAGTTCTGGTGTGGTCAGTCTGTTATCTGGGCCTGTATTCAAGTACATAATATACCTATCATTGATCCTGAAGTTCATATAAGCAACAGCGGTAAACTTTTGTTGAATCGAGTGTGTTGGTAAAACTGAGTGAGACCAAGTTTAAGTTTTGGCTAAACTTTCCTTTAAGCCACTGCTAGTTGGAAGTTCATATTTTTTTTGTAGATAGTACTCCTAAATAGAAAGCTTTTTGCAAATTTTCAACTTGCGGAAACTCACGGTTTACGAGATATAATTTTCTAAAATTTCAAAAATATCACGCCATTTGCCTAATTTTAGGTTGGATATTGTCATAATAGACGTCAAAGTTGACATTTGACGTTTTGTTGACGGTAATTAGGTGAATTTTATTCACCTTTACCGTTTATTTTTTTTTTTAAGTAAAAAAAGACGTGTGACAGAACCGACACAGAGCACCCCGACTCCACGTAGTCTTGAGGTCCCTACCCCTAGAGTGTATATAAAAATCGTGAAGCCAGACGCTCGCGAGGAGGTCCTGAGTTGAGCTAGCCCGCGATGCCGAGTGGAGCGAAGGTTGAGCGGGTGAAGCGACGCTCAGGGCTCCTCGCGAGTGTTCTGGCTGAGCCATTGCAGATTCAAACTCGGGGCACCCCGACTTAAGTCACAAAAGTAACAGTAGGTTGTTAGGTTTTTTTTTTTTTTTTTTATACCAACTTAATTTCAAGAATGGTGCATGTCAGTGCAGAGAGGACCCCTCCCGGTCCCTCCTCCTCCCTAACAATACTAAAGCCAACCCAAATTTTAACTTTACTACGCCTTTTAAGCGACTGTAAAGTGTTTTGAGGTTAGGTTACATTAATCGGTTTTTCTCATTTTCTTGTAATGCAGGTGGTACCAGAGGGCAGGGGGACCCCCCCCCTCCCCACCCCTCCCAATTTCGCCTGCTATACTCTGCTAAATGTTTACCTATAGAGCTATTTCATCATCATCAACCTAAAAGTTTAACTGTGGATATCTCCATAACCATAGGGTTCCGCAGGGTGGGGATGGTACCGGGAGGTAGCCTCTCCCCCCCCCTTCCTTCCCCCCCCCCCCCTTTCACCCCTTAATTCGTAGTAGCTTAAAGGAAAGTTTAACCTAAGTTTTAATTTATGAGCATAATCTAAATAAAAACTACTTGAATGTAAGTACGACCGAGTCTGACTTAAAATTTAGTTGTATTACTGTTCTTAGATTATCAACTAGAATAAAAACCAGCCAAACAAAGCCTCCGGACCCTTAGCAGTAAATTTTGTAAAATCTTGGCCGACACAGTTATTAAATAAATATAATTTTTTTTAAAGTTATTATTCTGTTTTTCCTTATCTTCTCTTCTACTTCCCCACAAATTAATGTATTACAAAGGGTGTAAAATAACAATAAGACTATTCTTGAAAGTTTGCATGGAAATATGTAAGGTTTATGTAAATGTTTTATTTAAGCTTGCGACAAGAAAAAAATGGGGGGGAAATATGCCTAACTGTGCTTACCCGGCGTCTGCCCGACCCTGACTGTGCCACATGCACTCGAATACAGATTTTTTTCGTTGGAAGTTATAAATGCTACCCAATCATTATTCCAGGCGGACGAAGTCGCGGGCACAGCTAGTGCGGATATAATAAGGTTTATAGTGGGTGACTATTATGTTGGTTGACTATTGAACTCATTCGCTTTTTGTGTCGGTATCTGTCAGAATAAAAATAATATTCTTTGTGCCTTTATTTCTCTGCAAAAAATAGATAAACTTTTTCAGGAAGAAAAATATGGCATAATGAGGGTTCTGTAGTATTAGGTTTCATTCTTAAAGGGGAATATTTTACCTGTATTTTATCCTCATTTATTATAATGATGATGCTTTTAGGAGTAGGTAGGTAATATAAATTGTTTCATATTTATTTTCTTATTTGTGAAAATTCTGTGATATTAGGTTCTACGATATTTTTACATTAGTGTCTACCACTACCAACGTTTTAAATTTTAAAAAACTTGAGGCAAACCGATTTCATTGCCAAACTGCTGAACCATTCTTGTTGAAATTTCTATGGGATCAATCTGGAAGACTTTTCTAAAAATATTCAAATAGGCTCATAAATATCGAGGTTATGCGATAACTACAAAATACAACAAAATTAAGAACCTCCTCTTGTTTTTATTTGAAGTCGGTTAAAAAGAAAGATCCCGTAATTTTTTCTCAGCAAAATCTCGAAGTAATACAATTGTTGTAAGTACAAGTAGCCGACTATTGAGTAACAGGCTTGTCCCGTCATTATCTTAACAAATACTACTTTATTAGCGAAAACTGTTTAGCCTTTAGTTGTTTTATACTACCACTATGTACCTACCAATTTGTATAGTTGAGTAAGCTGTTTGTTTTCCAAGAAAAAAAAATACATAATGAAATAGAATAAATACAATAAGAATTATGTTAGCTTATTAAATTCTTTGGAGACTTGACATGTTGACTGCGCCAAGATTGCAAATCACAGAGTATAATATGTGGTTTACATAGCACCAGGTAATCAGCTATCACTTACCACATAAGTGAAGGCCTAGTAGTATGACTGAATAGTATAAAAAAGATAAGATCACAATTGATTCGGAGACTCAGTCAGGTAGATGTAGATGTAGATGTCAAGGCCTGTTCATCATTGTGTGATATAGGTCAGACGGCACCATGCAAGGCTGGTAATGCACCATTTCGTCGCGAGCACTTTCATTTTTTGTATGCAAGCGAGAGTGCCAAAACTTTTGCGCACTGCGTCGTCGCCTTTCTCAGCTAAATATGTATGGAGTGAACTTGCCAATAATTCAAATTCGGTTACTTTATTCACCACGATAGTCTAATTTTTTTTTTGCAATCTACGTGTGACCGCTATCTCACCTGCTGTTTAGTAATGATGTGGTCGACGGTGTTGCACGCTTACCTTGAAGATACCTATTCACTCACGTCTTGAAAACGTCCAAGTTGTAGGTGCTCGGAAAGACAGACCCGGCAACGAACTTCATTCCTTGGCTGTCCGCAACATAAAACTTGGAAAGGTGACTATGTTTTGGTCCCACAACTGCCAGTTGCATTTAAATAGTGGCTTGACTACAAAAAATAATTGGTTGTAGAGAAATAAATGATTGCAAATAGTTTGATACGTTATTTCTATGAAAATATTCGACGCTCCAATTTATGTCGCTGGCAGGCACTCGCATAGACTGACTCCAATGCCATATTCCGTCAAACGGATTAATTAGCACATTCCTGATTTTGACTTCACCTCACACGTACGTACCGTCGCGATACCATAGCGTACCTTGCGGCTACATTGCCTACGTCAGTCAACCTTGTCGGCACAGGTATTTCAATTTATATCCAACTATTGGAAAATCTACTGAATATTGTATGACAGGGAATTTATATTAGGTTTAAACAGAGAGCTGTCATACAAAAGCGTAACAAAAGAGTTTCAGATAGTGTCGGCAATTATAAAATAATAAATTATAATGTTTATCGTAAGGGTTCCATAGGTGTAAAGTTTTTAGTAACTGCACTTGTGGCACAACTACTCCCACTTAAGCCTTGCGCACACCTAAGAGCTCTACGGTGGCGATCAGTAAACCGCTGTCAGATTAGACAGCGTTTCACTGATCGTACAATCGTTTCTTACATGTGCACAAGGTTTTAGCTTCGTTGGTTTAATCGAAGCAAATAACATAAAGAATAAACATCAATCGAATCTTAGATAATTTATACATTTGACTTAAATTACCTGAACCTCGTAGCCGGTTAGCTTGGTTTGTTAACAAAATCAATATTGACCCATTTTATAAGGAGTAAACGCAGAGAGTCGGAGAACAATGGAAATTAGCGATTAATAGTAATAAGGGCTGGTTGCACGGATTGCCAATCGAACACTGACAACTGTTTAACTCTAATCTTTTCTAAGCAAACAATTTTGATATAGCAGCTTTTGATCAAAAATTTTACAAATGAACGTTTTAAATTTTTAAAGAGATTTTTTAAAAAACACTAACCTCTTTAATTTGGTGATTAGCAGTCCTAGAAACCAGCCCTTAGTCGTTTTGGCATAACATAAAATACTACTCTCCAATCGCAACATAATTTATAGCAATATAATTACAGTATTCTCAAGGCCACGTGTCTTTATTTCTTGCGTTATTTTTTACTAATACGCAAATGAGATTTACTAAAGGAAGGTTAGAGCGTCTATTCCATTAAATCCTCTAGAACTCAGCTCATCAAGGCGTGAACAAACAAAATGCGTAGATACGCGTAGCAGTAATGCTACGCTCGTAGAGCTGCGTAGGCGCTACAAGATTTCTCAATGTGGTGAGGCATCGTCTGCCCATCTTGCAACAGGGCGACCAACGCTTCTATAGCCAGTTTATGGACGCCATTCATGTTTTTACCAAAATTAAATTTTATACATAAATAAATAAATATTCAGGACAATCCACACAACACTATCTAGCCCCAAACTAAGCAGAGCTTGTACGATGGGGACCAGATAGCATTTTTTTGTAAATACATTTTTAGAATATAATATAACAGCCAGACAGAGAACAAACATCTGTGTTC
Source organism: Thera britannica (assembly GCA_939531255.2). Classification (NCBI taxonomy): domain Eukaryota; kingdom Metazoa; phylum Arthropoda; class Insecta; order Lepidoptera; family Geometridae; genus Thera; species Thera britannica. The sequence continues at coordinate 5,584,573 of OW618046.2, read as the reverse complement.
ACAACAAAAATATTTGTTCTTGGTGGGTATCGAAACCACGACCGATAACATGTATGCATAACTGCATATCATCAGTGAATAGTCATAGTTTCTTTCATATAGTATTATTTTTATTATTTTCATATAGTATTATTCATTCATTGTTGAGATTGGGGGAGTGAAACCACAGTTCTGTCTTCTCAGTCTTGGAAGCTCAATGCAAAATCCAAACTATGGCAAATTATGCATTTGGCCACACCATGTAGGTACAACATCCAATTACCTGGCATATCTACAACATACATTAAATCAACAAACTGGATGTATTTGCAAATGGGTGTAATTGCTTCATTTGCATCAACAATCTCGTTAATTCATTGTGTTTTAATTAATATCTAAATAGGTGTACTTTGGGGCATATTATAGACCTAACTTGTGACTATATCACTGAAATATTCAAGTAAAATAATTGAACCTGTGTGAGTTTAATCCCCGACTGTGTTCAGTTTTTATTACGAACGAAATTGTATTATGAAATCTTTTATTAGTCCAATAACCACATTTCTCATTAAAGCCATGAGCACATCTAAGCGCTCTACGGTGGCGATTAGTGAAACTCTGTCAAATATGACAGCAATATTTGATAGTGTTTCACTGATTGCCACTCTTAGATGTGCGCTAGGCTTAAGAAATGGAATCAAACAAATAGGAAAGCATTATTTGGATTGATTATTTAAACAGTGATTCAAACATTAACAGTAAAGTATATGTTTTTATAACAAAAACATTTATTCTTCATAACATTCTTCTTAGCTCTTCTTTTAAAATGAAAACAGCCAAGTAAACTGTAATTTAAATTTTTTATGTAACTTTTGTTTACATTGCCTGCTGTGATGTCGGTGATCTGTTTTCTACCTGCCGGTGGAAAACAGTGTTCATGATTATTTTTCAAGGCCATTGAAGAATGTAGTTTCAATTTTATTCTCATACGCTTTCATATTAATATATTTTGTAAATGATGTACATTCTTGTAAATAAATATCATTTTTCTTTTAGTAAACTGTGCAAAAAATTATATATTTTTTTCTAAGCTGAAGTTGCTCAGCCGCCGTAATAAAATTTAAAACCTTTTCTTTTGTAGATAGATAATATCTTCATTGGACCAACGAAATTTGCAATTAGCAAGGAAACAGAGAAAAACAATTATCATGAAACAAAAACCCTTTTGTAGAAGGCATAAATCTTTCTTTTGGACTTTTTTCTTTTCGACAGTACATTGCTGCCACAATGTATAAATACCGCTAACTTTTCTTTTAGCGTCTCCTTTTGTGTTTTTCTATGTACAAATTTTGTAAAGATTCAGTATTTTCTAAACAACAAGCTGATGGAGCAAACATATAGCCGCCCTGATGCTACGTGGTTACCATCGCCTATAAAGAAGCATTGCCTCGTAGGTCACTCGCGTCAGGAACGTGCTTTACGATGCACTGCCCTACGTGATCTTGAGGCATACAGATGTTCAGCCTCAAGTGCCAGCAATTTCACCGGCACCCACACCCTTCAAACCGAAACACAGCAATGTTGCTTTACGGTAAACAGGCCGAACGAAAGGAATTCCCTGGACGAGCCCTTCACAAAGAGCTTTACTACTACTAAATATTCTACTAATACTACGTAAAGTACACGATAGGAACCTCTTTCAGGTGCATTAGAAGTCCTTTTACAACATTGGTTAAAAAGACAAGTGACACGGCAAGAAGAAGAGTGAAGTAACTGACACATAATACTTACATGAGTTCCCAAAAATTTTGTTTTGCAAATCAGTATCAGAGAAAATTCACACATAACAAAGCCTATCAGACATTGTTATATTGAATCTAAGTTTCTGATATTTGTGATAAGCCTTCTGACTTGAGATTACTAGTTAATTTTACTTAATTTTTTAGTGCTAATTAGAGACTAGTGCACACCTAATTAATATGTGGCAAAACGACTTGCCGTTTAGGCCATGCATACACAAACATCTTTTCCATTTTCCCACACGTATGTTTATTTTCCTAATTATTACATTCTAACTCAAACTCAAGAAAACCGGGAAAATTACAGGCAAACAATCGTACCGAGCTTATTTAAACAAGATAAAGTGCTGAGGAAATAATTTAAAATGCAAGAACTTCGGGCAACGTGAACTTTGTATTATGGGTTTGAAGTTCTGAATTTATGTTTACTTAAGTTTTGTTTTTTCAACTTGTTATTTTGGGTTGAGTTTCATGTTATTTTATGTTTGTATTTTTCAAAGTCATTAATATTTTCTTCACTACTTTATTAAGTATTACAATCGCTTACTCTAAGATGGTTAAAACTTTGTAATTTTTATAATTACGTTATTACCTTTAGTATTTTCATTCCGTAGATTCAGTTGTTATTTTTCTACGTCAGGAAGAACCTGAAAACGTAACATAAAAATGCATTTCTATGTAAGTGTAGGTGACCATCTGAATGCAGGCGACTGTACACATGAAGAAATAACAAATTATTAGTCATCAAATGAGTGCGATTCCAAATATGGAAAACCACCTTGTTCTTTGTTTTTGAAATGGAAAAACAGAGAAAAATACGTACTTACCTACTATTTATTTTCGACTATCACATGATAATTATTTTTTATTTTTCCTGCAATCTGTTAACCCACTACAATATTTATAGCATATGCGCGTATCCAGAATATTTGATGGCAATTAATGCTACGGCCTTATCTTAAACGTAAAAAGCAGAAAATCTGCAGCAGAATATGAACTCAACGGTAAAATAATGGCCTTTTCATAAAAAGGTGTCATTTTCTTTTGAATAGTTCGTTATATCTGAGCTCTGCGTATAAAAGTCTTGGGCTTTTCAGGTTATTACGAGTCGTTCGCAATCTTCCACGACTGAAACGAATGTGTTATAAAAAGAACACTAACAACTCCTCCCTGTTGACAAATTGCGTCCCTCGTTACAATGCTGTATCACTTTCCATGCCCGTACTATTTTATATTTCTCTCCATTTCTTTGACGTCGAACGACCATAAAACTTGTGCGCTGTTGCTTCCTTCCCCGATGCGTAAAGAACAGTAAGATTGAATACCGTATAACATTTTATGTAGTTACGTATAAAAGCAAAATAAAGGCGTTGTATTGACGATCGCTTAGTTATACTGATTCATTGTTTTATCTCCCTTGTCACTTTATTAAAGTAGTTTAGGTCTAGTATTTTTCCACATTATTTTTATTGTTACATAAAATATACATCTTTATTTCGCTATAAGCCTTCTATTGAGGAACGAGCGTTGTTTTGATTTGGGCATTTTAATGGTGCTATCATATGGCTGAGTGATAAAGCTGCTTGATGTCATGACAATAACGACATGGTAATAAAATACTGTCTTGGAAGTTTTGTAGCCACTAAGAGGTTTACAATTTCATACTGTTACTGGAGTTCGTATGGCACAGTAAAACGTTATCATTTTACGACGCTCGGTTTACGACCTTTTCGTCAATTTTTCACAGGAAAACAGAATTGATGACAAATTACACAATATTTGAGTGCTACTTTTAGGAGGAGATCTCAAGTCAATATTTTTGTGGGAATCAGTAGGCCTACCGCAAGCTCTGTCTGGATCTGTCTCTGGCTCTGGTTTTGAGTCTGTGTAAGTGTTCACAAAATAAATCCTACGGCGAAACGTCACACATACAATATAATACACTAATAAGCACTCACAACAAAGAAAATTTAGTTCATAGTTAAAATTATTAAATAAAACAAACATTTACAAAAAACATTTGGTAAGTATGTGTATTTTCTTTAAATTACGACTTACAAATCGTATCCCGGATATAATTATAAATCCCAAGAATACAATATTATGCTCCATACAAATATCCATGCAGAATTTATTACGTTCCGATAAATAGATTGGTACACAAGTACAAAACCCTCTTTGTGGGAAGGGCCATAAATCACCCAAATGAACCCACCCATTGACAAAAAGTACCATCGTAAATAAATACGTTCTCACACGCGTTCATCTTCCACTTTACTTCGTTGGAAACACGTTTCTTTTGGGAAGAAATCTTTGTAATGGCAAATAGGCGTTTAGATAAGAATTTCTTGAACATAAATTACATACCATATTTCTCATTTTGTAAGTGTAAGTTCAATTCCCACGAAGAATATAATTGATTGGGATAAATATGGATTTTTACATAGATAGATGTATGTATTTGCTTCATTGTGTATTTTATAAAATATAATTTATAAAAACAAAGTTTCACGGATCAAAAATAAAGAGGAACAAAGACAATTTCTCAAACCGTTATTTTCTTTAGGGTTATGACTGAATTACTACCATATTGATTAAAACTTTAATGGGTTTGTGTAGCCAATTAATAGATTTAACTACAAAAGCAAAGATACGAACTTTAAGAGTATTTACATTTTAGATTTTAAAGACACGAATATAAAAAATGTTCAAACATGTCTGGTTTTCCCCTAACCTTACCTACATACACTCACAGTTGGTTTAAAAAATGAAGTTGTAGAAAAAGCACTGATCAACTTAAGCGGCTGTGACCTGATTTTGCTGAATATCTCTTACACTCAGTTAATAGAGAACAAGTTCGTTCGCTTCACTGTACAGCAAATAAAAATATACTGACAATGTAAATAAATACTCCACCGAGTGGGGTGTGAGAAAAATGTGGCTCTCGAACACCCGAGAGCTCGCCATTTCGTAAACTGCTGAGTAAAATGTTTGCTGCCGAGATTCGCCAGTACAAACAAAACGCACAGAGTGCATTTTCATAGCGCGGCGCAGTGTAAACAACGATGGAACAATTTGGTACATTCCTCAAATTTTGCCTGACGCTTTATTTAATTGAACCAATACCGAGCGAGTTTTTAAACTACTATTAATACAATTGTGGTGGTTGATTGTTCATTTCGGTACATATTTGGATTTATAACTGTGGAAATCCATAGGACCAAATTGATAAATACTTAGAGCGCATTTTTGGGTTCCGTAGCCAAATGGCAAAAACGTATGTCACAGCAACTTTTTTCCGAAAAAGTAAGAACTATACTGATGAAACTTGGTAAGTAGATGTATTCTGTAAGATTTTTACACAAAAAAAGAAAAAAAAAATTTTGAGGGCCCCAAACTTAAAACTGAAACTCAATTTTTATTACTCAAACGCATATGTGTAGCGTATTTTTGGATAAGGTCTTCAAAAATGATGTTGGGGTTTCTAATACAGTTTTTTTCTAAACTGAACAGTTTGCGCGAGAGACTTCCAAAGTGGTGAAATGTGCCCCTGTAATTTCTAAAATAAGGGAATGCTAAATTTAAAAAAAATATATGAATTGGTTTGAACTAGATCTAGTAAGTAGATTTTTTAATACGTCATAAGTCGTTAGCCGCAATTTACCTTTCGACGAACTACAAGAACTTTTATATTATGTTACTTGCTGCTACGGAACCCTTCATGGACGAGTCCGACTCGCACTTGGCTGCTTTTTTATACAACCAGCTGATGTAAGCATATGCCCCCCCTGATGTTAAGTGGTAACCATCGCCTATAGCCAAGCATTGCAAATGTCTTTCTAGCACGATGTTTGTCATATTATCAATGACACAAAGCCGATAATGCAGTTTTGATTGATGTTTGGCACTCAGAGCCCATTGTACGTTTGTTTCCCCATACAGCAGGCTTAGTATTGATTGAAATTTTAATGGCACGACGCCAGAGATTTTCGTGCGCTTTGACCATGACATACATTTCTATTGTTGAACGTGCAAGAGGCTAAAATTCACGTTATAATGGTTTTTTATAACCATGAATACTTTTTTATTTGGTTATATTACATTTCACAATCGAGCTTTTTCAGAGCTTTTCGTGCTCGTGAACTTTTTCGGTTCTACAATATGTCGGTTTTTTCAGAATGTTTTCCAATGCATATAATTATTTATTTTGAATTAGGTAATAGACAAAATCTCGCAAAAATGTAGAGGCTCTTACTACCACTTCACCGATAACATACTTTAAGTAAATAATAAATGCACACAACACTTTCTAGCCCCAAATTAAGCAAAGTACCTATGTATTTACAAAAAAATACATATGAGTATTATATCAGTTAACTGGTTCTCTTAGTACATACGGGAACCAGATAGCTGATAATTATAAGACTTAAACACATTTTTTTGTAAATACATACTTAGAATACAATAAAACACACAGAGAACAAACATCTGTGTTCATCACACAAATGTTTGTTCTCGGTGGGAATCGAACCCACGACCTACGGAACAGAAGGCAGAGCTATTACCAACTGAGATGAGAGGCCAGTCAAATTTCATTTAATGGCAAACTTTAGGTAAATAAAAAATTGAGCATCTCAGTCGTTCCTACAGTAAGCCATTTGGAACCCTCCACGGAAATGATGAGCGGAACCGGCGAGTAAAAGGCATTAAATCTGTCTGGGGCGTTCGATTTGCATTGCGAAAATTGCATTTCGACTCTACGGCGAGAAGGACTGGCGCCGGATGTTTGCGGAAGTGTTGCGGGATTATTTGTTTCAATGTTTCATGTGACGAGTATCAGGTACTAACTTGCTGCATCTTTTTTTATCAGGCAAATACTTTACAACCCTGCCTTGTCTAGAAATTTGTAACTCAATCACGCTTTCGTTTCTTGAGCGAGAAAATAGTTGATAGCAAATCGCTTGCTCACCAGCGTGGGGGTCGGAGAAGTGTGCTAGTAATTTTACTGGCTATAAACGCTGTATTTCCTAAGATGTAAGCTTCCATGCAACTGCTCATATCTCTTCACTATCGCACGGTTAAAAAATCCTTGCGCACAAAATAAGGCAGCTTAGGAAACTTCTTGCTGTTGTAGTAGTTTTCCAACCTCCTTGGTGTTTGCAGACCAAACTTTTTCATACTGTCACCTTTTTGATGTCACTGAACATTTAAAAAGCTAACTTGAAAAGAATAAATTTAAAAATGTGACATTAAACCAATCATTTGGAAAAATAGATTTATTTTCTGTAAAATTCAAAAATAATTATGAAAATCTAAATTTAAAAGTTATAATTATATTCTTAAATCGCAAAAATAAAAATGGCGTGTTGTTACCCAGAAGAATGTGGTGAGTACAGCGTATCACCCGTGTTGATGAGTCCTTGCTACCCGACGAAGTGCTGTGAAGATCCGCCGATGTGTTACCCTTGTCTGCCTCGGTGTCCAAAGGGGCAGGTGATGTATTGCTGTGAGACAAAACCGCCAAAGGCACGAGCGTCTCGTGGTGATGATTACGACAGAGATTATGATGGTGGTCGTGACAGATCGCCCCCCCACCAGCGCAGACCCCGCTCACCACCACCGGCCCGCAAATCTAGCAGCAAGCCTCCAGAAAATTGTGACAGCTGCTGCTATACCTCCTGCAAACCAGTCAAGACGAAATATGTCATTCCGTGTTACAGATACGAAGATGGACGCATTGTAAGTTAATTTTCTAGTCTCCTTCTCATCGTGCCACTAGTTCTTTCAAATCAGTGTGATAAGAGGATTTTAAGTGCACCTCTGGGGGCGCTTTTCGTGCACAAATGTTACAGTAGTAACAGACATGCGGATTTTCCAGTAGTGTTGGGTAGCTAATACAAAAATAATAAACAACGGCTTTCCTGACTCAATACAGTGCAAGTACTCAAGAATAAGAACCTTAATTTTATTGGACATCGGAAAATTAATATTCGAATTTCAACACTCAATAGCTTTTACCAGGTATTGGGGACCCGTATTCCGAAACCAACGGCATGATCATAATCAAGATCCTCTTTCGCAGCTGTCACGTGGAATTAATTTGTATTCGTGATTTTCATTGCTTTAAATTGCGGCTGAAACTCTAGAAAACGTAACAAGTTTCGTGGAAATTTATACCAAGCAAGCACGGCGTAGCGGCCGGACGTAGAAAATTACAAAAATCAACAATGTACAACCTCAAACCTTTGAACAATTCAGTTGGTTTTACTTGTTTTCCATCGTGGCGTTGCATGCGCTCCGTAAAAAGCTTTGCCTGAGTGGATCACTATTGTTTTGTTGTTGGTTTCAGGAACAGTACGTTCCGACCCGACACGGTAGGCTTCCAATGTCCGCGTACCGGCGAAACGGAATGCAGGACCAAATTCACGGTTATAGAGGAGCAATGCGCTATTTGTGCGCAGGCGAATGCCAAAAGGGGTGCTGCGTTTATACTGCCGTTGAACCCTTACGCAAAATATTCACCAGAGTGACGCAAGAAATGCAGCCTGTTAAAAGAAAGAAAGAAAAAAAATGCTAGCTATTGTGTGTTCAAAAGTTTATAGAGTAATTGACTAATTATATTTAACGATACTCAGGCTAGTCCCTTACCTTCATCTGCGATAAAACGGGACGGACTTCAAGATATGAAATTCGTAGAGAGCGGTGGCATTTCATATATTAGAAAATGTTGGCACAACGCTACGTGGAGCTACTATCCGATCGCTATTCCGATCAAACCAATGAAGAAGCTTTCTGCTTTAGTTCCTAAGAAATAAAGAATAGTGGTTCGTAAATTTGGATTTAATATTCGATGTTGGCAGCGGGTGATAGACGAATGCCTGTAAAACTTAAACATTTGAAAGTTAAATCAGGTTTTTCGGGTCCTGCGATAAAAAGAGACAAAGGTGGCACTAAAGAGCAACTGTCTGGTCCGTTGCAGGTGCGCCAGCTGCCAGTGTCTGCGTTCAAGCGCAACGGAATGCAGGACCAGGAACACTCGAAGCTGCTCGGGACTACGAATTTCCTCACCCGCTGTCCCCGGGACGTGTCGATTGAGTGTGAAATTTGCACGAACCTCGTCAAAGTGGGTGACCCGGCAAAAGTGCCACCTTGCACCTCCGGTCCGACACTCGGATGTTGTTTGCTTAAAAAGAAACCGATTGAAGTGTCTCTCGAAGATATATTGGATGAATGAATACACCGAAAACCTATTTTAATTTCATGAACGCCAAAAAACTTCAGCCAGAATATAATAAAAAATTGCTCGTAAAATGAGTAACGAGTACAGACGGGAGTAGCACACGTAAGCGGATTTCTGTATTATCGCAGGGGTTCAAGTCACGTCGGATTTAATTTTGAGATGTGTATACCGGGCTCGCTCTTTTGATGCAATATAATTTACAAATTATCAATTGGATTTAGACACATGTATGCGAAATTTTATTTTAGCTAGGGCTATCTACGTTTAGATAAATAATTATTTGATTGTGGTTTTTATCCTAATTGGAGTTGATCTCCTTGTTACAGAGCAATCAACCTACGGTGTTGATGCGACGTGCCTGTGAAGTGGCTGTGGGTACTCGCCAGCGGAGGAAGCCGTTTATAGAAACATCGTACAGTGCAGACGCAGACAAAGAAGTTCGCCGGTATCACTCTGAAGATGAACGGGTATCTACCAGTTAGTTATTTTATAAATCTAAAATGACTCCCTAAACTGACTCTGCATACAATTTCAACAAAAAAATAATGTTAGGTTTTAAAAGCATAAATAACTTGTCATTAGGTACATAGGTACCTATAACATATACAATTCCTTAAAAATTATTCAAAATAGAAAATTAATTACGAAATTTATTAGATTATGCAAATATAAATTAAACTGAAGTTTCATAACATCCAGAGCAATTTCTCGCAGTAAAGTTGATTTAATTCCCATTGAACTTTATTTTATGAAGAATTAATATTCAGTTAGAGGTCGGGAAAGCGCCACCTGAATTGATTCCCACGCAATATCCTTTTCGAAGCCAAAGCAAAAAGCCGAATAAACGCCCTACACTGCCACCGGTGACGCTGCCGGAGAAATCCAATTTCATTACGAACCCGGTTCACGGCTAGAAAAATGAATTTGACTTCGGCTCTGTACCTACGTAGTCGGTACCTCGATTGAGAATATGATTATTATCCAATTCGAAACTAAATAAATTTCATTTAACTTTGGAATAGAACTGTAGAATAATAGATAGAGAGAATAATTTGATTTCTATTCTCAATGAAATTATTGGACAGTGTTGTTGCCAGCTGTTGTTATTCCCAAGCACTCATTTTTAGTAATATAAGTAAAAATGTAATATACTTCTAGCTTCTGTATATGAATTATCTTAAACGGGGTCCGTGTAACCACCTTTATAATAGAAAAACAAATCATAAATTCCAAGTTTGAAGTTTGTGTGATTGTTGCTGCTTTATTAAAAACTTCTTTGTTATCAGATAAGTTCAATTATGAAACTGATTTACCAACATTTCAATTCGAACTTTTAGAAGTTTCCAGCTGAATTAAAATTTTAATTTAATTGGTCTACAACCCATTTTCGGGGAAATTACGCGAGATTAGATGTTATTTGGGGTCGGTTGTTTGGTATGGTTTTGACATCGATCGCGTCGCCTCCTGGCCGCAATGTTTATTTAGCGAACGCGGCGAGGGTTCAGATGGGATTTATTTAACTGTAAGGCTCAAAAACCGCTCCGATTGGGGCCTATAATCCAAAGCTTTTGCTTACTTCGCCAGGCACAGGATCGACCGTCCGGTTCAATTCGTTTCTTTTATATTTTCCGACGAACAAAATTATCTCAATCACGTTACTCAACAGAAAGATAATAATTTGTTTCGCTCATTAAATTAAAGCCTTACAAAAATATTAAACTCATAAATCCTCACTCGGAGTTCGTGATAATTAAGAGTAGGTACTGCTATTATCGAAACAAAACTTTCGGCGTCTGAAATTCGACTTGAATCTTTTTTTTACCTGTAAAGTTAATTAATTTACGGAAAAGTTTAAAACTTATCTGCTTAAGCAAATGAGAAGATTCAGGTTTTTTTTATTTTGTTCTGTTTGAAGTTTGTTTCTTCATTTTTGCTTTGTTTGTCTGGCAGGGTAACTGTTGCTACCATTTTGAGAGGAAAAATGCTATTTCTGCCACCTGCTGCGCTGGTCACCCGCAATCTTGCCACATGTGTCACCACTGCCACCACCACCACCATCCTTGCGATCCATGCCATCCCTGCAAGCCTTGCCATCCCTGCACCTCAAGCCCGCAATGCCAGTTTGTAGACTGTGTTCGCGCTAGTGCAGTTGACCCGCCTTGTTGTTTTTACTGTTGAACTGTATGGTGATGAAATTGTTTTGTGAACGTCACGCACTGAGCGTTTGGCGGCTATAAACGGTATTATTTATTTTGCTTTTTATTAAACCTCGTGTATTGAAAGTCCTATCCATCCCTGCAATATCACATACCAACCATCATTAATAATGTTCTGCTGCTTACTTCGGATGTAGTTATGAAGCGTATTTTGATGTTATTTAGGTAGATACTGAGATATTCTTATTTTTACATATGATTTATTCTCTCGCAACAAGAACTAAGTAAACATTTTTTTATTTAAACTTTGAACTCTACAGTTTCAAAATAGAAAAAGTTTCTAGCACATGTGCTCGCTAGTACTAATATTAGGATACCCTAAATGCTCTTGGGAACTTAAATTTACAACGAAAGCTTCTTGATAGTTTCTGGATAAACAACTTTTAAGTTCGAATTCAGTGTTTATTTTGTGTTGCATTTATGTATACGAGTAAGTAAGAAGCACTTTTGTATTGGCTTCCATTGTGGAAATCTCTGCTTCAGTTCGTTAATATTTATTTTTATTTTGTTCAACTTCGCTTCACTGATTTCAAATTGTGAGCATTTATTTATACTACACAATGAGTTTCCTTACAGGAAACAACCGTTGGACGGGATTGCGAGACTCAATCAACTAGAAAAAGGAAGACCGAAGAGATTTGTAATAAAACCGCAATAAACTAGGTGCGGTAATAACAGTAAAAACACTTTTAGATTTGTGGAATCATGCGTAAAGTGTGTTTTATAGGCAGTGTTGGTGTGAGTGCGTGTTGGTGAGTGAAGTGTTGCGTGCGTGGGGGTGTGGGTTCAATGCGCAGACGGCGCGGGTGGGCGGGGCGAGGGGCGCGGTGACTGCGCGCGCGCACGATGCGGCCGGCGCTGGCGCTGCTGTTCGTGGCTGCTGCGTGCGCCGCTGCCTCCGCGCAGATTGCTTGGACACCTATTTTTCTAGATGGTAGTAGTAAGTGTTTTTACCCATTTCATCAACCGAATTCAAATATTCTTTTATATAAATTTCATCAAAATCGGTTAAGCAGTTAGGTTATGAAGTAGGTTTTCAAGTTTTTTTATACATAACATACACATAGTTTTAGTTTTTATTGGCTATTGAAACATTATGACATGCTAGTGTTCACAACTGAGTTTTTTATGTCTATCTCCTGATAATTAGCTCTCTAACCAATTTTCAGCCAAATCGGTTCACCCATGCAAGAATGAGTGCAACTAAGACGACTTTCTTTTATATTTAGAAATAGATGTAAATTTAGTTGGTTTGTGATGTCAATAAGCTGTTGCCTTGTTCTCCAGGTCAAGTGGACCTGTGGACACAAGCGTCCACAGGCTGTGCGTGCCCGGGCGGCGGCGAGGAGTGCGCGTGCTGCGTGCGCGACGGCGCGTGCCCGTGCGGGGACGTCGCGCCAGCCCGGTGCGCGCAGTGTGGTCTCGAACTATACTGTGCTAATAGTAAGATAGTAGACATTTTAAGAGGGAATCACACAGGCGACTCTCCATACAAACGTAGTCCCCTATTTCCTCCCTGGATAATGCCTCTAAGAGTAACCATTTTTTCTCATAAAATCCAGATCTGCTATATACGTGCTCGTATAAAGAAAAATATCACCTCCAATTCATATTTCATATAAATCATATGAGGGTCATATTTTCTTTATCAATAAGTTTCTGAAAAAAAGGAAAACATACGAGCACGTATAGCAGATCTGGATTTTATGAGAAAAAATGGTTACTCTAGAGGAATTATCCAGGGAGGAAATAGGGGACTACGTTTGTATGGAGAGTCGCCTATGTGATGCCCTCTTAACTTTTAAAAAAAAAAAAACTCATTCCCAGGTCAGGTCAGTCAGCTGACTGGTATAAGACAACACACAGCCTATAAGCCGCTGAAAGAAGAGGCACACTACTACAGCGACGAGGTGCGGGCAGTGTGATCTTGATTATACTGTGCTAATAGTAGGAGATAGGATTTATAAAACGTAAAAAAATTCCTTCAGGGCAGGCAACGCAACGACAGCACGCTTGGTGTTGTTGGTGTCTATGGGTGACGGTGACCGCTTACCATCAGGTGGGCCGTAAGCTCGTTTGTCTATCTTTTAGATTAAAAAAAAAAAACTTTTTAATATATTCAAGTCCTGACTGACTGAATAGAACAACATTTAGCCTAAACTGCTGGAAGTATAGGCACACGCGCCGACGAGGTGCTTATAGAGCAGTCTCGCACTACTATGCTAATAGTAAGGGAGCAGGAGTTTAGATTTATTCTTTCTATGAATTAAAGTCCTGACTGACAAGCATAAGACACCACAACCCAAGCCGCTGGTCGTAGAGACTTCAAATTTGTTGAGTATCATTCCTGAGGGTGAACAAGTACACTTCCGCGTTGGCGAGGTGCGCGCAGTGTGGCTTCAAACTTTACCTTGCTAATAGTAAGAGCATAGGAATTTGGATTTATCGTTCTATAAAATAAAAGTCTTGTCTGACTGATATTAGATAACAGACAGCCAAAACCGTTGGTCGTAGAGGCATCAAATTTGAGGAGTATCATATCAGTCTGGGTGCAGACTGTACGAAAAAAAAGATTTTCAGAAACTCTGCTTGTAAGGGTATTCAAAAAGAGATGAAAATTTTATCCCCTTAACCTTACCAAAACCTTATAACCCAAGGTTCTCTCTAAGCCTCCATGATGCTTCTGTATTTTTCAGAGGAGTTGGATGGAAATGAACTCGAATCACCCCTCATATTATAATCGACCACCGCTTTAGGGTGTTATGGGGGAATCGGTAATCTTTTACACGATTTTACTTGACAGCAGATTGGTACTTACCATATTTTTCTTGGTAAAATGTTATGCCCAATTAATCAATTCGTCAAACGAACCAAAGCGTGATTAGTGGATTGGTAGTTTCCTATCAGAACACGTCATGTTCAGACCGTGTTCTAATTAGTCAAGTACGAGACGTATGGTGTAGCAAACGTACAGGTAATATTCGTATTAAGCTCAGTTAATACCCGTTTCTGCGGTTGTATTGCCAAACAATAGCGCATGATGAGATAAAGCCATTTGTTGTTGCTAGGCGAACCCGTGGGTATTGAAATTCACGAAATATTTTCCTTTTTTCGTCTATAACGACCCATTACCGGCCTTTCCGACATCAAACCTTCACAATAGAACCGTCCGGAGAGATTTAAAAATCGCCTTTCGAAAGCGTAGGTAAGCTTGTTTACGTTTTATTCATCCCTTCAGGCGTTTTGGGTTCCGAGATTCGATCTGCTCGGGTAGCCTAAACAGATGAATAATTTTACTTACGTATAGTTTAGTTTTCCTTGATTACAACAAATAATACAAGCTTTATTCACACTCTATTCCTTTGCAGTTCTAGACACAATAGATTTTCTATTAAGTCTGGTATAGATTTCGGCACGCGAGACCTAGAATGATCATGTTTTTTTCAAATGCTCACCGTGACACGCAGCCTGCTAACGATATTTTGGTTTTTGTTTGTCGCAGTGTGCAACATTACAATCGATTCACGAATCCTCAAGAGTAAATCCGGGAAGACGTTTGGCCAGATCAAGTCACCATCCATCGAGGGCCCAGGGACCTGCTCCTACTTTTTGCAGCCTGATGCCGGGCAGAGAGTAGAAGTTCAAATTTACAGGCTGGTATCTGTGGGAAGATTTAATGGAACAAGGTGAGATATTTTATCACGATCGCTTAAAATACGGCTGGTAAACACTGAATACACGTTTGCATAAAACACCACAGCGAAAGCCTCCGGCTACCACTTCAATTTGAAGGCTAAAGCTTTCATACACTGCGCGTGTTTAGGTTCATGTAAGTAAGTTATGTCTATTTATTTAGGTAAGTTTCCAAACGCTCCGATATTTGTAACACATTTACAATGATACCTATGAAATCGGGGATGCGTATGAAATGGGAGTCTCTGAACAATAAATATTTACGTGTTCGGGATATACTGTAAACACTTGTTGAAACACACTTTCAATCTTGAGAAACCTCTTGTTTGGTATTTACCTAAGAGGAGGTATTTACCGAGGATAATTGAATAAAAGATGATGTTTTTGTTGGTACATTTACAAGCTTTCAGAGTCTAGTTTCCTTTGAAAAGAGTTTTAGCATTCCATCAATAATAAAAATGCAAATAAAGGGAATGGAAAGTTTCGTAAGAGACAGATCTAGTATAATGGAAGAAAGTATTGGGTTGGATAGGGGTTCGTCATACGCGACTATGATCAATGTCCCGTCAAATTGAATATTGGAGACATCTTTGGGTTACCACGACCGTGTCCGGTATTATGACAGAACTTTTGAAAAGAATTGCTACGTTTTTGTGAATTATGCTGATATTTCGTCTTGTGATTGTAAGTAGTTCAAACATGGCATATAAGGGTTGGACTTTGAAGCTTTTAGTTATGTGATTAGTTTTGTTCTATTTACTTTTAAGCAAAATCTTGCCAATAAGTGCTCGCCGTGAAATTCTACGCAGATTCAAGTAACGGTTCAAAGTTATACTCGGACAAACAGAGCACACGTTGTTTGAGAAATTTTCGGTCGCATTGTCTTAAAACACATTTTTTTCTGTATAGCTGTGTAGGAGGATGGTTGCAGCTAGGAAGTGCCAGTGCAGTCCGGACGGGCGTTGCGGCAGAGATGAGGCTGTGTGGAGCCAACGAACGGTATACTCCACCGGTGGTACTTTTCGCGGACCATGGCGCTTCTACACTGGAATTTAAGTGAGTTCAAGGTGTCATATTTTATTATATCCCTTAAAAACTTCAAGTGGTGCTGAAATCATCATACCGTCAAATAGAATAGTACCAGCAAAATTATATTTTGAAATTCTTTTCATTACGTCGCATCAGTTGAACCGATTAATAGAGAATTTCAATTTAATTTGCATTCCTACTTAGCCGAGTGAACAAGTGTGGTGGAATGTAGTTTCACTGTTGGATTTGTCGATCATGTGTTAGAGGCAGCTCGTTATATTTAGCGTTGGTAATGAATCCGACCCATTGGACAATACATAATTGCGTTTTAGTTCGTTTGTGGTAGCTGGTTGGTTTCAAACCAGCATCATTTTCATTAAAGGATTGGGAGGCGCTGTAGCTGCTCATTTGCGAATTTATCTCTATTTGCAGTTCAGTTTGTAAGCGAGTCCCTACTCAGCATTGTGACTGGCTCTAACTGAACAAAAGGTCGTAACTCGGAGCTGATAATGCTCGCTTTGGGATTGTGGCCAGTCAGTCAGTAGTGATGTAAATGCACACGTCATTTGACAAAACTGAATGCTCTATGAACTATGCCAAAATCAAGCTAGGCACATAAAGATTTCCAAGCACTACTAATTTTCAACAATAAAACGACTTCATTGGCGTCATGGATAAAAGACAAGATTCACACGTCATGACACGTCTAAAGGAATCTGTGTGTGAGTCTTTTTAGGGTTCCGTAGCCAAATGGCAAAAACGGAACCCTTATAGATTCGTCATGTCTGTCTGTCTGTCTGTCTGTCTGTCCGACCGTGTCACAGCCATTTTTCTCCGAAACCATAAGAGCTAGACTGATGAAACTTGGCGAGTAGATGTATTCTGTAAACCGCATTAAGATTTTTACACAAAAATAGAAAAAAAACTATAAATTTTGGGGGTCCCCATACTTCAAACTGAAACTCAAAAAAAAAAAAATTATCGAACCCATACGTGTGGGGTATCTATGAATCCTCCTCCATAGTCGGTCCCTCATTGTTGAGGATCGTGACCCTTTCCCATTCGGTGTACAATATATCTCCATTTGGAGCGGTCGGTGGCCTGATGGAGCGCCTGATGCATCGGCATTTCCAGCTGCTCGGATACCTGGTCCGACCAACGCTTAGGGCTTCGGCCTCTAGGTCTTTTGCCTTCTACTTTGCCTGTTATAATCAGTCTCTCGATACAATCGGTATTTCTGCGAGCAATGTGGCCAAAGTA
Organism: Thera britannica; assembly: GCA_939531255.2. Lineage (NCBI taxonomy): Eukaryota > Metazoa > Arthropoda > Insecta > Lepidoptera > Geometridae > Thera > Thera britannica. Next base: position 5,567,357 of record OW618046.2, on the reverse strand, counting down.
TTTCAGGATTCGGTGCAGGCAAATAGAAGACAAACGCTTCCGATGTTCAAGCTTTAGTTGTTTGAGTATTGATATATTCGTTCTATGGGCCGTCCAAGGAATTCTCAATAACCGTCGCCAGCACCACATCTCAAATGCGTCTATTCGCTGTCTATCAGTGGCCTTAAGGGTCCATGTTTCAGAGCCATACAGGAATATGGAGAACACAAGGGTTTGCACTACGTGTATTTTCGTTTTCCAGCTGATGTTGCTATCCTTCCATATCTTCTGTAACTGTGTCATGGCTGTTTTGGCTATACCTATGCGTCGACGGACTTCTGGTTCGCTGTGTCCTTTGTTTGTAATGACTGATCCTAAATACATAAACTGATCTACAGCTTCGTATCCTACCAGTGCATCGGAGCGAGTGATGGCAGCGAAGCGGTCGATGAACATCAATTTGGTTTTGGTTTTGTTGATAGACAGGCCCAGGTCCATACTGATGGCTTCAAGTCGGTTTAGAAGACCTGCCATTTCTTCTTCCGAGGATGCAAACAGCGTTGTGTCGTCTGCGTAACGTAAGTTAGAAAACTTCACACCTCCGATTACAACTCCACCATCCCAGCCGTCTAGAGTTCTACGCATTATGTGTTCTCCATATATGTTAAAGAGTATAGGTGAAATCACACAACCTTGGCGTACTCCTTTTTGGAACTTGAAGGAGCTAGATGTGTTGTTCCCAAGTTTGACAGTACCATAGCCAGTTTGGTATAAATTTTTAATAATACGTATAAGATGTTCAGGCACACCCATTTCCCTGAGTATTTTCCACAGATGCGGCCATTTCACACAGTCAAACGCTTTCTGGTAATCCACGAAACACATTATCATTGGAGTATTGAACTCGTAACATTTTTCTACGATTTGTCTCACGTTCAAAATTTGCTCCCTCGTGCCTTTGCCTTTGACAAAACCTCCCTGTTCCTGAGGGATTTGGCAGTCCAGAAAAGTTCTTAGGCGACTATTGACTATGTGTAGCAGAACCTTGCTTGTGTGTGATATTAAGGCGATTGTCCGGTAGTTATTGCAGTTTCTGACAGATCCCTTTTTGTGAAGTGGTAGAATAGACGAATGAGCCCAGTCCATTGGCCATTCGCATGTCTTCCATACCGCGTTACAGATCTTATGTAACATATCTGTCGCTTTGTTCCCCATTGCTTTTAGTGCTTCAGCTGTGATTTCATCCTTTCCCGCTGCCTTATTCACTTTTAGCTTTTTGATCGCACTCTCTACTTCTGATTTAAGGATGTCCGGTTCGGCGACGAAAGCAGACTATCTATGAATCTATGTATCTATGTATCTATGAATAGGTCTTTAAAAATGATGTTGAGGTTTCTAATATCGTTTTTTTCTAAACTGAATAGTTTGCGCGAGAGACACCTCCAAAGTTGAAAAAAGTTGGTCCCCCCCCCTCTAACTTCTAAAATAAGGGAATGATAAAACTAAAAAAAATATATGTTGTACATTACTATGCAAACTTTCAACGATATTTGGTTTGAACGAGATCTAGCCAGTATTTTTTTTTTATACGTCATAAATCGTAAACCGCAATTTACCTTTCGACGAACTACAAGAACCTTTATATTATGTTACTTGATGCTACGGAACCCTTCATGGGCGAGTCTGACTCGCACTTGGCTGCTTTTTTTTATGTTCACAACAAACGAAGATTTCCTACGTCGGTATTTCCAATCGTACCTGCATTATCTTATCTAACTACGTAGACGTCGCTGACCTAGTTTACGTAGTCGAAACTTGTTGACGTAGCATCTGCTTACCCATTTCAAAATGTTTCCTTTGTCAACAGAATCACAGAGAAGACGGCGCGGTCGCAATTTCTCGCATTCTTCAGTTTCACGTCGCTCAGCAACACTCAGGGTGTGGGGTTTCATCCGCGAGGAGGCTCACGGATACCTCACACTGGTAAATATTATAACACTGTTGTTCAGGTTTTAAGATGAAGGAAGTCATAGACGTAAAAAACTATAAATTTCACTCGTTTTATTGATGGTATTTTAGTAGTAGTGGAGCTCTTTGTGAAGGGCTCGTCCGAGGAAGTACTACTACCTTGACTATTACTGCTTGAAGCAGCATTGCTGCTTCGGTTTGAAGGGTGTGGGTGCCGGTGAAATTACTGGCATGGGAGGCTGAACATCTGTATGGCTCAAGTAGATGGACGCAGGGAAGTGCATCATAAGGCACGTTCCTGACGTCCGTGACCTACGAGGCAATGCTTACCATAACATATAGGCGATGGGTACCACTTAACACCAGGTGGGCCATATGCTTGTTCCATCATATAATTGTATAATACAAAATGTTGGTGAGTTTGACTCAAAACAAGATTAAATTAACTTGACTCGATTTAAAAGTCTTACTGGTTCAAAATTACTGGCTGTGTTTTAGATTTTACCAAAGTTCTTGAGTTCCAAGTGATCTGAGGAAATCTACGAGTACCATGGAAATTTACGTGGCTTTGTCAAAAGCTGCCACTTCATCATACGTTCTTGCTTCAGTGATCTTCAGTGGTACATGGTAACTGGCTAGGTTGCATCAGCAAATGATCAAGTACATGGTCGATAGTCTGTGCGTGAGTGAACATCTTCACTTCACAGTTGACTTGTCTGTACTAAAGGAATATTTCTATGCCCTTGGCTTCCTTTGATTCCTTGTGAAACAAATTAAGAGCCCTAAGGGAATTAATCGATCAGTTGGAAAGGTCCCAATTCCGTAAATAACTAATTTACAGTTAAAGACATTGTGAAAATTGCGGGAAGTCAATTGATAAAAATGACCAAAATTGATTCTCCGAAAAACATAGATCAGACATATTTTGCCGAGCAGGCTTCACGCTAATGATCTCTTTTTAATTACTGACGGATAAAATTATAAATCTATCTTCTTTAGCATATATTGGAAAAAAATATTGGATTTCATTAAAAAAGTTTAATAAATAACGATTTCACGAAAATAATAAATGTTTTTAATCGAAAATGCTAGGGCTTAACGATAATACCGTTACGTGTGTTTTCTCTAAATGAAAAAATAGGGCTATACCCATGCATTACTTATCCACATAAAATCACCAAGAAATTAACATAGATACTTATAATAAGATTTACTACAGATTATATGTAACAACTTATCTGATACTGAATCCAAGTAAAAGAATAGTTTCTAAAACTTTCACTACTTTACGCAGTAGCTCCGGGTATTTCATCCGAGTATTACAGTCTGCGTATGATGTTTTGTCGGTTCGAATTATAAAATTCAAAGCTTTGATTATTTATATTCTAAGATCACTGCGAGATAGAGACCCATCTTAGGCCGGGTTCCCACTATGCCGGACCGGCAGATCTGCCGGAAACCGGACACCGGACAGAGTGTTCACATTACACCGGATCCCACAAGAAAATCGGACAAGCACCTCAGTTGAATTTGGACCTGTGCCCACAATGGACGACGAAATTGTTGTGTTGTGGTGGTGGTAGTACAGAAGGCAAAATAAAACAAGAAAGTATTGGGTACATCCTATTTTACGGGAAAGATTTTCACTTGGGACATTTGAAACATTGATCGGTGAACTTAGAAGTGACGGATCAAAGTCGTGCTGGATGCTACACGTTTATACTTTACTCAGAAAATGCGAGCCGAATGAAGTGCGGGGAGCACGGGCGGGCGGGGAACACGGACCGGAACTGGTTCACATTACTCCGGTCCGGTGATTTTGCCGGCATTTTGTAGTGACAAAACGCTCGGTAAAAATGCCGGGCTCGGCAAAAATGCCGGACCCGGGATAATGTGAATAGCTTCATATAAATTGTACAGCCACTAGCCCTTCCGGCAGATTTACCGGCGCGGCAGATCTGCCGGTCCGGCGTAGTGGGAACCCTGCCTTACTGATCGTGAAGTAAAAAAATACCAGCCCGCTATTGTAAAAATGCAGCTGATCATTATCCCATTATTATTGACAATATAATTAACCTTTCACTCCAATTCATGAAAAGTATCGATTATGGCCGCCATAATGTTAAGATCCGTCGTACGTGTCTTCATACGTGACGTCGTTTCTGTATTTGCACGGGTTATACCATAGCTTAGTTTACCATCAAGACTTTACTGTAGAAGTTTATTTGGGAACCGAAAGCTTGTCAAATATCAGTTATGGCATGATTTTTCAACGTGCAAAAGAATTTACTATAATTATGTAGTACCCACCTACGTTCTTAAATAGCATTCAAGTTTTTGACCTATTTACTTTAACAGAAAGCTAACAAACCTTGCTCCAACACAAACTAAATCATTATACCTTCAAGTTAATGGCAACTTGATTTCTCTCCATCCCCGGAATCTTTCTGAAGGAGCGCAAGTGTGGCCGACGTTACTTCGACCCTCGTCAGCCCGACTACTCATAATAATAATTATTATGTAAATGTAGAGATATTCACAGACCTTTTGACAATAAGGAACATGTGACTTGTTATTTACAAGCGAAGACGGCCGAAGACGCTCCATGTGCCAGTAATAGCATATTTGTACTTATTGATAGTTTGCGTTAGTGGGGATGCAGGATTTATAAGTCTTCGTTTTTATTTGCCGACTCGTATTTCGTAGCATTGAACGAATGGACCGAGTATAACTTCATACATCTAAAAAAAAATATGTATTTATATACTTTATGAATACTCGTGCCTACTATTACTTACATAACCGATTCGTTTTTTAATATTTAAATAACAAAAGAGGTTTTATTTCCGTGCCTTTCAGTAGAAACAATAATAGGTTCGCAAAATTTATTTAAAAAACTTGTAGCATAGCGCTTTGTGTATATCCGGAAATTTGGTTTTTGATTTACATTTACATGCAAGCCAGAAAATTTGTATGTAGTAAAAATATTTTGTATTCACGTAGGTACATTATTTTTCTAAGTTCCTATACTGATCTCGGTACCTTAGTTTCGCTAGAAACAATTTTATGTATAGCAGAAAATACATTACTTAGTACGCAAAGTAATTAATTATTTTTAACGAGCATTTAAACTTCTAGTCTAGACGATTGATTTGTTAAACTGAAAAAAACAATACTTAATTTAATAGGTCAAGTCTGAAAGTCAACATGTCATTGTGACATTGAGCAATGTCAATATCAATTTGTGTTATTCATCAAATTAACGATGTCTGCTGAAAGTTACTATACAATCAGTACATAAATAAACATAGATTTATTAAGGTATCTTTGAGATTTTTTTAGTTATTCGATTTAGATTTGATTGACTGGCCTCTCAGCTCAGTTGGTAGTAGCTCTACCTTCTGCGCCGTAGGTCGTGGGTTCGATTCCCACCGAGAATGTATTCTAAGTCTTTATTTCATAAAAAAATGTATATAATTATTATATAAGCGATCTGGTTTCCATAGTACAAGCTCTGCTTACTTTGGGGCTAGAGCGTTGTGTGGATTGTTAAAAATTTATTTATTTATTTTATTTACATAGTGTTAACTAGTTTTGGGAATAGGACATCTCTATTCGGATCAAGCCAGAAGTTACGTCTCTAATGGAGAAAAAGAAGCGGAAGAAGAAGAATATGAGTCGTTACGTGTAGTTGTATTATCTGCGCTGTATTAAAGTAAAACAGAATTGTAGCTATAATCAATGAAGAGTTTTCGTGCTATCAATAGATACTTGCCAAACTAATTAGTTGAGCTAGACCAAGGAGTTTCCAAATATTGGCAATCAGTAAGTAGTTGGATAAGGAACCTGCAAAATATACATAGTTTCAAAATTAAACTAAAACTTTATCTGTTTGAAAGCCAGAAAGAGCAGGAAGGTCATAAACACGATACAAGTATAATTTAATATAGTTTAGTGTCATAGGCATTTCTAGCAAGCTGTCTCATTGCATTAGTATCTTAGTAGGTAATTATATAACTTACGTTGTATCCGTTTTTGGCTCCTCACTTTTGCACAACACATTGCTGTCTGATGCACAAAAACCTTTAAATTTGTTTTTGTTAATCCATGTTTATAGTAAGTACCAGTTGTTCACGATGTTGTTTTTAAGTTTATTTATTTATGTTTAATCTTGTTTTTTATTTTGGGGAAAGATTGTCCGTGGCATCACCGACCGGCTCTGACGGAAGACCAGCGTTGGTTGTAAGCCAACATTATGCTGAGTCAGAGACCGTTTTGCGACGCACAAGCTTCACACAAATGTAGTTTTAAGATTTCTTTTTAGGTTAATATAAATTAGTGTAAGTGCTTGTTTCGCAAATAAATTATTATTCTATTCTATTCTATTCTATTCTATTCAGTATAATTTTTCTCATGTATAATTTTTGTATGCGTTTTGACTACGTACGTTTGCACTTACTTTCCTGAAATTGCTACGGACAAAGATCGTGGGATCTTTGTCCAGATCATTTCATAGTCTTTGTCAGATCTAGAGTAAACTTCAACAGACGGAGCGTGCTTACCGACCGGATCACTGCTTACTCTAGGCTTTTAGCAAGCATTTGGCTTGCTTTGTCAAGTTTATTTAAGGCAGACCACAGCTTCTGACATGGAACTGTATGGTCGAGTGCGTTTTGGTTTCCAACGAGGATACCACAGAGTATATAGCAAATAGAGTTGCTGCATATCAGGTGAAATCCACCAAACAGGATGTCATAATTTTTAAATACAGAATCCACGTGGTTTGTCCATTTCATTTTCATGCTTTTATGACGGTGCAAGCAAGCTGTGTTTTTTAGGCCTCGGCCTCGAATTTAGCGGGCAGCGCTGCAGATCCGCCGCCGCCGCCGCCCCGCTGCCCGCCCGCTGCCCGCCCGCTGCCCGCTAAATTCGAGGCAGAGGCCTTACAAACCTTTACTTATTATTGGCAGGGCTTTTTATGTCAAAACTGCATGAGTTTTATGGCTCCAAATAGAAAGTATATTCTCGTCTATCGTTTGATCAACACATAAAAATAGTCTGTAGGTAATCGTACCTTAATCCATAAGTATGTCACTCTTTCAAATCATAAAGAGCTATTGTTGCTATAAAAGCTTGTAATCACAGGAAAACCAAAAAAATATACAAATTGCTGGTTGTTTTCCATTAGCATAGAACACCAAAAGATATTGCCTTCTGTTACTTTTATAAATGACAGACAATCCCCCGAATACTGAAACGCAACTCAGATTTAAGCACGTCTCATGCGACGAATATTAATTTGACAGATTTTCATTGAAAACTGTCAAATATTCGTCGCTTGAGACGTGCTTAAATCTGAGTTGCGTTTCAGTATTCGGGGGCAAGACTGTCAAACTGATAAGGCAAATTTTAAATTTAGAAACGTTTTGATGTATATCTTAGATAATTGTCCACAGATTGTGACTGGCTTTACCAGGACGTGTCATGCCGAGGTCCCGGGTCCTGTGTCCTGGCTAGTCCAGGCTATCCTGGCTTGTACCCGCCTCATCGGAGATGCAGATATCTCTTCGCCACCAACTCTGTACACACGAGAGTCAAAATCATCTTTACGTCTATTCTACTTCCTAGAAAGTGAGTACTATAATTTGTCATAACGTTATTGATCCTACTCTGTGTACAAAAATCGAGTACCTTACCTACAATGAGAACAATCGAAACTTTCGTAAAAAAATTGTTTATAACTACCTCTTGCTCAAAAAGTATTGTATAAACCCTATGTAGGTCATTATACTATACTCAAAAGCAGTACAGTGCCCTTCGCGTACAATATAATAACGCGTTCAGAGTGCTGGTGGGGCTGCCTCGCTTCTGCAGCGCATCCGGGATGTTTGCAGAAGCGCGAGTAGACTGTTTCTACGCTACCATGCGCAAGCGCTGCACGTCCCTGGTGCGCAGAGTGCGGGCCAGCTCCAACACCATCCTGAGCGTGTTTGCCAGTAGGTTTGATTGTCATTACATGAACCATTGCGATATGGTTCATTTAATGACAAGCAAAACTACAATTAGAAAGGGTACACGCTGCGGGGTTCTCTCCATATAAATGTATGTGTATAGGTTAATTAAGTACTACTAACAATAGATTTAAGTTTTACTAACAAAATGATCCATGTTGACCGAAATAAATAATTATGAATGAATTATGTAACTGTTTCATCAAATAACATAAAATTAATTTCGAGAATGAAATAATTCCATTTCCAAAAATGCGGAGCGGCGATCTTTTCGGAAGAATGCGTGCATTGCGTTGCGGTTGCGACTACAGAAAAAACTAAAGAAGCATAGGGCGAAGTTTAAAGTTTACAACAGTGTAAATTCCATCGTCTAGTTATAGTTAAGCTGTTTCTGTCAAGGTGTCACGGTAATTTTTATCTTGTCATTTATATCAATATACAAGGTCATACATGTTATGTACCTACTTACTGCTCAGTAAAGTACTTACTTGGTATTAATTCATTTTATTTTATCGTAATCGTATAGTGAAAAGTAGAGTACACGGCAGTGAAAACCCGTTACTTTTATATAAATAAATTAATATTGCGGACAGTCCACACACCACAATCTAGCCCATAAATAAACATGACTTGTATTAACTTTTGGGGACATTATAAATCTTTCTTCTCTTTAAGAAGTATCAGCAAAGTAACGTTTTAGTGTTAAATACCAGAGTTTAATATTTGATTATTACCGAAAGCTTTAAAATATTTCATTCCTATACCAAAAGCAACCTAAATATAATCCTTACAGCTGCAAATATGCGTCTGGAGAAACCGTGAACACATTGTATAGTGGCGTTGTAAAGTGCACGTCTTTATCATTCTTCCTGAATTTGTATAAAAGATTTCACCCAAATCTTTTCAACAGTCGTATCAATTTGCAAGACAGTCTCGTGTGGGATAAAGAAACATTATACCTACATCATAAAAAAATCTTAATGTATGAGTTCACTTTACCACAATACAGGCGGAATCTGATTCAACGCTGGCATTGATGGATTATTGCAAATGTTCTTTTCGCTATACAATACGTGAAATGTTTTCAGCTTCAGCGTCAATCAGATAGCCTGTCCAGAATCATGCTTAAGGGGCAGACCACAGTCAATGACCTTATAGCATACACCTTATATTATTGCAGACAGTTTACCAAAATAATAATTTATATACTAAGACTTTTTCTACTTTTTGTTCTTCTTGTCGTGTCATTGGTTTTTTCAAAGCCAAGTGTGGTGAAAAGGTTTTAAGTGCGATTTATTCAGGTACAAAAACCAGTTAGGCATTCTTTTTAATAGGAAAAAACATGGCCCAGGATTCCAAAAATTGCGTGTGGTTTTGGTGTCAAAGTCAAAAACCGTTTATTCAGTTGTACCTATCACAAGGATCACTTTTCAACATCTTAAAGCTCGTGTGCTATGCTAGGCAGGTATTCTAAAAGTAACAGATGTTATTTAGATAAAATTGAGATTTTCGAATTGAGTTCGACCTGTGAACGTGTGCAATAGGCTTAATGGCCTAGGCCCTTCCAAAGGTTGACTTTCATTTACATTTAGTATACCCGTGCGAGATGCTTTACGAAACGATAAGCTTTAAATTACATTTCTGTTTAGTCTTTTTTTACAATTTATAGGCATACGGGCATACGCTTGACCGCAATTTTACCTGATGCCTTTTTATCGTTTTAATTTCTAATATATATTTTATTCAAAGAGTAATCAGCTAACATAGTTTGACTTTTTTTAACATAGCAGCTCAGCCTTTTTTTTAATTTATAGGCAAACGCTCGACCACAATCTTACCTGATGCCTTTTTATCGTTTTAATTTCTAGTATATATTTTTCATTTTATTCAAATACCTTTAATATCGAATATCAGGCTCAAACAAACCAATCGATACATTATCGCAGACGTGTCAAGTCACAATATATTTCACAGTATTTTTATCAAGCACCCCTATTTAGCCCGTTTGTACGTTTTGAAGGCATACCAAAAGTTTACCAAACAATCGTTTGTTAATAAAAGAATGACACTATCTGTGTTCTGCCCCTATGCCCATGACGGTGACTGGAATAAGCAAAAAAGACGTATTGACATTGCGATGTATACTTTTGCGGAGCAATACGAAAACGAAAAGCTTACTATGTTATTGAGGAAATTTCGTCAATATGACAAAATATTTACAAACTTTACCATGATTTTTATAATGTACTAAAACTTGACCCAATCAGGATTTCTACAAAAAAACCCCCTTCATCATCATCAGCCTGAAGAAGTCCACTGCTTCCCTTCCCTATACATTTCAGGAAAAACGTTTCAATTTAAAAACTTCATTCTTGAATATGTGTTAAAAAAATATCGAACTGCCTGATTAGCAATCTACTGCCTTTTAAAGTATTAAAGCATGGTAAAACCGAGGATAATGGAAAGGTAGAAGGAAATAGAGGAAATGGAATACTATTGATGAACTTTTAGAAAGTATTTAATAAAGCATTTCTGAAGCTCTAATGTATATAAGTGCAACTGGAGAGGAATGCATTGCTTTAACCAACAAGAGTCTTTCAAATTAAAACAAAACAGTTTTTGTCATAACAAAAATAAATGCGAATAAGTAAAAATGGTCAAAATATTTACTTCTGTAGTAAAGCCCCGGGTGTTTTTATTAGCCAGAAATATAAATAACCATGTCGTAACAAAGGATAATGTATATAAAAGCCATTATCTCGAAACATCAGTCTCAAATAAATCTTCGCAAATAGGGTGTAGGTTAGCACACTTAGCACTAAAACTACAGTAGTTTCGTAATTGTTCTACGCTAAGACCGACCCGTGTTATACGATGCTCAATATCTCAAGTTCAAGCGCTTATGAGAAACTTGCTCTTAGACTAGAAAAAGTTTATCTACAATCTTCAACCTGCACTTATGTACGTTGACATTTTCACCATCTAGCCCATGACTTAGCAAAGCTTATAGACCAGATTAGTCAAAGTAAAAAAAAAAAAACTTTTTTATTACAAGGATAACTTTGAAACGTCTTAAAGCTATAGTAAGTCTAGGTGCTAGATCCATGCGATAACTGATAGATTTCTTTTTTAGTGTCCTCCTCCTTGCGTAAACAGACCGTGAGGAGTAGGTTATTATAATAACCTACTCCTCACGGTCTGTTTTTTTTTTGCATACACTGTTAAATATACGAATTAGGCATAGAGCAAAAATAATTGTCCTGAGTAGGGTTTCTAACCAATAACTTGCAGCGCAGAAAAAAGAGATCCTTTTAACTGAGCTGTGTAGCTAGGCAGTTTACAGGCGTCATAGTATACATAGCATCCAACGGTGTATTGTATACACCATTCATTTTGATAAGAAGATCTATAATTTTTGTAAGAAGACTAGTAGATGAGTAGAAGATTATCTGCCCTGCCCGTTTCTCTAAGCTTGTTAGGATTTTAGATCGAGCATACTACACAACGGTACACAGTATACCGTTGGATACTATATGTATAGTTACATAACCAATCCTGTTGGGGAAAGGCTCAAAGGTCTCCTTTTTATTACACAAAGTTTTTCGATCTTGCGCCAGTTTTCCCATTGTGGTCCAGCTGCTGCTACGATATCGAACCTATTTATACACTCCCTTTAATTAATGATCAACATTCATATAATATTCCCATAGAAATGAGATACAAGGCATCCTCATTTAGATAGGCGTTTTAGTGGAGTTCATTAATCTCTTAGTGAAAATATGTTTTCTTCTCTGAATAAACATCTACTATTCTAGAACATAACGTTCGTATACAAATCGGTAATTTGACGAATATCTTACAATTTCCGATTCAAATAGTATTTTTGCATTGAGCCAAATGTTCATTTCATTAGTGGAAATCATTAAAACTACATGAATTAACAGACTCAAAGCTGAAAGCAACTAATCTATAAATTGGAACTGTCTCACATGAATGGCGGCAGCAGGAAGATAAATTTCAAAGGAGCGACGCGGCAGCAGTGGGTGAAATAAAAGCACTATCTGAGTGTAATACGTTCTCCGACATACTAATAGGTACAATGTACGTACTGAGATAGTCTAGCTGCGGATTTAGCTCTCACACGACCTGTGTAAGAAAACACGCCGCAACACTCTTTGTGATGTACGGTTTACACATTTAATTTTTATAAGAAGGCATTTGCACGTTTTTTTGCGGGGATTTTCTCGAATTGAAGAAGCTTATTATTATGATATAAATTACCCAGAGTTTATTTTATGTTTCATTTAAATCCGTTCAACCATGACGGAGATGAGGATAACAAAAATATGTACTTCTCGCACTCAAAATCTCTCGCGATTATAATAACGGTGTGATAAAAACACAAAATAAGAAAATGTATTCTTATATAAAAAAACAAATTGTGTGAGAGATTCTGCAATCTCTCACACAATTTGTTTAAAACATCACAGAACCTTATGGTTCTGTAGATCTCCAAAGTGGCTAATTATTTATGAAATATAAATGTTGCATCAAATTATTAATATCATGATAAATTCTGTAGGCTGTGCGGATCCATATTGATAAACAGATCTCCATAATAAAGGCAAGGCTTTTTATTTTAGTGAACGATATTTATTTTTGATTTATAACGTAAACGCAGCCACACTGGCGAATTTCACTATTCAACATAATGAAATATACACAACCACATGGTTTGTGGCACCAAAAATCCTTGCCAGCATAGCCATTAATATTCGCGCTACACCCTCATGCAGTGTTGAAAGATAAAATAATATTCGGCTGGATGCGTTTTATACATTGTTCAAAAAAAGGGAAATTATTAAACTCGTAGCATGTGCTACGAACATGCCTCGAAAATTTTTAATTAAATTATTTGAGAGCATTGAATAAAGTATTGGTATAATTTTTATGATTCTGTTTAGTGGTGGTCATTGGTGGTCCATTGAGAACAACCCTGCTTTCTGATGGATACGAACCTAGTTGCATGCACGGCTTTTTCATTTCGACTTATAAGTATTTCAATCGGAAACGACATCACAAAAATAAAATGCATTTAAAACGCCAGTTGGTGTTTACGTACAGAATAACTGAATGTGACTCGTCTTCCACAGTCATTGCACTACGGATTACCTCACTCTTCGCGCCGGGAGCTCTCCGTCAGCGCCGCTGCTTGCCTCGCTATGTTCTGAAAGAACAGCCACTCTGGAACATCCCGGCCCTAATTTACTGCTGGAATTTAAGTAAGCGTCCATCCTTAAACTCTTTTGAATACTTTCGCTACATGTTTTTATGTTTCAAGCATTTATTGCTTGCTATTCATATTTATTGTCCTGACTTACGCTGAAAAAGCGCAGCCTAAACTTGGTCGCACAGATTTGGAATGATGAACAAAGTTTAAGTGTCTTGTAGCGTTCTAAAAATCTAATATCTGAAATTGAAGGTTCTATGAAAATAACTCCACGTAGATGAAGTTGGGCGTGAATTCAATAGTAATATTATAAATCTTGGTCGGTCGTTTTAAGGAAAAATAAATCGCATACTAGCCTCACATATTAGCTTTGAAACCACGACTATGCAGCCAATATACTAAAAATATATCGAGCAAAACCGCTTTGTTGGTTACAAATAAAACGAATTTCAAACCCTCGTTCTTTTGTTGTGTCTCATGAAATACCTCCCCGGAATTCCTTACATGATGTAGTATTTTTTCCGCGCAGTTCCGGACCATTAGTGCCGCCGTACGATTATAATGGTTTCATCGCCAAACTGGAGTTTATCGAGAAGATTGAGAGCAGTGGAGCGCCCCCTACCGTGGTGCCCGCGTCGGCGCCACTCGCTGCACTCACACATTTTATAGATGGTAAGTGTAAAAATCATGCAGATAGAGAAAGACTCTTTTGTAATCAAAATCAAAAATCAAAATCGAAAGTTGTTTGTCACACATAGCAATAGTATAAAACAGTGTTTAAATAAAAAGGAACAACGACATTTTAATTGGCTGCCACTCAGCATAAATACCTTCTATAGTAGCGTGCGCTACTATAACTGGTCTTCCGTGACGCTACTCATATCATATCGTATCATAATAATTATACACCAAGTTTTCTCCAAATATTTTCTGTTAGGCCTAACATAATCCAAGCGTTCTGAAGTTTGTCAGAGAAATGATTTCAAATACGACAGCGTTTCACGCACAACGCTTAAAATATCAGAATTTGCTAATGATTTCGTATTCTAAACAAGTTGGTCTAAAACGATGCTTGATTTAGTATTGCTTTCAAATAAACTAAGTGAACGCGTGAAAGGTTGTGAGAGCGTACGTGAGTGAGTGTGTTTAATGTTTGTTCTTTGAAACTTATGGAATATACATCGTTCACTAACTAGAATACCATAAGGTATAGATTTATTTTGCGCAGACCCGTGAGCGTAAAAGTCAATATTTAAAATTGTATTGTAAAAATAATACGATACCCGACAAAAATATTAGAAGTAGTAGTTACGTCCGAAAAACATTAAATTGTCATTCTTGTTGCCTAGCCGAAACACGGATCCCTCGCGTCTAAACACAAGTTTCGTACTTAGTTACAGCGAGTAGTCAATGCGACTATACACTCGTTTTGTCTTTTTTTATTTTATTTTAAGGTGCACCGAAATAACGGATTGGAAACCTGCATATCTTTGTACCATGACTCATTTATTAAAATAGCTGTACTTTTGTAAGCCTTTATTTGGAGAATAAAATGTTATTGTATTGTATTGTTAAGGTTCTCCGCTATTTGTATCAGCATTGCTTCAGTCAGCCTGATGTGTCGCTTCACTTAACTAATGGCAGCAATGACTGAGGCTGAAACAGATAGCTACAATGACTCAGTGTATTGAAAGCTTTTATCCCATTCAACTGTTAATCTCGCAAAAGGCTTTTGCTTTAATTTCTTTACCAGCATTGTTGCTTTTATTTCAGTTTTTAGTAATGCTACTCAGTTCAGCCAAATAAAATGGCTCAGTCGAGTCACAGTAAAAATAAAATGTTTATTTGAGAAAACTACAAAAGAAGATATACGCTTTAACCAATCCTCAAGACACTCTAAACCCTAAAGATAGGGAGTAAAATACCACACATGCACATTTCTACTTTGCAATACAGCTGGCAAGCACTCAAGGAAAAGAGCCGAAGACCGGGTTCAATGGCGTGTCTGGGAGAGACCAACGCCAGCCGTGAACTGAAATAGGTTGATGATGATGATGGTGATTATTTGACTTGCAAACGTGGTTTTATCCAGCTGTTATTTTCAACAGTTGATGGTGCTGCCGCCATGGAAAGCAACAGTGTATTAAACGAAGTGTATAGTAGTAATGGCGGAGGTCGAATGGGGTGTGGCGCGACTGTCCGCGGCTTCGGAGCGGGCGGTGCTCGATCGGGACATTTTGACACTCGCTCCTCGACTTGGAGATCTCAATGCGTCATACATTTACTTGGTGCACCCACGGACGTGGTGCAAGTATCGCTGTTCAATTATAATTTAAGGTAAGTTGTTAATCATCGGCTGTAACCTTAATGAGGTAGATGCAATATTTTTGAGTCACTTGGGATTTTCAGTTGCTTCTTGGGGATACTCAAGTACAATGCTCAACGGTATCGTAACAAAACCCAACACATCTCTTAACATTTAATAGAGATAGAGATTAAACTACAACAATTACGAGCAAAAGAGCCTCAAAGGAACATTTTAGCGCTCCGACGACGTTAGCTAGATAATATATTACATTCCAACTTGTAAAGAAATTGCTGAAGCGCCAATAAAGTTTCAATTGCTGATGAAACTTGTGACTTATTCGTTCATTTACTATTGTCTCACAAAATGCATGTTGAATGTTGTATAGTTATTCCAACGACATTCCCTCGATTAAAACGACGAAACTATCACTAACATGGTTTTCAGGGTAGGTCCATACTATTAGAATATCTATAAAGTTTTAAGAGGATTATGTTGATACAAATGTGGCCTTTAACTACTTAGGATGTAAAGCCTGCTTTAGTACGCGGGTATCCGGGGTCCGGTCCGATTACGCAGCGTGTACAAACTCAAGTTTAACGGCAAAGTTTGTGATCCACAGTTTACTTTCAGGTTACAGAGTTGCCGATCTCATATTGAGATTCTGGAAGGGTTACACGAGTTTGCTAGAGAAAGAGGAGATAGGTATGAAAGGGGGGATCGTGCTTTACTGAGGGTTTGTGGACCAGCTGTGAGGGAAGCGAGGGATCCCGCAGGAAGGTTCCTCATACGCCAAGCGGTGACCTCCAAAGGGGCTAATCTGACTATCCTGGTGCGGCGAGCGACCTCGCAAATTGTTGATGAAGAGGAATTTGTGGATGGTGCTTTTGCTTTTCATGATGGTTAGAACCTTTTTGTTATCTTATTCTACCGATAATTTAAATAAACAAGTTTACTGTTATTTATTTTAAATGAAGAAGTAGACGATAACTGTTGCCTAACGTATGCACTTGCTTCAAACTGAAATCACTTCATGGCGGGTTGTTCAAGACATAAGCTTACACAACTTCCATAAAAATTATATAGATAAATAAATAGATACAAAAAATAATTTATTGCACACCACATAAAACTAACAAAGGAATACAGAAAAATATCAAAGTGGAATATAAAGTGCGGTCTTATCACTAAAATATATACCACAATCCCTAGTTAATTCGACAGATATTGTAAAAAAATGTCTTGAAGCCATTCCAGTTTTAGGCTCGCAAGTGTATTAGTCGAATGTAACCCTAAACGAGGCGGAGAATGGCACAGGACCGAAGACAGTGACGCATTAGAGAGGAGGCCTCCTCTCTAATGCGTCACTGTCTTCGGTGCAGTGGGTGCATTGGTCAAAATAGATAGAAGCAGAATGTTCGTTAAAAATGCAGAAGAATCATAATTATATCCCTTTTAGAGCAACACGAAGGTACGATATCTCCCGACGCTACGTGTGCGTCCACTCACTACGGACTGGCGTCGCCGGCGCACGGCGGGGTGTCAGCACCGGCGCATCATCACATCTACTGGAACATCGAGGAGAGACTGCTCTGCACGCATCGGTTCATACCCGCGTCCAACCAGAGTGTCACTATTGAGGTATGAGGTACTTTGACAGGCGTTACGGCGTAGATCGTAGACCTTGCCTTCTGCCCTGCCTTGGGTTAGATCACCACCGAGAATAAATATTTGTGTGGTGAACACAAGTGTTTGTTCCCTGTCTGGGTGTATAAAAAAAAATGTACTTATTCAATTATTATATCGGCTAACTGATTCTCATCATAAAAGCTTTTTTAGTTTAGCGCTAAAGTGTAGTGTGAATTGTCGACAATATTTATTTAATAATTTGTTATTTGAGTGAAGAAATTTTGCTGGCTATTGTGTTTTCATAGAGTTTTAATGTATAATGGAATAATAAACTGCCTCTTTCACTAATAAATAAAAAATGTGTTTCTATACAATGCAAATCAAAACATGTATTTTTTATCTTAGACCAGCGATTACCTAAGGTTTTGCTCGCGTGGGAGCTATCTTTCCCCACCCCCGTAAAAAATAAATTTTTTTTTGTCGTATTTTTCACATTTTTTTATCTATGATGCTTTAGATACAACGGCTTGACCGAATGTGGAGTACAGAATCGAACGGAGTAAGTGACAGCGGTGGATGTCGGACGGCGTGTGGGGATGCTGGATGTGAATGCAGGTCGTCCACCCCACTGTTCCACCACGACCACATCGCCTTGGTCGCGGGAGACGGCACGCATCTGTGCTGCTTGTGTGGAGACTTCCAGGTACAGCCCACGCAATGAAATCCAAATATCGAATCTCTCGTCGTGACGTAACAAATCCTTGCCTTATAGTTATAGCCCTCCACCCAACTGTTCTACCACGACCACGTGGCCTGGTAGCGGGATATGGCACGCGTCTATTCTGCTTGTGTGGAGACTTCCAGGTACCACCCACGCAATGTAATCCAAACCTCAAATCTGTAGTCGTCGTGACGTAACAAATCCATGCCTTGTAGTTGTCCACCCAATTGTTCTACAATGACCACATAACCTTGGTCGCGGGAGATGCTTGTGTAAAAAATTCCAGATGTTGATGACCTCACAGCTCACTTCTACCACTACGCTGGAGGGCGTGGGTTCGATCCTCAGTGAGAACAAAATAAAAAAACTGTGTTGTGATAGTAGAGGTTTGTTCTTTGTCTGGGTGTTATATTGTATGGTCAGAATGTATTTACAGAAAAAATAAGAATATAATGTATTATATCAGCTATCTGGTTTTCGTATTACAAGCTCTGCTTAGATTATTGCTGTGACGTAACCAACCTCTGCCTTGTAGCTTCAACAAACATGTTTTTCTCTTCCAATCTCTTCAATCAGTTGTCATCCAACTGTTTCCTACTCATGATCACGTTAATATACAGAGGAAAATACATTCACTGGATTAATAAGCCATGCAAACAGGAAAAGTAGGAAGGTCACAGGTCAGACGTAGAGGTGAAGGGCCGCTAAAAGCCTCTAAGTATTTATAGCCTAACGAAAACCGACACGCACACATTGTTTTCACGTTGATGCCTAGCCTGAAAATATGTCAGCGTTCCATTATTTATTAGATTTATATGGTGCGGTTATGTTCTCTCGTCCGAAGCGCTCGATAATAACAATAAATTGAAACTTTTTTTTTTTTTTTTTTTTTTTTCATTAAATTAGTATACCCCTTTGATGCGGTACCCTAATAACATTACAATCTAGCCAAGTAGGCTAATGAGCAATTTTGCTTTAACTTATTTTTATAGAAGAAAATATTGCTAAGAATGTGTCCATCGGCACTTTTCTTACAGTCTCTACACTTTGTGGTGACACTTTGTTCTTGTGTTCATTAAAAGTAGCACTATTATTACTGCACAATAACTATAACATTACACTAACTCAAAAGGTTTGATTCTTTTGAGCCTTCTCACTTTGTCTGTGTTATCGAGGAGCTGGATGGCCTCTACATTCACGTGGTGATGAAGTCTTTTCTCGTGAGCTTCTGCGAATTTCTTAATTAATTTATCAACGAATTCGATCTGGAGGTCCCGGTGCAGATCTTCGTCTCTCACGTACCAGGGTGCATTAACAATGCCCCTTAACACTTTATTCTGGAATCGTTGAATTATTGCAGTATTACTTTTACAGGTACAGCCCCACAGCTGTATACCATAAGTCCATATCGGCATTAGGACTTGTTTGTACAACAAAAGTTTGTTAGGCACTGAAAGAGTAGATTGCCTTCCAAGCAGCCAGTACATCCTCTTGTAGCGTAACTCTAGCTCTTCTTTTTTCTTCTTGACGTGTGCTTTCCAGCGCAGCTTTGCGTCAAGAGTCATACCAAGGTATTTAGCTGTGTTTCCATATGGAATGATTTTATTATTAATGAATACCGCACAGTATTGATCTTTCTTGTTAGTAAAGTTGATGTGAACCGATTTGGATTCATTTAGTTTTATTCTCCATTTTCTAGTCCAATCATGGATTTCATTAACAGCTACTTGTACCTTTTCAGCTGCTTCTGCATGAGTGCCTCCGACAGCCATTATGGCAGTGTCATCAGCAAAGGTTGCAATGGTATTATTGGCTAGGACGGGAATATCACTTGTATAAAGAAGGTAAAGGACCGGACCTAGTACGCTTCCTTGTGGTACCCCAGCTCTTATTTTCTTAAGTTCAGAGAAGGCGTCTTCTTGCCTTATTCTAAAAGTTCTATCAGATAAGTAGGATTCTATTACATCTGTAAATTCAGGAGGTAATACTTTTCTTAATTTCAGTAAAAGGCCCTCATGCCATACCTTATCGAATGCCTGTGCCACGTCTAAAAAGATAGTGGAGCAGACCTTTTTTTCTTCGAGAGTCCTCTCAATAACATCTGTAATTCTATGAACTTGATCTATTGTTGAATGCTGTTCTCGGAATCCAAATTGGTGATCTGGTATGATGTTTTTACTTTCTATAAGTGGCTTAAGTCTTTTCAGTAACAGTTTTTCAAATAATTTTGACATGATAGGTAGCAGAGAAATTGGCCTATAAGATGAGGTCTCATGAGGTGGTTTTCCTGGCTTTGCTATCATAATGACTTCGGCAACCTTCCATAAATCTGGTACAACCTTTAGTCTGAGTGCTGCGTTTATAAGGGTCGTCAGTTTCACTAGTGCTTTTCGTGGAAGATGGTGTAGTATTTCTCCCGAGATAAGGTCGAATCCAGGAGATTTCTTTGGGTTTATACGGTGTTTTATTTCGCTCCAGACTTCTCTGGGTGTTACCAGCTTTATCGAAAGTGTTTCGTCACAAACTTCGTTAATCATAGGTACTTGGTTTGTTTGGCCTTCGTTAGGTGTAAATATTTCTTCAAGATGTTCTGCAAATCTTTTGGCTTTCTGTTCGTTACTAACGGCCCATTTTCCAGACCCTATATTAATCGGAGGAATTTGGGTAATGGGTCGTTTCATATGTTTAGTTGCCTTCCAGAGTGAGTAGTTTGTACTGCGATCACTGGTGAGGTTCTGGAGATAGCTGTTAGTTGACTCGTCATTAAAAGCTTGAATTTTTCTTTTAAGCAGTTTTGTGAGATTATTTAATTTAGTTTTGTCTTGTGGAAATCTAGTTTGGTGCCAAACGTTTCTCTGTTTTCTTTTTTCACTTATGAGTTGCAAGATATCCTGAGGGTAGTGGTTTCTTGCGCCTCGTTTTTTGTTTACTGGTGTATTATTCCAGGCAACCTGTTGTATGATTTTAGTAAAATTGTCTATTTCTAGGTTAAGTTGCTCCGGGGCTTTCAGAGGAACTTTTAGGTCTATATTAAAATCTAATTCTATTTTAAAACTCTCCCAATCAGTATACTTATTTACCAGGGTCAGAGCGTTTTCTATTTGTGAGACTTGTTCACTTATTTCTAGGTATATTGGAGAATGGTCAGAGTTCATATCATAACTTTGCTTCATTCGTAGGTAGTTACTCGATAGATTTTTGTAGATGAAGAAGTCTATCAGGTCTGGAATTTTGTTTTGGTCAGTTGGCCAGTATGTTGGTGAGCCAGTAGATATAACGTCACCTTTTATATGTTTAATGGCATTCAATAAGTTTCTGCCCTTTGTATTCGTTAGTCTGGATCCCCAGTACGTATTCTTTGCATTGAAGTCACCTCCAAGTACAAATCTTTCACCAAGGGTTTGTAAAAATCTTGAGTAGTTGTGTTCATGTATCGTATGGCGCGGTGGGCAGTATATGGCTGCTACCGTAAGAGAATACCGCGTTGTATTAATGCAAATAGCTACGGACTGGATATCTGGCTCTTCACATTTACTTACTTCATAGTGCTTTATGTTTTCTTTTACGATAACAGCACTACCCCCCCTTCCTTTGTTATCTGGGTGTAGTGCATGATAGGTTTTATAGCCTTTGAAAGTGATGTGTGACTGTTTATTGAAATGCGTTTCAGATACGAGACACAAATCGACATTTTCTATGTCTAGGACTACTTGCAGTTCGTTTTGATGATTAAGTAGCCCATTGCAGTTCCAAGCCATGATTTTTAGTGTACAAATCATTTTTTACTCTTAGGAATAGCTTGTTTGGTGCTATTTTCTATTATTTTCAATCTCTCATCAAAGGATGTCATGAGCTTCAGAATGACATCTAGCTTGTTATCGTTGCTTGGCTCTTTGCGTTGCATGGTTGGTGTGCTTTTGGCAGTTGCCTGGGCATATGACACAGATTTGTGAGTGGTGCTAACTGAAGGAGTTCTTGCGTTAGAGCCTGGAGGAGCTACCTGCTGTTTGCTGCTGGTGTTTTGCTGTGTAGCCTGAGTTTTATTTATACTTTTGGTCCGCATCTTCTGCATTTCTTTAGCTACCATGCAGCCTCGGTAGTTTGCTGGGTGTGCTTCTCCACAGTGCACACACTTTGGTTTTTCTTCTGCAGGTTTTTTGCAGTCCTTTGTAAGGTGCTTACCTGTGCATTTAACACATCTTGGTTCTTTGGAGCAGTACTTTTGTGTATGACCATATACTTGGCATTTCTTACACTGTGGGATAAGTTTGGTGGATCTTAGTGGTTGAATCTCGACCACGCACCCCAATATATGTTTTATTTCATATATTTTTTTTATATCTTCTTCGTTGCTGAAGGTGGCCATGAACATGTTTAGTGGTTCCTTAGTTTTCCAACTTAGTTTGTTCACAACTTCTTCAATTTTGTAGCCTCTTCCATTTAGGTCTTCGATAATTCGGTCAGGTTTACACGAGGAAGGCAATTTCTTGACCATAACTCTTATCGGTCTCTCGTGTTTGTTTTCATAGGAGTGCCAGGGGCACTCGCTTTCGCTTAGAATTTTTGTTAAGGCTCTGTATGCATCATCGTTGATGGCATTTACTTTAACACTCTCACCGCTTAGTATCTTGATTTTAAAGGTACCAGCGGGCTGTTTTAAAGACAAGGAGTCGTAAAAATTTTGGTAATTATTCACCCCGTCTACTATGATCGGAGGTGGGGAAGGAATTTTTTTTTGTTTTTCTTTTGCTGGAGTATTGGCATTTCCTTGTGGTGAGACAGTGGGCGAGGTGTTCATTTTCCGCTTTTTCCTGGATTTCGCTCTTATCCACTCTGTCTCTTTTGCTAGCTCTTCCTCGTCCGTAACATATTCCACCTGTACCGAGGAAGTTTCCATGCTTGATGTTGATGGCATGTTTGTTGATTGCGCAACGCATTTCAGCTGCTCTTGAAGAACTTCAATTTGGTTCTTCAAGTTCCCAACAAGGCCCTGAAGCTTTTCACGCTCTTGCCTTTCTTCTTTAAAAAGACGGACTGCGTCATTGTAGTGGTCATACAAAGTATGCTCCAGCTCTGTATGCAGGGTAAAGCGTACCTTTGATGGCGTATCCATTGTAAAGGCAATAAATGGTGTCACCTTACCAATATAATTCGTCGTCGATGCACATGCCTTACGCGACAAAAAACGGGGTCATTGTCACAGTCGGCAGCACGTCCGCGGTGACGTTTTTGTGATGTGCTTGCACTTTGCACTGTAGGTACCTACGCGCGAACGCGAGACGCTACTGTTCTCAGCGGAGATCGAACAGCCACTGTAATAAATTGAAACTGACATTAATTACCTAACTGAATAAAATATTTCCAGCAACCAAATTCACTATGTTTAAGGTAATGAAAACATTGGAAGTAATCGACGGGAAAAATCAGGCACCCGTAAAGCTCAACGAAATTATACCGTCTTGTACAACCGGTTACAAATTTAAATACGAAAAGTTTAAATAGAGCCCTTCCGTTGAAAATCCACGGTTTTCAGACGGAAGCAAAGTGTGTGATCTAATTATTGCGAGCGCTTTGAAAAGACGACACCAAATAAATTAATCGTGTTAGTGAGGCCGGGTCGCATGCTAACATGGCGCGGAGTAGCTAGTATAGCGGGAATGTGGGACGAGCTAACCCTTTCATGGGCGACGCCGACGCCCCGCCTGCTGCGATCCGCATAATTAAGTAAGGGTTACTATTAAGTATGTAACAGCAATAAAGGCCGAAACGACCACCCGAGCGTGTAAGGAGCAACACAAAAGTAAATAATGCCTCTAAATTATTAATAAGGTCTATTCACTTCTCTCGCAGCTATGCTTTATTATCTTTCTAGTAAATATTCATACGCTACTAAAATCATATAGAACCATGTAATTGTTTACGTCGTGGAAATAATGGAGTAAAACAGACTCAGGTTAGTATAATAACGATAAATTAAGGAAGCAATAGATAAGATTATCCATTTACAGCGACGATAGACGTTGTTTCCCAAGATGCCTACCCATACCTATGGATTATCCGTATTTCCGTCGATGTAAACACATTCATTAGACAGCGGAATGGGAAGAGATACGCTCTCACAGCTTTGTTATTCGATCGAGAGGTACAAGCGCGTTATTTAATTATTAACAGTCCGTGCTTCTATCACGAGCGTTCGGGATGTGTAGTAACGAGGTAGCATTGTTCCTAAATAGATTGAACAATAACTGTCTCGCGCGAAGTGCATTATGTCTCGGTAGTCATAAAACACTGGCTAACTGGTGACATGTCATACGTCCGCCCGCTATATTAGCCTCGGCTCCGGGCTACAACGGTAGGCTCGCTCTGAAAATTCAATTACTTAGTAGCTGGCTACGTAATACGTATGCGTATTGCGTAGTCCAATGCACGTCGTATCTGACGTAACTACGCCGTGCACGTACGCACGTACGGGCGTAGTGTATATTTATTTGAATTTCGGAGAGGTGAGTAAGCTATTGTGAAAAATTGAATCCACGGCAAAGCCCATTTTGGCGCTGATGTGACTACTTCGTGTTAGTATCGACAAAGCGTATTTTCCCACTAGTTCTAGTCCTAGTTTTCCAGTATCTAGAGCTCTTTGTTAAAGTAGTAGATATTTATGAAGAGCTTTTTGGGGAAGTACTACCATCATGCCTATTTCTGCCATATAGCAGCGTTGATGTGTTTCGGCTCGAATTGTATGTGGGTGTAGGTGAAATTACAGGAACATTAGTATTTATAACACTTGGTATACGTATGCCTTAGATTGATGCAATGACAGGGCACGTTTAAAGTGCGTGACCTATTAGCGCCACGTTTGAAGCAATTCTTTCTTATAGGCGATGGTTACTAAACATCTATTGGGCCATATGGCTATTCCATCAAACATCAAGCACAAAGCTCACCTATGTACTTTAGTGTTTACTGATAAGTAATACAGGGTGGTTTTTTGAGAAGGGCGGATCACCGCCCTTCTCAAAAAACCAGCCTGTATCAACTAACTCTCTAGGCCTGATGGCCTAGAGAAAGGTCAGCAGCACAATCCATTTGTTTAATAAATACAGGATTAAATTTTTTTAGTAAAATCTTTCGTGTCCATTTCCATCTAATTTTTTTTTTGTCATTTTGTCAAAAATTAATAATTATGCAGTTATTGTTTTCTTATAAAACGAAGGCATGACTCCCGTGGTTTTGCTTTGCAAATAAATATACTTTCTTTCTTTCTTACCATCAGCGAGGCGTAAAAAACCTTTTGTATTTCCTCTTAGGCTGCGTGGCTCCCAGTGGTGATACGGAGTTGGACCAGCGTGCGTCTAGAGTACTCAGTGGCTCACTACACTTACGCAAGTCCCGGGTTCGACTACGCGGCCGCCTACAACTTCAACGAAGACGCTATGTGTGGCCAGCGCACCTACACCACTCACTCCGGTAACAAACACTATCCTTACTTAAGATTTTGTCATCTGTCTATACCCACTATTTGTGATATTTTTTTTACATACTGTTTAGGAACGTAATAAGCCTTCGGAACAACCGGACAGAGTGGCAGCTGGACAGATTCTTAGCTGTACATAGCAACTGGAGTATTGTTATGAAAAAAAATGCATATGATAATATATTTGTCAAAAAAAACTTATTCAAGATAATATTTTAATAATCCTAGGCGGTCTAAGCTCGTCAAAACAGTTTTTTTTTGTATCTACTTGGAGTGGCACAACACTGAAACGTCACTGCTATTCTTATTTTTATTTTGTAGATGGATCCTACAAAAATGCGGTAGAAACCAAAATTGCCTGTTTTTAAGGTTTGGTTGAGTGCGTGGAAATGGCACCTACACTCACCTAGTTTTAAGACTATTCAAAGTGATCCATGTGATACAACTGAAAAAACTTTGAATTGCGCTCTTTATTATTTTGGTATGCTATGTTTGATTTTTAACTTTGAAACACCATCTGTATTCCAACAGTATTTACCTGTAAATGAAACTCATTATCTCCACAACACAAAAACAAAACCAGAGGTAGGTAATTCGATGAAGTTGTCTCGCAGCGAGGGACAGATAATCGGCAATTTATCTTGAATGAGCTCCCTCAACGTATCTTAGTAAAAACAAACATTGCTGTTTGACATTCGGCACGCGTCTACGTTTGGAAAAGTGTCGGATATTGTTCCCGCGAGGCGGCGACCATCGATGTATTAAAACAAGATTGAACGTCGCTTTAAAAACGGCTAGAGAAATAAGAGCAGGAATGGACGCGTGTTTTTATTTGAGTTTAGTATGATCCAAACGCAGCTAGCGTGTGCCTCAGTGCTTTAACTGAAGTGTGAACTGAACTGTACAAATAACTACTGTAACAGTAAAGTTTCCAAGGGAGTGTCTTTCTTTCGGTAAATGGCCTGGTGACCCAATCTACAGATTTTAATTTAAAACCTCCTTGGGCATACCAGCTAATGTACTATAGATCAAATTTTATCCTTGTCCTTAGTCTAAGTGAGAGAAATAAATAAATACAAATACAAAAACAATAGGATTTCTTTCGATAGGAAAGTATCCAAAACGTTTTTTTCGCGCTATGTATAAATGTAACGCTGTATCTAGGTTTTAATACATCAACCACGACCCAGCACTTCGCACTCGTTGGTCAAAACGAAAAAAACCTTGAAAAAGATCGTAAAGTTCCAATTACACCGACGCCTTTGCGTCGACTTATCGTGTCGGGGCGTCTCGTAGCATTATTGCTCACGTAGTTGGAGGTTTCTGAATCGCATTTTAAAATGATAATTCTAATCTTTCCCGCTTTAGGTGAAATTTCATCGAAGAACGTATCGGTAACGGGCAGCTTGAACGAGTTCTTCTATCAGCAATGCACTTGGGTGCTCGACTCGCATGTTGAAAGGCAACTTTTCATCGATATCTCTTCGGAACAGGTTAGTTAGAATCATATTATTATTTTTACTAGACCATACTTTGACTTATTAGGTAAAGTACATAACTGATGGAAGTAAATTAATTTATTTCAAAAGAAAATGTCTCATAATGCGCTAAATGAAGTCTGTGTTTATTTAATACAAAAATGACCCATCCATGAAAGTTTTACCGAAGTGAGTGAGATTTGATTTGATTTGATTTGGTGTACACAGAGTTGACGCAGGCTCCATAGGTTCATGAAAAATCTCCTCTAACTTCTTAACTTGGAATAGTTGATACCTTATAACACGAAAACTACTGTTAACCCTCTCCAGCAAAGCCGCAAGCGGCATGCAGCTAGAGTTCAATAAGTGCGAAAATTGCACTTCAAACCACGTCCTAATAACTTTGTCTCACCTTATTCCCTAAGCTCCTCTATCGCACAATTCAGTAGGTCATTTGATATAATAAAACTCCCACATGCAAAGGACAAGTCATGCGGTTCATGGAACATCACGCTCCACGAGTGGTCGGGTCCTGGCGCGAAGAGCGACGCCGGCCTAGCCGCGGCCGCCGGCGAGCTATTATACACCTTCTGTGCACGACATAAGAACCATACTTACACGCTGCCATGGCGGCTCAACACTGTGGTTATTAGGTAAGTACCCTCACCTACATGTAATGCCGCAAGGGCTGGGTTAAGTAGACTACAGATCAGATTGTGGCTTGCAGCGGCACGGCCAACGCGTTTAGATCAGCTGAAGATTTGTGTTTTCTCATTTTTTATACAGGGTGGGATAAGACTACTGCCAAAAACCACGCGTCCGCAATAAAGAATTATTAATATTATCAAAACCTGAAACATTGCATTTAGACTATGATTCTGATTATAGAAAGAAAAGACCGCCTAAAAGTTTCTTAAGTTTTCCGGAGATCACAAAGATTTTTATAATGTCCCAAAAGAAAAATCTTTATGATTTCCTTAAGTGTAGTAAACACTATAAAATCAATAAACAATTTTTCCGGAGATGTCTTATTCACCCAGTATTTATGTAAGATGCCATAATGATATTGGTAAAAACGACACTTGCGTTCAGTTTCTTAAGAGTCTTGGGTACTCCCAAAAACGTTAATATTTAATTCTCATAAAAAAGTCACAAGTTCGTCACATAAATCAGGGAGACGTAAGCTTTTAGCCCGCTCTAAACAATTTTCAAAAGGAGGAAAAACGCTTTAGATCAGGGATTCCCAAAGTGGTCGATATCGACCCCTTGGGGTCGATATTGGTTTCCTAGGGGTCGATATAAACGAAAACTGATTTTGGGGGTCGACGAGGTCTAAAAATCGACCCCCTATTAAATTACCACACGTTCTTATTTAAAACTTTAGGTAGGTAGGTACTGTATTGTTTATGTTGTGTTACGTGTACTAAGAATAATTAATATTTTTGTAGGAAATAGCATTGTTGTAGTACCTAATGTAAAGTATCAAGTTCGTACAAGATGAAAAACTAGGCAAATCAGTGTGGACAAGTTTTTGCAAGATGAATGAGTTCGAGCGAACATCTTTCAGGCGCGTTTTGACTTGCTCTCTATTTGACGCATACGTGATTTAACACAAACGAATTCATGATCAAGTTGCAAATCCAAACATGTTCCTGATATTTTACTATTTAACGAGCTTGCACTTAGGTTGAAAGTTCATTTGCGTTTTGAAATTCGTTGGAGCTTGAACGATAATAACTCTTATAAGTACTCATTTATTTCAAGACATCACAAAGTTATAAAATAGCTAAATTAAGTGAAGTAAAGTGGCTGAAACAGAATTTACGAATCACTTAACCAAGTGCAAAGTTTTCCAATTTGTACCTTACCATCTAGGTATTTTGTATCAATAGAAAGAAAACTAAAGATAGGCCCCTTATTTATAATAGTCTGCTAACTTACAGCATTGCTAATTCTCACTCTGTCTTCTTCTATTGACCTAATTCAGAATGAAAAATAATTATAAGTTTAAAAAACTAGAGAAACCGACTTCATTGCCAACGGCTAAACCGATTTTAATAAAATTCGTTTGGGACAATCTGGACATAGGAATAACCTTCCAAATAAAAAAATCATTTTCTAAATCGGCTCATAAATGACGGAGGCATGCAGTTACAAACATTTAAAAAATATTTAAAAAAAAAATGGCAACACCGATTTTAATAAAATTTAAATGAAACCAATATGGAAGCAGTGCCTTTCAGATAAAAAAATAATTTTCTAAATCGGTTCATAAATGACGGAGGCATGCAGTAACAAACATTAAAAAAAATATTGTAAAAAAAATGGCAACGCCGATTTTAATAAAAATTAAAATGGGACCAATCTGAAAGCAGTACCTTACAGATAAAAAAATATTTTTTCAAATCGGCTTACAAATGACGAAGTTATGGGGTAACAAACATAAAAGAAAAAAAAAAATACAACCAAATTGAGAACCTCCTCCTTTTTGATTGGAAGTCGGTTAATAACACTGTAACAGCTGTTTTAAGTTAGCGGACCATTATGAATAAGGGGGTTATCTTAAAAGTAGGTAATTTGGCCATGGGGGTCTGAGGTAACGTTTCATTTTGGAAAAGGGGTCACTTGTCCAAAATAGTTTGGGAACCCCTGCTTTAGATCTTCCATTTGATAAATTATTTATGAATGTCCCTTCATCTTATACCGGCGACGTGCCAAATGCGTGCTTACATGCTTGCATGCTTTTATTCTGAG
The DNA here is from genome assembly GCA_939531255.2 of Thera britannica. Classification (NCBI taxonomy): domain Eukaryota; kingdom Metazoa; phylum Arthropoda; class Insecta; order Lepidoptera; family Geometridae; genus Thera; species Thera britannica. The sequence goes on along the minus strand of OW618046.2, from coordinate 5,537,808 downwards.
GTACCAATATAGAGATCTTTTCTTCTTTGTGCATATTATAAGACGCCTTAAGTGGGGTACGTGGCATGTTTCCGAATTTCCTTTTTCGTCCGTAAATCCGGAATAACGACGTGTGAAAACATCTCTGTCAAAGCGTCGAAAGGAACGGACATAAGCATTCCTTTCACGGCCACGCGAGTAGCTGAACGTGTATAAATAGTTTTTCCGGGCTTTTCTTTTCTCTTTTACCTCAAAAGGATGCTTTGAGAAGCCATTAAAAATAATAAGATGGAACTTTTTAGCACAGACAAGCCTTTAAATTCTATAGTTTTAAAGGTTTTCATTAGAGCGGTTCTTTTCCAAGAAATTGGTACTGGCATGACTGTAATGCTCCAATGATGGGTTAACATCTCCTATTCCTCCTCCCCATAGCAGAATTTTGTTAAAACATTTCATAGACTTCCAGCCAGCCCATTTGCATGCATAATTTCTTAATTTAATAAAACTGGTGAGCTTATACAATTAAGGGTGAGGCGTCATTTATGCGTTGCGTTGCGCTGTGTTATTTTTCCCGAAACGTTACGAGACACGAAACGGGGGAAAACGGGGGAAGGTGTTGCGCTCTGCTGTCGGAGATATGGTGCAAATGAATGAAGACTGCCACACTGAGACGCTGGTGGCATACAATGCGTCGATCCATTGCGACGTTGCAACGCAACGCATATAATGGAGCCTCACCCTAACCCCGTTCGCATGCATAATTTTTACGTATTTGACGCAGGTTGGTAGCGTTGTCTCGCCAGCAGCCTCTGTACACGATCCGCTGGCGGTCCCAAGTGGTACGCGCCAACAATCGACTCGGTCCTCCAACGCCGGTCCCGGCCGCGTCGGCCACAGCCGATTGTGCGAAACTAGCACACATACTCTACTGTCTCCTGTGCGCTGTGGCAATACAAACTGCATTATAAGTACTTTGTGACTCATGGCCCACTAGCCCTTATACCGTGTTGCTGTAGTTGCATTGCGGTAATTTTTTACAGCTCGCCATTTAAGTGGTCCAGAAACTGTGAAAATGAATTATTATGAAATACGTCTTACGCTTCGTCAACTCTTTTATTTAACTTTTGACAGCTTGAATGGTGACGTCCTACTGGGTTATCCATTCATAAAAGCCCAAAATTAATTACCTTGACGCGACAGCCTAAGTAAGTAAGTACCTACTCTTTTTTTCTGTTTATGATTTCTTGACAATAATTATAGAGCTTCATGGGCGTGTTCTGCTCATGTCAAAAGTTAAATAAAAGAGTGGACGGAGTATAGTGTATGGTGATGTTCGAACTGTGTGTCATTTATTTGTAGTGAACAAAAACTGAAAAAACTGGTAACGTTCTATCTTGGTGTATGGTGTAAACTGTAAACTGTATGTGTTGTAAGGTGGTACCGATATTTAGTGGCTGCAGAATATCAGGACTATCGTATTTACTAGCTCTATCTAGCAAACAATCCTCGGAGAGCTTGTGTGCAGCTGACTTGTGAACTTTGATATTGTGCTCTCAACCTGTAAGTGAATTTGGAAGTGAATAATGTGAAATACATGCCTGTGCAAATAAATACCACAAAATGTATCTGACTTTGAATATATCGATTATGTCTTGTGCTTATTGAATATACTTTACTTTATATTATGTTGTTACGATAGGGCCGTACTTTTATAGCTCTTGATTGGCTTATTCTATTTAAACAAAAATAATACGCTGAGACCTTCATACCTTCAGGAAGAATTCCACTGCTAAGTGTAGTTACCAGCAGTGGACTTCTTCCTCTTCTTCCACAGTCTATCTACACCTATGCAGTGCCATTTCATTGGAGTACGTGCCCTCAAAGTTGGTAGTTACAGAAAGTTACTGGAGTGTCACAAAATTGTGAAACAAGCTAATAGAAACGGGGTTTTGAAACTAATTTAACTGTTCATTTCACTCGCCGCGGCTCGATTGTATTATTACATGGTCGTCTATAGTCCGATTAATTATTAAGCTGGTCTTGCGGAATATTTCAAATGTACTGTACAAAGCACAAGGGTCTATCTCATAAGCTGGGCCGGACCGGACTTACAAGTGGTAACTCACTCTATCAATGTCAACAGAGAACAATGCGCGAAGGGAAACAAACAATTTAAAATAAGAGGAGCAGTTTTTAGGAAACTGTGCGATAATTTTCGTGCATGAGTAACTGGACGAGAATTTGTAATTCGTTAAAAATACAGTAGAATTGAAATAAGCTGCAATGATAAGAGTAAAGTAAACTTATAGCACTCTGAACGCAAATAAATACAGTGATTGCAACAAATAGAAGAGATTTATGCACACATAAAATATCACTTGTGTCCTAAATTTATGTTTGTTTAGGATAAAAATACTCTGGGATTTTTGTACAGTGAACGTAAAGACTTTATGAAGTGAATTTAAGGTTTTCGCTGAAAGGAAGTAGCGACCACTACCATTATAAAACCATTTTTTTGCAAATGAAGACGGTGGTGGTTGCTGTTTTCAGCGCAGCTTGCCCTTGATTGATTTACGGGCATTAAGGTTGTAAATACTGGTGAAAATAGTAGGAATAACTAATTACAATGCTATGGATTAAGAAAGAGTGTAAGGAACCATCATCTTCTAAGTTAAAAGTTTTATGTAGGTACTACGTTGGACGTTTTATTATTTTTTATCTTCTGTTTTTACCTTTATAACTCACTCTCAGACACCCTAAAACACAATCACGACTATTAAATAGCTAGTTTAATTATAATTATAACTATGTGTATTCTAAGTAGGTATGAAAATATTGTCTTAATGTCAATTACGAGTTTATAGTGTAATTGTAATGAATAGAAAATTTTAGTTATTTTTAAAAAATATTATGGCTTGCAGTTTATTTGCTATTTTGTAAAAAGGTATATCAACTGTGTGTCTATTTTCTGTATTTAATATTTAAGCCTAAATATGATGTTCACTGTCGTCTAAAGGCCTTCGCAGACTGGGACGGCATGGCAAGGGATTTTGCCGTCAGTCAGCGCATTAGCCGCGTAGATACCGCGGCATTCCAGCGCCTTGCCCTTTTCTCTAACCCCGCTGCCTCACGGTATGTCAAAACGAGCGCCGGAGTCCTTAGCATGCCGTTGCCTACCGTGGGAGCCCGTGGCGCGTCTTTGATTGCCATGCAATTAAATCTCTTTCGATGTCACGGCATCATTTCAAAGCATAGCAATTCATGACGTATTTCTATGTCGATACGTTTGAATATCTATAAGTAAAAATTTAAATCCCTTGACATGTCGTCCCGGTATGCGTAGGCCATGAGGCCTACATAAGGATTTTTTAATGTTAAAGAAACTCAAGATCACTGTGAATAGAAAAGAAAATACACCAGAAAAAAATGCAACGAAATAACAAAATATTGGCACAAAAACGATTACACTATTTATTATTTACTTTTCGAATATTCGAATAAAAACGTATAAAATCACTACTACACAATACATATGAATTATTTTAAAATAAGCTCTTCCACTGTTGTTTCTTTTCTATTTTGCTCAGGCTTTAAAGCCTTTAGATAATTGTATTTTTCCATTAGCTCCAAGTATGATCATAATTTGGCAAAGTGCCGTACTTTATGTCTCAGGTAATAGCTTTATTTTAAAATGATTATGTTGGAGCAAATAATTGAAGCGTGTATAGGTAGAAATTTTGTATAATAATTCGATCAGACTTCATTAGTATTGGCATTAAACATCGTGCCAAGTCACGACACTGTTTCACTATTTTGAATGATAGCACTGAACTGATTCTATGTCCAAAGCTTGTTTGATGTAAATTTATACAATCAAAGCATTGTGTGATCAACAGCGTGTGTGCGAAGCCTGAACACAACTCAAGATTTTCACCTGGTAACATAGTCAACTAGATGTAAATAGCACACTAAGGCCGGGATTACATTGTCGGTAGCCATGGTTATATAATTGACGATGTACAACCAGCCTTAAGACTTAGGATTACCTATACGAATTGCTAATTTTAATAGGTAGACGATTCTACAAAATAATGTTTGTTACACCGAAATAAATAGATAATACATCATGTTTATGTTTCATTTGGTCTCCTGAAAATGTTTTTATTTAAGCTCTTTGTAAATAAATATCACTCTTTTCCTCATACCTACTTACTTATCCAAAACGTGGTAGTGCCAGCCCGACACGCGCACAAAGGCTTACATCCCAGCACAAAATATAAACTAAATCGTTGCTAGACTCGTGGGCCGTTTTTCCAAACTATTCAACCACTGAAAATGTGATATAAAAGGTTCAGAATATGTATAGTAAGATGAATAGAGCGTTTTCTACACAATAATGAACTAGACCTTTTGTTAAACTAGTTTTTAAATTTCAACTTAATTCCATTTGATGTGGATTGTGAAGCTACTTGCCATGGCTAATATGGCCATGCAAAAAAACTTAATAACACATTCTTTAAATTCGATTTTTTCATATCTTATGCTAATAGGGTCCCATAATGGATCGTACGCATCCCATATCAAACATCTCCAATCTCTTAAAAAATTAGGCAAAATGTCCAACAGCAAATAAAATATACCGTTATTGGAGTTGATGAGGCCCTCGTTCTTGAATATTATCTAACGAGTCACTTAAGTTAACAAAATCATGGAGGCAAACACTCTAGAGTAGGGTGGTACGATTTCCTAAAAGTCGAACGAAATTAACCAAAGTAGGTAATACGGGGTAATAACATACATATAAATAATTAAATATATATTAATGTTTGCTTTTATTTATAATTTAATATTTTCCATAATTATTTATGAATGCAATGAAGTTTCGAAATATGCAAAGCAGTAGCGTAGCGACTATTAAAACTAAATAACTCATGGAATAATTATATTCTTATTGTTAGATATACAAACGAAACATTTATAGTGACGGCACAAAACACATAACAACCAATATGTATTATTATCGCTATCGCTTGAAAATCGGACGTTTCCGGCTAAAATTTAGCAACTCTACCCAGCGTAAACCTTTATCACTTCGATCGGGCCTCAGTTGAAACTTGCCATTTGAAATGTTCGACTCCGCCTTTCTTTAAACTTCCGCTCTCGCCTTTGAGGTTTCAGACGGAAACTTCTACTGAATTGGAGTGCTTTTATTTTACCTCTTTAGTTGAACGACTCTAACTCTTGGATTGGTGTGAGAAAGGTACTAAATTGCTCTTGCTAGTGAATTATTCGTATCAACCTATCAGTTGTCGTGAGTTGCACCAGCGAAGTTGTATACAGTATTTCAGCGAAATAGGTTGTTGGCAGTTGAATAACATCCAATGCGTCAATTCTTGGTACTCCATTTAGTAATTAGTTGAAAGGAACACTTTTCAATAAACTCAATATTTTGCAGGCTGATTTCTCCGATGCATGTATTTTTAATCATAGTTTTTTTATTGGACTTTATTAGACTAGTGGCTCTGTATAGCTCACAGAGTCACTAGACTAATATAGTCCAATATCCTCCCGAGTCCATACCTCCCGAGCTCCCGAGCAGCCGAGAATTTTGAGGAGCTAATCTGCTCTTCCTGCCAAAGATCTTCATTAAATCTTCACCAAATTTTTCCCAACATCAAAAAATATATAAATCGAACAACCTGTTTACCAAGTTTCGTCCAACCCTGCTATTCCGGCAGTACGGCTCGTTTGAGTGATCGCTGAATCCACGTTCCATTTAAAAAAAAAAACTAACAAAAATAGACATCTCCTATCGATTTACACGATCACTTTAGTGATTTGTGTTGCTGGAATCGACGCCCAGCTCGGTTGGAAAATGTGACCTAGAACAAAAAAATAGTTTTGGCCAACCTTGAAACTGTGATGCTTTGTTCACTCGGCCATTGGGCTGGATTGAAAGCTAAAACAAAGAAATACATTTTAAATAGTTTTTTTCGTAGTTGACACATTTTCGCACTAATACAGTAAGTAAATGTCGCAAAATAAAGCGAGGGATTTTGTAAATATAAAAGTAGCTAAAAACTGTTAGCACTTCTGCACGTTCATTCGCAACAGCTTCACCAATCTAAAAGTTGTACTGAAAAAGGCAGCTGGCAAAGCCTGCCGAGGATGAAGTTCCCCGCGTCTCGCCGCTGCTGCCGCCGTCTTTGTGCCACACTCAAAGGAAACACAATTTAAACTACATGCGGGCACGGCAAATATTCATCCCTTAACCCCAACTCTTTCGAGCGCACGGAAACTTTCAGCCAAGGCCCTGACACGAGTCCACGCTCTGACTTTACAGTGTAGGTAACAATTAAACAAATCCGAATTATGGGGAACTTTTAGCGAACTGTGTGCAGTTCGTTAAAACTCTATAATTGGGTCCGTGAAAGCTACCACACATCGCGAGGCGAACACGTCCGAAGCAGTAAAGGATTAGCACAAATTTATATGGGTTTTTTCGGTTGGCGGTTCTGTTCCTTGAGCGGCATGATATAGATATAGTCGACGGACATATTTTTAAAACAAACCATGATTTTAATGATTTCATATGAATAAAAGTCCGCGTAGATAACTTTGCGCGTGGCAGATGGCGGAAAACATGAAATAAATGCACTGGAAATGCATCTTTTAAAAACATGAATGGGTTAATCGAACTTGCGTTGCGTTTAATGCAAGTTCGATTTGTGATTGAGACATTATTTCAAGTTTTTTTTTTACATTTTCTGCCATCTATCACGTGCAGAGTTATCTTGTGCGGACTCTAACTAAAATTTCGCAACGGTCTTTAAATCATGTTAGGTCATTCTATCAGTTTTTTTTCCATTTGTTTATTCTAGTCTAGCTTTGTATAATATTATTGCATTACTCATACAAATATATGTTTTGGCCCCTCGGCCCGATGAAATGCTACAAAATTATACAAAGGAACGTTGTCTTAAAAAAAACTTTTATCATCCAGTCTTACTTATTTATGCCAACCAAGACTTGATTGTTCTATCTCGCGTCGCAATGGCCTCAATCATTTATATAGCTGTCCCAATTCAGACTTATGACAAGCAAATTACTCAAAAATAAATGTTTTTATACAAAGAAAGTTTGTCAAAAAGAACTCCACAAAATCATATTAAAAATCTAAGAAATCTTAAGGCTGTGGTCTTGGTCCAATGGCAATTCATCAGATATTCATTATATAAAGGAAGTTAATATTTTGATTAGAACTATGTTCAGCGCCTGTTAGAGTGAGCCAAAGTATTATTTGGACAACAATGTCGAGTATTCTTTTATTCCTAGTAGAAGTGAGGACGCCACTGGACCAAGGCCAGACCCTTAACCTAGGTACTCGTATTTTAGAAGGGACTACGTTTTCAATTAACGTTAAAAGGAAAAAGTTTACGAAGTTATTTCTTAGGAGTCGACTTAATTATCTGAAACAAACCAAAATCTGCTTAAATATTATTTCTCTGCAAATGACAAGTCGTGAAAGTATTCAGAGTTTCCCGGGTAGGGGCGGATTAGGAGCTGTCATGTAAGGAATTCCTACTGTCTAGTTGGGCCTGATGCTGAACTACCCACACTGGCGAACCCTCGTCTTCGAGTGCCTCTCATTATCCTAAACGTCAAATATTTCTTGGGTGTTACATTTTGTAGTCCACAAAGGAAAGTCATGAACTATTGGGAAAGTATTTATATTTGAATGCCTATAAGGCATACTTACCTACCTAAGAAAAACAGAGTACATGCATCTTATGTACGTATCTTTTTTTAATTTCAGTAAATATCTTTGTTTCACAAGAAAAAAACTAAAATAAACTTACCTACGTGTACTGCTGTACCTAGATATAAGGTATCATAAATGCTAGTCCTAGCAGCTATGTATACCTTTTCGCTTTTTAGGGTTCCGTAGCCAAATGGCAAAAACGGAACCCTTATAGATTCGTCATGCTGCATGTCTGTCTGTCTGTCTGTCTGTCCGTCCGTCCGTGTCACAGCCATTTTACTCCGAAACCGTAAGAGCTAGACTGATGAAACTTGGCGAGTAGATGTATTCTGTGAACCGCATTAAGGTTTTTACACAAAAATAGAAAAAAAACTATAAATTTTGGGGGTCCCCATACTTGTAACTGAAACTCAAAAAAAATTGTTTTCATCGAACCCTTACGTGTGGGGTATCTATGAATAGGTCTTCAAAAATGATGCTGAGGTTTCTTATATCGTTTTTTTCTAAACTAAATAGTTTGCGCGAGAGACACTTCCAAAGTGGAAAAAAGTTGGTCCCCTCTAACTTCTAAATTAAGAGAATGATAAAACTAGAAAAAATATATGTTGTACATTACTATGCAAACTTTCAACGATATTTGGTTTGAACGAGATCTAGTCAGTAGTTATTTTTTTATACGTCATAAATCGTAGACCGCAATTTACCCTTCGACGAACTACAAGAACCTTTATATTATGTTACTTGATGCTACGGAACCCTTCATGGGCGAGTCCGACTCGCACTTGGCTGCTTTTTTATTTTTAACTAAGGATTGTGGCATTTTTAAAAAGGTATCTTATTAAAATAAGTATGAATATAAATTATTTCCCATTCTTTGTTATTCAAAGGAAACGAAATAAGACTAATTGCTGTACATTTAGCGTTGCGACATTTCTTAATTGACCTTCATGACGAAGCGAAAGTTCCACATTTGTTAATTGGACTTAAGAATTAAGTCTTCGCTGCTGAGTTGTCGTTTTCGCTAATTGGAGTAAGAAACACTTATTTTTTACATTAACTCAGCTATTTCCTTGAAGAGTCCCAGAGTTCTTAAGGGGCACCTTACTATAGATCTGTGGAAAACAAAATTTTCATTTATCAATAAAATTGCAAAATATTTTATTTCGGAACAATCTCCAAGGGCGTGTTTTCTATCTCCAATGTAACGCTATTTCGTTATATAAAATAATTTCCGTCTTTGTTTATGACAAGTCTAAGGAAGAGGCAAAAATGTTTTTATCTGACGGATTTTATTCTAATGATAAACCCCGTAGTTGTTTAAGTGAGTTCAAGACGTTTGGGAGATATAATGTTTCTATAGCGTAATAATATATACATGTGTTTGTTTGCTTATCAACATTACCCAAACAAATAGATGATACTATACAATGGATGATTGTGTTCATCTGGAATCAATTTATCCAAGCAAACAAACCGCTTGGTAGAGATGTTTGATAGCAATGGGTACTGGTATTGTTTATATTGGGTTCTGTATCGGATATTCAAAAAAGGGTAAAATGAAAGGTTCGATAGTTGAGCTGTTGGGCGTGAAATACGGTTAGTTTGCTTTGGCGCTGAAGCAATTTCGACGTGCAATGGTCCGAGAGAGTATCTACTGTATAACGGACGCTGTATCATGCACCTGCATGTTTCTCTAAAATAAAACTATTGGCTGTTGTTGTTTTGTTTATACTATTGTTGAAATAATTGAATAAGTTTATAAACTTGAAAAACCAAGTAGTTTGGAAACATCGACTTAAATTAAAACTTGGTAAAAATGAATTTGCAATATCATAAAAAAACGCTTTATCTAAATATATAAAACTCTTACGTTACTGACTGACTGACAATCAACGCACAGCCTAAGCCGTAAGTCCTAGAAGCATGAAACTTGGAGGGTATGTTCGTTTTATAACATAGGGGTGCACTAAGAAAGGAAAATTATTTCCCTAAGCGAAGAAAAAGAGGAAAAACTTTTTAAAGAAAAATCAACGGGGCGTAACGGCTACGGGGCGAGCGAAGCCGTGGGCGGCCGCTAGTTTTAAATATTATTCTAGGATTTAACAAAAAGATGAATCAATTGAAATCGGTTTTATTCATATATTATCACCAGCCAAAATAATTGTCGTCATGTCTTTTCGTTGACATAAAAGTGACAATAGTTAATTAATTTAGATACATTATATCATACAAGGGATTAATTGATAAAACAAAAAACAGTATTTAATTGTTTGTTGTTTTTCTTTTGAACATTTTATTTGTTTTTCATTCGTAGCTGCTACGGCGTAGCTTCCCGTAGCTTCTTGCAGCATCTCGTAGCTCACCTCAACTATGCTAGCAAACAAAAGGTAGGTTACTTTCGATTTTCAACAAATTAGTTTCCTGAACTTACCTACAGCAATTTATCACTCGTTTTTTTTCCAGCGAAAGAAAGATTGCGAGGGAAAGAAGGTTCGGCGTTCGAGACCGAATTACTAATTTCGCGGAGGTGACCAGTGAGCAGTGATTAACGGGCCGTCCTTCGATTTTGTCTGTTATTAACTGTTCACTGTCAATGAAGAAATTGAGATATTATTATATCTTCGAAGAAATATGATTATCATGAACCCTCAAATTAGCTTTGAAAATATGAACCACACCGAAATTACAAGGACAATTATTTATATCCTCTTATGGTTTCTCAGCAGCAGGAAATACCTCTTTTATTGATCACTATATAGAATTACCAGACTATATAGAACTCTGGGACAGGTTAACTGCAGAATAGCGCTGGCAAGAGAAAGGCGTTTTGTGATATCAGTTAAAAGGCACTGTTACTGTGTCTAAAGTCAAGTAAAATAGGTCGATGTACGCGTGGACCGTCGCTTGTCACTTGAGCGAAGTGCCACGCGAGATTAAAGGCTTACCCGACTGTAGCCAAACAAATTGCCCATCTAATGGGAGAGTAGTGCGGGCTGGCCACGATCTCACCCGCACCACCGATGATCCGCAATTTTAAGAGTTTCAAATTTTTGTAGGATTACGTTGATCCGTCTGGATTTCCAAAAAAGCATTTTTAGTAGTAGTAGTTTAGCTTGGAAAACTGGTTGTTACGGTAAGATGTTGTTCAGATCGTCAAGGATATCTTTTAGGGGATATGTAAGGTAAGGTATCCAATGATCAGAAAACACACAGTCGTAAATTTAATTCATGTCTTCTAGGTTTTGTTTACGATGAGCTGGTGTCTGGATTCATTCAGTTTGTGTGGATCAAAATACATGATTTTAGATAGATAACTTTTGATTGTTCACCATATAAAAATACAGTACAAGACATAAAAGTAAACAATCAGGCAAAACAGTGGGCATCCTTATCGCTGAGCGCAAACCTTGATTTTATTTGCATTGAAGCCCATGTTCATATAATATTTTGTTGCGATTTGATCATCATCTTTTTAGCTCAGTCTCACCGATTCCTGCCCGTGCATTGCCCAGCCCATCACTTTACGACGTAAGTATTTTTTTTTATATTCCTGGAGATACCTACACCGCATCCATACCCTCATCGAAATACAGCGATGCGAGCATTACTGGCTGACAACAAATATAGTTCGTCTGGAGAAGTATTACTATCGTTCTTATTTCTCCTGCACAGTGCACATGTAGCCTCAAAGACAATTTTACGTCTTGTCTATGGCAGCGTCTAAGTTCGCAATCCAATCAGCAGTGTAGGACAGACGCGCATGATTGCATCGCCCTCCTTGTTGCAGTGCGGTCGAGACAATCGCCAATGCACCGACAATTTCAGCAAGAAATAGAACGGTTACTAGCTTAATCAGCCAGGATAATTTTGACTTGGTTACATACATACTTTGTTTATTTATTTCATGAAATTTGTAAAATTAGTTCGTAAACCGGTTGCGAACTAAGAAAAATACCATAGAAGTAGCTGGTTTCAAATCTCGGTTACGTACAAGCACAAAAGACAAAATCTTAAATTAAATTTACTGTTAAATTTATATAATTAAAGGCACCGAGGTACAAAGGCACCATTGATGTATATAATCAAATTATCCAATCAATGTATAATATTCATTTAAATTTGTACCCATCCACGCAACACAAAACTACGTATTTTTCTTTCACAACGATACGACTTTTAGGTTGGTTCGATGGGAATTGTGTGAAAATAATGCTAATTGTATTCTATTTTAAAAACATTGTAAATACAAAAAACAATACACTTCCGACTCATATTATAGGATAACATAGGATTATGTAGTTGGATTTCAGAATTGAGTTTTAAAGTACTGTAGTTGCACATAAAATGGTTTTTCGATAACTCCAGTAGCGTGCTAGGTAGGTAGGTACATACTTGTTCAACTTTTCGCTAGCACCAGTTGTACTAGTTGTGCCAAACAATAATACAACTGGTGGGATATTGAATTCGGAAAGTTTTTACTTCGACTCATTTATTAGCTTTTGTGTTGAGAAAACAATCCATTCGTTGTAAAAACGTTGGTAGTATAGCACCAGTGGTTACTTTAAATAGTTTATTATTATAACACAGTTTACAACAGAGACACAAAACAATAGTTCTAGTTATGAGCTAGGATTTGCTGTATTACGTTTACGACCGGGGCGCGAACGAACGTGCGCTCAGTGCGAGGCCCAATGGTTCACTGCCGGTCGCAGCGGTGCAGGGTGGCGCTGTTGTCGCGTCGGTCCTGCGCTCGCGCCAATCACATGCGAGCGTTATGTTCCGTTCATTCTAAACGTGCAGAGATGTACTCCAGTGCAATCGCAGCAGGGTGGTATTTAGGACTGTGGAGTGTGGAGACTCGCCACATCACCCCCTTCCAGAGACCGTCTAGGGCGATTAAGTTTCATAGTCTCGATAATGCTCTGGAAATCGGACTGATCTTTTTTCTGGAAGAATATATGCGGGTTTCAAGCGGTCGATGGATACAGTCACAGGTTTGCCTTTTATCTGTAGTTTAAATACTTTATCATTCCTTTCTATTACAGGATGTGGACCAGTGTACGCTGGTTGTAAGGAGCTTCTTAGCGCGTCTTCTCTTAAGAACACATGGCTTGTGGTAGCAAGATCTTTGTACACGAAGATAGACTGTCGATTATGTCTCGAGGCAGGCACTGGCTGTAAGTTGTTCGCAAATAGACGGAGGCGTGCTGTGTAGTCTGTAACATCTGTGGTTCCAGCTGTTGTTGGATCGAAAAATTCCCCTGGCAAGCGAAGCGGTTCACCATATAAAAGTTCAGCTGGACTAGTTTTCAAATCATCTTTGACTGCACTCCGTATCCCGAGCAGGACATGCGGTAGTGCTTCCATCCAATTTTCAGTACCGTGACAAGTAATCGAGGTCTTCAGTTGTCTGTGGAATCTCTCTATGGCTCCATTGCATGCGGGATGATATGCAGTAGTCTTCTTATGTAAGAATCCGGCTGACTTCGAGAGATATTGAAAAAGAGAAGATTCGAATTGTCGTCCACGGTCCGTTACGATAGATGTAGGGCATCCGAATCTTGATATCCATCCGGCGAGAAGGGCTTTAGCTACGGTTTCAGCTGTTGCATCGGGTATAGGCATTACCTCAGGCCATCTTGTAAAGCGATCGATTGCGGTGAGGCAGTAGCGCATTCCACTGCATATGGGTAGTGGTCCGATAAGATCAATATGCACGTCCATGAATCGTGCGCGAGGAAGCTGGTATGTTCCTAAAGGTGCTGACACGTGTTTGTTTATCTTTGCTCGCTGGCATGCTAAGCAGGCTCGAGTCCACTCTCTGCAGTCTTTCTTAATTCCTGGCCATATGTACCGTTCTGTTACAAGTTTTATAGTGGTGTTGGCTCCTGGATGACTAAGTCCATGCAGGCTTTCGAAGACTTGCTTTCGCATGATAGGTGTGACGTATGGTCTTGGAGTTGGGGAACTGACGTCGCAGTAGAGTTCTGAACGTGTTCCAGGGATTTTGATTTTTTCCAGGCGAAGTGATGTTCCACTCTCAAGCAGTAATTTCAGTTCTGGATCTGAGTCTTGGGATTGAGCTAGTCTGGGGAAGTCAATTGAAAACTCTACTTCTTCCACTCGCGAGAGCGTGTCCGCAACCACATTATTCTTACCAGAGATATGCTGGATGTCCGTTGTAAATTGGGATATCAGATCGAGATGGCGGAATTGTCTGGGCGAGCACTTATCTTTGCGTGTGTGGAACGCGTAGCACAAAGGTTTATGGTCAGTGAAGATAGTAAAATCTTTGGCTTCCAACATATGACGAAAGTACTTGACAGCTTCATAAATAGCCAGCAGCTCTCTGTCGTATGGAGAGTATTTCTTTTGAGCTGGTGATATCTTGCGGGAAAAGAAGGCAAGTGGTTGCCATGCATCTTCTTTCATCTGCTGTAAAACCGCCCCTATGGCAGTATCAGACGCGTCAGTGACAAGGGCTAGTTTTGCTTGGCAATCTGGATGTGCAAGTAGTGTGGCTCGACAGAGGCTATCTTTACATTCCTGAAAAGCTCTCAGTGTATCACCATTCAAGTGCACTGGGGGAGAACCTTTTACAGAACCCGTCAACAGATCATTTAGTGGGGTTTGACATACTGCGGCACCAGGTATGAATCTCCTGTAGAAGTTTATCATTCCTAAGAATCGTCGTAGCTCTCTTACGGTCTTCGGTACTGGGAATGACTTGATTGCTTCTACTTTAGAATCGAGAGGCTTGACCCCTTCACTTGATATCGAGTAACCAAGAAATGTGACCTCAGGTACTCCAAAGTGGCATTTGGCGATGTTGATGATGACGCCATAGTCCTTCAGTCTGCTGAATAGCTGTCGGAGATGCTCTTCGTGTTCTCGCTCGTCTTTCGAGAAACATAAAAAATCGTCGACGTATGGGTAGATAAAGTCGAGTCCTCTGGTCATCTCATCTACGAAGCGTTGGAAGGTCTGACAGGCGTTGCGAAGGCCAAATGTCATGTAGGGGAACTCGTAAAGGCCAAACGGAGTCGTTATAGCGCTTTTCTGGATGTCATCAGTGAATATAGGTATTTGGTTAAAAGCTTTTACTAAATCTATTGTCGAAAATACTTTGCATCCTGCTATGTTGTGTGTGAAATCATGCACATGACGTATAGGATATTTATCAGGAATTGTTCTGGCGTTCAGCATCCGATAATCTCCGCAGGGTCTCCACTCGTTTTCCTTCTTCGGGGCTAGATGGAGGGGAGAGGCCCAGGGGCTTTCCGAAGGTCGGGCGGTTCCTGATTTTAGCATTGATTCGAATTCTTTTTTCGCTATTTTCAGCTTATCAGGTGCAAGTCGGCGGGGGGAGGAAGAGACTGGTGGGCCTGGCGTCGTTCTAATATAATGTACGGTATTGTGCTTTACCTCCTTATGACATCCGGATGGGTGAGTGATTTCAGGAAATTCACGAAGTATCTCATGGTATCTGGACTCGCCGAGTGGTATCTTGATAGATGATATCGAGGTCGACGAGTGGACAGGTGTACCCATGGCGAAAAGTGTCGTGTTGCTATCCAAAATGCCTAGGCGTTTGTTGCGAATATCGACGATAAGTCCGTAGAATTTTAAAAAATCGGCCCCAATTATCGCCCTGGATACGTCCCCTACTATAAATCGCCAGGGAAAGTCGCGTCGTAATCCAAGGTCTAAATCCAGATGAGCGTATCCATACGTGCATATAGGGGTACCGTTTGCTGCGGATAATTGAAAATCCGTTTTAGAACGTCGCTGAGGTAATGCGGATCGTGGGTAAACGCATACGTCGCTCCCTGTGTCAATGAGAAACGGTACCTTAGACCGACGATCCGTGACGAACAGGCGACCAGAAGAGGGGGGGCAGTCGTCAGTCGCCATTACTGACCGCCCCTGCAGTTTTCCGCCCTTGATCCGTCCCGGGGATTTTCTACATCAAAATCGCATGGCTTGACGCATATTTTCGCGTTCTTGCCGTGTTTCGAGTGATACCAGCATTCTGGGAACTTTCTATAATTTGATACTGACCGGGTCAATGACCTACCTCGGTCACGGCGATGAGTTGAGCGGGATCTTCCCTTCTGTGAGTCGAGTTGCGAAGAAAGATTTTTCAACTGCTTCCGTAGCTCAGCTATTTCTCTTGCCATGGTGTCCATGCTTGATCCGGGTCCACACGACTGAGTGGACGCAACTTGTGGGGAAGGCACGGCGATGTCTTGTATTTTGTCCGCCAAATCTGCATGTACCTCTAGTGATGCGTTGGGCTGGGCGGCGATCACTGTTTGAATGTTTCGCGGTAGCCTACTTGTCCATATGGTCTTCAAAAAATCTTCGGGCACACTAGGTCCAGCGAGGCTCTGAAGATGGCGTAGAAACTGTGATGGACGGCGATCACCCAACTCTTCATGCATCAGTAGTTGTTTCACTTTCTTTTCATGCGACGCACTTAATCTTTTTATCAGCTCTGACTTTAATTTCTCGTACTTATCTGTCGGAGGGGGGGCCACGATAATATCCTTTACTTCCTTGGAGAACTGATGGTCAAGTTGTCCGATGACGTAGTTAAACTTGGTAGTGTCAGAAGTGATATTCGATATCGCGAACTGGCCCTCGACTTGTGCAAACCATATTTCAGGTTCGTCTGGCCAAAATGGCGGCACCCGAATTCCAACACGGAATAACTCCACGGGCTTCGACTTTTCATCTGCAGGTACGCGCTCTTCGTTCTTTTCCATATTTATATTGCTCGTTTTCAGCGGGAGTCACCAATATAGCACCAGTGGTTACTTTAAATAGTTTATTATTATAACACAGTTTACAACAGAGACACAAAACAATAGTTCTAGTTATGAGCTAGGATTTGCTGTATTACGTTTACGACCGGGGCGCGAACGAACGTGCGCTCAGTGCGAGGCCCAATGGTTCACTGCCGGTCGCAGCGGTGCAGGGTGGCGCTGTTGTCGCGTCGGTCCTGCGCTCGCGCCAATCACATGCGAGCGTTATGTTCCGTTCATTCTAAACGTGCAGAGATGTACTCCAGTGCAATCGCAGCAGGGTGGTATTTAGGACTGTGGAGTGTGGAGACTCGCCACAGTAGAAAGTCTTTATAATACTTTTAGGCGTAATTCATACCAGCGAATACAATTGAATAGGCAGATGAACAGGAGATTGTTTTTCCGGCTTTGTTATTCCGTTTAGAGCTTATTTATGGGGCTAAACCAAGTTTAGGGGATCACCACGGATTCTAAATTTCTAGAAGTTTGTTCTATGAGCTCCAATGCCAAGATGACCCGATTATGTACAAAGTCAAAGGAGCTATCATAACATGACATAGAAATGTAAAAATTAATCAATCCAATACTCCATACTTAAAGCCATCTTCAGCATTTGAAAGTTTCTCTGTTGAAAAGTAGATAAAAGTTGAGAATGCCGAGACAGGCTTGAGAGGTAATAGGTGTGCTCTGCACGTACACACATTGCTGCATCTCTGACGCCTGGCCGGTAGACCCGCATCTTGGCAAATCGGAACAGGCAAACCGGTAAGCTGGCTGGCTTACAGTAGCATGCATGAACTCCATCGAAGTATAAGTCCAAGCAGCCTTCGATAAGTATCGGTTGTCAGTCAGAGCCAACCTGTATTTTACGTAAATGCGTTCCTAAGAACAGAGGCGGAGACGTAGCCGCATCAGCTCGTTAAGCGACAAAGGCCCCTGATGCGCCCCGTCTTTGTCTGGCGCCAGCCAGTGAGCAAAAAATATAGGAACACTTAGTTTCCGCTCGCATTACACCGACTGTATGGCAGGAGCAAATCTCCAAGGAATACGGGCAATTACGAGCCTTCTGATTTTCTGCGGTCTCCACGATATGTACGGAGATTGTGCCTATTATTATGTATATTTTGTCCACAGGGAAACAATACCGTATTTGTGAAAGCGGGCTTGATAAAAAGAAATAAAATAATGCGAAAAACGTGGGATATGAAAGTGCCGTGTGAGCTTTTATGTTCTTTGTCGGAGACTGATTGTTAATCAAATCCGCTGTATGTCAGAGTCTATTTACCCGTAAATTCCGGATATAAAGGTGGTAACGTTTAAGACGCTGACTTCCGTGCAGCCAGTTCTCGCACACTTTATCTTTTCAAACATATAAAAACCCTGAATATATTTCTAAAACTTTCAAGCATCTGTTTTGTGTGCACACTAGCATAAAAGCTTAGAAAAACTATTTTGATCCTAGCACGATATCTGACTTAAAAATTGGCCTAACTGGTTTTAGTATTTGGGTAAACTTTATTAGAAAAACGTGTTATGATCAAAATAACTTTTTTTGATCCTACACGTTTTTCTACTAAAAAGTTTAGTTATTTTATATCTTACATCGATATTTAAGGTATAGAAAACATAAATATTTAACATGTTTCTTGTTTTGACATTGACCTAATATCATGTACATCCAAACAACCTGAACCAATTATTTTTTTGTATCTATATTTTAATGACTGTAATTCGTGTATAACCAACAACATGATAAAAAAATCAGTAGTCTGTAAAGTCGGTTCACTGACGATAGTTGAACGTGATAACGTCATAAGAAAATACTCGCGGACTCGCGGACTCGCGGACTCGCGGACTCGCGGACTCGCGGACTCGCAGACTCGGACTCGGACCCGGAACCCGACCGAACCCTTGCCCTTACCCTCATTTACCCTTACCCATTACCCGACCCGGGCTCTGGCTCAGGTAAATGGAACGACGAAACGACGTATGAGTCATGTTTTTTCGTGCGTGCAGCCGGCTCCATCGATTTATAAGACGTTATCACGTCAAAAACTCCTCCAGGGTAGGCATCGCAACTACTATGTCGATTGTATGATGTATTGATGTCTATGTCGGCTTCAATTAGGTGGACCGTAAGATCGTTTGTCTATCTTTTACATAAAAAAATGCCGCTTTGATTAATAAATAAATAAATCGATGGTTGTCTACGTCTTAAGCGTATATTACGGTTATCGTATATTTATATGGTATATTTGTTTCGCAAACTTGGTTATAGCGTTACACTGTCGCACACTCTACTTTATTGTTGCTGCCTATCTGAATTAACGTTATATTAAGTATTAGGAGCTGTGATAGAGTCGCGCAATTGTTTTTATTTTTCCGTACTAGCTGATGGAACAAGCATGCATGCACAGCGGATGTTTACTGGTATCCATCGCCAATAACAAAGCATTGCCTCATAGTTCATGCACGTCAGGAACGTGCTCTACGATACCTTACGATACACTGCCCTGCGTCCACGAACTTGAAGCATACTGTATGGCCTAACGTGCCAGTAATTTCACCTTCAAACCGACACAGTAATGCTGCTCCACGGCACTTTCCCGGACGAGCCCTTAACAAAAAGCTCTACTACTAAATAAAAGCAAGATATTGAAACAAAATTTAAGAAGCGTTGTGATTTATAAACTGTATCTACACGTAGACGCGATAAATCTTGCCTCAGCAGCTCCACCTAAAACGGTTGGACGACATCTCACCATTTACCATGACTTATGGGCACGTAGCACAGCGTTTTTGTCAAACATGTGCTGCAGATTTCAGCACTGTTTTCTCCGACATTTTTGCAGTAAAACTTCGCTAAGTAACTTTTATGATTCATTATTGAGCAATTCAATTTTTTTTATTGATTTTATAGTGTTTACCACACTTAGTGGAATCACAAATTGTATATAAATTAGGTAAAATATGCAAGGTAAATATTTTTTTTTTACAAATGAATCAATATAAATGAGCTAAATATTGTGGACAATTCACACACCGCTATCTAGTCCCTAATTAGGCAGAGCTTTTACTATGGGAACCAGATAGCTGATTACTTAAATACTTTTGTTCTAAGAATACATACCTAGAATACAATATAACACCCAGAGAGTGGGTTCTTGGTGCAAAAGGCAGAGCTTGTCGGCTTGTCGATTTTAGCTCGCCGAAATGGATCACCCACTTTACGCCTTATTTCCTGAAACGGACAAATTACCAAGTGGTCTGTAATTACAATTCATCAATTCGATGCGGTAACCATTTGATAAAATTTAATTTACTTTCGGACTCACTACAAAAGAGATTTCAATTTACTCCCGCCTGGAATTTCAATTGAATAAGGGATGCCATCCAATCTGGACAGAATCAACTTAATCAGTCCATTTAAGAGGAAATTTACATCTGCCGGCCTCTCGGGAGCTCAAAGTTAAAGTCAAAGTACCTATATTTATTTACTGAATTACATGTAGTAGAAAAGATGTTAAAAATTGTAGTTGAATAAACGTAATTCTACCAAAAATAAAATTATGAGCGCTTTATATTAAATTATACGTACAAGATTAAATTAAACATAATACAATTAGTTTTGAGAAAGTCAAATGTCAAAAGATGAGAAGCTCCCTGAGGTTATGGTTATAAATAAGTAAATAAATATTGTAACAATCCACACAACACTATCAAGCCCCAAATTAAGCAGAGATTGAACTAAGGGAACCAGATGGCTGATATAATACTTATCCACATATTTTTTGTAAATACAACTTAGAATGCTATATAGCACCCAGACAGAGAACAGATATTTGTGTTCACCACACAAATGTTTGTTCTCGGTGGGAATCAAACCCACGACCTACGGCGCAGAAGGCAGAGCTACTACCAACTGAACTGAGAGGCTAGTCCAAGTTATGGATTTCAAAACTCAAACAGATGCACAAATTAAAAAGGAAAAATGAATGTGTGGGTCAGTCAATTTTTACACATTTTGACAGGCATAAACTGGCAGGCAGACAGGCCTGTGGCTTTGACAGGCCTGTGGTAGCACCTCTGTAACTAAAATTCAAATTTAATTGCGATAATTAAAATGTTTTCAAGTAGTTTATCTAAAGTGTTCTGCGGTAAACTCGCACATTTCATATTTACCTTGCCATAAACTAATGTGGTATTTGTTTTTTGCTAGATATAAAATATGAGCTAATAGCTAAGCTATTTATAATTTTTTTATATTTATTTCGCATCATTTATTTTGTTGTCAGGTTGGCACAACCATTTTAAAGGCTTAAGTAAAATAAACCCCCAATTTTCATATTTTTCCCGATAAAGTGGTGTGTTCATGTACATACTATATTTTTTTTTGTTAGATATAAGTTCGCCAAAAGAATAAGTAAAAACTATCATCTAAAACACTCTATCAGTAAATAATTCTCATTATGAATGCTAATGGTCGTGCAGTTATTTCTATAACTTACAATAACTAGCTATAGCTTCTCTTTGTCAGAGTCCGTTACCATAATTCTCGAATGCAATATCGTATATCTCAATCCTTCGTTAATTATTCTGTTTACTACAATAAGACCTCTCTACGGTATTTTTAATTTACCCACGAGATCTCAGTTGGTAGTAGTTCTGCTTTCTGCGCCGTAGGTTTTGGGTTCGATCTTCACCAAGAACAAATATTTGTGTCGTGGACACAGATTTTTGCTCTCTGTCTGGGTGATATATTGCATTAAAAAATAATAATAATAATAAAAATTATCATTTGTAAGTAAAGGGGCTGATGTGTATGTAGCCTTTAACGGATAATAAAGATATTAGAAACATTGTGTACAAGATACGAGATTGCTTTGTTCTATTTCCTCGTATTTCCCTTCAATTTGTTTTTCTTCTCATACGATAATTTTTAAGTAACTTGTTTACTTTATACAAAGGAAATAAGCTGCTCATTAGATATTTTGAAGGAGTGTTTATTACCGTTCTTCTGTAAGTAGGCTTTATAAATTTGATAATAATTTCAGCGCTGAGACTGGGCTCGATAAATTATTCAAGTTCGGTTGTTTCAGTGTAGCTCCGACCATCGAGGGACGAAGATAGAACGTTCAACTGGATGAGTGATGTGTACCTGGCTTTATACGAGTAGCAGTCGTTTTTCTTTCTTTATTTCTGATCTTTGATAAACTACTGCGACCACAAGACAAAACAACCTATTATTATACTCTTCTCTATATTTGCACACCTTTGGTAGAGCATATTGTGTCACATGACTATGATCATACAAATGAATTATCTTTATTTTTAGGCCAGTCTACACTGACCGAAACGTGGACACTAACAGTAGGATCGGTCCGCAAACAGAAAGTCACTCAGCGAACTATGGAAAAGACTCGGAGTCTCTCTGGAGGATAAAATCCGGAACGATGTCATCCGACAGAGAACCAAGGTAGTAAACATAGCTCAAAGGGTTAGTATGCTAAAGTGGCAGTGGGCCGGTCATGTTTGTCGTAGAACAGACAATCGTTGGAGCAAACGAATACTAAGGCCTGTATTCAGAAACAGTGCTTTAGTCTGAGTAGAGCCTGAAGAATAGATTTTTTGACAGTTCTCCATTCCAAAAAATGACAAAAAACTGTGCTTGAAGCTCGCTCGACTCAGAAATAAGCACTGTTTTGGAATACGGGCCTAAGTGGAGACTACATTTAAGTAAGCGTAGGTAGTGTAGCGCCCTTCGGGCAAGGCAGAGCGATGGATTGCGAAATGTATTAGCTGGCAAGCACTGGAGGAGAAGAGCCAAAGGCTGGGCTCAGTGGCGCGTCTTGGGAGAGACCTACGTCCAGCAGTGGACTGATATAGGTTGATGAGCCATGTCTTATTGCCATTCAAAGATAGCATTTGGCACATACCCACATTTTGTAGGCTTGTTTGAGTAGAACTGTCTATAGATTCACTGAAGGTTCAACTCAAGGTTTAGTTAGACAGTGAAGTAATACCTATAGATTTGCGAATTCGCCAACAACTTCAAAATGGCAGAAAGTAATGCTACGGGCTTGCTACAGCAGCTCTGTATCGGGTTGTATGGGAGCAGTCTGTATTGAGCAAGGACGTTGATAAGACGAGGTAGTAAATATGGCAATAACTGGGTTAACCACTATCGTTTCCCAAATGTAATGCAATTTCATATTATATGGGACGACCTTGATTGATGCTCTGTGGGGAAATCCAAATATTAAATGCAGAGATCCTGATTTCCCACTCGAAATAAAGTGGGACTTAATCTAGTGCTTGTATAAACAATGACCGAAAAAACTCTTCTGTAGCTTTCTGTGTGTGTGGGTGTGCTGTCTTGTGTGCGAGGGTGTGTATGTATCCTGTGTTCTTCCTCTGTATTTCCAAAAATGAGTTCTAGTTAGGAAAACCAACTAGACGCTATCGCTGTTGCCATAACAAAAAACACATTTTATTATGGGTCCATCCTTAGTAACAAAAGATCAATGAATTAACTCTATAAAGGAGCAATGTTTCGTTCGACTTTAAAAGGCTTTGTAAACAAGAAAATTAAACGAGATTAAGCGCTTTATATTTACGATGTAAGACGCTACTCCTTATTAAAGGGAATACAATTACGCAGTGCCAGCAATTCTGGAAGGTCTAGGAGCAGCTAGCGGGTGGAAAAGCTAGTTCACTTTGAGGATCAAACAAATGGGACTTCGAGACTCCTGTCTCTGGCAAGTTTCTTTTCTTATTGTTTATGCACGCTGAATCTAAACAAAACATTGGTTAGTTTTTAGTCAAGTCTGTCAATAGATAAGTCGACTATCACTGGCTTTGAACAAAAATGGCAGTTTTTGTCAAAAACATCGGAAACATTTTCATTAAAATCAGGATATCACATTCCATCTGCTCATACTTTGTGTTACCTGTTGGTTAAAATACCACGGAAATTACACAGCAGAACTCAAAATAACACCAGTAAAACAATTAAAATTAAAAAGCTATGTGACTTCCCAAATAACAGAAAACGAATCCAAACTTCTTTCTAAACCACGATACCTCCTACACCCTACCCTCCTACCCCTACCCTCTCATTCATAATGCTAGATACTTTTTAGGGGCTTGCTAAAAGTATCTTGCCACTATCACAAATAAGAGGTGGCAACAGACTTATCGTTCTGCTAAGCTAAACGACTGCTATAAACCAATACGAACATGTGCCTTTACTTTGAAGATGTAAAGTTGTCTAGTGCCTGCTTGATGGTAAATGTTGGTTTAAAAGATGGCAAGATATTTTTTCATTGTATTTGCATAAAATATAAAAGGTTTTAGTTTAAATAAACACAATCTTTGTATTTATTCAAGTTATAGAGAGATTCTTAACATAAGTCATACAAAACCAAAAACAAAACTAGTATTGGTTGACCTAGATTCCAGCGTCATTGAAAATTGGAGTGAGCTATCTCTAGCCCTAATACATTGTCTGTGATTCAGAGCTCTTTAATTGTAGCGGCATAAATTGTCTCTGAACAGATAATTTACCAGCAAGACTTATTTTATTGGAACTCGTAAAATTAACCACTATTCGGTAATTGCTGTAAAACCTATAACTTAGGATTGGAAGACCGGTGGCGCTGCAGATAAAATAAAGAGTATTTTTGTAAAAACTTTGAATAATTTGGTAGGACGGTTTTTAATTTAAGATCTTTTATTCCCTCTGGGAGCCGTTCGCTAATATGCAATAGTTTATATGTTCGGATGAGTTTAGTTCAATCACGCTCTAATACCTTCGCCACTGAAGCAAGAAAGCGCTCTGATAATAAATTTTATGGCAGGTATAGGGTAAATCATACTATTCTTGGCACCCCCCCAATGATTGGCACTCTAGCATAAAAACCCATAGAATGTCCACCATCTAAACTTTTCACCCAATCCTAACTTTTTTTATAACTTTTTACTCGGTTGTCTCATCCTTGCTATACACATGTTTGGAAATAGCTGTGAAAGGAATATGGCGGACATTCTAAGCATAAAATGAATCTTACCTTTAAGAAAATTAAATATACTACCAAAATAAATTATTGTCACTTAAAAAAATTGCTCGAAACTCTTATTTCATGGGTTTTTATGCTAGAGTGCCAATCATTGGGGGGGGTGCCAAGAATAGTATGGTTTACCCTAGATGAACTCCACCACTTCCTTTGATCTAAATGAGTACTTGACGATTACTGAGTATGTACTTACCAAGAGCAAAATATAAAACAGTCTTGATGCCAATCAAACTGGCAAAAAGTTTTAATAAATGTCATCCAGCGGCTCCAAAATGATATATGACTATTTTCGGTGGTCGGCGGAACTCTAAAAAACGCTGCGTCAAGAGCCTTTCATAACATCGGCCTTTTTCGCCAATTCATGGTATTGGTATTTATAATGATCGTTCAGCCATCACTTTTAAATAAATAATGGTTAAAACATTTTCATTAAAAACCTTTTTGCCTAACGCCCTTACATATCCTCCAAAAATCTTGAAGGTACTTGGTACTAGAAATAGCTTAGTAGATATCTACTGTGCAGTACTAGATATCAAATTCGGGTTTGTCATTTTTGTAAATGTTTATGAAAAATAGTTTTTCAATCAATTGTATAGCGCTCTATAGCGCTAGAGTTATTTGGGGATAATAACTTTGGTGCTAAGTGTAAAAGCGCTTCAAAAAATAGAAACAAGATAAAAACACCATAAAGGCCTGCGCTCACCTAGGTCGCTGGCGATAGCGATCAGTGAAACGCTTTCAAATATCGCTGTCTTTGACAGCGTTTCACTGATCGCTGACGCCAGCGGCCTGCTAGGTATGCGCAGGCCTTAAAAAAATAAGCAAAAGAAGAGTCATCTCTGCTCGATCCTCAGTGAGGTTCATGATATTGGCCTAGATTAAAAAACGATTCAAGGTTATTTCAGTTTAGATAATCTTCTTAATTTGGATAGGCCACAGTATCACTTAACCCAGAGTGGCTACTACAGACGCTGATTTCAATCTCAATCTGGTTTAAATGACCGAAAATTTCAACAAAATTGAGATTGGGATAAGAATTTAATGTCGGTGTAGCCACTGTTTTTTTATATCGAAATTCTAGCTCAATTTAACACGAATAACAAACCAGGGTCTCAGCTGTAACCAGGACTGGCCTCTCAGCTCAGTTGTTAGTAGATCTGCCTTCTACGCCGTAAGTCATGAGTTCGATCCTAACCGAGAACAAATATTTGTGTGGTGAACACAGATGTTTGGTGTTGGTGCTGTCTGGTGTTGTATTGTACCTAATCAAAAAGTATATAGTAAAAAAATTACACATGAGATACAAATACATCAGCTTTCTGATTCCTATAGTACTAGCTCTGCTTAATTTGGGGTTATATAGTGTTGCGTGGAAGTAATGTCACATGCCACATGCCGGACGACCTGTGGGTCAAAACCACCATCAAATGGTGCCCTGATACAGTGAGGCGGCGTCGCGGCAGGCCTCTCATGAGCTGGAGGGACGAGCTTATGCTTATGAGCGGGACTGTAGAAAATCGTAGTGACTGGCGAAAATGGGGGGAGGCCTTTGCTCAACAGTGGGACACTACAGGCTAGTAGTAATAGTAATAGTGTTGTATGGATTGTCTATAATATACTTATTTATCTTTGAAAATTTCAGTAACAAGCAGGTTAAATACACATCCTTAACTTGCTCCATCCGACCCGCTATTCTCGTTGCTTCTTTTGTTCTCTCAAGAGCATTAAGCATGAAAGTTCCTCGTGCAGTCTCTTGTCCCAACAATGTTATTAAATCATACGCGGAAGGAACGTCTACAAAGGACTCGGTACCAAAAACTTTATAACAATACTCTGAGCGAAATAATCTTTATGTATTGTAGCTTTTCGTGAAATATTGTCTGCTATATTCCTATGGCTTCATGATCCTACTGATGTTAACATAGTACTCATCATCTTTAGACCTAGTTAAATAGATAGATAGAAAATAGTTTATTGCACACCACATAAAATTAACAAGGGAATACAGAAAAACATCAAAGTGGAACCTAGATTAGTCATCATCTTAGATGTCTGCAATAAATTTTAAAAAATATTAATATTGCAATCAAATTAAAAAGTGTTAAATACACTTTATAAAAGAATCATATAAAAAACGGTAAGAATTAAGCCGTAGTTTGTTGACTGGTTCTTCTAGGCTTGGTCGCGTGGAACTGGCACCTAGACTCACCTAGCTTTAGGACGTTTCAAAGTAATCCTTGCGATTGTACTGAATAAATACACTTTTGACTTTGATTCTGAATAACATACGCTAGATATGCCATAGTATAGTAGCACATACTGCAGCTGTTTCAAATTTGATTATATTTACATTTTATTACTGCTGTAGTACATATAATGTACCGTAGAGAATATTAAAATTCTAACAAATTTTGTTAGCTCAAGCAAGTTTTCCAACTTTTACTAAAATCAATATTTTACAAACAGTTTTAGATCTTTCTGCTATTAAGTTATGCTTGTGTATTCATATAATTTGTTTTTGTAAATTTATGAGACCAGGTATAAAAGTACTAGATAATTGTAAATTGTGTACTGTGTGTACTTAAGCCGGATGGCTGTGCAATCATATTATATTCGTTTTTTTAGGTGTTTAAATAGTTTTTTTGTATTATTATTAGGTATAATCCTATAATTTCTAATTATGTTTTACTACGCTTGGTGCACCGCCGTCGGTGTTTGCTGTTTTCAATACTTTCTATCCTAAGGTTGCCTGGAAGAAATTGTTTTTATAGATAAGGCCATCCATTGTAAGTATTTTATTTTGTTATACTTTGTTTAAGTGATGTATCCTTTTGTACAGTAAAGGGTTATCTATCTAATGATGTCTTACCTGACCATATAAAACTGTGATTCTAAATACTCGTGTCAATGGGGTAGAGCTGTCTATATTATGCAAGTAACTCAATTACTATGTCAGAAACAGCTACCCTCGCTATCTGGAAGGCAATTTGAGAACCCTTGCGGATAGCATAACTAACAAGAAGCGGCAAATCAAGGTAGTGTTTCATGTTTCGCACGTAAATATGTTACATACATTGTGTACATAATATAACAATGTGTATGGTGGTGGTCTGGGGGGAACTGTTTATCAAGTCAAATCACTTGGGCAAATTGAACGTTGACGATGATGTGCAAATGATGCTGATGACTAGGTATGTAAGTAAATAAATAATAATAAATCTTGTGGAAAAACCACAAAACACTATCTAGCCCCAAACTAAGCACAGCTTGTACTATGGGAACCAGATAGCTGATATAATATTAATATACCTCTTTTTTCGGAGAACAATTATCAAGTAGGTATAAACTCTCTGTGGGGTTCGAACCCACGACCTACGGCGCAGAAGTCAGAGTTGGTAGTAGACCAACTGAGCTGAGACGCCATAGTCATATTGCTATAGCGTTCAGAGTTCGCAATAACCACTTATTTTATTCGATATTTTTGCTATTATAAAAAATAAATATTGAAATAATAATGTTGTTTTATCTATCCAACCTCACTGCTACTTTGGCAGTGACCCTCTTCTACCTGTTGATCCCCACTAACAAAATATATGATTTTTTGTCTTGGTCCTTAGAATTAGGTATTTAGAAAAAAATACTGTGTGGAAAATTTGAATATTTATTTGAACTCATCAATAACTTCGTCACATATCAAAAGGGTCGCAAGCTATTACTCTCCTACATCTTGCTGGTATTGCCGTAAACAGCGCATCTGAAAATACATTACGATATTTTTACACTGAAGTTATAAAAGCTCCCATAAAACGAGTGCGGAATACCGCAAGTCCAAGATGGGTCACTGAAAGCAAACTTAAGAGAGTGCAAACATAAAACGTGCAGATCATGTTTTTATCTTTATCCGTAGGTGCCTACATTTATGCCTATAACGGAGTGGACACTTAAATACACTTGACACCCCGCTCGTAGGCTCTTGACACCGCGACTGCCAGTTTGGAAAGTGGCATCCTTTATGTTGAGGATCTGAGGTTTGCTCGTGATATTTATAATATCTACAAGAAAATCCGTGGGCATACAAAACAAAAATATACTGACTCGACGTATAACTCTGGGAATATTGATACAGCAGTTACTTTACCGTGGCTCCATCTACAGTTCATGGTCGATAAGTAGATAACCGAAGTTGTATTAGTTGAATCTTCCTTTTTCAGAATTATTTTTTTATAGTGCTCTACACTTAAGGAAATCCCGAGGATTTTTGTAAAGGGGAAGGTCACAGGTTTTACAAAACTGTAAAATCAATAAAAAAATATTCTGTGCAGTTCTTAAAAAAATCTTAATCTCAATGCCCTAAATAATATTCTGGCTGGAAGGCTTATTCAGATAGTAAGTTCATTGTAATATTTACTGTTCCTTTTAATTTTTCTGTATTTTTCTAAGCCTTAGTCAAAAATACCCACGTACAACTAGAACTGATAACAAAGCATACATATTCATGAGGAAATCACGTTAGTTCTCCTATTATTTGAATATCTGACCGCGTTTTCTGCGCATCTGTTCTGAATGACCCACTTATGAGCTATAAATTCACTCAAAGCTGGTTCCGATAGTGCTAAGGTAATATTCGGATTATGGAGAGCCAAAGTCATCAATAGGTACTGTCACATACACTATTTTGTGCTAACTAGATTCCAGCTCTAGGGTACGGTTTTGTGGCCAAATACCGATTTAATCAGTAGGAAATGCGAATACACGACGCAATTTCACTGCAACTTCATTTCAGCTTTGCATAAATTCTATTAATATTCGTATTAGTAGGTTTTGTTTCAACATTACTCAGTTAAAACGTCGTTTTTTATTTGCAAATTGTTATACGAAGACGAAAGAAAATGTAATGTAATAAAAGCTGAGGAAAATCATACATTATATTCAATGAGAAGAATACCTACCTATTAAAACAAATACCTAGTTTTAGCTTATGATAATCAAGTACTTATTATAACCTGCAAAATAAAAGTTAAAAGACCTAGAGGCCGAAGCCCAAAGCGCTGTCTGACCCTTGGAGGAATTAGAAATGGAGATGTCAAGGCAGGGCTTTCCCCTCTGCCGATCATATAACGATCTCGATCATATCCTTTAAATAAAACTGTTTTACTCGCAACCGCAGCCATTGTGTGTCGTTTCATGTCGCGAAGTGGAGCTCCGTGAAAATGGTGGATTGCATGGTAGTTTCTTGTAAAAGACGATCAGAGACATCAAACTTCCGGGAACACGGTATTTCCTACCACAAGGGAGTATTATTTTGTCAATTGTGTTTGTAATTTTGTAGAATTTAAGTTCAAAAGAAATACCGGTTGCGACAGATTAGCGACAGTATTACGACACCAGAATAAACCTTGGTAGAAGGCATAGTGTTGGGAAAAGTTGAATGAAATTGATGAATGAATGAATGATAAAATAAACGTTAAATTATTATCACATATTGTGTTGTCTAATTACGTATTTGGTGTTTTTTAAACCCCCGACGTAAAAGCGACGGGATGTTATGAGTTTGCGGTGTCTGTGTGTGTGTCTGTCTGTCCCATCGTAGTTCCCGAACGAATCAACCGATTTTAATTTGTTTTTTTGTTTGTTTGAAAGGTGAATAGTCGGGAGTGTTCTTAGCTGTTTTTAAAGAAAATCGGTACAAGATGGCTGCCGCCACGATATATCGGATTACATTTATTCACAAATCCCACAATATGGGTATCCTAGGTACCAGTCATCAAACCCTCTACTCATCAATGTATAAAATAGGACATGACATCATACTCAAAAATAAAGTCGTGGGCGTAGTGAAAACATTTTTTTGCCTATTTTATATTTCTTTTACGTCCTGTGCAGGTTTCCAAAAAACCCTGTTGCTTGAAGAGTGGACAAAATTTTTTGGCCAAAAAACAACTTGGCATGCAACAAGAACGAGTGTGGTTTGCTCGGAACATTTTGCAGAAAGTTCTCAAACTCGGGCAAACAAACATCTGCGTTCACCACACTAATATTTGTTCTCGGTGGGAATCGAACCAACGCCTCCGGCGCAGAAGGCAGAACTACAAACTTCGCTGTGATGTGAAGGCTGACGATGTAATGTGATTTCACTTTATATTTTTTTTTCAATTATTCAGTAAAAGACTAAACTTATGTGTACTATGCTATAACATGTTAAGAACTATTGATTCAAACTTATAACCATTAATAAAACACTAGCAGTTGTGCCGTCTGCCTAGTTATGGAATAAGACAAGACTTGTTATTTTTACCTTATATTAAAAAAAACAACAAATAGGTAACCAATAACTAGGCAACAACTAGTCCGTCGAGCGAGCACACAAATTTGTAGGCGTGGGTAAGATCAATCTGTTTCCACCTGGAGTGTACGAAGTACTCCCCTCGTATGTAGTGGGCCGTGAGGTGGTGGGAGGTCCCAGAACGAGTACGGTGAGTGTCCTCTCAGTGTGGAATGCAGGCAGCCAGGGTATAAACAGCCCCAAGCAGTCCGATCTCTTTGTGGTAGGTAGCGGTCGCAAGAATAAATTGGTCCACCGAAGAATAATTTTCTCCAACTGCGGTTCCCAACCGTGTGGACGTTCCTGGAATGGATAATACCAAATACTAAATATTTGTATTACCAAACCTCCGTTCTGAGGACTCACCAACGGCCTTTAGTAAAACCGGGTAAGTACGTACTTACCCGTAGAATAGTTTTGCCGTGGTGGTACTACAGAACGGAGTTTACAAAAATATGAGCACAAGCAGAATGAAAGTTAAGATTGAATAGCAAAGTAAAAGTTAAAATTGAAATAAAAGAATAGAAATACAAGTAAGAAGTTATTTAAAATATAGTCTAGGGTAGGTACCTAGTTAAAAATCCCAACGGACATCGTCAATGACATTGAGCCTAGGACATGTCATTGACATCACCTTGGTTGGTACTTAGAAAAGTACAATATATTTTACACAGGTTAACAGATTCGTATTCTGACAATATCAGAATATCCTAGTACCTAAGAATAAGCGTTTACAATATTTGCAGTAGCGAAAAGCATCTAGCTACTTTGCTAAAGCATGATGGATGGAAGAAAAGACGATGTGAGTTTTATGTGCCGTTCAAAACTTACCCTAAATCGGGAAATTCACTAACACAGTTTACTTTTTATTAAAATATAATGTCGCACAGCCGGCTAGAACGCTCGAGCTGGCGAAAAGTTGCGTGGACTAATACTAGTGGTGGTCTCGTAGCAACTGACGGGCCGCGCATTGATTGTGCCACGGGCTCGCAGGCGCACGAATAACGGTCCGCAGCCGAGTAGTACCGAGCCTTACCGACTGCGGCCGAGCTCTGTTCAATCATGAACTTATGCATTGTTACAATACCCGCCTTCCCCTCGTAAGGATTTTACTTTTAAAAGTAAAATCCGTAATTAAGTTATTAAGTCCTATTTAATATAAAATTATCAGACTTGTGTACAGTCAGAGAAAAAATCATATGCCATAAAATTTGCTTATGACTTTTAGTAAGAAAAAGTTAAAACGATAGTAATGGACGCGGGAACTGATAAATCTACCTACTTAAAAAAAAAAACGTTTATACAAATTAACTATGACCTACAATTTTCAAATCTTTTATATGCCAAGTGCCTAAGTTTTTACCTGACATATTCTCCAAAATGTAAATAAGTGGTGAGCGTTTCTCTATTACTCGACACTTTATGAATTTTGGAGCTAACTTTTTGCTAAAATACTTATCCTTATCGCTCAGTACGTAAGCACGCTTGTAAACGATATCTCCTACGTTAAATTCAAAAGACTTCCTCCTTAAATTATAATTAGCTGTATTTTTAGCATGAGCGTGATATAACGATTTCTGTACTTGATCGAATATAGATGCCAGGCAACCAAAGTTTTCCACATATAAATCTCGAGGCAGAAACAGTACTTCATCACCTAAGTCAGCGTCAGCAAAGTGAGAACCACAAATTACCAGTTCTCGCCCAAACACTAGAAAAGACGGCGTGTAGCCTGTTGCCTCGTTAACGGAGTTATTTATAGCAAATTGGACACTAGGAATAAACGTGTCCCAAGACCTATGATCGCTATCCACAAATGTAGAAATACATGTTATTATAGTTTTGTTGTAACGCTCCACAGTATTGACCTGGGGCGTATATTTTGGAGAGAAAAATACATTTGGAATGCAATACTTTTTGAAAAGAGCACCAGTGTACTAACGAACTGAGAACCGTTATCTAGAAAGATACTCTGAGGAACTCCATGGACTAAGAAAATTTGTTCCTCCAAAATTTTCACAATGACCTCTGCAGTAGCTTTTTAAATGGGGTATATGTGACAGAATTTAGAGAAACAACAAGTTATTACCAAGATATGACAATTTTGTTTACGTGTTACCGGTAAAGGGCCCATTAAATCAATTGATATCATTTGATATGGCCGAGAGCAATGTTTCGGGCGGCCCATTTCTCCTAAAGTAGCATGATTTTGTGCTTTATACTGGAGACAAGTAGCGCAAGACCCTACATATTTTGCTACATCACGATACATACCTGGCCAGTAGTATCTAAGAGCAACGCGTCTATAGGTCTTGAATATGCCTAAATGACCGGCAATTGGTTCGTCATGGTTCTCGGTAAGAACTCGTTCACGAAGTTCTTCTGGTACTACCTCTTTCCATGAAAATTCGTTTGTAAGTTGACATTTATTTTTACTAAGGCGGTAAAGAGTATTATTTTTAACTTGAAAATTGGGAAAAAGATTAGGTTTAGTTCTACAATTATTGAAAATATTTTTGTACCAATCATCACTAGAAGTCGCGAATGAATTGGCAGTAATAATAGAAGATACCGGAACAGCCCTTGACAACGCATCAGGTATGATGTTGTCTACACCACGACGGTGTTTGATAATAAAATCAAAAGATGACAACCGCAAACCCCAACGTGCAAGTCTGCCCGTAGGATTATTTAAAGTAATGAACCAATTAAGTGCACTATGGTCAGTGTAAACGGTAAACGTTTTCCCATTTTCAACATAACAGCGCCAATGCTCCAAAGCAACGAGAACAGCAAGAGTTTCTCGTTCTGTAATACTATAATTCTTTTCAGCTGTTGTTAATGACCTACTCATATACGCAATCGGGTGTTCCTTTCCATCTACCGACTGTGTAAGCATAGCACCTACCCCATAATTACTAGCATCAGTGTGGACCTCAAATGGTAAATCATAATTTGGACACGATAATACTGGTGCGGAT
Source organism: Thera britannica (assembly GCA_939531255.2). Lineage (NCBI taxonomy): Eukaryota > Metazoa > Arthropoda > Insecta > Lepidoptera > Geometridae > Thera > Thera britannica. The sequence goes on along the minus strand of OW618046.2, from coordinate 5,503,882 downwards.
ACCAAACACTCCTTCAATTTTTTAAAAGCGGAATCTGCTTCTTCTGTCCACTCGAAAGGTGGACAGTTTTTCTTACCGGATGTTAGTTTGTTCAGCGGCCCTGCAATTGTACTAAAATTTGGAACGAATCTTCGATACCAAGTAGCGGTACCCAGAAATCGTTTCAGCTCTTTACGATTTGTAGGAGTAACGTAATTAAGTATAGCCTCCACTTTATCTGGGTCGGTACGTAATCCGTTTGAATCAACTACATAACCTAAGTACTTTAACTGACTTCTAAAAAATTCGCACTTCTCGAGGTTAATTGTTAAATTGGCTTTCTTTAATTTATTTAGGACACGAAGAAGGCAAGAAACGTGTTCTTCGAAATTGCTACTGACGATGACAATGTCATCTAGATACGCAAAAATTCTATGGTCTACGTCACCTAATAACGTGTCTACTAAGCGCTGCTGTGTAGAAGGAGCATTAGTTAATCCAAAAGGTGTAGTTTTAAATCTGAGCGTTCCTCGTCCGGGAACATAAAAACTTGTTTTATCTCTGTCCTCCTCAGCCAGAGGAATCTGCCAAAACGCTTTAGATAAGTCCAAACTACTCAAGAAACGTGCGTCACGCAAATTGTCTAAAATTTCGGATATATACGGCAAGTTATATGCATCTCGTTTTGTGACAGAGTTCAGTTTTCTACTGTCCAAACAAAAACGAGGCTGGCCATTCTTTTTATGAACTAAAAGCACAGGAGACTGCCACGCACTTTCACAAGGCTCTACCACATCTAAAGCTAACATCTCATCAACCTGTTCGACAAGTATCTTTTGTTTTTCCGGCGAAAGCCTATAGTATCTTTGTCTAATGGGAAGAGAATCGCCAGTATCAATGCGATGGGTAATTAAGTGCGTGCGACCTAAACCTTTTTGGCTGAATGATATGTCTTTAAATTGATTGACAACATTATCTGCAATAGCCTTCTGAGATTCATCCAAATTATCATAGGAATAAATTAATGTGTCTGGGGTTTTATTAATATTTAAATCATTTAATGGGACATTTGAGACTTGCAGTGAACCTAAATATTTAACACATAAGTTAAATGCGCGCCAGAAATCAACTCCTAGAATAAGCGAAGACTGAACTCCGGGCACTACAAAGGTTTTCACTATATGGAACTGTCCATCAAAATTTATCGGTAAATTAATGTAACCTATACTTTCAAGTGACTGACCACCTGCGGCAATGATGTTTATTCTTTCCCCCGTCAATAACTTTAAACCACGACTAAGCAGAGACTCGTGCGCATTATTACCTATGATGGTGACTGCTGAGCCAGAGTCGAGAAGACCCGAGGCAGTTATATCATTGATCTTAATATCAACGTAAGGTCGCGTATCACCTAATGGCTTATCTTGCAGAATTGTAGCGACTTTATAGCAGTTAGAAAATCTACGAACGATCTCTAACCACTCATCCCAATCTTTCTGATCAAAGTGATTTTCTGATTTAGTAAGAGTGCTACAATTCTGCGATTCTAGTTTTTTTTTTTGAAGTTTGATTACAGTTGGGACAGTCAGGTTTCTTAACACCTTTCTGACCACACCGGAAACACATGATCTCGGTGTTCTCACAATTTCTTAAACTATGCGTATTGTTACGACACCTAGGACAGTATGGTAGTTTCCTATCAGCCACTGAATCATCTTTGTTTATAGCATGTAAATATTTTTCATTAATATTATTATTGTTATTAGCATAAGGTTTAGCATAAGTATTTTGTGTTTTATTATTATTATAGTTAGAATAAAACTGTTTTTGTTTATTCAGTGTGTTTGATTTTTGTTTATATGCAAATTCAGGTGCAATGGTATCAGATGTAACAGCTGATGGCTCACGGAACTGAAGCATTCGAGATTGGACATTCTCGAAATTTCTACATATCAGTCGTAACTGTTCTATTTCTTTAATCTCCGTTACGGAAGCTCTACATTTCTACATATCAGTCGTAACTGTTCTATTTCTTTAATCTCCGTTACGGAAGCTCGCGTAACAAGGTCTTATGTTATGTAGAATTATCTCGAGTTTGTCCTCCTCCGACAAGGGCTTTGATAGGCGTGAACACATACCTGAGAAAATCGATAGATATATGGTGATATTTTCCGTCTCGCCTTGAGTCCTAGACCGAATCTCAGCTAGCAAACGGTAGTCATAATCAGACCTATCAAAGTCTTGCTTCAGGAGCACCACAAGTTCATCCCAAGAGGACACCTGCTCTTTAACATTACGGAACCAATGGAGTGCATCATCAACAAAAATTTCCGTAGCAAAAGACAAGAGTTTAGAACCAGTTATTTCACGAGCTTCACTAAATTCGTTAACTCGCTGTATAAAAGAGCGCACGCATGACTTTCCATCGAATTTCAATCTACCTAATTCAGAAGAAATCTTACTCCTACCATCGCAAGTGACCGAAACATTAATTGGGGTCTTCAAAACCTGCGATTCTAAAGTCGAGGCTGCTGTAGCTAGAGTGTCAATGCAATTTTTCTTCAGATTCAAAAATTTCTCGTAAAGCTCTTTAAATTGAGTACTACATTCCAAATGTTTCTGAACGCTGACATCATCTACACAGATTCTATTAAGTCTATGGTACAAATGGTGGAGCATGTTTTCAATGCGGGCTAAAATATTCTTATCCCTAACTTCAGATGCTACTACAAGCTTAACCTTATCTAACAGTTCCAAAGATGCCATTAAATCGTCCATCGTATCAAGATGAGAACAAGAAATATCCTCCGAAGGATAAATCTGACATAATTTACTTATCTGTTTCCTAATATCGGCAACAGTACTTCCCGGAGTTTCACCCCTAACCGAAACCTCATACTCCAACTCGGTTTTTTGCAACGACAAAAATTTAATAGGGTAAGACATAATTAACGTAGTGAACCGCAGGAAAGTTAAGAATGGCACATAAATTCAATCAATGATAATAAAATACCTACTCCGTTCTGTTACAATCAACTTTAACAGAACGCTTTGGTTTGATGAATGAATGAACTAAATGAAATATGAGAATGATAAAACTAAAAAATGATTTATCAAACAAAACTAAAAATGAAGGCAAAGCAAAAATCAGATTTGTAACTAGTGTGAAAAGAGAAAATAAATGAAGAAGAAAAAAATAAGCGACAAAATTTTTTTTAGAATAAAATAAATAAATGTGTGACAATATAAAAATATTCAGTAAAACAATATTTAAAACAGTCTAAGCTTACATACAAGCAAAAGACAACACTATTTTCACACCAGTTACTGCAAACCAACAACGTTTTACAAATAACCCACTCACCGTACAATAACTAACTACTTAGGTACTACTACAAGTGAAAACAGATCAAACCCACGTAAGAGGGCGCCAGTGTGCCGTCTGCCTAGTTATGGAAGTAAAAGACTTTGTTATTTTTACCTTATATTAAAAAAACAACAAATAGGTAACCAATAACTAGGCAACAACTAGTCCGTCGAGCGAGCACACAAATTTGTAGGCGTGGGTAAGATCAATCTGTTTCCACCTGGAGTGTACGAAGTACTCGTATGTAGTGGGCCGTGAGGTGGTGGGAGGTCCCAGAACGAGTACGGTGAGTGTCCTCTCAGTGTGGAATGCAGGCAGCCAGGGTATAAACAGCCCCAAGCAGTCCGATCTCTTTGTGGTAGGTAGCGGTCGCAAGAATAAATTGGTCCACCGAAGAATAATTTTCTCCAACTGCGGTTCCCAACCGTGTGGACGTTCCTGGAATGGATAATACCAAATACTAAATATTTGTATTACCAAACCTCCGTTCTGAGGACTCACCAACGGCCTTTAGTAAAACCGGGTAAGTACGTACTTACCCGTAGAATAGTTTTGCCGTGGTGGTACTACAGAACGGAGTTTACAAAAATATGAGCACAAGCAGAATGAAAGTTAAGATTGAATAGCAAAGTAAAAGTTAAAATTGAAATAAAAGAATAGAAATACAAGTAAGAAGTTATTTAAAATATAGTCTAGGGTAGGTACCTAGTTAAAAATCCCAACGGACATCGTCAATGACATTGAGCCTAGGACATGTCATTGACATCACCTTGGTTGGTACTTAGAAAAGTACAATATATTTTACACAGGTTAACAGATTCGTATTCTGACAATATCAGAATATCCTAGTACCTAAGAATAAGCGTTTACAATATTTGCAGTAGCGAAAAGCATCTAGCTACTTTGCTAAAGCATGATGGATGGAAGAAAAGACGATGTGAGTTTTATGTGCCGTTCAAAACTTACCCTAAATCGGGAAATTCACTAACACAGTTTACTTTTTATTAAAATATAATGTCGCACAGCCGGCTAGAACGCTCGAGCTGGCGAAAAGTTGCGTGGACTAATACTAGTGGTGGTCTCGTAGCAACTGACGGGCCGCGCATTGATTGTGCCACGGGCTCGCAGGCGCACGAATAACGGTCCGCAGCCGAGTAGTACCGAGCCTTACCGACTGCGGCCGAGCTCTGTTCAATCATGAACTTATGCATTGTTACAATACCCGCCTTCCCCTCGTAAGGATTTTACTTTTAAAAGTAAAATCCGTAATTAAGTTATTAAGTCCTATTTAATATAAAATTATCAGACTTGTGTACAGTCAGAGAAAAAATCATATGCCATAAAATTTGCTTATGACTTTTAGTAAGAAAAAGTTAAAACGATAGTAATGGACGCGGGAACTGATAAATCTACCTACTTAAAAAAAAAAACGTTTATACAAATTAACTATGACCTACAATTTTCAAATCTTTTATATGCCAAGTGCCTAAGTTTTTACCTGACATATTCTCCAAAATGTAAATAAGTGGTGAGCGTTTCTCTATTACTCGACACTTTATGAATTTTGGAGCTAACTTTTTGCTAAAATACTTATCCTTATCGCTCAGTACGTAAGCACGCTTGTAAACGATATCTCCTACGTTAAATTCAAAAGACTTCCTCCTTAAATTATAATTAGCTGTATTTTTAGCATGAGCGTGATATAACGATTTCTGTACTTGATCGAATATAGATGCCAGGCAACCAAAGTTTTCCACATATAAATCTCGAGGCAGAAACAGTACTTCATCACCTAAGTCAGCGTCAGCAAAGTGAGAACCACAAATTACCAGTTCTCGCCCAAACACTAGAAAAGACGGCGTGTAGCCTGTTGCCTCGTTAACGGAGTTATTTATAGCAAATTGGACACTAGGAATAAACGTGTCCCAAGACCTATGATCGCTATCCACAAATGTAGAAATACATGTTATTATAGTTTTGTTGTAACGCTCCACAGTATTGACCTGGGGCGTATATTTTGGAGAGAAAAATACATTTGGAATGCAATACTTTTTGAAAAGAGCACCAGTGTACTAACGAACTGAGAACCGTTATCTAGAAAGATACTCTGAGGAACTCCATGGACTAAGAAAATTTGTTCCTCCAAAATTTTCACAATGACCTCTGCAGTAGCTTTTTAAATGGGGTATATGTGACAGAATTTAGAGAAACAACAAGTTATTACCAAGATATGACAATTTTGTTTACGTGTTACCGGTAAAGGGCCCATTAAATCAATTGATATCATTTGATATGGCCGAGAGCAATGTTTCGGGCGGCCCATTTCTCCTAAAGTAGCATGATTTTGTGCTTTATACTGGAGACAAGTAGCGCAAGACCCTACATATTTTGCTACATCACGATACATACCTGGCCAGTAGTATCTAAGAGCAACGCGTCTATAGGTCTTGAATATGCCTAAATGACCGGCAATTGGTTCGTCATGGTTCTCGGTAAGAACTCGTTCACGAAGTTCTTCTGGTACTACCTCTTTCCATGAAAATTCGTTTGTAAGTTGACATTTATTTTTACTAAGGCGGTAAAGAGTATTATTTTTAACTTGAAAATTGGGAAAAAGATTAGGTTTAGTTCTACAATTATTGAAAATATTTTTGTACCAATCATCACTAGAAGTCGCGAATGAATTGGCAGTAATAATAGAAGATACCGGAACAGCCCTTGACAACGCATCAGGTATGATGTTGTCTACACCACGACGGTGTTTGATAATAAAATCAAAAGATGACAACCGCAAACCCCAACGTGCAAGTCTGCCCGTAGGATTATTTAAAGTAATGAACCAATTAAGTGCACTATGGTCAGTGTAAACGGTAAACGTTTTCCCATTTTCAACATAACAGCGCCAATGCTCCAAAGCAACGAGAACAGCAAGAGTTTCTCGTTCTGTAATACTATAATTCTTTTCAGCTGTTGTTAATGACCTACTCATATACGCAATCGGGTGTTCCTTTCCATCTACCGACTGTGTAAGCATAGCACCTACCCCATAATTACTAGCATCAGTGTGGACCTCAAATGGTAAATCATAATTTGGACACGATAATACTGGTGCGGATACCAAACACTCCTTCAATTTTTTAAAAGCGGAATCTGCTTCTTCTGTCCACTCGAAAGGTGGACAGTTTTTCTTACCGGATGTTAGTTTGTTCAGCGGCCCTGCAATTGTACTAAAATTTGGAACGAATCTTCGATACCAAGTAGCGGTACCCAGAAATCGTTTCAGCTCTTTACGATTTGTAGGAGTAACGTAATTAAGTATAGCCTCCACTTTATCTGGGTCGGTACGTAATCCGTTTGAATCAACTACATAACCTAAGTACTTTAACTGACTTCTAAAAAATTCGCACTTCTCGAGGTTAATTGTTAAATTGGCTTTCTTTAATTTATTTAGGACACGAAGAAGGCAAGAAACGTGTTCTTCGAAATTGCTACTGACGATGACAATGTCATCTAGATACGCAAAAATTCTATGGTCTACGTCACCTAATAACGTGTCTACTAAGCGCTGCTGTGTAGAAGGAGCATTAGTTAATCCAAAAGGTGTAGTTTTAAATCTGAGCGTTCCTCGTCCGGGAACATAAAAACTTGTTTTATCTCTGTCCTCCTCAGCCAGAGGAATCTGCCAAAACGCTTTAGATAAGTCCAAACTACTCAAGAAACGTGCGTCACGCAAATTGTCTAAAATTTCGGATATATACGGCAAGTTATATGCATCTCGTTTTGTGACAGAGTTCAGTTTTCTACTGTCCAAACAAAAACGAGGCTGGCCATTCTTTTTATGAACTAAAAGCACAGGAGACTGCCACGCACTTTCACAAGGCTCTACCACATCTAAAGCTAACATCTCATCAACCTGTTCGACAAGTATCTTTTGTTTTTCCGGCGAAAGCCTATAGTATCTTTGTCTAATGGGAAGAGAATCGCCAGTATCAATGCGATGGGTAATTAAGTGCGTGCGACCTAAACCTTTTTGGCTGAATGATATGTCTTTAAATTGATTGACAACATTATCTGCAATAGCCTTCTGAGATTCATCCAAATTATCATAGGAATAAATTAATGTGTCTGGGGTTTTATTAATATTTAAATCATTTAATGGGACATTTGAGACTTGCAGTGAACCTAAATATTTAACACATAAGTTAAATGCGCGCCAGAAATCAACTCCTAGAATAAGCGAAGACTGAACTCCGGGCACTACAAAGGTTTTCACTATATGGAACTGTCCATCAAAATTTATCGGTAAATTAATGTAACCTATACTTTCAAGTGACTGACCACCTGCGGCAATGATGTTTATTCTTTCCCCCGTCAATAACTTTAAACCACGACTAAGCAGAGACTCGTGCGCATTATTACCTATGATGGTGACTGCTGAGCCAGAGTCGAGAAGACCCGAGGCAGTTATATCATTGATCTTAATATCAACGTAAGGTCGCGTATCACCTAATGGCTTATCTTGCAGAATTGTAGCGACTTTATAGCAGTTAGAAAATCTACGAACGATCTCTAACCACTCATCCCAATCTTTCTGATCAAAGTGATTTTCTGATTTAGTAAGAGTGCTACAATTCTGCGATTCTAGTTTTTTTTTTTGAAGTTTGATTACAGTTGGGACAGTCAGGTTTCTTAACACCTTTCTGACCACACCGGAAACACATGATCTCGGTGTTCTCACAATTTCTTAAACTATGCGTATTGTTACGACACCTAGGACAGTATGGTAGTTTCCTATCAGCCACTGAATCATCTTTGTTTATAGCATGTAAATATTTTTCATTAATATTATTATTGTTATTAGCATAAGGTTTAGCATAAGTATTTTGTGTTTTATTATTATTATAGTTAGAATAAAACTGTTTTTGTTTATTCAGTGTGTTTGATTTTTGTTTATATGCAAATTCAGGTGCAATGGTATCAGATGTAACAGCTGATGGCTCACGGAACTGAAGCATTCGAGATTGGACATTCTCGAAATTTCTACATATCAGTCGTAACTGTTCTATTTCTTTAATCTCCGTTACGGAAGCTCTACATTTCTACATATCAGTCGTAACTGTTCTATTTCTTTAATCTCCGTTACGGAAGCTCGCGTAACAAGGTCTTATGTTATGTAGAATTATCTCGAGTTTGTCCTCCTCCGACAAGGGCTTTGATAGGCGTGAACACATACCTGAGAAAATCGATAGATATATGGTGATATTTTCCGTCTCGCCTTGAGTCCTAGACCGAATCTCAGCTAGCAAACGGTAGTCATAATCAGACCTATCAAAGTCTTGCTTCAGGAGCACCACAAGTTCATCCCAAGAGGACACCTGCTCTTTAACATTACGGAACCAATGGAGTGCATCATCAACAAAAATTTCCGTAGCAAAAGACAAGAGTTTAGAACCAGTTATTTCACGAGCTTCACTAAATTCGTTAACTCGCTGTATAAAAGAGCGCACGCATGACTTTCCATCGAATTTCAATCTACCTAATTCAGAAGAAATCTTACTCCTACCATCGCAAGTGACCGAAACATTAATTGGGGTCTTCAAAACCTGCGATTCTAAAGTCGAGGCTGCTGTAGCTAGAGTGTCAATGCAATTTTTCTTCAGATTCAAAAATTTCTCGTAAAGCTCTTTAAATTGAGTACTACATTCCAAATGTTTCTGAACGCTGACATCATCTACACAGATTCTATTAAGTCTATGGTACAAATGGTGGAGCATGTTTTCAATGCGGGCTAAAATATTCTTATCCCTAACTTCAGATGCTACTACAAGCTTAACCTTATCTAACAGTTCCAAAGATGCCATTAAATCGTCCATCGTATCAAGATGAGAACAAGAAATATCCTCCGAAGGATAAATCTGACATAATTTACTTATCTGTTTCCTAATATCAGCAACAGTACTTCCCGGAGTTTCACCCCTAACCGAAACCTCATACTCCAACTCGGTTTTTTGCAACGACAAAAATTTAATAGGGTAAGACATAATTAACGTAGTGAACCGCAGGAAAGTTAAGAATGGCACATAAATTCAATCAATGATAATAAAATACCTACTCCGTTCTGTTACAATCAACTTTAACAGAACGCTTTGGTTTGATGAATGAATGAACTAAATGAAATATGAGAATGATAAAACTAAAAAATGATTTATCAAACAAAACTAAAAATGAAGGCAAAGCAAAAATCAGATTTGTAACTAGTGTGAAAAGAGAAAATAAATGAAGAAGAAAAAAATAAGCGACAAAATTTTTTTTAGAATAAAATAAATAAATGTGTGACAATATAAAAATATTCAGTAAAACAATATTTAAAACAGTCTAAGCTTACATACAAGCAAAAGACAACACTATTTTCACACCAGTTACTGCAAACCAACAACGTTTTACAAATAACCCACTCACCGTACAATAACTAACTACTTAGGTACTACTACAAGTGAAAACAGATCAAACCCACGTAAGAGGGCGCCAGTGTGCCGTCTGCCTAGTTATGGAAGTAAAAGACTTTGTTATTTTTACCTTATATTAAAAAAACAACAAATAGGTAACCAATAACTAGGCAACAACTAGTCCGTCGAGCGAGCACACAAATTTGTAGGCGTGGGTAAGATCAATCTGTTTCCACCTGGAGTGTACGAAGTACTCGTATGTAGTGGGCCGTGAGGTGGTGGGAGGTCCCAGAACGAGTACGGTGAGTGTCCTCTCAGTGTGGAATGCAGGCAGCCAGGGTATAAACAGCCCCAAGCAGTCCGATCTCTTTGTGGTAGGTAGCGGTCGCAAGAATAAATTGGTCCACCGAAGAATAATTTTCTCCAACTGCGGTTCCCAACCGTGTGGACGTTCCTGGAATGGATAATACCAAATACTAAATATTTGTATTACCAAACCTCCGTTCTGAGGACTCACCAACGGCCTTTAGTAAAACCGGGTAAGTACGTACTTACCCGTAGAATAGTTTTGCCGTGGTGGTACTACAGAACGGAGTTTACAAAAATATGAGCACAAGCAGAATGAAAGTTAAGATTGAATAGCAAAGTAAAAGTTAAAATTGAAATAAAAGAATAGAAATACAAGTAAGAAGTTATTTAAAATATAGTCTAGGGTAGGTACCTAGTTAAAAATCCCAACGGACATCGTCAATGACATTGAGCCTAGGACATGTCATTGACATCACCTTGGTTGGTACTTAGAAAAGTACAATATATTTTACACAGGTTAACAGATTCGTATTCTGACAATATCAGAATATCCTAGTACCTAAGAATAAGCGTTTACAATATTTGCAGTTCGGGAAGAAATCGGGAAATTCACTAACACAGTTTACTTTTTATTAAAATATAATGTCGCACAGCCGGCTAGAACGCTCGAGCTGGCGAAAAGTTGCGTGGACTAATACTAGTGGTGGTCTCGTAGCAACTGACGGGCCGCGCATTGATTGTGCCACGGGCTCGCAGGCGCACGAATAACGGTCCGCAGCCGAGTAGTACCGAGCCTTACCGACTGCGGCCGAGCTCTGTTCAATCATGAACTTATGCATTGTTACACAGTTGGTGCCCGAGCTTCGCTCGGTATTTTTTTTTGGTAAATTGTTGTTGTGAATTATATTTAAATACGAATTACTTACATACTGATTAAATATTAATATTTTTCGATCTTACCGACATAATAATAAACTCCACTACTCGTCAATAGATGGCGTTCTCTGTCCCACTAACTCATGACTTAATCAATAGATGGCGCTAGGAGTTATGGTTTTATGATAAAGTTGATTATTTACTGTACGATTATTTTCTAAAAATGAATCCTAGCTAGATCGTTTTATCGTCCCCAAAAACCCCTGTATACTTAATTTCATGAAAATCGTTGGCTCAGTTTCCGAGATCCTAAATATATATATATATATATATACAACATGTCCCAAAATTCAACGATAAGCCGGCACCAGAGGATGGACCTACTAATGACTACTCGAGAAAAAAAAAGAAAAAAAAAATACCTCTACTTTTTTTTAAATAACTTAAAAAAAATGGAAATTCTTCGAAAATGTATACCCCTTATGACACTTTTAACTACCATGACCACAATTTTTCAAATATTTCAGTTTTTTTGTTTGTATCGGCAACCTAAGTAGTACTACTATTCACCATTATCTTTGAAAATTACAGAATTTTCGTAGTTTTATACAAAAAAACAACCAAAAAAAATTATTTCCCTAAAATTTTGAAAGGTTTTAACGTTCAGTAAACTTTAACTCATCGTAGTGTAAAAAAAAAATATGGACACTACTATGGCAAGTTTTTTAAAAAAGTAGCGCAACTAACCTAGATTTTAAAATGGTATAATACTTTAGGAAAACTAGCCACAAAAAAAAAATAATGACACTTTTTCTAATCAAGAACCAAATTTCATAAGTTGTTGTTAATAGTAATCACTTCTACTATGTGCCCAAAATAGATTTTTGTTCTTGGAAAATGTTTAAAAAAAAGTAGAGGTATTTTTTTTTTCTTTTTTTTTCTCGAATAGTCATTCGTAGGTCCATCCTCTGGTGCCGGCTTATCGTTGAATTTTGGGACACCCTGTATACAAGATTTTCTCGTTTAAAGGTATAAGATAACAACTAAATTCAGTTCTTTTATTTTCTGACTGTTACAAAATGTGAAACCTGTTGTGCATAACTTATTTAAATTACTATACCTAAAAACCCTTTTAATTCATTATTTTATTCATCGTTCAATTTACCGGTCTTACTGAATGCCCATCACTAGAGATTATCCTAATGTGAGTCTTGACACTGCGTAACTACGTTATATTTTTTATCTGTGTGCAAATTTTAAGATCGTGTGCGGGATTGTCAATGTGTGTGTTTACATGAATAGGATTTTGCTATGCGCGTGTGCCATGCGTGTTTACCTCGTCCCCCGTCAATTTTGGCAGAAAATATTGTTCGTGGATTTAAACGTTGACGCCTCCATTTCTAATTCCTCCAAGGTCTGACCAGATATCTGAGGCTGGAAATGTCGAACCATCAAGCGTTCCATCATGCCACCGACCGCTCCAAACTGAGAGATATTTTCTACAAATTAGAGTTACCATCATCAACAATGATAGAGCGACTATGGAGAAGGAGGAGGGAATTCAAGTAGGAAGGTATGTAGGTATGGTAAAAGTTCATTGTTTACCGTGCAAAAAGTATTATTAATAATGCTAATGAGTTTTTTTATTAGTAGGCAAGGTAAGTTAAAGTTTTAAATTCCGATAAATTGCATAACCCTGATCCGTATCATAAGTCCAGTGGGTCGGGCGAGGCAGAGAACAGAAATACAATTAACACAGAGCAGGGACGAAACAAGTAACAGCAGAGAAGTATAGTCCCTGAAAATTAATAAAAATAATGGTGCCGGACTGGCTCCATCTAGCACCAAGCTTGTAACTTGGGAACTAATAAATTCGTAATTATATAGGTACTATTTATGTGAATACCTATATAGGAGTAATTTACGTTACAACAACGTCAAGAAACCAAAATTATGTTAAATTGCGTTCATCGAAATCCAACACAAACAAAGATTAAAATATTATTTACCTCCAGAACAAAAAACTATCAGTACTTATACATACTTTTTATTGTATCTGTTGCTATGTAGCAAAAACCTAGTTATTTTGCTTTTAGAAAGGTACAATGTGAAATAAAAAGAAAACAAAATCACTGAATACGTCCATGCAGGGGGGTGGGGGGAGAAGGGGGGTGTTCTGAGCTGCGGCAGGCGGCTTTATGTTCTAGCTCATTTCACTGCTGGCCGGGCGGCCGTGACAAAATACTCTGGCCGTAATTATACACTCTATTATATAATTATACAGAGCAATTTTGGAAATTCATAAAACGAGAGGGAAAATGGTATAGACTCGAGTTTTAATTGTTCCGAAGTAGGCTGTTGGACAACTGTTAAAATGCGTTAATTGTTTCATCAAAATTAAATTCTGCTGACTTGAAGTGCCTATTCGTACAAAATCATGCTCTTTATTTGGAATTTTTATTTAACTTTACAACGCAGACAGCGCTTATTAATACCAAAGTAAGAACTATGACACCGCAGCTTAGCAGTAATCACACTTATAAAACATTGCTACCTAAATAATCCCTTCTATTTTTTTTATGAGCAATTAAAATGGATTTTATATCTTAAATATAATGTAGTAGTGTTGAGCAATACCTTGATCAAAAGCAATTCATGACAATTTAACATGATGGTTCAATATAAAAACCTAAAAGTATTAGTAAGATTTTATCTCAGCAAAAAATAGCCATCGATTGTCATCCGATCCTAACCTACTTTATTCAGAAAAAAAACCGTAATTTTTATTATGCTTTACTCCCATTTCTGTCTGCTCTCTTACGTTCATATCCATAATGCTAGTTTTATATCTCACTATACTTCCGTCAAAGTATGATAATAGCTATCATAATATTTCAGGCGGCAAATAAAGACGTTATCTCACTTAGGCGGCTACAACAGTTGGGGCGTACACAAATATTTCATCAGAATTGCCAATAACGAAGCGCAAACATTTGCAAAACTAAGCAAACCAAATCAATGACACCTGTTACAGAGCTCACTTTCACTATACTTTTTTTCGTGTATGCGTGCGGCGTGTAATGCAAATATTAGAATTTCACGGTACAATCACAGAGTATGGTTCTAAGCGGCCAAATAGAAGGGAAACTCAATCTCCTCTACAATAGGTGCAAGGTGATAAGCAGGGCTTCATCACAGTGGAAAGAAAGAAGAAGCCCGTTTGTCGGAACAAGTGCGGTACCGCACTGACAGGACCGAGCTCCACGCTGCGTCCGGAGATTCCCACGACCCTGATGTACGTCTCCCGCGTGCACTACTCCGTCAAGGCTGAGGATGTGGCGGACTATTTGCGCGCGAAGAGCAAATTCTGCCTCAGGGTCGAAAAATTAGAGCTACGCCACAGGGTTAATTTCAACTCCTTCGTGGTGAGAGTGCCGACCGAATATCTGTCGACATTCATGAAGGAAGATCTGTGGCCTAAGGGAATCCTCTATCGCCGTTTCCGGGGTCGGCTGCCGAGCCCTGTCACGCCCACGTCGCAGTCACTACGTGTTACTTAAATGTGTGAAATAATACATAATAATATAATATATATTTTAGTTTTAAGGTATTTATACTATGGGCCCTGTATTTTCGTACTTACTATGTTGCCTGAAATAAATAAATTTATTTATTATTTATTATTATTAATACAGTGCCAAGTACTTAGATTTTCAGTTGTTCAAAATCACAGAAAAGCAAAAAACTTTTGCACAAAATAATATGAACATGTCTTTTCGCGTCGCTCTCTGTTACTTTTGTTTCACAATATCGATTACAGTGCCCCTCTAGGCCAAACAGACATGGGATGTACTGTCTTTCCATCTAATTATTATGAGTCGATTTGGAAGTATTTCAGTTTCAAAATTAAAACTTTAGCAAAGTTTAAAGTCATTATTATCTAACATAATTTTTTTTACAAAAAAAAGTGTTGAACCTTAATTATATGAATTAATTAAACATAAATTATATCAAGTTGTGCATAGTTAACAGCGTTTTTTGTTGCAGTTTCACCTCTATTTGTAGGTACTCCGTAGCACAATATACCGTGGCAATTTGGAGGAAAATTGGCCAGGAGAGCAATTGATATTCGGCACTCGTTGGATATTTTCACGAGGCCTGGATCCACTGCTGCTGATTCGCCATTCATGTGGGGCACACGTCCCCCGTCCGACACGACAATCGCGAAAACAACGCGCATCGTTACTACACACCGGAGGGCTGATGAAGTAATATTATGTTTACATTTGCCTTGTATTGTATTGGTATATCTCGTTGGCTCAGGGATAAAGAAGGTTCGTTGTTTTTTTTTCAAATGGCATTGGCTGTTCGCAGGGTTTCTGTTTGTGTGGAGGGGAATAATGTTTGCAAGAAATGTTTATTCCCGATTAATGTTTCGGCCAATTTATATACCAACCTATTCACATAGCAAATGATGCCTATAGTACATCCTTAAATCATCCTTAATTTTTCTTAGTTCATAATTTAGTCATATTTTTAGGTCTTCTTTAGTTCATTCTTAGTACCAAACCAGATCGAGATATTCATTCTTCTGTAATGTATTTTTACTAAAGTTTTCTTTATTTTATCAAAAGTTCACCCTTAGCCCATTTTATAAGGGACCTACCTAGGACAGCCATATAAAAAGATACTTAGCACAATTTGCTCGATCTATTAAACATGCAAGAAAGCAACACGAGCGCATCTTACAAATATTAAAACGGATCATATATTAATGCGACATCCATACGTGGTTGTTCCAACTGTCCGCACCAAGCGCTTTGCTTCAACTTTTATGTTGCGGACAGCCAAGGAGTGGAATTCCTTGCCGGCGTCTGTTTTTTCCGGACACTTATTAACACTTATAAACTTGGATGTTTTTAAGAGTAGAGTGAACAGGTATCTTCTAGGTAAGCGTGCTACACCGTCGACCGCATCATCTCTTAACAGCAGGTGAGATTGCGGTCAAACGCAAGCCTAAACTATGTAAAATATATATATATATCTATCTATATACAGGGTGTAATCGTTAAGTGTGCACAGGCGATTATTCCGTAACTATTGCAGATATCAAAAAACTTTAAATTGATATCGAAAGTACTTTACCTAATGAGTAAAATGACATTAATAACTTTTTAAAAATAAAACGAGAAATATCCAAAAAAATTACATTAATCACTCCCATACATTTAGTATGAGATAGTAGAAAGGTTATAGTTTCCTTATTTTAAGTGGAATAGTACCTACTCATTTTACCCTTGTCATTTTTTAATTATGTACGATATGAAGGTATTAATGAATTTCAAGTAGATACACGTGTAGATTAATTATCTTACCACTTCAAATTTATAATAAACCTTGTTTCAACTTAGAACCAATTCCAGACGATGAAAGAAGGTCGATAATTTTTCAACAAGATGGAGCACCTGCACATAATACAAATGTTGTAATGAATTTCTTACGAAACAATTATAATGGCTTAATAGCCAATAATAGTGCAACCCCTTGGCCTGCCAGATCCCCAGATCTCACGCCTTGTGATTTCTTCCTATGGGGATTTGTCAAAGACCACGTGTACGCTGAGAGAGTACACAGCCTAGAAGAGTTACAGAATCGTGTACGTCGTGCAATTGCTTTAATTACTCCGCAAATGTTAAGGAAAGTTCATTTAGAAACTGTAAATAGAGCTCGTCATTGTATTGCACAAGGAGGACGTCACTTCGAACATATGCTTTGAACACAAAATTTTGTACTTACTAAGAAATAAAATGTATGGGAGTGATTAATGTAATTTTTTTGGATATTTCTCGTTTTATTTTTAAAAAGTTATTAATGTCATTTTACTCATTAGGTAAAGTACTTTCGATATCAGTTAAAAGTTTTTTGATATCTTCAATAGTTACGGAATAATCGCCTGTGCACACTTAACGATTACACCCTGTATATATAACTCAAAGGTGACTGACTGACTGACTGACTGACTGACTGACATAGTGATCTATCAACGCACAGCCCAAACCACTGGACGGATTGGGCTAAAATTTGGCATGCAGGTAGATGTTAAGACGTAGGCATCCGCTAAGAAAGGAAAATGGAAAATTATTTACCGAAGAGGAGAAAAAGGGGAAAAATGGTATAAAGAAAAATCAACGCACAGCCTAAACCGTTAGCCCTAGAATCATGAAACTTAGAAGGTGTGTTCCTCTAATAGAGCAGAGGTGCGCCAAGAAAGAAGATAGGAAAATTATTTTCCTGAAAGAAGAAAAAACGGAAAATGATTTTAAGAAAAATCACAAAAAATAGCTTTACAAAATACGTAAAAAAACATTTTAAAAAATTCAGCTACCGCATTATCTGGCACCAGGTTCGATTACACACAAAGGTTCACAAACAAACCGATGATAACCACTACGACAAAATCGCGGGAAACATCTATCATACTTAAACTAAACACTGTTGAAAAAAGTCGGCTCCAACAGCACTCACCTTAAAATTCAAATACACTAAAGTGAAGGCTCAAATCTATGGTAACTAGCAGTTGGTCATGTCAAATAAAAAAAACAGATTCGATTATACACCAACGACGAATACGATAGCCCAAATTAGCCACTTCAACAAATTCACGAAAGTTCTTTACAAAATACGCAAAAAAAACATTAAAAAATTTCCAGCTACCGCAGCATCTGTCACCTGGTTTGAATACACAAAAATTTTCAAAAAAACTATGATAACCACTAAGACAAAATTGCGGGAATCATCTATCATACTTAAACTAAACACCGCTGAAAAAAATCGCCTACAACAGCACTTGCCTTCAAATTCAAATACACTCTAACGTACAAGCTCAAAACTATGGTAACTACAGTTGGTCATATCAAAATAAAAAAAAAGAACTCAAATATCCACGCGGACGAAGTCGCGGGCATCAGCTAGTATATTTATATAATTCAGTGCAATTCATAGCCGTTGCGAGGTGTTCATCTATTGCCAGTAGGCCTACTCAAACCAGAGCCAAAGGCAGAGTGAGACAAAGCTTGTGGTAAGCCCACAGGTCGTAACTTGCCTCTCAAGGGAAGTTTAAGCTCTTGAAGGCAGCATTTACGCGCTCGCATGATCATAATATTATGCAAGACGATGTAGAGCAAACTTAAACTAATTACGAAATTGACGTTAGTAGACTCATAACTACACTCATTACTAAATGCGGGTGGTGGAGTAGTCGGTAATAGTAATAGTGTTCCTAATTACAATATGGGGTCCAAAGTTTGTTATCGGGGTTCAACCAATACGAAATAAAGGCCTGCGCACATCTAATAGGTGATGGAGGTGGCAATCAATGAAACGCTGTCAAATATCGCTGTCATATTTGAGAGCGTTTCATTGATCGCCATCGCAGAATACTTAGACGTGCGCAAGGCTTAAGAGTGACCACGTTTTGTAATAAGGGGTTTGTATCTTTGTTATGATATGATTAAAACAAGCTGCTTAGTTTATTATTAATACTGTTGCCGTTCGTTTCTATTTTATAATTGAAAAAAAAAAGAAACAAAAACTCACTGACTGACCTACTCACCACGATATACCTGAAACTCAGGGTTAGACTATAGGTCTGAAATTAAGCACAGGCCTTTATTTGAGGGGTGTTAGATATTTGTGGTGATGAGAGTAGAGAAAGGTATGCTAAGATGGTTTGGACATGTAGAGAGAATGGATGAAAGGAGATTAACAAAACAATTGCATCAGGCGAGTGTGAATGGAACTGCTGGAAGGGGAAGACCTAGGCGCATGTATCTCGATCAGATCGCAGACGTTTTAGAGAAAGGCCAGGTTAGGAGTACCCTAAACCGACGAGCATGTATGAAGAATGTTATGAGAGTGAATGAAGCGAAAGAGGTGTGTCAGGATCGTAGCAAGTGGAAATCCGTGATCTCTGCCTACCCCCATGGGAATAAGGCGTGATTTTATGTATGTATGTTAGATATTTGCACCCTAAGAGGTAAAAAGGGGTGTCCACGTTTGTATGGAAGTAACTTTATATGAACGAAGTCGCGTGGGATTTCATTAGTGCTCATTCATAGAAAAAACATTTTAATCAAACAAGCGTGAATATAAAAACATTACTTTTCGTTTTTCTTTTCAAGCCAATTCGAATGGGGTAATGGCAAAACTAAAAGACCTACAAGACTTAAAGCTCGATTTCTTATTAAAACCAAATGAACCGTAAGAGTATGGGTTCAATCAACTGCCGGCATAGGGCTTCAAAATACGCGACCGAAGAACCAGCCATAAACTTTTTCAGTATATTAAATTTGATGGGTTACTTGTGTGGGTTTCATTTCATTAGATATCAAAGAGGATTTATTGAACACGTATAAGTATAAGACTGATATCAAAATCATTCATCTTGGAAAGTTTTAGGTGAGGTCTTGTCCAGCAGTAGATTTTTCAGAGTGACAATTTATTATAGAGAACGGAGAATAGAGAAAATTTGTTGGACGAAAAAGATGCTAGCGAAAAGGTCGCTAAAGACAAGTAAAGGAGAAGAGTTATACGCTTGAGATGATACGAAACCGAAGAAGAAAAATATTTGGACATCTCGTAGATGTATACAAGACAGCTACGTAAAGAACATCATAGACGGAAAGGTTGAAGAAAAACGGAGAAGAGGAAAACCAAGAATATGTAACGTGAGCCCTTGTGAGCCCCGTGAACCAGACAAAAGAAAAGGTCGCTGTCATGTCTCATAAGGAAGTCAAGGAGGCCGCATACGAAAGACACAATTGGAGAAAACTGCATTAAAACCCCGACAAGAGCTAAGCTAAATTAAAGAAGAAGATAATTACTAACAGCCCTCACAGCTCATCCTGTAGTAGCTCTGCCTTCTGCGCTTTAAGCTGTGAGTTTGATTCCCACAAAAAAACAAGCTAGAGGTCAGTATAGTGTTGCTGTATTCGAGGCGATATCGTACGCGGTTCTGGGTTACGATTTAGATTATATCCATTACCATAGAAAAATGTGAATAGGCTCTTCTTCTTGTCATGTCATTAGTTTTTTCGAACTAAACTTTCAAATTTCCCGTATATGGGCACCTAGACTCACCTAGCTTTAAGATCTTTTATAGTGATCCTTGTAAATATGCTACTAATTATAACCATTGAATATAGAAATATTTTAATTTAAGTTGTGGTGAAAGGATTTTAAGTGCTCTTCAAAGAGGCTCCTTTCGTTCACTTGACACAATACATGAGTCCAACCTTTTTAAGGCTTTTACCACATGACCGATTTTTTCACAATGTTTTTCTTCACCGTTTGAAAGAATAGGCCGCTTATTTAATAGCTGCAGTCTGGTTTAGCCGCGTCTACACCAAAGATACGAGCGTCTTACAAAACAAACCGAATACCAGACGTTTGTATTGCACTTCAAGCGTAGTTTATCTATTGTCGGTTCTGTTCTATCCAACATCTTGTTTGTCTTTATTTTTCTACAAACGAAACTCCCGGTCTGTAAGTAGAAAACGACGAAGTAAAAACGTACCCAAAATATCTGTTCGTTTTTTTAGTGAAACATCAAACTTTACTTATAGCTTGAAAACTTTACTTACCACTGCCAATTATAGGGGCCTACAGATTTTCAGAACAAACGACTTTGAGTCCTATATAGCCTAGATTTTTCACACTAAGATTCTTTTGAGATTAACAAGACGAAAAAACTTTCAATAAGTATGCCAAGTACAAAACCTTTAAACCTACAGCCAGTGTCTCTGTAGCCCCGTAATCTACGTCCCGTAATTACTGCACTCATTAGTACCTATGAGGCTGCGGTGTAAGACAGATTACCTGAGCTTACTCTGCAATATATATGAGCAAGATTTTGTTTTCGTCCTTCTCCTTGGAAAATGTGCTAGTAATTTCTTCTGCTTACCTACCAAACGCACACTTGATCTGAGGAATTTAATTTTAGAAAACTACTGTTTTTTACAATATTTCCTAACCTCTTAAACCGACTTCAAATAGAAAAGGGCATAATTTCATCAGTTATGAGCCAATTTGAAACATTGATATTGATAGGACCAATCTTTCCAGATTGGTCCTATCAAAATCGGTTCAGTTTAGTCATGAAGACAGTTTATAAAACTTATATTATTTATTTGAAAACCCATTGGAAAACAATGCTATCCAATCAACTTGCATCATTCTTATAATATTCAGGCATTATTGGTACCCACTGTTGAATAGTTCATGGCAACGCTATTTCATCGCTCCTATTACGAGCTATTTCGAAGCTATCGTATGACCAACGGGTGGTCAGCCTCGAGCATCTCTAAGGCACCATACGTCCATAGCCCCAACTTTTATCAATATGAAATAACTTTATAGCCCACGTACGATGCGAGCTTATCTCGAAGTGCAGCCAAGTGTCCAGTTAGCTGCAGACGCTTTATGTGCTTTTCAGAGCCGTCTCCATTATACGGCCCATATCAATGAGCATAAACATGAACATGAATAAGTATGACGGTTTTACGGCCCGCCCGTAAATCTTTATGAAGAACCGGTCATTACGTCACACGGACGTCCCACGGTATTATACATTCCTGTATCATAATTTTTTACCTGACCTATTTTTCTGTTGTATGGCTGCTGTGTTGTATGCTGTATGCCTATCATACAGAGTACTTCATGAACGTTTTGTATCAGGTATTTTAAAACGGAAAACCTAGAAGTAGTCCGGTTTTCACCTCTCATGATTTACTTGTCCTTATCCCACTTCATGTGTGGTCGGCACAACAGGTTTTCGTTCTCCACTCTCCTCTATCAGCCGGCATATCAACAGTCACTCCTTTCTTACCCATGTCATCCTTCACACAATGCATCCATCTTTTCTTCGGCCTACCTCTACTTCTATACCCATCCACATTCATATCTAGCACTCTTTTCGTTACATGACATTCTTCCCTTCGCTAGACATGCCGTACCACACCACTCTCAGAGCTAAAACATATACGATACCTAGGTATAAGGCATGTGATAAGTACATAATTTTCAAATTCATTGAAAAAATTATGATAAGATTTGTGTTTCAGTTCATATAAGACGCTGAAAACCGTGAAACAACTTCTCGCTCCTGCACTTTACCTTTTGAAAAATATAAAACTCCTACTTCCTACTTAAAAGTTGGCCTAACAGGAAACTAGGATCAACACATATTTTTTTGCTAAACTATGTGCTATCAGATATCACGTTGTATTATTATTTGTTATATTATATTCTAAGTATGTATTTATAGAAGATGTAAATAATTATTAAGTATATCAGATATCTAGTTCCCATAGCACAAGCTCTACTTAATTTGGGTCTAGATAGTGTTGGGTCTTAAATTATTTATTTAACTTGGAATAGATATTATAAATTAGTAGCCACAGGCGGAAGCTAGTTTAGTTAATTCCCTTCTCACACTCTCACAGGAAACGTAATTGTTTGATGTTCTGAGAAGTGTAAGTACTTATCAGTTAATCAGAAGCTTGTTAAATTATTACAAACATGAGGTCTCTTGAGTCATATGAATTTTATTAGGGCTCTGAGTTTCAAAGTACCTTTTGAATAATTAACTTGCCATCTATCTACGCAGGATCCATGAGTTTTTCGACCACATTTCTAGGAAGGAAGGGAGTAGGTAACTTTAAACAGTTGGTGGTCACTGGTAAGGTGGAGGGGAGAGGCCGGAACGGATCCCGAAGCGTTGGAGCGACCAGGTGCGCTCAGCAACGAACACCTCCGTATGTTAAGCTTTCCATACCGCAAAGGACAGAACCTGATGAAGGAACATAGTGCAAATTGGTCCTGCACAAAGGTCCCGACCCTAATCAGTGAGGATATCGACGCTAGGAGGAGGAAGAGTCATTCGACAGCCCTGAAAATTCAGCTACGCCTTCTGCGTTCCCGTGGGCTCAAACCCCCATCGAGATCAAACATTTACTTTTGTGTGTTGAACATACATATATGTGTATTCTCTATCTGGATAGTAAAGTGATTAATGTAAGGAAATAAAAAAATATACAATACAAAATATGACTAGGAAAAGAAGCAATCGGATGTCCAGTAGCCGGATGGGGTGATGGCATTGTTAGCATCGTGGTTCGCAGATGAATGAGGGTAGCCCAAGATCGTAGTGAATGGCAAGACCAAAAAGACGCCTATGCCCAGTGATGATGCTGAAAGGACGACTGCAACTGTTACGCAAAAATAACCAAAAAAGATA
This sequence comes from Thera britannica, assembly GCA_939531255.2. Classification (NCBI taxonomy): domain Eukaryota; kingdom Metazoa; phylum Arthropoda; class Insecta; order Lepidoptera; family Geometridae; genus Thera; species Thera britannica. The sequence goes on along the minus strand of OW618046.2, from coordinate 5,480,610 downwards.
CGTGAAATCAGAAAACTAACCATTATCTTTAGTTGTATATCTTCCTTATCCTTTTACCATTCGCTGCGACCAAGCGCTGCCAACTCTGTGTGCCCGCTTCAAACGCTGTCTTGCAAAATTAAGGCGAACGTCTTTGTAGTAGAGTAGGTAATTACTTTTAAGTTAATTGTTAGTAGCTGGATCGTAACGTTTCGGAGGCTGCCTTACATGAAGACGACGAGACAAATAATGGTATTCTAGGAAACCCGATCTACGAGAGTATTATGTTACATTTAACCGTTCTAGCATACAATTTCCTGTTTCGTGAGTGAATATTAACTACGAGTAAGCACTACTTATATACCTACCTATCATAAATTTGTCTATCATATATTTTCTGCTTTTGTTTGTTTGATTTAACTATTGTTTAAAATAAAAAAAAAATACGAAAATAAAGATTTTTACATTACATTGTTTTTTTTAATAAAAACGGTATCGTTGCAAGCCAAGCTATTTGATGTTGGACATTTACTTCCGCTTAAAACAAAAATAAATATAGAGTTAAGAAATGCATTACACGTCTGAGTAAATGTTCCGAGCACGTCCAACGGCAATGTGCCTTAGGCGGCATACCATTGCGTGCCTCACTTTGAGACAAAGGTGTTAGATCTCATATTGTGCCTGTAATTCATTCACCGAGGTGTCCATGCCCTTCAAATTGAAAACAGTGATGAGAGCAGAAGCACCTACGGAATAGTATTTTTCCTCTTTCGAGAATAAATATTGTGTGAACAATCCATACAACACTATCCATACAGCTCAAAACTAAGCAGAGCTTGACCAATGGAAACCAGATAGCTTACGTTTACATAATACTTCATATTTTTTGTAAGTACGTACTTAGAATACAATATAACACCCAGACCGAATACAATCATCTGCGTTTACCACACAAATATTTGTTCTCGGTAGGGATTGAACCCACAAAATACGATGCAGAAGGCAGAGCTACTACCAACTGAGCTGAGAGGCCAGTTAAGAGAGAGAGCTCTACTACTAGTAATGATTCTTTGTAGCGCAGCCACAACAATTATCGTACATAATCTGTTGATAAGCAGCATTGTAAGACCGAAACGTAGGACAATTAACTTAAAAGAACGATAGCATTGTTGTTATCTCTGAAAGTTGGTAGAGAGCGCTCAGAATCTTTCTTCCTGGAAATGTATACGCCAGCAGTGGACTCCTTCAGGCTGATGATCATGAAACAGCAGCAGTTCCTGCAATTTTATGTATGAATAGAAAAAATATGAATAGAGTCAGTAGACGCCGCGACTAATGAAATGAACCCACAGAAGTTACAGTATAGTACCTTTATAGACCGTATTGCGACGAGAAAATGATAAGCTGAAATATCTAGAATTGGAAAATATTCGATAGAAATGTGGCTGCTGATATTGTCATCTTGCGACGGAACGAAATCTTTTACAGCACCAAGCCTATATTGCTTTCTTTGTACACCTAGACTGGACAATAATGGATTTGGCAACAAATGTGATTTGAGTTTGTTCAACAAGGTAGATATTGTTTCAACAAATAAATTATTAACGTACTTATAGAATCTTATATAAATATGCATATAAATAATTTATAATGGTACGACTGAACAATAGTTATAGACTAACTAAAAGATCTGTGGGGATATCAATCGTTTGGATAACAGTCATGAGCCTATTTAAAGTAAAAATAATTCTTACTCGTCGGAATTAGATTTTAAGTAACCTGCACAACGTCTGTATAAACATTTTTCTAATTTCCGAAAAAAACTCTGTCCCAAAAAGATTCATTTTAATTAAGTTTTTCATGAGAAATAACGGCTCGGGAAAGTAGCTTCGGCCTTCACCTAGCTACCAATCTTCATTAACTTCATTATTTCAGTGTAATAATGTGCGTTATATGTTTTCCGCGGGAGTCCAACGTGACTTGTTTGGAATTTCATTTTTAGAAAGCATTTTATCGATGGAATATTTCACGCGAGAGCCGATTGGCTTATACATAGCTATATTATGTAGCATATCTTTCATATCGTCGGAAGGAAAGTTGGAGGGGTGGGAAATATTTGATTTATTCACGCGGAACGTCGTCGCCGCCGCCGTCGTGACCGTACGTTACTTAGGTAAAGTTGCCGGGACATAAATCTTGGACTTCGGACCACTTCAGAAACTGAACGAGTAGCCTCAAATGAATAATTCTGAATATATTAATGCTACCACCAGATTTCCATCGCATATTACAAGATATTGTTTTGAGAAGCTTTGTTGTCATAAATATAACCTCCATGTATTACAGAGCAGGACTTTTTGAAAACTTTCCTGAAAACAGGCTTTATCTGAAATTGAATGAAAAAACTTAAGATGCTTTATTTTATTTTCTTTTGGATCAATTTTCTACTCGTCTGCATAATATCAATGAAGATGTTTATACCTAAAGTTTTACTAAATAGAAAAGTTTTGATCTGTCGAGAGAGTAAACATAACTTAGGAACTTCGGCCGGAGTTACAATTGTTTGGCAACTTTCCATTTCATCGGCAAATAACAGCTGAAAGGTTTTTTCTTTCACAAATTGGACTCTTATCTTTTGCCAGCGGTTACTTGCGAGTTCATCTCTAGACGTGGACTTTGTTTTTCCGTGGTACCGCTAACATCTTACCTAATTGGATGCGAACTTTCAAAATTCTGGTCTTAGCGTAAGTACGCTAAGACCAGAATTTTGAAATTCTTTACAGTTACATTTACACAGTTACATTTCTAACATTTACTTTTCTTTACAGTTTGTTTTACCTGCTGCAAAAAACACAGCCTCCAAACTTCGTCCTTAGGGGATCAGTGAAGTGAGCGTTTTTTGTCAGTCATTAGAAAAATAATGCAGTAATTTATGTTTATTGATACTTACCTATAGAGCATTTGCTGAATAGACAAATAAAGTAACCTGTTACATTTTCGGAACATGAAAATGATTTCACAAAATGTCACAACAAATTGGGCCGTTCGGTAAACAACAACGGCCCAAATTTAAATTTCCACCAACAAGTCGCAGTAAGCTCCCCGAAGTAGTTAAGACCTTTACATTTGCTTATATTTATTATTCACTAATCCAGTTTCTGCTTCCAGCTCGTGGTTTCTGCTGTTCTAATTGAAATTTTAATTGAATTGTTGCGGTAATTTATCACGGCGCTGGCGCTTTTATGATGAGACCGCTTTTGGAGTGCAAAAATATTTAGAAACCGTTACTAAGCCACAGAATAAGAAAAGGCTACGCTCAACAGTGGTAGCTCTACGTTCCTGAAATGCCTGAGTTTCTAAGATAAAGTTGGTGCAATTGACGCAGTAAACGCAATACACATCAGAGTGAAGTGAACTACTGAGTAATTTGTACTATCCTATGTGCTACAAAAACTTACTGTCATCTGAGTCAATCTACTACGACGTCGTACTTTTATGATCATAATTTCATTTAATCATAACACGTCAAATCAAAATATTATCTTATATCGAAACGCTGTTCTGATAGGAATAAATACTTATACAGAATTTTTTATATTCATAAAATGAATTCCACGTCAAGGGCAATTTAACTTACTTAGGTATGATCGGTACCATAATCTCATCCTCTTCGCCTCAGTAACACGCGTAGCTGAGGCCGTTCAAAATCTCAGCCTCAAAGATAAAGTATTTATTGAATTATTGACGCCTTCGAATTCGGCTGAGCGCTGTCAGCGGAGGTCATATTAAGATCTGAGGTCGCACAAGGAGATAGGGTGACGTGTTTGCCCAAGAGGGCTGGTAGGAGTGGGGGGAATGTGGGAGGTCAACAACTCAGGCGACGAAGGTTCATAATTGAATTTCCGATGGGCCGCGATAAACGTCAAACGGAGACAGTCAACAGCACATCCGTCGCGGCAAATCTTTGCTATGGTCACCGCGTTACCAATGGAGTCGTCAATCGGCTCTTTTCAGGGCTTTTCAAGTCAAGAGTGAATAGTTATCTTCTAGGTAAGCGAGCTACACAGTCGACTATAAATTGTGAAAAATAAAATTAAAAAAATCTAAATCGATATATATGCGCCTATAACCATCTTACACACATTACTATGTGGCTCCTTAAGACCCACAAGTGCGAGTGAGATAGACAGTGTAATGATTTATGGCCACACGACTCAGTTGGTAACGCGGTAACTATAGACGCTAGCTGGACGTAAGCCTTCAATTAGGGTAAATAGGGGTAAATAGACCCTCTTACTTTTCCGATGTTATGTCCAGCAGATTTTTGTCCCTTCAAATGAAAAAATAAAACACTGTGATTTATTTATTTTTATTTTATTTTATTTAGACAAATTGCTGTTTGGGCTTACAGCTCGTGCCAAAGCGCCCAAATGATAAGAACATTTTATGCATACATAATTATAGCTTAAATTAAAAATAAAAATATAAAAATAAAAGATGTGAATATTCCAAATTACAGTCAAATTATGTCTAAAATTACAAATACAATTAAATAAATTCCTAATTATATTTAAAATACAAGCAATAACTTTATACAATAAAGATAATAATTAATAAAAAAAAACAAAACCTTGCACTTGTACAATGTACATACCTTTAAGTAGATAAGGAAAACCCGTAATGGAAAAAACAGGGTATTAACGAAACCGCCCCATGGATTACTAATGTTCCAGTCAAACAACCAAAATCAATCACCGACTTTCAAACAAGGAACAAAGCCATTGAAAACACCCGAGTTACAAGTGCCCGCCATCTCGCATTCGCGTTGTAACAAATATATCAAACGGCTTTATGGGCTGATTGCCGATTCTTCTGCGCGCCGCACTAAAAGTTATATAGATTCTTCAACGTGTGATCAAACCGTGAATCAAATTAAAAGATCCAAAAATACTATGGAAAAGTGAATAGGGATTTTATTTACACTTTTTCACAAACACATAGAACTTTGTAAGCTGGCACCATCTCATCCTCACAAGACTTACGAGTATTTTATTTTGTGTAAAAAAAATAAAAACCCGTGCCAAAATCAAAGAAATTTGGTATAAGTGAATTCGTAGGCTGTTGATGATTACACCGAAAGCCCCATTAATTCGTAATGACTCGACGTCTATAATTGACCTCAATAATGGAAACAGATTTAAATTATTTTGTCGGATCATGAGACTGCCATCGATTGTAAATTGGTAAGCTTGTTTATTCTATTTACAGCTGTTGGTAAAGTGTTGTTTGATTATATTTTAATCGAAGTGTATTTAAAGTAAGAACTCATTAAATCTCATCATTTATTTACAACTAATACAAGTATTGATAAAATATCTACAACCGAAACAGTTGAGCTATCTAAATACCGTTGAGATAGCTCAACTGATCCAAATGAGTGCCAAACGAAAGCGTGCCCTAGGCGCTGGCTTGTGTTTTGCTGGTATACTCGTATGAAATCATTTTCTAGCTAGAACTAGCGCCTAGATTCACTAAGTTTAAAACTAATTTCAAAGTGATTTTTGTGATTCTACAAAATAAAAACCGTTTCGATTCGATTAAGTGATTATAAACTTTATTGTCATAACATTATATTTAGGAGTACATTGACAAATAGATTCTTGTGTGTAACAAAATACTACCGAATCGAGAACCTTCTTTTTTGCTCTCCATTTAATCAGAAAGGTATTTGTTTGATCCGTAAAAGCATTTTTGAAATTGGTTTGATCCTCAAATAGGCTGATTAATGTTGCTCGTGTATCAACAAGTAGTTTCCACAAATCAAGGAGTTTCCGTCTCAAGGATCGAGGTATACAGGTAGTGGTAGAACTATCGTATATCTCGTTAGGGAGTCCAATCTGTCAATAAGATGAACCCATTTTGTTATCTCCGCGTTTCCCGTTTCTACATGAAATGTCCTCTTCTCCGATTCGCCAAGTGCTGCCTCTTTCGACATTCCTCTTATCGCGTAACGTGAACATATAAAATGGAATGTGCTTACTGACAGGACAAGCTGGCGGGTTACAAGTTAGGCTTAAAGGTTAGTCCATACACGAAAGAAAAAATAACTATATTCTTTCAAAGACTTTTATAAGGTCCCAAAAGTTAAGAGCCCCTAAGAGTCGTTCGGTGTTATTAGAATCTGACGGCGCAGTGGTCAGCGCAGTCCCGTACCAAAAGGCAGGTTGCGGGTTCAAATTCCGCTCGGCTCTTAACTTTTCGGACATAATACAAATCTTTGTGATTTCTTTAAGTGTAGTAAACACTATAATATCAGTAAAACACTGCGTGAAGTACTAATGGGAGGAAATAAATATCTGCTTTATGGATCCCTATTTTATACCATGGCTAAGTAATAGGCCACAATAATCGTTGTAATGAGGAAAAAAACACTTATTCCCGCTTCTTCTAAGAACATTTGCAAAGTTATAACAGTTATTTTGGAACAAAATAAGTCGTTCTATTCTATTTCACGCAAGTTTGGTATTTATATAAATCCATTCTTCTATTTATTGCAGTAGAGGCAAAAGTTTTAAAAAACACGCTCAGTTGAAGTTTCTTGTGAAAAGAACATTTTAATCTACCCTCAATTTGTTAAAAAATAATGAATAATTCATTTTGTAACTTTGGATTATGCATTGAATGTTGTTGCAAATATTTGAATTGTTTCTGTAATAATGAACCATACTAGGTTCATATTGTAAAATATATGTGTCATAATGCGCTGGGTCTATAATATTCACTTGTATGAAAAATAAGGCATATAATGAAGATTGCCACTAAAATACTAAATTCCAAATTTATAAACAAGTACGTTGTACAAAAATGTTCAATTTGGTGGTTTTTTGTAGTAGTGAATACCAAAAGGCACCGCCATGACAGTTTACCGCAGTGATTGACACAAATAAGTGTCAGTGTCATGCCATTTGACAGCTATTTGACGTGCATGTCATGTGAGTCCGCCATGTTTTGGGTGCGTTGCGTTGCTCTATTTGACTTCAGGCAAAATAATATGACAATATAAAACAAGTTCAATTTCTGAACTGCAATTGGCGAAACCATTTCCTTGATGTTTTTTTTTTAATTTCCCGTCATTATCCTGACGGCCTGCGGTTGTAAAGCTTTGCATCCATCGCTATCGGTAGAAAACATTGGCATTTTGTATCGGACAAGATGCCAATCGACAAAATGTAATAAGAGGGGGTCGTGCGAAAATTTGAGATTTGTTGTTAAAAAATTCATAACTAAATAACTAAGTGACATTTTAAAAATCGCAAAAGGACTAATTGTAGACTACATTTGAGATTAATTCGCTGACATACGATTTTCATTAGCGTTAAATAGAATGTCATGTTAAATAGTATATTTTTTTAACACACTTAAATTCGAATTAATCTCAAATGTATAGTCTACAATTAGTCCTTTTGCGATTTTTAAAATGTCACTTAGTTATTTAGTTATGAATTTTTTAACAACAAATCTCAAATTTTCGCACGACCCGCTCATAAGTCAGCATCAAACTATACCCCAAAAAAAATTTTAACCCGTTGATTAACCATAAACTTTTGAAGCATTTGCAAATAAGGATCCGTGCAATACATACGAAGTGTACATTGTAGGAACGAGTATTGCAGTATTTCACAGTGGTTTCGATTCCTTACGAAGCCTCAAATATACTAAAAAATTAAACAAAACTTCAACCAATAACACGAGCAACGACAGGCGTTTTTCTGAGCAGTAAACAGAGAAATTTTAAAAATAAACAATTTTATGTGATTCAAAGTGATGCTGTAGAAAATGTAGGTATTAATTGATTAAATAATAAATAAATTATAAGCATCGTGCTCGTTTCATTAGCAAAGGCAGTCAGAAACAAACCTGACTTAAAACCATACATTTAACTTATCATAAAAGCTATAGCAGCTAATAAGAATGTAATATAAACTAAATAGTACGAGTAGGAATAATTATTTTGAGCATCTACCGAATTCCAGTTATCCTCACAAAATCATCGGGTTGTTGCATGGAAAAATGAGAGACTTGCCTAAATAAAATCAATTTCGTTCAAAAACGGGTACGCAAGCGGAGTAAATTTTATTTTTCACTGAACCCTGACCAATTTTGTGTGACACAGGCCTGAGTAAGAAAAATATTTACAGCGGAGTACGCAGGTACCTTAACTTTGTAGTCTGCAAACTCGGGACGCGGCACCGACGGAAATTAGAATCGTCTGCAATATCCTTAGGTCGTTCACCTATAAACCCTTAAAAACTGGAGAATACAAAGTACCTACCGTGTAAACCCCATTTATTATTTCGGTTGGATCCCAAATCACAATAGATTTATACGAGGGAAACGGATTTCTAATTAGGCTAGGTCATCTAATTATTCGTTCAAAAATTGTTTCAGATAGAGTAAATCTTTTTTAGGACAGTATTGCGCTGGGATCATGGCAAAACAAATAATGGTAAAAAGTAACTGATTTTAGTGAATAAATTTTAGCAAGTAGATACCTACTTCGATTCAAATTAGGTTTCGAAACAGGGGGCTAATTCTCGGGCCGATCTCGATCATTTTGAAATTTTATTTTATTGCTTCTTTTCACAACCCCGCACTTTTTGTACGTTTTCCGTATATCGTAGCTGTCGAGGCTTTTACGAAGAGGTCGTTTATGAATTACTCAAGGAAATTATCCATTCCTCCTTCGAAAAGAAGCAATAAAATAAAATTTCAAAATGATCGAGATCGGCCCAAGAATTAACCCCCAGATTACAGGTATTCCGAGAATAATTCGCAGGTCTTTCATTGGATAACGTGATTCAATCGGACGTTTCAGCGTAATCAGAATCGCGTGATGCAATAGGATTGATAGACTCACAAATTCCAGGCATTTCATATGTCAAAAGATAAACTGTGCTTCCAATGGGTAATGTCAGACCGTGAAGGCCTAAGCTCATCTATTTATTTATTTATTAGGCAAAGTCAGCAGCACATCGCTGTCATATTTGACAGCGTTTCAGCTGATTGCCATCGCCAATGCCTAGATGTGCACAGGCCTTGACAGGGATAACTTTAAGCGATGATTAAATTTAAATTGCGTGCTTATGTATAGCTTCTTATGTTAACAACGCCCATTTTTCAAAGTTTTATATACAGCTAGCATGAGCTAGCTCATGTTATATGAATAACAAACATATGACTCACCTGGTGAAGAAACCTTCTTTGCTGGAAAAACCTGCTAAATCAATAAAAATAATCATTGCATATTGCACAAGTTGTTATTCCTTGCCGTATTTTTTCAAATGACTGACCCAATTTTGCCATTGCACGTTCCGAAATTGAGCGTTTTTTGTTTGGATTAGGAAACAGTTTTTGTCTGCCATTCCATTCCCACACGGGTGCACCTATAAAAAGTACAAAGCCAAAAAATAGAAACGAGCTCTATCTGGGCTTCTTTGTGGATACCAGCCAATGTTGAAGGTACCGAGAATTTCCAATGGATGGACCTAGGCCGGCCTTAATGTGCCTGTCGTGCCTAGAATTGCTGCAGAATAGCGTTGTCAACTTCGATAAAATGTGGGAACAAAAACATATTCTTGGGACCGCTTGAGTCTTTTAATGCTGTCTTGTTTGATTGTTGAAAAATAAATATTATCTAATTTTTCTATTTGATAAACCTCAAAATCTGCTGTCTGTTTGAGCATACTTTCAGATACGGCCTAAAAGCCTCTAAAATTGAGTTTCTATACTCTGTGTGGTTGATTGTACTAGCGGAAAACTTCTTTTGAGCAATTTGCATCGACTGTCGCATCCGTAATTACCAAACAACGCAATGTCGTCCAAACAGCCCGTAAAAGTTTGAGCAAACACTTTTTAGGTTTCCGCACTATACAAGTACAATGAAAAAGAAGATTTTTTTTTTATTTTTAGTCTGTCAGTCAAGTAAGATGCTTATTTTAAAGCTACAAATAAGAAAACAACAGTTTCCCATCGAAATAATCTCTTGCTGCTTGCCCAGGCTTGTTTATCTATATAAAGTTTCTACTTTATATAGATAAACAAGCCTGGGCAAGCAGCAAGCAAAACAGCAACTTGTTAGTTCAACATTCTTAGTTACAAGTTTTCCTACCGACAAAAAATCAAAAATTTTATTGCTACACAAAAACGAACTTGTTTGGATAATACTATTTTTTGCTAAATTTGTGTACTTAATCTTTTTAAAATTGTTGTTTCATATTCAAAATTGTTGCGACTGAGAAGTTGTTTGGAAATTGTCTCTTAGGTGCTTAGGCCGAGATCAAGACCGATTTCACAGCTGACTAATCTCACAATCAAATATTTGACAGATGTTTAAATTTATCAAGCTGAAATTTCAGTTCAGCATTTGTAAAATATAAATCCAACATCTAAACTTTTTGCATTTGCGTGTTATTGAGAATTCAGTTATCTTCATTTCGAAAATCAGGTCAATAATTCAGACAAAATAATAAAAAGTCAAGCAGAGTTTCAAATATTGATTTAAGAGTAGGCCGGTCGGTATTTCACTTTAGCCTGTTTATTTGTCTACAACAACAAAAAAACTTTCCCTTCTAACACAATTTAACTTTTGCTCTGAAGTTAGGAAGCTACGAGACGAATATTTACTTGAAAACGAGATTTTGAATAAGTACCTATTCTATTCTTCACGGTTGAATTAGCTTACTTTGCTGGTTGGGTTTGTTCAAGAGTTAAAAACAACTTTAGTGAAATTATTCTGGTGCTACAGCAGCATCTGCCGCCAGCATTGTTGCCAGTAGAGTTTTTCTATGGTAAAGTAAAGAAGCGAATCCCAACTGGCTCAACTCTAATCAATACCTCCATCTCATAGCCCAAACCCGAACCTGAACCATTAAAATGCCATATTATGCCTGATGCCTGAGTAGGTACTAGCGACACGCCCCGGCTTCTTCGTAATTTAGAATAAAGCGGGAAGTCACTTGAATTTTTCCACCCGTGCGAAGCCGAGGCGATTCGCTAAGTAAATGAAAGAAACAAAAACCCGAGAAACACTTTTACTTTGAATATCAGGTTATTAATTAGAGATACAACATGCGCTACAAGAAATTGATACTACGATCATTACGGGCAGGCGAGTGAAGTCAGTCCTTTTTTAGCGGCAGTGTCTAAAGAGCTGTCATGATCAAAATTGACGTTAATATATCAAATGCATCGTACAGCTTGCAGGCCAACTTGTAGGTGATAAAGTGTTGTTTATAATTTTTATTAAGCGTGATCAGCTGGACTAATTTGGTTAAAAACTGGTAGGGAGGTAGCTTAGAACCTAGAGACGGGCATACAATAATAACGATAGACAACATTTTTATCCCGCTAGTCTACTATAATAACTAAAAACGCATTGAATACATTGAAACTCATCGTGTTAAATACATTGTTGTTACACGATGATGTATGCCACGGGTGAATTACAGTTGCTTTACGAGTTCCTTTTGAGAGGAAACGTGAGTCCATTGTGTGCGCGCGGGAGCGAATTCAAAGAAGAATTAATAGTAGTACACAAAAGCTTACACTGTGCAAGAGCGGTTGAATTCAGGAATGTCAATTTCAATTCTATGCTATAGACAAGACGTGTCATATCAGTTTAGCAAACACGAGCATGAGGACGTTTATGCTGGAAATATTTGGAACCAAATGGATGTATCCACGCTATATTGAACCAAAATCCAGCGTGAAATAGCTTATTTTACACTGCATACTGATTTCCAGTTATGAAAGGTGGCGGAGGTCGTCTAACTTCGACAGTAAACAAGCTCGCGATTGCGGTATAAAGCTGCACCAAAATTATTGTTTCAAATGGATTCCCAAGTTTGTTTGAGAGAAATCACGTAGATACCGCAGCGTATATTGCAGCTGGATTTACTAAATAACTAAATATGAAATCAGTATTATATTCATGTAAGTATTCTAAAATTAAATAAGTAGTCAAAGCCTATAATGAAACTATTACACGAGTATTTATCGCGTAAATTACCTAATTTTATTAATTTTCCCGACGTTTCGGATATGTTGCAATACACCGTGGTTGCGGGCAGACTCAATCGCGGGCAGTTAAAGCCCATTGTGTCGCCTAAATGTCACAAATTTAAGCCTTGCGATCACATCCAAGCGATCTACGATAGCGTTGGCGATCAGTTTCAGCATTAGGTATTGCATACATCGCATACAGTCTCTTTGAAACGTTGAGAACTTTGCTAGCAAAATACTGATTGCAATCGTAAAATAATAAAAAAAAAAGAGCCGACAATATGGATCAACGTAGGTAAGCCTAACTTTTTAATGGAACCTAGACATAAAGAGGTAATTCAGACTTTAAAACTTCTTCAGAAGAGTGAATTTTCATTTAAAATTGAGTTCTGATGTGATACGTTGCAAGGCGAAGTTATTGAAAAGTTTGTCTAGTTTATCAAGTTCTTTGATTTAAAAGTTCTAGTCGCCACTTAGTAGTAGAAGTTTAGTTTGATATCTAGATTGCATTGCAATTTAATGACGAGCAGCTAATGGTTTTGTGTCGTAGCGCGGATAATGTTTTTCCGTTATACGAAAAATCTTAGAAAATGAGGGTCTGTTGTAATTTTAAAAAGATTTAAAATATATTTTAAAGTTTTTTTTTATATATCAAAGGTACCTACCCTATTAATGGGGTTATCAGAAACCCTTTTAGGTTATCTAGTCACTACCAGGACTCCATGTTCTTCTGTAAGAATACGATATTTCAAATCTCATCTATTTTGAAACCATCATTAAGTACCTAACTGAACCTCTAAAAAATGCCATATTGTCTTGATGTAAGCAGCTTGGCATGCACTTTCAGTTTTCAGCAGTGGATTTTTCGTTGCTACCTGTGTGTACAAATCTTGACCATCTACAAAGGTTTGCCAACACGAATCACAGCTGTAAACTTTTTGCATTTAGCAATGTTCGTACTCAGGCATCAGGCATACTCAGCGGTAGTTTTATAGGCCATTCGTCAGCTACTGAGCACTCTGCAAGCTGGTTGAGATCCGCTGGCCCTTTGATGTTCTGAGAGCCGACCGAGTGCCCTTGCCCTGATTATGTCGACATCTTAACCCGAATCAACGAGCCTAATGACCACATTTTATATAATAGCATTCGTCAACCATTTCACTCGCTGGTTTTGAAATAACAAAGTTCAACCTCACTTTTGATGGATTCTGGTGAAACCCCGCACGATTTTGCTCGCATGAATCTACATATCTCCATTTTAGATGAAAAACTTGATCCTTGTGACAATCTGGGAGGTGATAGAGAGCTATTTCTGAATGCTGAAGTACTATTTCAGCCAGCTGAAAACGTCTTTATCTAGTCTTTATTACGAAAACAGTTGCTAAGTGGTTCATCTAAACATAAAACAAAATCAACATGAATTTGACATGGTATCGTGAGTCACAGATTTGACCAACCAAGCTTTTGATTAGCCAACACATTTGCAAAGTCTAAAAACACATGACATACAATATTAACGACTGCAAACCTCAAAACCTCATAATTCCCAACTCGCTCATATTAATAGAATCATGCCTACACTCGGGATTTGTTGATGAAACTTTTACCGTTGATGTATAAAATTTAATAAAGCCAACGAAAAGTTGTGAAGCCACAGCGAATGTAAATGTTATAACGATCTCTCATCGCGAATTCCTCTCCAGGCCGTGGGTCACGACTCTGCATAACATTGTTGGCACTTCCTAAAATAAACATTTAAATACGCACTCGGTAAGCAAAAGGCATGTTATTTCAGAAATTTCGTTTACGCGCATACGATTAAGGGCGATTCCCATACAAATCGATTTTTTCATTTAAAGGCTATGAGAGTAAAAATTGTACACTGAAATAACTGTGGTTGGCTTATTATTGGTTTTTATTCCCAGTGGAACGTATTTGGTGGAACAAAACCGCAATAATGTCAATGTATGAGTAAACACGGATAGTGTCTGACGGCTCTGACGTCATTACCATTTCATTACCATCGTCATTGTGATACCATTCTTCAAGCAATCAATAAATCATTTCATTTCATTTCATTTCATTACAATGATGTTGCAGCGACGTTGTCTGGTCGTGGCATAAGCGTCATCTACTGTTGCCACTCATCGCAGTCTTCTTCTTCTTCTTAATTAAATGGCATCAGTCCATTTTGAAGCAATTTTGTCAAAGTCTAGTGAGGACATCTTACTTAAAATTTATTTATTTATATTTTTAGTCAAGTCACTGCTGTCACTGGATTTAAAGAAAATGTTGAAAATGAAAGGTAACGAACAGAGCATCGCATAAATTCAATTAAGTATACGTACTTAGAGAGGCTCCGCGCATATTGTGAGGCGAAGGCACAGACTGTAGACTGCGACGGAGTGCCTCCGATACTGTCAAAGCATGTAACAACTTTAGTAAATGCGGTTCATAATTGATTTAGTGCCTTCCTGAGTGGCTTCGATTCAATTACACCTCGTTCAACTCATATTACGCCAGCAAAAGGAATTTTATGGCCTTGTTTATTATGCCAAATTAATTGCCTTTCCAATTACATGAATCTGTAACTCAATTTATAGCATAATACGTATAATTTGTCTGAGCACAATAAAGCGGAAGTGAGAATTCAGTTTTCCGTGACCACGGCCCAGGTCAATTTAATTGTGAGCTATAGAAGTGACCTTATCCTGTCTACAGCAACCGTTTCATAATGGAGGTAAAAAGCAGTTTTTCGTGCAATTTCATCTCAGGTTACCGTTAATTTACGGCCGTTTCTCAGTCTCTTTAGTCATGTAACAGAATCAAAATACTCGTGATTTTAAGCTTCATATCCAGGTTTTTTATGTGGGTACCAAAACGAAAACTGCTTTTCAGTTTTTTTTGTCATCCTAATTATTTTCGTATTTTCGAACCAACCGTGCCGGTCAACAACGGTTTCAACTCGAGTACTTGCAAATTGGGAGTATTTTTGTAAAATTATTCTTGGGATAGCTTTTCAACTTTTATAGAGATTCTTTGGTTATTTAATGACTCCTCGTTTTCAACCCTTATGTGCTAAAAAAATGTGCACGCGTCGCCTTTTTGATTATTTCAAAATAAAGTAACATTTTAGAAAGCCATCCAGACTCTGGTATTGATCTAAGGATTACTATAGACCAGTTCTAAAGTTAGAAGGATCTTGCTGAACAGGATCCGTTGCTCCTTGGCTAGACAATAGCACTCCGGCTATTCTATACACCTATTTAAAGAACTAGAAAACTCCGCTTTGCCACTCTCCTAGAAGATAAGCCGTGTAGCATTGCCGTGCACCCCCACCTATCCGTTTAATTAGCCGATTGAAAGAGATTCTACATGGCTTCAATAAAAAACCAGATTGGATTTTGTTTTTCATTTTCAATCCAATTCACTTATTTCAATGCAAAATGTCAGGCCTTGTAGCTAGGATTGATTATATAAAATGATCATAATTATATGTAAGTATATAAAAAAACGGTAGGAAACAAACCGTAGTTTTTTCTTCTAGGCTTGGTCGCGAACTGGCACCTAGACTCACCTATAGGTTTAAGAAGTTTCAAAGTGGTCCTTGTGATTCTACTGAATAAATACACTTTTGATTTTTGAATTTTTTTTTGACTAAAAATTGTTTTCTTTGAACAGTCATATCGACTTGCAAAACTGCCACCTAGATAGCTACTAAACAGTATGACGCTACAGTATTTCCAGCGAGACTAATACTGCGTCTCTGAGCCGTAATATTCATTCAATTCACTCTGATTTGTACGAGCTCACGTGATTCGCTTTCCACTGGGTTTGAAACAATAAACCGAGGGAATGATCCGATTTTATTGTCGATAAATCTAGACACAATGCATTAAGTTCTAGTTTTCTAAAAGCAGTACCCTCCCGGATTTTATGTTATGTTCTCCCGGTAAAGATCTCATCAAACGAGACGGGATAACATCACGAACGGGACGGGAAAGTGGCGTTCCTCATGCATATGTCGTCACAACACGTCAGTTTTCTCTTCAGCAGTGTGTGTTTTAAGATGGTTTTCAATACAGTTTTGAGTTTCTACACGTAGGTCCGTCATTTCCAAAACGATTACAATTTTTATTTCTGAAAGATTATACTTTAAGAAATCCTATAAAAGTCATTAAAATTGGTTTGGTAGTTGAATTTATCGGGTCTGTTCCGACGGGCACGACAATAAATGCGTTTGGGAAGCTGTATAGCTTTTTCATTTTAATTGTATTTCTGGTGTTATTATGAGTGAAGCTGAGTAATTTTATTTGTGTTTTAACTAACATTACTTGAGGTCTTAGCACAAAGTGTGAGCAGAAATAGAAGTTACCTAAGGGATATCCTGATTTGAACGAAAATGTGTTTGATAGTTTTGAATAAAAATGCCATCATTTTCTATAAAGTCAATGATGGCCAACTTGTCTTTTGACTGACTTGACTAAAAACTATTTTATTCATGTCACGTGACATTGGCAAAATTGTCCGAATGGACAAATGCCATTAATTAAAAAGAAGAAGAAATATGCTGACACCTTTAGCAAGTATAATGCGATCGCGGCGTAGTAGTAATAGCTTGTACGTTTACCGATCAAGTTAGTGGCATCGTGGCATTTTCATCTGAGCAGAGCACTTTCGTGCTTCGTAGGACAGCCTCCTTATTACGAAACGCGCTATAGCGTACTTATTTGTGCGGTAAATAAGCAATCATTGCTGTCAACCGAAACACAACCTTTTTAAAGTACCATAATTTAGTTTAAGCTGAGCAGACCTTCGAGAGCATAATAAAATTTACTAGCTCATACGAGTCTACTCAGACATAATTGTTTTTAGCTCACCCAGTTTTCATGCCAAAATAGCACAGGCAGAAACCACTTTATTACCCCACAGGGTAATAAAAAATAACCTTTTAAGAAAATAACCTTCACCGCTTAACTATGTGAATATACTTAATGGAAATTATGTGGAATATTATGAATATACTTAGTGGTGGGCCCTGTTAGTTGTCTACCCCACATAATTCATGGCCTTATAAAAATACAATGAATGTTAAAAGATAAAATGCCATCTCTTACCACTGCACTGGGTAATGACAAACTATGACAGGGCTGGGCTAACTTTAAGCAATGATTAAATTTATTGTTTCTAAGTATGGATGTTAGTGTTTATTTCAGTAAGTAAATTTTCGAGCTTCTTTTGCACTAGAAGAGCGGCTTTGTGAATGATTTCGTCTAAGCAAGTACAACATACAGTAGTAGGCAATAAATACTGCACATCAGCTAATTTCAGCTTCCATAGAGCGTAGTGTGAGTCAGAATGAGATAGCGCTCTACGAAAGCAGAACAGTGGATGTGCAATATTTATTGCCTTCAACCGTACCTATAAATGCATGTAGTGACAGGCCTATGGTGGCAAGTAAGAATGCGACGTATAATTTGACTGATAAGAGCTAAATTCCTTAGCAGTTCACCGACTTCAACACGAGGAATTGATTTATTAATGTCGATTACATCTCCATCAGCGACAGCGGATAAAAAGTCGTCATTAAAATGAAGAGCTAAAGTAGCTTTCGGGTCCTTTTTCACTGAACTAGACTTAAACCCCGCTTCAGGTTGGCCCCAAGTACCTACTGTTTTTGCAACTGCGGAAGTTGATGCGTTGTTGATTTTTTAAATAACTCGAAACTCATTCATTATGTAATAATAATAAATAAATATTATTGATAATCCACACAACACTTAGATAGTGTTACAACACTAGCTAGCCCCAAACTAGAAAAAATAATAGAAATCAAAACTTACAAATTATCAGTTATATGTATACACTAGTTAGTGTATCTATTAGTTGAAAAGTGAGAAAAGTAAGAAGGTATAGCTGTTTTAAAATTTCAGTTTTATTTTTGGATACACAATTTCATAACCGTATTTGAATGTCCACAGCCGTCAATGCTCATTACAATTCTGTGACACTAACAAAAAAATTGCAATTGTACAGCCGACTGTGCATTTTAAAACTGTTGACGGTGTCATGAAAAAGGAATAAATAATCAGTATATAATCAATAAATATTGTAGACGATCCACACAACACTTTCTAGCCCCAAACTAAGCAAAGCTTTAATCAGATAGCTGATATATTACTAATGCATATTTTTTGTGAATTATCACATATTTATTTTTGTGAATACAAACACTCAGAGAACAAACATTCGTGTTCACCACAAAAATATTTGTTCTCGGTGGGGATTGAACCTGCGACCTACGTTACAGAAGGCAGAGCTACTACCAACTGAGCAGAGAGGCCAGTCAGAGCCAGCCAGCCAGTAAGAGGAGGGGGTCTAGTCTAGACATAACCTAGTTTTTGCTATCAGAATACGCCTACGTTTATATTGAATTTACAACTTAACATGGCACAAAACTTTAGCATTTATCATAAATATCTGCGCAACTTTGGTTGCGCTATCATAATTTCCCGGTGTAATGGGGCCCTTAGTCCTAATAATGAATCTTAAGAGTCAACATCGTTAGTGAGACTTGCCAACACGATTTTTCATTCCCTAGGACTTACAACTTTGTTACAAAATGTTGAACTCTCTCTTGTTAGGTAAAGTTATTAAGAAATGTTTACATTTTAATTATTCTATCTCAATTATTTAGTTTGTATAATGTTAACGAACAACTTTTTCTTAGAAGCTTATAATTTCAAAATCAGTTTTCTAAAATGTTTTTTAAACGACATGATAAACAAACGCTAAATTGAAATCTTAAATTATAAAACAAGTGAAGTTTAAAAAACTTAAGAAACTGACTTTATGACCAAACTGCTGAAACGATTTTGTTTGAATGACTATGGGCCTACTATGACTATGGTAAAAAAAAATCGGTTTATAAATGACGAAGTTTTGCGATGACAAACATTAAAAAAAATACTACCGACTTGAGAATCTCCTCTTTTTTTATTAGAAAACGGTTAATTAAAAGCGAAAGTGGTTCAGGGCAATTGCAAGTTGACACTTTAGTTTTAACTAGTGTCTTGAAAGACATACTTATCTTTTCACGGTGCAAGCCCAAAAAATAGAAGGAGATTTGTTTCAAAAACCAGTGATAAATACAAATACGATTGTTACGGTTCCCTGGCGATTTTAATCAAACATGCTCAGCGTTCCCCATTGTTTCCACCACAGGAATAGCAACAAAAGTAGAGCACCTTATATTTTATTACCGGCCACAAATCTTCACTTAGCGTTGTCCAAGGCCTCTCATAAAAAGCCAGAGTTTCCTAAAGAACGACGACCGTTATTGACGATGGTTCGTATATTAGCTAATCACAAGTAGGTATTCTTAAAAAAATAATAATATGACATGTGATTGAATATTCACTCACTTTATTGGATACAATGTTCACCCTGTGATTGTAATGTTGTAATACTATATCTACATCTATACTAATATTATAAAGAGGAAAGATTTGTACCTATTTTTCTATGTTTGTAATGAATAGGCTCAAAAAGTACTGGGCCGATTTAAAAAAATATTTCACCAATAGAATGCTACATTCTTAAAATTTGACATAGGCTACATTTCATATTTAAAAAAAATAGGCATCTTTGGTAAAATTTGAACAATGTAACCGAAGGTGTAGAAAAATGAGTCTTAAATTGTCTTTCGTCGAATGCGCTGCCGAAACTATTAGCGATAGAACAAAATAATGTACAACAATATTGTCTACCCCGTGCGAAGCCGGGACGGGCTGCTAGTAAATACATATAATTCCCCATATCGCTGTTCATGATCGAATAATAGTTTATTTAAGTACTTAATCAGGGGTGTCATTGACCGCTATTATAAAAACCCCTAGCTTAAACGTACACATGAAAATGGAATGGTATACCATTTATATTTGATTTACGACTGTCGATAATTATCGGATTCCGATTGCTTTTGTCGCTTTCTTTTTTAGGACCAATCTGAACAGTCGTTTGGTATATTGACGCTACACACGTATACTCGTATCATAGTTTTGCAAACACATCTAATAAAGTATCTAAGTGTCACAAATAAAAAGTTTAGTTGGGCTGGCTGACTTTATTATCTGCTATTATTTTCCGATTGTAGAATAAATGTTCCAAAACCCAGTTTATGATCAATTTTTTTAGGTGGAAAATATTGAATATTTACTTTATTTTCTTTATTCAGTTGTCAGAAAACCAGCGTGACAACAAACAATCTGCACAAACTTTTACTCGTATAATAAAATATCTATTGGTAGGAAATAGGATGGCATGACATTACAATTTTCAACTTTCCCACTCGAACCGAACATCCTCTGACGATATTGGATGGAGACTAAGACGTCCGATGCAAGATTTGTGCCAAGAGCTTTTCAAATGAAATTTGATAAGCCACTTCAATGATTTCCATTGTGTCTAGAACCCAGTGAAGCAAGACAAGGAACGTTGCCTAATGCTAGAGCTATATAAAAATGATAACCGTTATTACATACCGCCATTATTTTGTAATACAACTCAGCAAAATACCTTCGTCAAACTTTTTTACTGTATCTATAATAGTGTTGTGTGGTCTAAGCTTTAGCTATACGGGTAAACGCTCGTAATTACTGGTTTCAATTAAGTATAAGTATGTAGTGTTGCCCTTAAGCACACAATGCAATCTGTTATACGGACAAATCCCATTTTCAACCGCACTCATTAGAACGATGCTACACGACACGATACGTTGCAGCTCAAGACACAAAATGTGCGCAAAAAAACTTTCACAAAGATTTTTATAATGTCCCAAAACTTCAGTAAACACTATAAAATCAATAAAAATATGAAACTTGCACGTCAGTCTCGTCTTTTATTTACTTTTTTATTCAAGCAAGTATTAGGTCTTTACCTATGAAATTGCCGTTTTGTATGGAATAAGTAAAAGTACTTTTTTTTTTAACTTTTTTTATTTCTTTTATTTAAAGTTATCACCCATGCAATCGACGCATTTTTGCCAACGCATTGGCAGTTTATTAATGCCCTTCTTGTAAAATTCAGCTGGACGGGAGGCAACAAA
Source organism: Thera britannica (assembly GCA_939531255.2). Classification (NCBI taxonomy): domain Eukaryota; kingdom Metazoa; phylum Arthropoda; class Insecta; order Lepidoptera; family Geometridae; genus Thera; species Thera britannica. Next base: position 5,459,465 of record OW618046.2, on the reverse strand, counting down.
CTCTTCAAAGGCACTTTGTACTGCCTCTCGGGAATTGAATTGTTTACCCACTACAAAGTTCTCTAAATTTTGGAAAAGGTAATTAGTCGGTAGGTGCAAGGTCTGGTGAGTATGGCGGATGAGGGAGAGCTTCCAATCCCAGCTCTTGCAGCTTGGAGACTGTCTGATGTGCAGTATGGGGGCGCGCGTTGTCGTGAAGGAGCAGTGGGGACGACCGATTGACCAAAGCTGGTTGCCGATGTGCAAGCTTCTCCATCATTGTCTCCAGTTCTTCACAGTACACATCTGCAGTAATGCTCATGCCGTTTTGTAAAAAGCTGTGGTGAGTCACAATCGCCTTTAATTCCTCATTGTTGACCAAAGTCTCCGGACGACCACGAGCTTCATTTTTCAAGTCAAAATTTCCATAACGGAACCGAGAAAACCAATAACGGGTTGTGCGTTCGTTTGTACAGTTCTCTCTGTAAACGTTTTTGATGTTACGTGCCGTTTGTGTCGCATTGGTGCCACGACGGAACTCATATTCCATAATTACACGAATTTTTAAAGTATCCATTATGACGAAAAATGTTCAAAAGTAATGAAAATACAACGCTAATCAATAAACAAAAGACTGATTTTGTAAAAGGAATGTCATGTTTTTAAAACAAAATTAATTTGAATTTAAAATACAAAGCCATTCCAAACTTTTTTTCTATTTGAAATGACCAGTACTGAAGAACGGCAATTTCATAGGTTAAGACCTATTATTTGCATAAGTATCGGCGTATAACAAAATGTTGACCATACCTGTTGTTCGAAACCGTCTTCTACGCTCTACCAATAAAAGTTTTGCAAACTATCTTTTTAATATACCCATTTCCGTCTCATCATGTCATAACGGACACATAAAATAAGCGTGTTCCATGCCGTACAACAACGCACCGTTCAGTGTAGCATGTTAAGTTCGGATCACGCCGAACCGTGTGGCAACCTTAACGAAACAAAAGGCCGGCTCTTCTCATAGCCAATTTGCGGCATCAGCACTTATCCTCCGGGACACAAGCAGTTTAAGTAAATTTAACAGCAATTTGCAGTATGTTAACTGTACCAGCGCTTATTGCTACTCCAGTCTCGTTACACTCTCAGACCGGATGATATTGCTAATTGGATTTCCTAGCTGCCGGAAATCGTATAAAGTTTAACTAACACGACACAAGCTCACTGCGACGGGAAGACTCACATGAGGGCAGCGTCTGGCTGCAAGACGACTATAAAACATGCTACGGGCTGTTTTAAAAGATTTATAGAAGATTTTATTTTTTACTTTCAGTCAGAACCTATCAAATCAAATCAAACATTTATTTATTTAGTTGTATCACAAAGATAACTTTGAAACGTCTTAAAGCTAAGCTTGGTCGCATAAAACTGGCATCTATAGATTAGGTGCCAGATCCACGCGACCAAGCCTAGAAGAACAGGTAACATCATCCCTTGTTTTTATCTTTTAGTCTCAAAAACGTGGCTAAAAAGTGAATTGTTTTAATTTTATTTACAGTTTTTCCACTCTCAACCAAAATAAACCGGGATCTTTCTTTAAAGTAGGTAGGTATTTTATATGAGAAAATTAAATACACATGAATCTTTAAAAAAGATAAAATTTCCTTAAACGCGTGTTAGAATTACAAAACACATGTTCCCGCCGGCAGGAATAATTAAATTTGGTTCTGCGGAGGCAGTATTTTGCTAAGGTTTTGATTCTCATCAACAAAGCGAACGTCGTCGTGCCCGCAAATTGCGGACTCATTGTTTGCACCGCACAAATATTCGCGGGGCTCGTTTCCTTCCGAACACAAAGGAACTCCATTTAGCAACCAAATACATTATCACTGCCTTTTATTTTAAATTACTCAAAGTATAGCTGAAATGGCGACGATATTCACACCTCATGTTCATTTTAGTTTTAACTGTGCGCTGGAATGATTAACCACATTAAAACTAATAACAAATTACCAAATTCAGAATGGAATAATGCACGAATAACATTTTAGTATAATATTCTTTAATCCACGCATAATTTTTATAATCAGTTTACCAATTCCCTTTTCACTCCTCTTGCTCAAAAATACCGCCATTGTGACGTCCCAGACCAAAGAAAACCCAGCATCCACTAGGGGAAAATGTTTTTTTTTTGTCTGTCATTTAATGAGCCTAAAAAAACGAAAAAGTGTTCACTGTTCAGTCTTAGGTAGAAGAATCATAAATAAAGACTTATTACTGTTTCATAAAAAAACAACAGTTTATTTTTGAAAATGGAACTAAAATCGGCGATATAATGTAGTAGAATGTATGCAAAAGAAATAAAAAAAAAAACATTGGCGTGAAATCTCTAGATTTTTCTCTAATTGTAAAATGAATTGGTAGTGACCGCAATTCATTTCTTATATTGTATTGAATTATTTTATTTTATAGCAAATATCGGTGTCTATTTACTTTCTCGTTACAGCTCGGGAGTAGAACTACCCTGTATTTTATTGGGCCATTTTAGCTCCTTGTATAAATAACAATCTACTATTAAATAATTTACCTATACGAAGAAAATCATGATGAAGTTACTGTTTACATTTACTAATAAATTATCATCGTTACAATATCACCTATTTTCTTGTAGCTCTGCTTTTAATATAAAGTATAGGTACTCTACCTACATCCGAACGTCAAGATATTGCGCTGCATTTGAAAGTCACCCTCCACTCTCTTTGAAATCACCCCCATGGGTACTTTTGTTCCCTGTAGAAGCGGATTCCCCTAGAAGAAATACTTAGGTACTCTACCTATTTCTAGCACCACATTCGTCATTCAATCCGTAAAGATATACCTACCTAGATAAAGCAGTCACAAAGTGGAGAACATATTGATTTGTAGATTTACTTTTGTCAACATGCAACTTTGGTTATAGAAAAGCGAAAGTATTTATAATCTATTAAACTTTACCATTTTATTTTATACATAACTAGTACTCGCCCGTGGTTTCACTCGCCTCGTTCCAGTTACGTCCCGCTACCGCAACTTTTTCGGGATAAAAAGTTATCTCTCCGTCTCCTGGTTTTAAGATACCTCCCAACCAATTTTCAGCCAAATCGGTTCAGCCGTTTATATGTATTAATAACACGACTTTTGTTTAATATAGAAAGACAAAAATTAAGAAAAGAAAACTGTGGTGGTACAAAATTAGAATTAAAAAAAGAAAACCTACCGTTCTGTAGCAAAACCACAAACCTAGGCATCTTGATTAAACTCATAGCTTTATGAAACTTACGAATTTCAATAGGTAAGTGAGAAGTTAGAAGTTAGGTTTCTCAACCAAGACGAATACTAGAAGTTCTCAAGCTCTGTTTTCAATAACATTTTGCTTGATCAATATCCCAATCCAATTTACAGTCAATCTTCATTACTTCAAACTTGTTAGGCTTGCTCTTGAATGTGACTACCTATAAACCAAACTTTTCGAAGATATCAGAACCGTTACGTGATGACCGTAATATAACTAAAGATTTGGCCAAACCTGTGCGTCGATTCCAGCAACACGGCTCGATTGAGTGATCGCTCAATCCGCGTTCCATTTTCAAATTTTTCAAACAAAAACTGACAACTCACATCGATTTACGCGGTCGCTTGAGTGATTTGTGTTGCTGGAATTGACGCCCTGCACGACAAAGCAAAAGCGTCTACGCGCGAGAAACCCCATGCCTTGGTCATAATTAATGTAATGGGTTTGCGTCAAGGTATTTAAGGTGTGCGTGGCTTCATACAATATAGCAGTGACTTCCACGTGTCTAATAGTTTGGTAACGCAAGTTCTGCAAAACAGAATAAAACTTAAAAAAAAACTGTCTTTCTGGCTAAAATTTAAATCTAAAAGCTAATAATCTAAAAGCTAATCACTGTGTTTTTTGTACTTGAATAATAAATGTCAGCAGATGATGTATAATCAGGATCGTGTTTTAACGGTACAGTTATTTTAGACTTTATTCTAGGCTAGGTACTCACGCACACTTAAGTGTTTCCAAAATTTAATTTAAATCAAGTTATTTGAAGTACGAATTGTTAGAATACCAAACTAAAACTGTTGAAGTTACGTAAATACTTACTACCGAGTTTATTTAAATAGGAGGATTGTCTATGCCTTGATAGAAAAAAAAGAATTAAAAAAGCATTACAGTAATGATTAAAATAACAGAGTAGGTTCAACGCAGTATCGCTCAATCGAAACTCTGACCACCGTGAAATTTTGTGAAGGTTTTGGTGTCTTCGTTCACTTACTATTTACGTACTTTGACACTTACTACTTACGTACTTTGACATTAACAGCCATAGGTACTTAAAAACGCCACATAAATTATTGCTAAAAACTGATTAGAACATGTTTCATTAAAAGCGCTTTTTGAATTGTGCTGCATCGATTTCTTAAAATTTAAGCAAATAAAATAACTGTCGTTATTATGGTATGTAATAATGTCGAAATTACATAAAGTGAAGTTGAGAAAAACTTGAGAAACCGCGTTCATGAACCGATTTTGATAATATTTCTATATGACCAATGTGGAAGTGGAAGTATTACCGTTCAAATAAAATAAAAATTCAAATCGGTTTATAAGGCGCTGCGCAAGTGTAGACAATTTTTGTGGCCGACACGGCACACCATCACAGAGAACCGTAGTTACTGCGTCCTGTAGCGATGATCGGACATAGTTTTACGTATGCGCAGGGAGTGGTTGATTTCATACTGGTTCTCTATAATTCAAATATTCATCGGAAGCTTGTGTCTGACACGAGACTCAAAAGTGTCCACCTTTGCGCCCACCCTAAATGACGAAGTTATGCGCTACAAACATTAAAAAACAAAAAAAATACAACCGAATTGAGAACATCCGCCTTTTTTGTTTGATGTCGGTTAAAAAGAGCTAAGTACTTACCGGTCAGCATTCACAACGCTCTACGGAATAGGGGTTGATTGTGCACAGTTGACGGCTAAATTCGTTCACGTGTCAAAGGAAAAACGACACAAACGCTGGCAGCGCTATTTTCACTGAGACCTTTGTGCTTTACTGAGAAATAAACTGTCTCATCCGCTAGTTTTGTTTTAGATTTTGTATTATATTGAAACTGAGTGAATTCTGTTTTGGAACAAACATTTCCTTTATTTTCTTCAGGTTTTATTCAAGCTCAATAATAATGCTACAGAAGAGATGCTTTTTGTTTCTTTATAGGTGAAAATCGTAATTCCTAAAATGTTCACTAACTATAAGAACGAATTTTTCATGTCTCTAAACAAAACAAAATGCTAATAAACAGCCTATCCGCTGTTTCGTGAAATGTTGTTCAAAGCATGGACTAATTATATAAAATAGACTTACAATCTCGAACAAAAATTCGTGTTTCGATAATTAATTACCTGTGAAGGCGTGAGATGGCGTTACGTGTTTCGAATCGATGTTATTAAATGCTGCATAAATTTGTTTGAACCATTTCTTTACCACCACATTTAGAAGTACGAATAAAAACGCAAGATGGCGCTATTTCCAAATGTAGCAAAGCGTCATCGTCAGTCTGTCATGAAGCGCGTGGCGTTGCCAGCTCATAGACCCGTTGTAACCTGCCCGCGCGATGTTGCCGCTCTGCCGTGTGTAAAAGCTCTAGCCATGATTTTTTGAGTTTACATTCAATTCAACAAATTGCCAGAAATGTTAAAAATTTCTGATAAAATATTTTTGCGGGGTGCAGGGGGAGGCGACGCTTGAAGCAGACGGGACACTTCGGTTGTGTGTGTGAATCGCTCGGGCTTCGGACTAGTTAAATACCTACACTGACATAAAGAATAATGCTTAGATATTTGATAGGTTAGTTTAGGAAGGGTACTAAGTGAAGATGGGAAGTACTAAGTACCTAGGTAGGTTGTAGGTTGGGTTAAGGATATCAAGGTGCAGTACTAGGTCAAAGAGGCTGCCGAAATTTCGAAAAAAACACATAGCCAACATTTCGACTAAAATAAACTTATAAATCATTAATCAACAAAATATTTTTTTTGTTATTTAATGTGGAGCTACCGCTCATCATCAGGTGGAAATATTGACAAAAACACTTTTATTTTTTATTTTTCTGGAGCTCAAAAAACCAACTACCGCTCAACGCCAGGTGGAAATATTAATAAAAGGACTAAGAAAAATTTCAAAAAAATATTTTTTTTCTTTATTTATTTGGAGCTCAAAAAACTGCTAACACTCAACGTCAGGTGGAAATATTGATAAAAAGACTAAGAAATATTTTTGTTCTTTATTTATCTGGAGCTGAAAAAACAGAGTAGGTACCGCTAAACGTCAGGTGGAAATAATGATAAAAAGACTAAAAAATTCATAAAATATTTTTTTTCTTTATTTATCTAAAAACTGCTACCACTCAACGTCCGGTGGGAATATTGGTTAAAGGACTTGGCAAAATATAAACAAAACATTTTTATTTTTTATTTTTCTGGAGCTCAAGAAACAGAGTACCGCTCGACGTCCAGTGGAAATATTGATAAAAAGAGTTCGAAATATTTCAATTAAATATTTTTTTTCTTTATTTATCTGGAGCTCAAAAAACTGCTACCACTCAACGTCCGGTGGAAATATTGATAAAAAGACTTAAATATTTCAACAAAATAGTTTTTTTCTTTAAGTATCTGGGGCTAAACAAACTGATGGAGCCGGCGCGCCGGCTCCATCGATTTACAAGACGTTATCACGTCAAAAAGTCAATGCGCGCTCACCTTACTTGGATATTTTAGGTAGCCTTGGTTACATGCGCGCTCGAGTAGTTTTTTTTTAATTAATCGTAATAAATCGAAATCTTACCGATAAAGTTATCGCTAACAGACCCTTCATCCCTAGCTGTTTGTTTATGGTTTGCTCAGCAAACAAAGCATACCTACCTAGTCTGTGAAACAAAGCAAGCAAACCTTTCTTTCGCTGTCTAATTATTATTATTATTATTATTATTATTTTAAGCCATTTTATTCCGAAGACATTTTTCGTTACATGTTTACATAATACATATTATCAATTCAAATTAATTTTAATTATTATATAAATTTAGTTTTTAATACATGATCATTTCATTAAATTATTATTATTTATTATTATTTTTCATTTTATTTTTTATTATGATTATATTTTTATTGAGTCTTGGGACGCCCACTTGAGGGCAAAGTCTAATTATTAGTACATTTATATTTTAGATACTTACATTTATTAGTAAACTACTGCTAGGGTACTATTTCATGCGATTTTTTTGCTCAGAGTAAATCGCCATTAGTTTGAAAATAATAATAATAGCTCCATCTAGTAGTAAAATGATGCGTTAATTTATAAGCTTTCATTTTTATCACAGCGCCATCTATCATTATACATGAACAACAGGTAAAATAGTCGATGTGAAATAAAACTAAGAAATTTATTATTATGATCATTATTACTCATTCCTAAAATACTAGATTGTTTTTAATGGTTTTCAAAGAAGAAATTAGTTTTCTCGGTTTCACCGGCTGCTAGCAAGGTTTCCAGGCTATGAGTCAGAGCCATCTAGGCATAATACGGGATTTTGAGCTTTTTGAGAGTTACGATTTTTTGTTCAAGATTGTGAGTCTATTTATATAATTAGTCCATGTTCAAAGGATACAGAGGCGAATGATGTCACGTCCATTACCGACACCGTTTTCATCTGTCAACTTCTGTCCGAATTTTTGCTTAGTTTACCGGCAGCTATAGACGTGACTCCATTTCGACGTGATGACACTTAACGAGAATTTAGACTCAGAATAATTTTAAGATGCAGTGAAATTAAATGTTATTGCGAATTGAAAATGATATCAGGAACCGCTATTATTGTTAGTCATCATATTGTCTATTCAAATTCTGCGCCCATCCACATAATATTATCATCTCAAAATGCTGGTTATAGAATATCCAATTACACATAGATTACAAATAGAATGGCCACAACATTTTTTATGAAATCAACCTTTAGGTATATTTATTTTGTTCACAGATGTTTTTTAAATTGTACCAACTTATTGCAACTAATAATTGAGTTTTATCATTTATGGCCGATTAGAATCATTGTACAATGAAATAACTGTGGTTGACTTTTACGGCAAACTATATTAAGTTGAACAAAACTTTAGGTTAACAGCAATAGTAAAAAGCGGCCAAGTGCAAGTCGGACTCGCCCATGAAGGGTTCCGTAGCATCAAGTAACATAATATAAAGGTTCTTGTAGTTCGTCGTAAGGTAAATTGCGGTTTACGATTTATGACGTATAAAAAAAAAACTACTGACTAGATCTCGTTGAAACCAAATATCGTTGGAAGTTTACATAGTAATGTACAACACATATTTTTTTTAGTTTTATCATTCTCTTATTTTAGAAGTTAGAGGGGGGACCAACTTTTTTCCACTTTGGAAGTGTCTCTCGCGCAAACTATTCAGTTAAGAAAAAAACGATATAAGAAACCTCAACATCATTTTTGAAGACCTATTCATAGATACACGATGGGTTCGATGAAAAAAAAATTTTTGAGTTTCCGTTTCAAGTATGGGGACCCCCAAAATTTATAGTTTTTTTTCTATTTTTGTGTATAAATCTTAATGCAGTTCACAGAATACATCTACTCGCCAAGTTTCATCAGTCTAGCTCTTACGGTTTTGGAGAAAAATGGCTGTGACATACGGACGGACAGACAGACAGACAGAAAGAAATGACGAATCTATAAGGGTTCCGTTTTTGGCATTTGGCTACGGAACCCTTATAAAAACGACAAAATGCATTAATTAATTATTATTTACGAAGATTCAGTACCTAATATCTTTGTAAAAAAAAAGCCTTTATTAGTTTTTTATTATTATCACTGATAATCTACAGTTTTCTTCAATTTAATATTGTATGCCTTATTTATTGACCAATATTGATTATTTTAGTGTACAATTTATACTCTCATCGCCCGTGAATGGTAAAATCAACTAACAACTTGCAAGGAAATCGAACAATCTCTAAGGGCCTGCGCACATCTAGGCTGACAGCGTTTCACTGATCTCCACCACAGACCGCATAGAGTTGCGCAAGGCCTTCATACGCCTAAAAGGTACTAATGTCATAGTGTATGATTGAGAAGCGCCATTTTGTAATATGGGCACGAGTTATTATAAAACCAGAGTTCAACTTTGGAGTTCTACTTACTGTTGAGAGATTACTTGATCAAAGTTCACAGACTGCATTAATTAGCGACTTAAACAGACGCAATACTATGCCTGTTGCTTGCTACAATTACTCGGTTAGTCCGGGCACTGTCGATTCGTCCGGATGACTCGTCCAGCTCGGCTAGTCAGGCTTAATTAACATTGTTCAATTCGGAGGTATTACATACACGAATATCACAGATTGTTGCCTTGATAGATCAGTTATACTTAAAAGAGGGTCCCAAACCTATGGTAATGTACTATAAATTAAGTTTAAAGAAAATAAGTATTTGTATTTGTTCGTGCTCTAACGACGTAGAGTGGTGCTGAACAAGTTCCGTTGATTCGATGCCTAAATTAGAGACAGTTGCGTAATTTTACTAGACTAAATAAATACTTAGACCAAAGATAAAGTAAATACGACTCTGTATTAATGTGTATACATTAGTCCAGAGTTTTGTTCTTTGGTGTCACGATGACATCAAAGAACAAAAATTAAGTCTTACCTAATAATTATAACACAATAATACAAATAAATAATCTTTGTCTTTATCTTTATGACTGGCCTCTCAGCTCAGTTGACCTTTCCTTCCGTTCTCAGATTCCCACCGAGAACAAATATTTGTGTGGTGAACACAGGATGTTTGTTCTCTATCTGTGAGTTATATTGTATTGTATGTACTATTTACAAAAAATGAATGGTAAAATCAACTAACAACTTGCAAGGAAATCGAACAATCTCTAAGGGCCTGCGCACATCTAGGCTGACAGCGTTTCACTGATCTCCACCACAGACCGCATAGAGTTGCGCAAGGCCTTCATACGCCTAAAAGGTACTAATGTCATAGTGTATGATTGAGAAGCGCCATTTTGTAATATGGGCACGAGTTATTATAAAACCAGAGTTCAACTTTGGAGTTCTACTTACTGTTGAGAGATTACTTGATCAAAGTTCACAGACTGCATTAATTAGCGACTTAAACAGACGCAATACTATGCCTGTTGCTTGCTACAATTACTCGGTTAGTCCGGGCACTGTCGATTCGTCCGGATGACTCGTCCAGCTCGGCTAGTCAGGCTTAATTAACATTGTTCAATTCGGAGGTATTACATACACGAATATCACAGATTGTTGCCTTGATAGATCAGTTATACTTAAAAGAGGGTCCCAAACCTATGGTAATGTACTATAAATTAAGTTTAAAGAAAATAAGTATTTGTATTTGTTCGTGCTCTAACGACGTAGAGTGGTGCTGAACAAGTTCCGTTGATTCGATGCCTAAATTAGAGACAGTTGCGTAATTTTACTAGACTAAATAAATACTTAGACCAAAGATAAAGTAAATACGACTCTGTATTAATGTGTATACATTAGTCCAGAGTTTTGTTCTTTGGTGTCACGATGACATCAAAGAACAAAAATTAAGTCTTACCTAATAATTATAACACAATAATACAAATAAATAATCTTTGTCTTTATCTTTATGACTGGCCTCTCAGCTCAGTTGACCTTTCCTTCCGTTCTCAGATTCCCACCGAGAACAAATATTTGTGTGGTGAACACAGGATGTTTGTTCTCTATCTGTGAGTTATATTGTATTGTATGTACTATTTACAAAAAAAGTATGTAAAAATGTAACTATTATATCAGCTATCTGGTTCCCATAGTACAATTATTTATCTAATGTGCATAAGTTCCTTTTTTTCAAGACTTGACTTGATCTCTACTTTTTAATACTTTTGATTGTTTTTAGAGTGTGTAATGCTTCACCAAAAGTGTGATAAGGATCCGATGGCGCAGCGGTCAGCGCAGCCCCATACCAAGGGGAAGGTCGCGGTTTCAAATCCACTCGGTTCTTAACTTTTGGAACATTATGAAAATACTTCTTAATACATCACAGACACTTTGTATTTGCTGTTTTGAAAGTTGAGTATCTACGAAGATACAAATCATACCGTTCTAGCCTACACAACAGTAACGATCTATGAGTATCTTACGTGTGCGACGCTCTAAAACTTTTGCAAGTTTTCCTCTTAGTTACTTGGCAACACGTTCCACTTCTGTGATTATAATGTTCGTTTAAGCTTATGCAACATACGTTGCCCCAGTAGTTCCATAATCGATTTTAAGGCTGTAATAATTTAATTCACGACAAAATCTAATTTAGTGAAGTCGTGCGTCAAATTAATAACTCAAACAGCCAATCTATGAGCAATCAAAACATAAACATTTGTTCCCAAGAAAGTACCATCAAAATCTATTTACAATTTCTCAGAAAATTATATATTCCGAAGATTCGCACTTGACAGAAAGATCAATTCCAAATCTCATTTCGGGTAAGGGGAAGGTCTCATTATTTGTTGGCTTATGTAAATTGTCGGTAAAAGACTCAATAAGTCGTATTTAATACGTTGTAAGCCTTTATCATCAGCAAGCAGGCATAGGTATTTCTGTAACTAGGAGCATTTAAGAAGTATGCACATAAACACCAGTTTCATGTTCCATGCTGGTAACTCCAAAAAACACGAAAAAACAAAGCTTGATAATGTTTTCAAGCTTTGCTTTGTGTCAAGTGCAAGAAATAAGCCTTTTGAGGAGCCTCTTAAAATCCTTTCAGCACACTTGTTCGAAAAAACCGTGAAGGTGAAGTGGTGAAAGGTATTAGACTTCTTTGACCTCTGAGAATGAGAAGTGAAAACCGTGACCGCTGAAGAACTTTTTAAAGTTGGTATGTATAAGTGGGGTATCGAGATGTTTATTAGCTCCAACGGGAATTCAAACAGTTAGCATTATATTCGTAAAAAAGTGGTAAGTAGTAAATGTTTCATTTTCCAAAACATGTTACAAAAAAAGTACATTCAAAACTAAAAAATTCACTCGTGGAATCATATTTATTTTCATCCCGTGGAAAACGGTTTCGGTGTGGGTATCTGTTTTGACCCTTAGTATTTCGAGCGAAAAGGCAACTTCCAACGACTGTTTTTATGAATATTGTTTGTTATTTTGTCTGCGTACGGTGTGTAGGACTACAGATAACTGTGGTATTTAACCAAGCCCTTTTGGTAGACCTTCATTTCGTTATTTCAAGTCTCGATAAAATAAGGCAAGGATGTTTTTAGAAATGAAGGGCTGATTTTCAAATAAACGGAATAACGCTTATCGTCAAATAAAAAAATTACAGGTTTTATTTTAAACAAGCGTAAAAAAGAGGGTTATATTTTTATCTGACTACGATATAGACTATTTAAATTTATAAGGCTGAATGTCTGATATGTTCTTTCACATAGTAACTATCGACAGCCATGAAATTGACCTACCTATCGTAATCATCATCTGCCTGAAGAAGACCACTGCTGGACATAGGCCTCCCCTATACATTTCCAGGAAGAACAATTCTGAGCCCTTTCCATCCATCAACTTCCCGCGTTCACAACAAAGTCGTCAGTCCATCGGGTGGGAACATCTTACGTTTTTTCTTCCGGTTCTTGGTCGCTATTCCAGGACCTTTATTTCTCAACGGCTGTCGGTACTTTGAGGTATACTTTTATACTTCGAGGTCCCAGCCCATTGCCACTTCAACTTACTCATTCTACGACCTACTTATACTGCTTTTAAAACGCTCTAATGACATTTTCATCGTGGCAAAGTGATCAAAGCTGCTCAAGATTACCTGTAGAGATTCTTCGACAGCTCAACTTTAATTAAGACTCTATATAGATGAGTTGCCGAAACTAGTTAACCAGCTTTACTAAACTATAAATTAATCCGATACCGAGAATGATGGAGTATTGAGTAATTATTATTATTCCCCTGTGGTCGCATTTGACAATTTCCCTACTGTTTGTGACAGGCAAGTTCGGAAAAGATGGATCGAGTTCGAAGGAAATTCGTTTTATGTCATGTTGAGAAGCAACAAGATCTATAATTTGATTTTCATCTTGTGATCTTTGAGCTCGGCATAAACTATTATGTTTTTCTCTTCTCTCTTACGATAGGTATTTACGCTATGCTTATTACAATAAAGTTAATATTATTCCCATTATTTTTTTTTCGGATATTCTGTATTTTTCTAAGGTAGCTTCAATAATCATCGAACTCACATCATTTCGACATCAAAGAGCGTGTTCGTAATAGGCTTTTCGCATAGGAATACTTTTGATATCATCGCGACATCTTATTTTTCGAATTTTTAGGTAGGTAATAAGGTTTCCTGTAGGCCTAGCTGTCTGGCTCTGTCTCTGGCGACGTTTCGACGTAGGACTTATTTAGTCAACCCTCACATAGGCTCAAAACAAGAACCAGAGACAGAGCAAGACAGAGCTTGTAGTAAATCTAATCCTGCTAGCTAAATAAGTAGGTGTACCGATAGTATACCTGTATTTCTTTAATAATATTTTACACCAAACAAAGTTTATTTCAAAAGTGCAATAATAGCTGTAAATCGTTTTATTTTCCTACTGAAGCTATGAAAGTATTTTCTCATTTCCCAGAAGGAAAAACAAGACTTTCTTGCGTTGCAAAGAAATCATACAAAGTATAGTTTGTTTGTCGCATAGTTGAAGCGTCCGTACTTTAAAAGATATAATCAAACCCTTTTCCCCTCCATTACACTTTCCTTCTAAACATTGATATAGGTTTTACTGATGAATTTCCATGAATCGAAAAGCTTTGTCGAATTGGACGAATGGATAAATATTTATTTTCCGCATAGGAGATTGATTCAATGACGTTGAGCGTTGAGCACTCAAATTCATCCTCTCTGTCTCTCGTAACTTCTTTTAAATCTAGGATTTCTTTTAACCTTGAGAAACCGACTTCATGGCCACACTATTAGACCGATTTTGATGAAATTTCTACGGGACCAATCTCACAATACTACTTTTCAGATAAGAAAATATTTTCATATGGCTCATGCAATACGAAATTATGCGATAAAAACAAATGAATTAAGAACCTGCTCCTTTTTTATTTTAGGTTGGTTAAATAAATCTATTTTTAAATCTAAATCAATCTAAAATACATGCGAATTAAAACATCCGTATTGAGTCCTATATTGATTATTATATTGTGATGAGAAACGGTTCGTGAGCATGTTACTTTATGTTCGTCTCCGTTACTTATCAGTTGCTAGATTTTTGCCTTATATACTTAGCTTTTAGACACCATATCGATAGACTTAACAATTTTCAAAAACTCATAACTCATAGCCGGTACAGAGTTAACTCTCTACCGGCTATGAGTATTGTTATTATTATATGGCGTCAGTATTTCCGGAACGCTATAATTTGGGAATTTTCAGACAAGAGTGAACAGGTGGATTATGGCTAAGCATGCTCCATCTTAGGCTGCATCCTCACTTTCCATCAGGTGTGATGGCAGCCAAATGCTAAGCTATCAGTTAGAAAAAAAAAACCGACTAAGGCCTGCTCTGTTCGGTACTGGAAGGCGTAAAATAATTTTCAAAATTAGAATGTTTATCTAGCCATAATGATTCAGGTGACTGAACATAAAGTAGTAGGTACAAGTAGGTCTAACGTGCACAGGTGCACAGGTAAGCAGAGGCTCTTGTCACTGCTCCTACCTCAGCTGAAAGCGGCTGAAGTGCACATTCCCTGCGGTGGGGGACTCAATCGATCAGAAGAGCTTTTAACTGCCTCTTCTGAGAGCCTATTGCAAAGCTAGCAGACTTCATAATGCCTTGCACACCTTTGAAATAGCACTACAAGCTCAACTTTATATTGGATCATTTTAAAAATATAATTGTGACTTCTCGTCAATTCAATACAGATATTTTTGCATGATGTGCACGCACACCACCGGTCAAATTATTTCATCTAATAAAGTTAAAGGAAAAACACTTCACATAATAGGCTTAGTTTAGCTGCTACTACTTGCTGCCTGTAGTTATGATAAGAAGTATGATAGTGTAATATGATAGTGATGTTTGACAGCGTTTCAGCTGATCGCCATCGCCATCAGCATGCGATGTGTGCAAGCCTTGAGTCTTCACCCACGTGGAATATAACCCTTCGGTTGTCGGCGTACCTCCAGGAGATTCATTACAAAAACGTCGGTGTTGTTGGCGTAGTACCTCCTGGAGATCAGTGTTGACTGTGACGTAATTTGTCACATTTCTTTGTATCTACTGTTTCTTTACTGCTCCCACTTGCACAAAGTGTTGAAAAAAAGGCAAGGATCGCGTACGACCTATGCTTAATGTCTAAAACACACCAACATCGGCTGTAAACATTCGTAAAAATATGGCGCCCGCGTCGCGCGAAAAGGCCCCGACACTATAGCCATTTTGCGTAAAATGGTCGCGACAACCGAGGGGATAAACGCATCGTAACTTTCGCATTGATTCTCTCTCCTCTTCTCTAGGTTTATATTAGTAGGAAGAACAGGATATGACCATTAATTTTCTTCAGATACCAATCTGAAATTTTTAATGTAATGTCTTCCATCCCACTGACTTTAAAAGCGAGCAGAACGAGCTGAACTGGCTAAAAGGTCGTTCATTAGGCCTACCTTGAGCTTTGTCTGGCTCTGTCTCTGGTTCTGGTTTGGAGTCTGTGTGAGTGTTGTCAAAACGTCACACACACAGTATAAAGCACTGGTGAGCACTCACACTGACTCAAAACCAGAGCCAGAGACAGAGCCAGACAGAGCTCATGGTAGGCCTACAGATAGAAAAATAATTGCGCAGGTATACGCCTCGAATATTAAATCAAACGGACACAGGTTAAGGACTACATTGTAGACTAAGTTCGTTGTTTCTCAGTCTTTGCACTCAAACCACATTTCAGCTCTATTGAAAACTTGATTATAGCTCTCCCAACTAGTCTTGTAACGTAGTTTTGACTTTGACTTAGAAAGATGGAAACGGAAAGCGACTTTTGGTAGGTATAATATGGGCCCAACCCAAACCACAAAAATGCAATTATTAATAATAACTAATTTAAAAAAGTCATGTCTATTTCTGTTAAAATGAACAATTCTTCATCCCTATCATAGCACGCTGTATTTTTTATTCATTTTCAACTATAGTAGGCTATAGTTGAAAATGAATAAAAAAAATAATTAGCAATTAAAATCTAAGTTACATTATTAAAACTAGCCGACATACTTACCTGTTTACAATTTCAAACACAGTTACAAATTACTTATCTTACTTACTTATCTAAAATTAAAAAAATTGAATTTTACATGATCTTCTCAAGATTTGGGTACTTACCACTATGATCCTCCAAAAACGCCCAATCATCTTCGGCTTTTGTGGATTCAGTAAACTTTTATTTTCCTCAAGCAAGAGCAAATTTAATGCTGTATGAAATGTAGCAGTTTATTGTAGCAACAAAATAGATACTAATATACCTTCATTATCATCGTCATCAGCCTGAAGAAGTACACTGTTGTACATAGGTCTCTCTTTATACCCTTTCCAGGAAGAACGATTCGTCCACCGACTTCCCGCGACCCTAACAATGTCGTTGGTTGATTCATTGGGTGAGTGTCTTACGTATAGTCTTCCGGTTCATGGTCACCATTCGGGAGCATTTATTCCCCGCCGGCTGTCGGTTATTTAAGAGCTTCTTATTTAAGAGCAACTCTCTTGTCGGCGTAATGTATGCATTTTTCTCCAGGTACCTATTTCTTTTGAGGGCAACCTCCTTAAGTGACCTGCTCCTTATACGACATGACAGCGATCTTTGCTTTTATTAGGCTCATGTCTTCCCCTTCCTCTCTTTCCTTCTACCTTTCCTTCGATGTTATTTCTGATAAAGCTATCATGTCGTACAAGATGGCCAATCATCTTTTCTCTTCTGTTCTCAACAAATTCTATGAGGGCTCTTTCCTCGTCGTCTCTATTTAATACTTCTACATTCGCTATACTCTTTTTGTCCATGAATATAACTTAGACTACACATAATTCGTTTCCAAAATAACTTCCATCACATCCCTAGCACCAAGTAAATCCAACTTTAAAACTAAACAGCAAGTTGCTATTATTACATTTCCTTAACGTCGTTAGAGACTAGTTCGCGTGACTCGAGTGTATATAGTTCCACAAGATCGTTCTAATTTCTCTATGGTCAACTTGTCGATGGAATAGCCCTTGTATTTCAATCTTATTTTCTTTGGCACAACTGCTACTTCTGAAAACTCTTCGCTGTGTTTTGCCACATACTCGTAGGTAAGAATGCCTGAACTGAAAACTCAGACTTACAGAACCTTTTCCAGCACGTCTAGCACAAAAAGTTACGAGTCTTTAAACACATTGTGAAAAATCTATCATTCTGCAATTTCATCTACAATATCTACAACCACCTTTGAATAGTAAAATAAAATTATTTTGAGCATTAAAAATCATTTGAATATATGCTTACGAGTCTATTTCTAGCTATGAAATAAGACAACCTTATAAATAATAATAATAAATATTGTGGACAATTCACACTACACTATCTAGCCCCAAACTCAGCAAAGCTTGTTGAAAACCAGATTAGATGATATAATACTTGAATACATTATTTTTGTAAATACATACATACGTAGAATACAGTTGAATACAACGTTACTCTAACGGCTATTTATATAGCGTTACAGAAGATTTGGAGTACTCTATAAGTAGAATTGTATATGTAGGCACTCACTGAATTAGTTATTTGATAGTTTCTTCGTAAATGAAGACCTTATTTGATTTCTTAGTTCCGCTTCTTTATGTGGTTGATAAAATGGTTAGAGACTATACAAACAAGCCACGTGATTTCACAGAAATACCCGCAGTTTGAATCAATAATAAATTGATCTCACCGAGTGAATTGGAACGGTCACTATTCCAATATTATTGAATAGAACCAGCTTATTGACTCACAAATGAATAGAACTCCTATCTTAGATTTAACTAGCGTATAGGAGAGTATACAAACTGGTCTGATTCAGCATTAACGATTTTAATTGAAATACGTTTCAAGAATTAAATAGTTTGTCTCGTGACGTTGGAACTAAATAAACATTTAAAAATAATTATAAGTTTAAAAAACTTGAGAAACCGACTTCATTGCCAAACGGCTAAATCGATTTTAATGAAATTTGTTTGGGACAATCTGGACGTAAGAATAACCTTCCAAATAAAAAAATAATTTTCTAAATCGGTTCATAAATGACGGAGGCATGCAGTTACAAACATTAAAAAAATTATTAAAAAAAAATGGCAACACCAATTTAGAAAATATGGCAATACCTTTCAGATAAAAAAATATTTTTTCAAATCGGCTCACAAATGACGAAGTTATGCGGTAACAAAAATTGAAAAAAAAAAAAACAACCGAATTGAAAACCTCCTCCTTTTTGATTGGAAGTCGGTTAAAAAGGTTTGAACCTTAGCGTTTATATGGCTTATGCGTTGGCTGGGACTAGCGCATCTAGGCGATGGTGATGGTGACGCTATAAGAATCACCAGACGATCGTAGGATATAGATAATGTGTTCTGTGACTTGTATTTAGTCGATTTTAAAAAAATCAAGCACTCTTCCTATCTAAGTTCAATATAGCATATTTGTAGTTAACTAGATTTGCATTTCTCATTTCTAAATAACGAATTAGAAACCTGTATTTGATTTTCATTTGATTTCGACTTGAGAACGCGACCCTTTTGGTCAGTTTGAGACTCAAAAAGGCAGCCAAGTGCGAGTCGGACTCGCCCATGAAGGGTTCCGTAGCATCAAGTAACATAATTATAAAGGTTCTTGTAGTTTGTCGAAAGGTAAATTGCGGTTTACGATTTATGACGTATAAAAAAAAAACTACTGACTAGATCTCGTTCAAACCAAATATCGTTGAAAGTTTGCATAGTAATGTACAACATATATTTTTTTTAGTTTTATCTTTCTGTTATTTTAGAAGTTAGAGGGGGGGGGACCAACTTTTTTCCACTTTGGAAGTGTCTCTCGCGCAAACTATTAAGTTTAGAAAAAAACTATATTAGAAACCTCAACATCATTTTTAAAGACCTATTCATAGATACCCCACACGTATGGGTTCGATGAAAAAAAAAATTTTGAGTTTCAGTTTCAAGTTTATCTCCCCAAAATTTATAGGTTTTTTTTCTATTTTTGTGTTAAAATCTTAATGCGGTGCACAGAATACATCTACTCACCAAGTTTCATCAGTCTAGCTCTTACGGTTTCGGAGAAAAATGGCTGTGACATACGGACGGACAGACAGACAGACAGACATGACGAATCTATAAGGGTTCCGTTTTTGCCATTTGGCTACGGCACCCTAAAAAGACAGAGGGAAAAGACCGCCATTTATCAGTCTGTCTGTCAAATACCCACAAAGAGTGTTTTATTGGTGTACTTAGTTTGTATGCCATACCTTAGCCATACCATACTGTTCAAACATCATAGTTTTATGCTTATTTACAACCAAGCTCATTTCAAACAATGTTGATAAAAGTTCCTAATTAAAAATACATTACAGGTAATTAACACACTAACGATTTATGAATAGATTATGACATTGGATTTATTTAATACACAGTTTCATAATATCTAAGCCACATAACAGTCACTGTTCAATTCTAATTGCACAATTTAGTACCTAGGAACATACATAAACGTAACACAATATTCAAGTCCCGAGAACCAAACAACTCCAACTCTACTGTGAATGCTGATTCCACGTTTGCTTCTCACGCTGCGGGGCCATATAAAACAAATAGCACAAAATTAAAATATCCAGCAACTGTGCAAATACGTAGGCTACGATAGCCTAGAAACGGATTTGCGAGAAATACCGCCGCGCCACAACGAATTAAAACTTTTCTATTTAGAAGAAACTGTACGCGGCACCATTTGAAACGTGAAAACACATTGTTTTCGCGTGTTGAATTATAGCCTGGCAGAAGTTTGTCCCTTACGTTTCCAGTAGACGTGCGCCGCGTCAGTAAAACATTGTCGCAGAAGAAATAATATAAACTACCTCGAAACACGAGTTTGTATCAAAACTAAAAAGCATAGGATAGAAATTTTTCAGCGAAGCCATTATGATGAGTTATTTAACTAGTTATTTTGAATAAACGTTGCTTGAAATATAATAAGTTTTCTCTGACCCCGTTTTAGAAAAGGCTAACCTTTTTCACCCATAATGGATTAAGCTTGTCCTAAGTAAAGCTTGCAGTCTCCTTTAGACCTAATCATTTCTGGAAATGTAGCTCAGCTGAGGGTGAGAGCCTGTTTAAATCCATTGATCTATAGGTTAAAAGTAAATATGACTCTCTATGGATTTGTAAAATTGTAAAATTAAACATGTTTCCTTGTGATTTTATGCTACAGAACTCTTTTGATATTTATCTTGATTTTGAGTTCCAGGTATTCGATGTTGATGCTCGTTTAACTGTTTATTTAAAACTGTACTTCCGCTAGCAAATAAATGTTGCTTTAATGGAGATTTTAAACTCGGGGTTGGCTTATCCATCGCACTCGTACGAAATAACCGTAAAATGCAGAGAACTTACAGCATCGTAACTATAGCTACCTGCACTGCAATCCAGTTTGTCCTGGGTCCGGAATTTATGTGTTTTTGATCCGTGGCCGTAGCGTTTTGGTGATAAAGTGGGCTTACAATGACTCCGTTATTGAGTTTTCTGAGGCCAAATTAAAAAGAACGATTAAAGCTCCGTTGATCGTCCATTCTGTTTTAGTAAAGCAGCTTTTATTGAAAAAGTTATTTCAGGGAAGTATACCACGACTACCTATTATTTATTTCTGCTGTTGTGTTTTGAAAGATATGGGTACACCTACTTGTGGTATATATACCCTTATGAGTGATCGGTGCAGTGACATTCAATCTATAGGGTTACCTATACGTCGACACAAGTTTAAACACTACCTAGTGTTTCCAACCAATACGGACACAAGTTAAACACTACCTAGTGTTCCCAACCAATTCAATTCAATAGACAATGTTTTGTTACAGTAATAGTTATTGCGGCTTTCAACTTTGTTTCTGAGGAGTTTTGTAAAAATAATAATATAAGTTTTAAAAGCATGAAACTGACTTCATGACCAAACTGCTAAACTACTTTTCATGAAATTTGTATTGGACCATTCTGAAAGATAAATAAAAATCAAATACGACTCATAAATGACGGAAGTTCTGCGATAACAAATATAAAAGAAAACAACCGAATTGAGAACCTCCTCCTCTTTTATTTGAAGTCAGTTAAAAAAGAAAGCTAACCATCCAACCCTGCTCTGAAACCAAACCCCCACTTTGATAAACGACGGTTCTTTTCAGTTTCAGAAAAACAGACAGCTAAAATACTTCTCCATCGGACACCCACTAATAAGTGTTGCAAGGGCAAGTATCACTGAGTGGCTAAGTGAGATAAATTGCAGTAATAATGAATGCCTGCCTGACCGCGCCGCTGCCGCCACGCGGAAAATACTCGGAGCCTCTGGCCTCTGGCTTTAGCATGCAAATTGCGAACACGAACACTATCGATCAGACACTTTAATTTTCTGCTTGGAAAATTAATAAACGGGTTAAAACCGCTGGTATTAAATGGGAAACGGTATTGATAAATTTTGAAGTGGTGAATATTAACAACACTTACCTGCCGTGCTACCACGAAGCCAATCTATAAAGTTCGGAGATCATTTTACAATATTATGCTATATAATATATGTTTACTTAATTTTAACTAATGATAACTAATTATATATTTTAATGATTAATAATTTTATTAATTTTAGTTTTTGTAAATAATGTATATTCTGTTGTAAATAAATTTAACTATTACTTATGTACTTACTAATGATTAATGTTATAAACAGGGCTGAACCCTATTGACTCTACCTAAATTTTAAAAGATTTAATCTCAAACTATAAAAATAATGGTAATAATTATTATTAATTATTAAGTAAAACCAACAGCACACATAGTTAACATATTTGAGGGCACTTACAGTTCAATTGTTTTATAAAATGTGTGCCAATTCTAAGCATGCACAGCATTCGCAATAATTATAAGTAGGTACCATCCAGCATTTGGATTTTTATTACCATTCTGATTTTGCTGTCACACTGCTGTGAGCACAAAAGAAAAAAAAAACGCTTACGCAAATGTGTGAGTTTAAAGTTACGTACCAAATAGGTAAGTATAGATGGACTGCGCCGTTTTTGTTTTGTATGGACGAACTGCACTCTATAATAAATAAATAAATAAATATTGTGGACAATTCACCCAACACTACCCAGCCCCAAACTAAGCAGAGCTTGTAATATGGGAACCAGAATAATGAAAAGCATTCAACAAATACAAGCGAAAGCACTTGTTATTATTGGGTTTTAAAATTTATTTTGAATGAAATACCTCCTCTCATTGTTTATTTAGCGCGTTAGGGATTATCGCGAGCTTCTTTTAAGGCACGGCTACACGCGTTCAACTTGCAAAAAAAAATCGTATTTCCAAAACTAATATAAACGCTCATTTCTCAAGTTGAGACATTGCTCAAAGTTAGCCTTGTCACTGCTTCTTGTGTGAAAAAAAAGCCGTCATGCTTATATTAAAAATAGCATGAGTATCACATAGCGTGTAGCCAAGCCTTAAACTCGCCCCACGCTGCTATGCGGCATCCGGTGAACCCCCTTAAAAGATTCTATAATGTATAAACTTTTAGAACTTCATTCAGTTTTCATCAGAAATGTTTTGCACGAGTAGCACCTACCAATATATTCAAGGGTAGTTGGCATGCATAAACACAAAACCTACTTCCTTATGTTTTGCATATTTCATGTTATATTTTGCTGGAATTTATTACATTTTCATGCAGTTGTAGTAATGCGGTCAATCCTTAGATAAAATACTAGGTGTTTCACCCAACAGATACCGGTGAAATTGTAGAGATCGCGGGAAGTTGCGAGAGATCGCAGGAGATGCTAAAGGATACGAATTGTTTCCGTCCGTGTCTGCTTTTTTCACTACTTTTCATCCTAAGGTTGCCTGGAAGAAATTGCTTTCAAGCGATAAGGCCGCCCATTGTACTTTAATTAATTACGTTTAATTACTGTGATGTATCCTTCTACAATAAAGTGTTATTTATCAATCTATCCATCGTTCTTCTTGGAAACACAGGTAGGCTTTTGCCCAGCAAAAGATTTTTTCAGGCTGATTATGAAGATGTTATCTAACAGAAGAAACATGTATTCTGTGGATAAAAAACTTAGTTTAGTTTGGGTAGCTATAAATAAAAAATTATCAATGTAAACAGACTATGAGAAGATTCATAGGCACAGAAAACTTAAGTATGTACTTATAAGTATCCATTACTCCGAAACCAACATTATTTGCAGCTCAGTCCCAGGGCATTTCAACCCCTGAAAATACTCACCAAAATTAGATAATTTACCTCTACATAATTAAGGATATGGCCACTAACTACCAAAAAATGTACATACTATATCAGGAGATCAATCGATTGGACGAAGCCCGGTCTTAAGGCAAGTTTGATTCATTTAGGCCTAATCCCGCCTCCCTCTCCCAACTATCTCATTAAACGGCCAATTTGTTCCGAGTCTAGCAAAGACTTTAATCTTGTGGTTTTGGCGCAGTCCCTTCATCATTCCTGAGTCTAGGACCTACAAAGTTATTAGCTTGGTTTATTATTGACATGTTTGCGAAGGTATCTTAATTGACTAATAATTCTATCGATAAATAAAGTAAAAAAAAGTAAACAGGTCTTTGCATCTATTGTAGATGATTTATATAGCGTCAGGGGCAACTGATGATTACTCGAGCCCTACTTGCGGGACGCTAGAGTGCCTGCGGGACCGGATTTACATGGAATATAGACGCCCAGCACCTATAACATCCTGACAGCTTAGTCGGCCTAATCCACACGAAAGACATGGTCAATACGTGCAGAGCTTACTAAGCCATGGTTTCCTCACAGTGTTTTCCTTCACCGTTTGAGGGCACTAGCATTGTGTACTTAAGTATAGCCTACCTAAAAAATAATAAGTAATTATTCTATAACGAAGAAGAAAAAATTACATAAAGTACCATTTACTTTGTTGGTGATTTTTAACAAATACTTCATTTTGTACGTTGTAACCAAGGTAATGTTGTCAGATTTCGGACATTCACACGAATTTCGAAGCCCCAGGGCAACAGAGGGTTAAAAATAATGATAGATGAAGGTGCTCCATTTTAAAACGAAAATTCCCGAAACTGAATTGATGTGGGCAGTAGTATTAAAATTCTGAATAAATGCATGCAATTTCGTTTGTGCTGTATTTATTGAGATTCAAGAGTAAAATCAATTAACGGATCATTTTGATGCAAAACCTAGCTAAACAGCTAAACTTGTTATCTAATACTCGATCCTGTTAACAAAATTGCTAGGTGCTAGGTGTTCTAAGCACAGTAGGTACATCAAATCAGAATTTTTCTTTTAGTTTTTTTGCACTCAGGTGTTTGGTTTTCTGTATTGCGACCAAGGAATTTGTAAAGAGTCACGAAAGTTTTAAGCGCGTAAGATAGAGGCGTTTATAACGTCTCCATAAAAAACCCACGCACACAAATTCAAATTAAAAAAAAATACATACAGGGTGTCCCATAAGTCAACGTCCAGCCGAAAACGGGTGATGCGCCAAGTCATGACAGTTATCAGAAAAATATACAAAAATATATTTGCTAAGTAACTTTCGAGTCATGAGTATTTAAAAAAAACAGGAAAAACTGACACCCTGAGATGATCTTTTAAGTCCTGTGACTACAAATATAAACTTTTCATGAAACTTTTTTCTGCAACGTAAGCATGAATAACCCTTCTGTAAATTACAATTCAAAATTAAGCCATAACTACCTCAGTTTTCAATGAAATCGTGGAGTTTTGGCCAACGTTTCATTTCAGATAATTACATAACCCAACTTTAACCGTCTGTACCGCAAAAAAAATGTATTACATTATCATGGCATGTAACTTTAAAAGTTGGCGCATTTATCCAGGATTCCAAAATGGTATAATACTTGCTATAGTACTCCTTAGTTTTGGAAATAAAAAATGTTTTTTCAACTAAACCGGATTTCCAATCAATTTTATTTCATGAGATAAAATGTTTGTACCCTTTAAATTATGGACTTAAAATGCCTACGCTGCGTTTTTAAATCGCTCACAATTTACAGGTACAAGTAAATACCATTTTGACAATGCAAGTAAACAGATAGAGCCACCATCTTGTCGAAAGAGTAATAACCATGGGTGTTCAAGCAATTTGATAGTTTTAGGTGAAAGTTTGAAATAAAATTCAATCATAGGATTTCTTCAATCGTGATTTTAATTAACCTACATCAAGGATTTACAGCAAATGTTCAAACTGTTAGCCTTCAGCAGGAATGCAAGCTCTACATTTCCTTAAAAAAAATCAGCTGTCTGTAAAGTCAGTTAACTGACGACAGTTGAACATGACAACGTCATACAGCTGTCCACGCGGACGCATCGCTCACTCAAGTAGGAGAGATGTCGAACGCTGCCGAACGCGGAGGCCGATTGTGCCTCTTTGTCGCTTGTTCCACGCTCTTACTTGCACTTCAAGTATTAAATGGAACGCACCAGAGCGAGGTAACGCCGCATGAGTCATGTTTTTTCGTACGAGCAGCCGGCTCCATCGAATTATAAGACGTTGTCACGTCAAAAACCATGTAACAAGACCGGCGACGGGCGAAGGCAAACTTTAGATTAAAATCACGATTGAAGAAATCCTATGATTGAATTTTATTTCAAACTTTCACCTAAAACTATCAAATTGCTTGAACACCCATGGTTATTACTCTTTCGACAAGATGGTGGCTCTATCTGTTTACTTGCATTGTCAAAATGGTATTTACTTGTACCTGTAAATTGTGAGCGATTTAAAAACGCAGCGTAGGCATTTTAAGTCCATAATTTAAAGGGTACAAACATTTTATCTCATGAAATAAAATTGATTGGAAATCCGGTTTAGTTGAAAAAACATTTTTTATTTCCAAAACTAAGGAGTACTCTAGCAAGTATTATACCATTTTGGAATCCTGGATAAATGCGCCAATTTTTAAAGTTACATGCCATGATAGTGTAGTACATTTTTTTTGCGGTACAGACGGTTAAAGTTGGGTGATGTAATTATCTGAAATGAAACGTTGGCCAAAACTCCACGATTTCATTGAAAACTGAGGCAGTTATGGTTTAATTTTGAATTGTAATTTACAGAAGGGTTATTCATGCTTACATTGGCGAAAAAAGTTTAATGAAAAATTAATATTTGTAGCCACAGGACTTAAAAGATCATCACAGGGTGTCAGGTTTTTCTGTTTTTTTAAAATACTCATAACTCGAAAGTTACATAACAAATTTTTTTTTTATATTTTTCTGATAACTGTCATGACTTGGCGCATCACCTGTTTTCGGCTGGACGTTGACTTATGGGACACCCTGTATAGGTACTACCCTACTTCATATTCTTCTTTATATTTAACCTTTGTTTTAATATTTAAATTAACAATAAAACTTCACTGATTATAATTTAGCTGGAAGCTGGAAATGTACAGCATTGCCAACTTCTAAAATGGCGTTCTAAATTCAACTTCACTCAGTTTCGTGTGCAGCAAAGACAAACTGTGAATACATACCTAGTTAGGAAGTATGTTCTTTGTTGAAATCATGCCACATCAAAGTTGTTGTTACCTATGCGAAGTAAACAACGAACAAGTATCGCAACTCGACTTTACTTGCGTTCTGGAAATAATTAGAGAACTCAGGTTGTGGATGCGGTTAACGTTTGACTTAACTATTGTGCAGTGTTTGGTATTGTTTTATCTGTTTATTTATTGGCATGAAATCCAGAAGTAGGAATACAAACTGGGATTATTTTTGTGTCTGGCGCATTTGCTCATACACGGCTCATACCTCAGGCTCCACCAAGGCTCATGATTTTATTTGAAATTGACACTTTTTGCACTTGAAATTGAAACGTTTTTAAATTCGTCTGAGCTCGTTTTTTGATAAAACAGTGTTTTATTATAGACTCCACAATGGCCCAAACAATTTTTAGTTCGGCACTATCATTCAGCATTAGCGCCGTTGGCTCCTTGCCCGCTCTCGTCACCGTCCTCTTCCGTCATTGTAAACGACGCCTAAGGGCTCGAGAAGCTTTTATGTACCTAACTAATGCCTGGTTTCCACTCTCATTATTATGTACCTACAGTTTTTAATACACAATGCTGTCCCTCCGAATAAATATTTCTGTCCTTGTTTTTGACAGGACTGTAAGACTTCTTAAATATAAATATTTATATTGCGAAGGAAATTGATTATTTTGATCTGATGGACAGTATTCTCTAAGTTAGGCAAACTGCTTTTTGAAGAGATGTTCAGGATTTTCATTACTTGCTGTAAGTTATTTTCAGGATTTAAAGTTTACTTTTTTTATAGTTTATCTACAGGGAAACTGTATTTTGAGGAATAATTTATAAAAGAACACGACGTGAAAGATACATTGGGCTATATACTCAACTGCGGAGCTGTACCGCGTCGCCTTCAAATAATGAAACCTGTTATTTTCCTAGCTTCTGCTAGGGAAGTGTAAACTAAGCTTCACATTAAACAGTTTCAGACCAACGAGTATAGGCATCCACATTTCCAAACCACAAGTAATTATCTGAAGAGCAAGGGCAATATAAAGTTAGTGGCTTTTAACATGTTAAAGCGAAGAGCAAACTGCGGTGTTCTCGCGTTAAAGTTTGTTACCTCTCCTTTCTATTAAGGTGCTTGCAGACAAACTTCACTGGCATATTTAGATGGACTGCATGTTTGCAGTTTTTAAAACGCTTTTACTTCAATCCCAGCCACAACCCATCAGGTTTTTAAGTATCCTGATGAAGAACAGCAAGTACCTAGGTAAGGTACCTAAAAGTAGTATGTTTTCAGTTAGATTTTTGGTACAATTATACCTACGAGGCGTTCATTTAGTGTCTCACATTACTCAGGTAAAGTTTCAACTACCTTAGTGGGCTCAATCTGGTGAGAGTTACGGTTGCTGTCGGTTTGCTGTCGTGTCACAAGTTCCTTCTGAGACAGCGTGATGAAAAGATTTTAAGTGAGCCTCGAAGAGGATCTTTCCGGGTGCTTGATGTTTTCGACACAATGTTATCGAACTTCTGACGGTAAAAAAGCTTAAAAGCAGCACCAAAGGTGATTTGACATTCTTAACGGAAACATAAAAAACATGCATGAAAGGGAGCTGTTTCTTAAATATTTTAAAGTATAAGCAATAAGTGAGATAAGATATAAATTCAATTTTACAATAAATTATATTTACAAAAAGATTTATACTATCATAGCGTCGTCGTTTTCAAAGGTTCTTGAATCCCTCGTGCACGATTATTTTAAACTGACAATATTTTAATATTTTGTTAACGCCATAGATATCTTTTCAAAATTGAATATACTTACTGCAAATGTGCAGTCTGTGAGGTCCGTCTGTTTGAGCCATAGCGGTTGCTGATCATTTTAATAACTTCGCCATTAAAATAAAGCTCTACATGAGGGTTATTTGAGAACACTAAGCAAAGTTGCATGCGAGTGTAGAATGGAAGCTGGAATGGAATGTTAGAGATTAAATTAATAATTGCTTCAGTAGGCATAGTTTAAACTTGCTACCTTTTTAACTCAAAAGGTAGCAAGGTAAAAAGGTATTTAAAATGCTTAATTTTAAACTTCGATAACAAGCTTAGCCAAGTCACTTTCAATCAAGATGACAAATTCGAAAATGCAGGATGAATAAGTGTTTTGTTCATTCTTTTTGTGGTGTGTATTCGAAGGATGACAAATTTCAAGCGAAGTAGTTTGATCATAACAAACGTATTCCTTCCGGAAAGCTCCCTTTCACTGCCAGGAAATAGTAAATTACGTTTATACAGAACCACCACCGTGTTTCCTTTTAAGCGTTCTGAATAGTTCTCTGCTCCAAATCTACTCAAGATGTCACGAAAACAAGAGGCAACAACTATCTGGTCCATTAAACAAATTGCTCCTCTTTCGAGAACGAGCCACAAAAAGCGTAATATGCCAAGATGTTTTCAGACTTTATGAAGCGGCCGAGAATTCTGACGTACCGTTAGTTTAGTACTCACCTACATCTGAAGTGGCTTAGCACTCCAGTGATCATAAAGGCATTATGCTGAGTGCATAGCCATTTTGTTCTAAAAGTTTTATTTGTACTGTTTTATTAGCGTGAACAATGTCTGAATGAAACTGTTAGTGTTTTGGAGGTTGCTGTGCATATTTATGGCTTTTACATTATAAAAATAAAAATATATAAATTTTTAACGCACATTTGACAAAATACAAACCAACAATGACACATTTTGAGCGCGTTGATTTCAAGCAAGGCTAAATTTAATTTCAAAAAGTTTCAAGCTAGTACTTATATGTGGATCAATTGTTACTTCAGTTGTAGAGCTACTTGTGGCAGAAACTGTACCTTTATTTATTTCATGGTCTGGGTTATTATTTTATAAGGGGTGGAAATGTTGTGCGAAGAGCTCTCCTAGTCTTGTGGACGCTTCGTTTTATTTGTGTTTCGTTACCACTGGAGTATTTATTTTCAAGTGCTTTTTAAAATTGTGTGCAAGAAACGTAGAGCCGGTGTTTTCTCAAGTGTCCTAGTAATTAGGTAGCAAGTGAGATTGTGAAGTTCTCTTCGGACTATACGATTTATTATTATTAGAGTTGAGCAAACGAAGGTATTATGAAAATATCTTATCTAAAAAATAGGCAGCAACATCTTCGAGGGCTTTGAATCAACGCACTGGCACTTTGCGGTTGGCATTGCGGTTACCAATCCGTCAGACCTCCCTTAGGTTTGCTGTAGTCACCACGATTGGTAGGTTGAAGAAGGCTTACCATTTCTGGACTTCCAGCAGTAGATTATGATCCTGAAATGCTAAAAACTAATGTTATCTGTTTCGTAAGGGACTCAATAAAAACAAAAATAATATTTATTTTGTTTGTGAAAAAGAAAATAAATCAAAACACATACCTATTCATTTTCATTTTCACAAACATAATAAATATTTTTCATAAATAAATAAACAGGACTTTCTTAATTTGGGAATGAGGTAACTCTACATTTACAACTACGAAATCAAACTAATAAGGTGTTTAAGCATGTTTGTAAACTATTTTCTCCATAGTAACGACCTCTTTAATTTGTTTCAATCAAGCCCAAGGCTAAGAAATACCTAGAGCCAATAATAAAGACATAGTAGATACCAGACATGTCTAGCCCAAATACGAACCGAACATTTCCAAGAAAACAGTTACAAGTGAACAGTTGTTTCCATTCCCTGAACTAACAGTTGCGAGGACGTGTTGTCAGCCAATAGTTGTGGGCATGTGTCTGTGTCACTTAACATACTCGTAAGCACAATAAATAAATTTTATATCACCTTTGTTCCTGGTTCATTATTGCATACAATACAAATAACTTCCTTACGGAAGTGAAGTTTTTTGTAACGAATGTATACAATTCTGAAAATAGAAGAATTTATAGGTACTTATACGTAAGTTTATACCACTGATGTCACAATTAAATCCGGATTCAAGGGTTTTGTCGATAGCCAAAGTACATCATAAAAATATCATCACATTGATGTTTTGAAGAAAAGTGAAATAGTAATATCAGTAATGTCTGTGTCTTTATCTACTTCCACAGTTCCTGTGCTAATACCACCGTATAAATAGAGCTTTTATCGACAATCTGTGGGTAAACACAATACCATTGAGGCGAAATGTCCGCACATCGGAAGGGACGCAAGATGGTACCGTAGTCGTCCGAATTTCCAATGTGTTGTCTGAGAATGGAGTAGGTTGGGCAATGTGCGATTATTTGGGCTAGGGTTGGCTAAATATCTTATGCCAGCATAATTATTTGCGGACTTCTAAACTGAATATGAGTAGAAGTAGGCCAAAGAAAAGATGTATGGATTGTGTAAGAGATGACATTGATAAGGGGTGACTGCTGAGATTACGAATGATAAAGGAAAGTGGAAATGTAAAACTTGTTGTGACGACCCTACACAAAGAGGTTTATGTGCTGGAAGAGCTTTACCTGCTAATAAATAGCTCTGCTTGTTCTAAAATCTATTCAAACCAATTTATCATCAAGTTTTCACACCGCTAGAGCTCTCTGATGGCAGTTTATCCAGAAATAACGTTCAAAAATCTAGACACACGGAAGAAATAGGATTTTAGTCTAGATAGGTAGCCCTGCATATATTCTCGCTGCATGGCTCATGCACGTCCCGCTGCGGCGGTTTATGCTACATTATTTCTGGTGGGCGACGGTTAATATTCCGCCGGTGTCTGGTCCACCCTACCGGGAATACAAATACATAGAATTTTCGACTAAGTATGCACGGTTGAGCAACTCAATGTTTGTGGAGCGAAACGAAAAATTGGTTGCGTCCGAATGCATTTTTAAGCTTGTGTTGCGTTCTGAAAGCAAAGTGGTACATGCCGACAATGAGCGAGCAATTTTTGGAGACCACACCTGTGTGAAATTTCTCTTTGTGTGTTGTTTTGAAATGAGTGGATATTATAGCCATAAGAACCACTATAATTAAAGCCTCTTTGATTTGACAGCGTCGCAGCCCGCAGCTTACAGTAGCTTTTTTTATTTTATAATAAATACATAATCTATTATAAATAGCACTAAATAAACCACTATGGTTTGTAGGGATAATGCTACTAGAGCGTCATAAATCAATGGCTTATAAATAAGTACATAACACTGCTAACTGAAACTAGGTAAGTGCATATAAGTAGGTGTACATTTTTTGCTGAGACGCAGATCTAGGTTTGACCTACATCAGAATTATTATGTTTGCAAATATTATTCGTAAAAACCTAACCTATGCTTTTTTAATAAAGCTCAGCCTTGCCATAGTGACAAATAACGTAACATACAAAATAAGCAATTAAAATATGGAAAGCTTAATTTTAAATAGGTAGATACCGATTAAGAATCTCTTCAAAATCCTAACTATTGGCGTATAACCACACATGTGCAAGCGTAAAACACTGACGTTTAAAATTTCTTGGCAGAGCAAGGCGTCGTGGCAAAGTAGAACACGTACAGGTTTAGACACTTCTTTATACGTATATAAAAAAAAACTTGTTAATAACACTATTTGTTACTCAACAACTGAACTGATATGGCTGAAAATTTGGGGAGGTAGCACAGAAGAGGAGGCGGGAAAAGGTTACTTTTTATCCCTAAGAAGTAACGGGAACAAAGCGAACAAAGCTAGTAATAAAAAAAACTTATAAATATGATGTAAACTTATATTTAATACAAATAAATACATTTCTATAATCTAGTTACTTATCAGAATACACCTACAGCAAAGTATGTACAAGTAGGTATGTACATTCTTTAAAAGAATACAAAATAATATTTCTTCTTTGTGAAAAACGGATAAAATGAGCTATCTGGCAAATGAATAATAAATATTTCCCCAATAACGAATCAAGTACTTACTGGTTTGAAACTTATTAAAATAATCCGAGATTTGGGAGTGAGCCAGCAATACGCGACTGCAAATTGAATCCCCCTTGCCGATGAAAGATAATCATTTTGAATCGAACTGTACTAAAAACTTTACAACTACCCTCTTATTCAATGCACTCCAAGTAAATCGATTGCCTTCTCTTTTAGCTAATGGGAATATGAGGGTAGACTGGCTAAATACTTTTGTGATAACTAGCTCGAAATCATGCCAGTGTATTTCTCTGGTTTATTTTAATAAAGTCATTAAGATCCCCTGAATTTACGAGACATTACAATTCAAAATGGAATACTCGTATCCTAGCGTCTCGTAAGTATTCTGGTACTGGTCTTACTAATTATATTCATCAGCGTGTGATCTCTACAATATACCATGAAGGAATCGAATTGTAGATTTTTGCGGATCACGGCGATAATGATATAATAAGATTGGTCAAACTAACTTTGTTTTTAAATTCACTGAAATTCAAATTGAGAATTTCAAAACGATTTTACTTAACTACTTTATGGGAGTCATTATACACTTAATAATAAAAATAGTAAAACAGTAAAACATAGTCTTAGTCTGATATGATAAAATAAACAGTGGCACTCCAGTAGTGCCGACAGAAGTATAAACAAAAAAATACCTCCTCCCCCAAGTTTTGTCAATCTTTGCCGCAAAGGTACGTACGTAACCGACACCTTCATTCCACCTCAAAAAATCCTCGAAAACGCCTAAAGAAGTTATCACTTGAAAAATTATATCCATTCATAAAACAGTTAAGTATAAAAGTTTGTCCGATCATCATTTACTATTTATGTCCACTGTACTCATAGTTTCTAATACTCTTCTCTTCTAAAACACCAACTTAGGAAATCTTGTTTGGACAATGTTTGTGTCTTCGAGAGTGTTATTTAATTTGGTCATAAATTAAAAAAAACTTTGATTTTTCCTCAGGAGGGTCCACAATCCGATTCCTCATTAGGGACTAGTCCCAAGACAATGTTTATAAATTCGGGTCGACGTCACCGATTGCGTAGGGCCGCTCCGCGTTCGTCTTGAGGTAGTAAATTCCATCCTTCCTGCAACAATGAACGTTGATCTCAGTGATTTAACTTAATGCCTTGTTTAATTAAACATGGCGTGTACTTGAACGCTCAGAATTGACTTCTTTTGTTGCGAGTAATTAGTAACGCGGATTTGTAAGGGTTGCTAGTAGGTAAAGTTTGTGTAAACAGCTTTTTGCGAGGTGTTGTTTAGTATTTTATATTCAAATCTTAGGGTATATTATTTCAAGTCATTATCTAAGCTCTATTTGTTTAAAGAACGCAAAATCACAGTGAGACTATAAAAACATGATTAGAACACATTCTTAGAATAACAATCCAGAAATTTAAGTCATTAGCCTACATTATGGTTAGATCGTAATCTTATCAGGATGCATTATTTACAAAATAAGATGTTTTTTTCGTAATAATAATACAAAAAAATATGCATTATATCTAAGCTAGATAAGTATTCTGATAAATTGTTTCAATACAATCTCTAGATGGTTTGAAACGCTCAGCGAAGAGCTCAACTATTTCGAGTGTATTTTGTAAGAGTAAATATTTGATTCACTGTAATTTTCTTTGTAAATAAATAATAGCCTATACCACTATCAAACTATACTCATGTTTTTATTTGTCTTATGAATAAAACTATGGTTATCTGTTTAAATAACAGAAAATAGCGAAGCAAAATATTATCAAAAAAAGCAGTGAATGATTTGGAAAAAACATCGATCGATGTATTAGACTTTTTACATTTGAACTTTTTAGTTTACAGTAAAACATAAAAATTAAATAAAATTAAAACAAGTGCATGTCGAATGTACGACAGGAGCTTCTTTGAGGCGTACTTAAAATGATTTCACCACACTTGGTTCGAAAGAACCAGTGATACGATAAGAAGAAGAAGTTTCCAGTAAGATTTTTTGAGAGTTTTTTCAGCTTGTTTAATCTTACCCATAATGTATATCAAAGCCGCCCATGATAAGTTTTTCGCCGGTTCCTTTACAGATGCCATCGTAGTAGAGCTCATCATAATCCGCGCAGCGAACTGCAGTGAACGGCACTCCTGAGATGATGGACTCCGCAAAGAACATGTGCGCTCGATTGTGGGCACAGAGACCTGGAACATGATGTCATTTGAACCCCCAACCACACCCAGGACACTCGCAAAATCACCAAATCTCATACAAAAGCTGCCCTCTAACTACCTATTACACACACACAAATGTCGTTCTGTACACGCGCGTCTGTGTGCGGTTCTTACACAGACACTACACAAATGTCGTTTTGTATACTCGCGTCTACGTGTGATTCTTACACAGACACTACTCAAATGTCGTTTTGTATACGCGCGGCTGTGTGCGATTCTTACACAGACACTACACAAATGTCGTTTTGTACAGGCGTCTCTGTGCGTGATTCTTACACAAACACTACACAGATGTCGTGTTGTATACGCGCGTCTGTGTGCGATTCTTACACAAACACTACACAAATGTCGTTTAGTATACGCGCGTGTGTCTGCGCGGTATGCTCAAATCAGGCTAACCACGGAAAATGTGCCCTACGATGCACTGTCTTGCGTCCATCAACTTGAGGCCTAAAGATGTTCAGCTTCACGTGAAGTGACAGTAGGTAATTTCACCAGCACCCACACCCTTCAAACCGAAACACGGCGTTGATGCTTCACCGCAGAAATAGGCATGCGGTGGTAGTACTTTCCCGGACGAGCCCTTTGCAAAGAGCTCCACTATTACTTAAAATATAATACAAGTAATAAAATACCTTGTCAGTTATATGGCGCAGAAAATCATATTTTTATGAAAATAAAACCCAAGTCTATGTACTTTTGCAGACGTTATAACGGGTGCTTGAAATGCACGTGAAAAATTTTCCGTTTCAAATTCAGTCTTGTAAAGCGAGTTGCCGTCAGATTTCTAGCACCTACGTGAAGTGCAAAACGCTGTTTGGGTCGTAAGTTCACTTCTAAACATCGTTAGTGATGCGATAAATCATTATAAATAAACCAAGTGCAATTGAATAAGAATATTGATGACATATTGAGTTCAAAGAACTTCTCCTTAGAACTGAAATCCATTTCACGTGGAGTCCGATTCATTTATTGAAGGAACCTTTACCTGGAAATGGCAATGCGTTGAACATTTCTAATTTCCCCATATCTTCCTTGCTGCTAGTAGGTTATCTGGTTACCATAAGACAAGCGCAACTTTGTAACAAAACTTCTAATCTATTAGGTATGTCTATATTATAAAAGGGAAAGATTTGTATTTTTGTGTGTATGTTTGTAATGAATAAACTCAAAAACAACTGTGTAAAAAATAAATGTCCACCCGAGCGAAGCCGGGACAGGCTGCTAGTATTTAATCAAATTATTGACAAATCATAAACTCTAACGGTGAAGGAAAGCATCGTGAAGAAATCGGCTTTCCTAGAAACCTAAAAAGCTCGAAAATATATAAGTACTCGTATAATATGTCAAGCGCACGAAACGAGAGGCTTTTGGAAAAAAACCAGTGACAGTATAAGAAGAAGGAAATTGGGAAATAC
Organism: Thera britannica; assembly: GCA_939531255.2. Lineage (NCBI taxonomy): Eukaryota > Metazoa > Arthropoda > Insecta > Lepidoptera > Geometridae > Thera > Thera britannica. The sequence goes on along the minus strand of OW618046.2, from coordinate 5,422,995 downwards.
TTTACATTAATAATACTGAATATGACTTATTAAATATTGACAAGCAAATAATTATGATTTACGTCCAATATCCACCGGGGACTCATGATAGTTGATGATGTGAATCAATCACGTCTTATCAGATGAACCCATTCGCATGGCACTTGGTTCAGATAAAGATCATGATTTGAAATAGCTTTAACCCTACTTTTTATGCAAATAACATACGAGCGAGGCCACGCGGCTGGAAGTAATAAAAACGTTTCCTTGGGTTTTGCAAAACTGCCCATAGTTTCAGTAAACCCAAATGATTTGACGTGCTTGACTGACTTGACGTTAATTTAATTAACCAATATTCATTTATCAATATATCATCCTTTCAGTTTAGTCCGCTTAATCCACAGAAAAGACATGGCCAATACGTGCGGAGATGACTATGCCATGGGTTTTTTTCACGGTATTTTCCTTCACCGCTTGGTCTTATTACTTACTATGTATTGGTTTAGTAATAATTTGAATGTGAAATGTTTGTGAAAATTTGTTTGCAAAACAGAACTAGACGGCGCTGCAAAAAGTGCAACATTTGTAAATCGCATGTGGAAAAAACGTATACGGCTATGATTTAGGTTGGAAACTTAATATTTGTGAATACGAGTACAATAAACTAATAACACGAAACTACTAAAGCTCTATAATTTTTTTTGTGTATTTCCACTACCACCGCACTGGTGCTTTTGCTAGCTACTGTTTTGTTTTGTACACGCTGCATACGAAACGCACCTTTGGCAAAAATTGGATAATGACGCAAAGCATGTTTTGACGATACGCATCAAACTCGTTATACACAAATTTATTGAACAATCAATAGAAATTAGAATATGAATCATAAGAAAAATCCAGGTGCTATAAAAACTATCTACAGTCTTAGATGAAAAAAGCTCACCTCTATAATCAAGCCCACAGCCCGGCTGCCTGGTTCCCCCGTTGGGATAGAAGTCAATATGCCCTAATGGGGATGAAAAGCCGAGATACCCCCCGCACGTGTGAATCACTTCCACATGACGCGCGTCGTGTTTATCGAGACGAGCGTCTTTGTTGCCCAGTGTGAAGAGCGGCAGTGCTGGGTCTAGCCCTGGAAAAGAAAATGGTGCGTTGAGACTAGAATTCATTCATATTTTAAAAGGTTTTATAGTTTTTAATGATTTTATAGTGTTTACTACACATAAGGAAATCACAAATATAGAGCAACATATTATACAAGTTAAGAGCCGAGCGGGATTCGAACCCGAAGGTTTTATAGTGTTTGCTGCACAAGCACGAAGACGTTAGGAAGGTGGGTTCAAATCCCACTCAGCGCTTTTGGGATCATTTTAAATATCTTTGATGTAACATTTTTTATAATGTCTCAAAAGTTAAGAGCCGAGCGGGACTTGAACCCGTGACCTTCCCCTTGGTAAGCAGGTAAGTAGTTGACTGCAACGTCAAACCTTCAGCCATGATCAGTAGTTCAGTTCAGTTTATTTATATTGTATTATCATTATATTTATATTTATTTCGACGTATTTAGATACGTCATAGCACTTGTGACATGTTAAAAGATAAATACAGATTATGATTATGATTTTATTCACTTATGTAATTAACCATTTATGGACTGATTTATCAACTCATAAATAATTGGAGACAAATTGAGTAATTCCAATTCTGCGGTCTACCGCAGTTTGTATTGGATGGTCAGTCTGACAGGCTCCATGTTCTTTTATAATGAAATAACTAGGTTGTATTTTATAATAGGCTTTAAAAGTTATTTATTGACATACATACCTTTCTATATATAACTTTTGAGTGGTGGGTAACCTAGTAGAGCATTCGCCTTAAAAATAATGGTGATGCTGATGATGATATTTTTTATACAGTGCTCTTCGGTGTCTTGCCGACGCCCACGAAAGCATTATGTAGAAGACACTTTTTTGCCAAAAACAATAGATAGATAGATAGAAAATTCTTTATAGCACAAAATTAAAAATTACTGTACACAGGCGAACATACTGCTAGATAGCATTATCTACCAGCTAACCTTTGGGTAATAGGGAGATAGGTTGGGTAGTGCACATATAAGATGAGGGCTTACGTAAATACTAAACTAAAAATAAACACACAGTTAAGTGACAACTATCATCACTAATACACATAATCAGGAAATTCCTGCATAGCAAATTAAAACAAAAAAATACGCAATACTTAATTTATAATCTAACCTAGCATAAACTTACAACAATAAAACTTTTACCTACATAATTATGTTTTGCCTACTACAGGTCACGCACATCAGAAACTTGCTCTACGATGCACTGCCCTGCGTCCATCAACTTGAAGCATAGATGTACAGCTTCACGGCAGAAATAAATATTACGGTAATAAATATTAATATCACGGCAGAAATGAATTTTTAGCTTCCAAACACGCATACCAAAAAAGTCGGTCGGTTAAAAAGTGCATACCAATGCACTTTTTAACCGACTTCCAATCAAAAAGGAGGAGGTTCTCAATTCGGTTGTGTATTTTTTTTTTTTTATGTTTGTTATTGCATAACTTCGTCATTTGTGAGCCGATTTGAATTTTTTTTTTTATCTGAAAGGTACTGCTTCCAGATTGGTCCCATTTTAATTTTATTAAAATCGGTGTTGCGATTTTTTTTTTAAATAATTTTTTTAATGTTTGTAACTGCATGCCTCCGTCATTTATGAACCAATTTATAAAATTATTTGTTTATTTAGAAGGATATTCTTACATCCAGATTGTCCGAAACAAATTTCATTAAAATCGATTTAGCCGTTTGGCAATGAAGTCGGTTTCACTAGTTTTTTAAACTTAGATTTATATACAAAACACTTACCAGTTATCGTATCAATGGGCCCTTGTTTCACATACGCCCCAGCAATGCCCACCACATGGGCCCCCAGGCTGTGTCCAATCAGATGCACGTCATCCATAGACACTCCCTCTCCGATCAGGAAGTTGAGGAACTCAGTGAGGAGTCTGCCGACTGAGGCGACGTTGTAGCTCGCTAGGATGTAGTTCACCATGGCTGCGTTGCCCCAGTCTACCACTATTATGTTCAAGTCACTTACGTTGAGGTATGCTGGAAAGATATAATTGAATGACAATACTATGGATGTAAGTGTGCCGGTTATAAAATATAATTTTTAAATATTTGACCACCGTTTATTTTCACGGTTCCTGAGAAAGTGGGTGATCCATTGGCGAGCTAAAACCGACAAGCCTGCGAGCCAAAAGTATTAAACCACCAATGGAATACCTAAAAGACCGCGGTTTTGTAGGTGCTCCACTGGCGGTTTATACCAGATAGCTAATATAACACCCAGACAGAGAACAAATCATCTATTTTCAGCACACAAGTATATTTTGTTCTCGGTGGGGATCGAACCCATGTTCTCCAGGCCAGAAAGCAGAGCTACTATCAACTGAGCTATGAAGGTTGTCTCACCACACAGTGAAGAAGCTTTACCCACAACATTTCTTGATATTTTTATAGCCTAATAAGGAGAGCTAATAACCCCATCACGCCGTTTAAGCAGCACCGACGCACAAGGAACCAACCTACAACAATACCGTCTTTACCATAAGGGCACACGGGGCACGTGCCCAGGGCCCCCCTTTCTCAGGGGGCCCCGAAGGTCCGACAATTTCTCTAACACATTCATTCTCAAATCATTTTTGTCGGGCACATTACATTTTTTTCACAATGCTACGCCATTATATCCTACTGTATTTGATAACCTGTAATTAATGGTTGTACCTAGTAAAAAAATGTTATTATAATTAGCTTTTATTACTTTCCAAAAGGGCCCAAAATTTTTGTGTACCCAAGGGCCCCAGCCTAGTCTGAGACGGCCTTGCCTACATACTTACAGTAGTAGGCAACAAATATTGCATATCGGTTACATAGAGCGTAGTGTGCGTTAGAAAGAGATAGCGCTCTACAAAAGCAGAAAAGCCGGTGTACAACATTTTATTGGCTACAAGCGTACATACACTTAAAAAACTACCCTCTTTCCTTGTTTTGGACAGTCGGGTAAAACGGTTTATAAACGTTCATGTTAAAGCAATTATCCTAGTCCGCCAAAGGGAATGTAAATATTGGGTGATGTAGCATGTCAATACTCCAATTTATCCATGTTGCGTATTTTTTAAAAGTAAATATCCAAAACGAACAAAACTTAATGGAACAACATCGCCTGTGGCATTCAGTGCGGCTGAATTACTGATGGATGAACATGGAACTATTGAAATCACTGGTCCAATGTTATATGAAAAGCGAATAAGAGAGCACTCAGGGGTCTTAGATTCCGGTTATAAAGTCCGAACCAAAGGCATTAGGGCCATACAGATGTGAATAAAAGCTTAAAATTTCTTCTGGTTTTGCATTGAAAAAAGTGCGTTATGCGTATAGGTTAGTATTTTCAAAAGATGAAGAAAGAATCGTGAAGAAACGCAGTTATTTCAAGCTGTTCTGAAAGTATTGGCTATAGTTGCTCTGGATAACTATAGTGCTCAATTGGGTTGGGTGCGGTTGCGATGTCCTCTGCATAATTATATTATCGAGGAACCAATATTGAATTTGCCTCCTAAAGCCTACCTTCTTTAATTGATTCAGGCATGGGTCCAAAACCATTGTTCAACCATCCATGAGTCAGTACTTTCACTTTCCTGTTGAAATCGAAGTTCGAATCGGTAAGAGAAGCAGAGTCGTTGATCTTCAGCACTTGGTATTCGTAGGGGTTTCGTCTGAAATTGTATAAAACACTGGTTACAAGTTACAATGTTTCAGATAGTAGGTACCTGCAAGTATTTCGCTACCATGTTGCAATACAATTCATTAATTTAGTCATATTACGAGGAAAGTGTTGGATATGGATGTGGATGATGGTTATAGAAGAAGAGGTAGACCAAAGAAAAGATGGATGGAATGCGTCAAGGATGACATGAGCAGGAAAGGAGTGAACACTGAAATGACGAATGATAGGGGTGAGTGGAAGAAGAAAACCTGTTGTGGTGACCCCCTAGCGTGGGTTAGGGGCAGGAATAGGCCTGACGACTAATTTTCAAAATCTCTTCTATCATATTCAGAAGTATCTATTATGTCTAAAATATATCATATTTCTGTAGAAAATTAAGGTTTTTGTGCAATAAAAGTACATTTAAATTTAAATTTTCAAATTCTCGCCAAAACGCTCGCTGGTGTCATGGCGTCTGTTATTACGTCACGGTTATAGTATTCAACAGTAAACATTGGTGCTTTTGTACTAAATCAGAATGACATTTATATAGCCGTGACGTAATTCGCTCTGACCGGTGTTTGAGCCATCATGGCGGATTGTTGTATTTTGTAGATTTATATTATCAAATAAATTGACAATCTCGACATTAATAAGAGTATAAATACATTTTTTAAAATCTTTGAATCCTTTTTCATTAGATCAGATAAATATTTTGGCGATACTTGATTACTGTCTTCATGCCTATTCATTAGCCATAAACAATAAACATCTATACACGCAACGCATCTTATTATTGTTGCCTTATGTTATTATTAGATACTATCATTTAATTTTGTATTTGTCCGTGTATTGTTGTATTTGGGGACAAAACACGTACATACCCTAGTTTTAAGCAAATACTTTTTTATTACTTTGTCCTACAAAAATACTCTCCAATAACGCTACTCAAGACCTCACCCACAGCTTTTTTCATAGATTCTGCATTCCGGTACGCTCATTCGCTTAGAAATTATAGAATTACGTTAAAACACGGACTGTAATATGTAAATAAACAGCACAGTCACGTTCGAAATAGCGTTGTATAGCAAAAATAATTGCTTTCCAACTGCTGGACGGGATTGACATACAAAAATAGCGAATAAAGTTTTACAACACAGCAGAGCCAATTTACCAGTTTGCGGAGCCAAATCTGTATCGATGCATTTAGGTGAATATTTTGTGAAACAATATGGCTGTAGGATACAGATTTATAAAAAACATTTCTAAAAAATTAAAAAGCAGTAGCAGTTAAATTTGTTGTTTAAAATTCTACGAAAACGGGGTTGTTTTTTTTTAGATAATACCGTGTAGGCAAGATGTACTTGCATAGGTAGGTCTTTTAAAACTGAGCGAGCTTGTACAGCTTTTTTTAAAGCGAGTTTAGGGAGGGTTTACAGTCCATTTCTCGATGCAATTTTTCGATAGATAAATACTTAAAAAAGCCTGGGAATAACTGCTAAAAAAAGCTTTCAAATACACATGGTAATTTTTAGTCCTAATCGTTTTTAAGCCTTATTGACATGGGAAGCTTTTTTGTGCGTGGTCCGAATTGCGCTGAGTCAATAAACTTTTTCGTGTTGGTTGGTTTCGCGGATTCCTAATCGACCAATCAGGTATTTTTCAGTTGTTCATCTCAATTTGGAAAATTTGAGTTACACAGCAGTCAAATATAATTGGTTGATTACCAATCCGTGAAACCAGCCCTAAAAATATTACTAAGAACGACGCAAGCGCATTATTGCAGGTCTACGATTGGACTCTACGGCGTAGACATAGAGCGCGTTGATATCTTTTGTAGAATATCAAATATATTTTAAAGAATTAATATTAGGTACCTGCTGAACATTATTTTTTAAAACTAACAGGTAATTCACAGTAGTTTTACCGGCTGAAGATTTCGGACACCTCATTTTGTTTAACGGGGTGGTGCACATTGAATTGGAGGATTTGTCAATTGAAAAGTTCATTTTTAATAATTTGATTTCTATATAACACGTAAATTGATGGAAAACGATGCAGTTTGCTTTTTTATACGGTCTGCCTAGGTTAAATTGTCTAAGGGTCTGTCTTATTAGCCAAAGTTAGAATAAAAACTTTTTGCATCTAACTATTTTTGAATAAAGAATTGCAAATTCTGACTGAAACCTTTTTGCACCCAACTAAATTTTAAACAAAACTCGACAATATAAATTTTGAGAAGGTTGATTTTGTTTTTAAAAGTTTTCAAAATAATTACAACCACAGAGCAGCAAACACGCTTTTGCTTACGCAAAGATTACAACATTGCAAGCATTTTTATTTAAAGATGTGTCTGGATTTAATCACGATAGCATCCGAAGAGCTTTTAGAAATTTTTTTGAAGACGCAAATGTGTTGTTGACTGTCACTACCATACCTATCTTTGATTGGGTACCTCCAATTATTACATGCCACTTACCTAGTGAATAGCATGAACTGTACGTCTTGTTCATACACCCAGCCCCAGCCCCATAGCCTGGTCTCGTTGAGCGATGTTGGAGGGAACTGCTGAACGCTGGCCAGCCAGACGGGGTCGTATGGTGTCGGTGCATCCCATTCTACCGCCGACACACCTAGAAAAAGAAAAAAAATAACATGCCTTATTTCGATCGAGATGCAGTCCAGTTGCTGTATTTTGTTAAGGAATGTGCCGGTGAAATTACAGGCCAAGTCTGCCAATTTGATGGACGCAGAGCTGATAGATGCAGTGTGATTGTAGGGCACGTTCCTAACAAGAGTGACCTACAAGGAAATGCTTTGTCATAGGAAATGCTGTTTCTTGTTACTGTTTCTTTCGAACCAATGGCAAATTGCAATGCAGTGAAAAGATTTTAATAATGTAAGTTTAGCCATTAGATGGTACCTACTGATAGCCGGTTTTAGGAGTTAAGGCCTGCGCACACCTAGGTCGCTGGCGATAGCGATCAGTGAATCGCTGTCAAATATCGCTGTCAAATTTGATAGCGTTTCACTGATCGCCATCGCCAGCGACCTAGGTGTGCGCAGGCCTTTAGAAATCACTACTGTGACCGGGCAGCGAAAGCTCGTCACGAGTCGTGGAAAAAAAATGGCGTAATGAGTACTTAGATATTTTTTTTCCTTAATTTATACAGAATTTTTACAGTATTCAATGATAGATTTCGCCTTTATACCTACTACATACCTATTCCAGTAAACTATTTCCAAAGTTTTTACTTTGATTTTATGTTCTTCTTCTTATTATCTTCTTCTTGACTTTAGAACCGTCGTAGGTTTTATAAAGCCACCATAAATCGCACGTATTGCGAAACCTAATATTTTGCTGTAGATACGAGTATTTAGTATTACAACATTAGTTACTCATACCGTGTTCCGTTAAGACAGAGCTTTAAAACAGACAACCTAGTTTGTGTAGTCTTTAGAGACTAACAAGTTTTCCAACAGTCTTCACTTAATCAGGTGAAATCCCTGTAGAACCTGCTCTAACTACATGAGAGTTTAACCTCTGAAGAGCCAATCCGACTTGAGCTGAATCGCAAACAGGAAAACATCTAGGAAATAAACTGCAAGCAGTAAACCTACAAAGGTAAAAGTAAACGTGAGTTTACATCTCTTTCGAATGGCAAATTTGTCAAATACCTAGCCAACGCGTCTGTAAATAGGTACTTAGTAGGTACTAAAGTAAAAGTAAACGTGCGCTTACATCTCTTTCGAATGGCTTTGTCAAATAATAAACACGACTGTAAAATATCCAGTGCTATAAACGATAAACCAAAAAATAAGTATAAGTTAGATTTCACTCCTACATGGTATGAATGTGGTATATCCCACATTCTCGTACAAAGCTTTTTAATTCCACTTTGACAGTACGAACTATCAAAGACTCTTTACCGGCGTCCGATATTTCCGGAATGTTTCAATTTAGATTTTTTGAGACAAGAGTGAACAGGTGGATTATGAGTAAGCATGCTCCATCTTAGGCTGGCATCCACACTTTCCATCAGGTGTGATGGCAGTCAAATGCAATAGAAATGAGATTAGAATTATTGTTAAGAGAATGGCAGTTAAATATTCCTCCGGGTATGATGAAGTACCTATTACAATTATCAAAGAAAATATTGATCTCCTTGCGGAACCTTTAGGTATTTTCTTTAATAAATGTATAAGTTCGGGAACTTTTCCTGAGCAACTGAAGATTGCGAGGGTGACTCCAATTCACAAGAAAGGTACAAAAATTGACCCAAATAATTATAGGCCTATTTCATTGTTACCTATTTTGTCAAAGATTTACGAAAATTTAATTAAAGATAGGTTAATGTCGCATCTAAATAAAAATGACATTTTAAACGACCGTCAGTTTGGGTACAGAACTTGCGTTGGAACTGTTGATGCTGTTGATCTGCTGGTCAATGAAGTGGTGAGCAATCTAAATAGTAAAAAGAAAGTAGCTGGTCTTTTCCTGGATCTATCTTCTGCGTTCGATATGGTAGATCATAGTATTTTGCTGGCCAAGCTAGAATACTATGGGATTCGTGGTAATGCGCTAAGACTCTTTGAATCGTACTTAAATAATAGAATACAATTAGTTGAACTAAAAAACATTGTGAATGGGCAAGAAGTAGTCACTAAGTCTAAGGCAATCAAAATAAGGCGTGGGGTTCCACAAGGATCAATTCTGGGGCCTTTATTCTTTGTGATCTTTCTCAATGATCTTATTAATTTTGTAAGCAACTCAGTCCCAGATATTAAACTAGTTGTTTATGCTGACGACACAAACGCCATATTGCCAGCAAATGACCTTCTAGAACTAAAAACCAAGATGGACAATGCGTTTCATGTTTTTAATGTATGGTTCAAAGTCAATCATTTAAGAATGAATATTAAAAAGACACAAGCCATTTTATTCAGATCGACTACTCGTGCGCAGGATTCAATTGAGATATCTCATGAAGGAGTAAATGTTGATCTATCAGAGAGTATCAAGTTTCTAGGGGTTCATATTGATCAGCAATTGAACTGGAAAAGTGAGTTGGAGTACATTGAAAACTCAATCAGTTCAGCTTGCTACGCTCTTAGGAGTCTTAGAGATGAGGTTGCTATATCACAACTTAAAATGGTGTATTATGCTCTAGTGGAATCGAAAATTAGATACAGTGTAAAGTTTTGGGGTAAAAGCTATGCATACAATATGAAAAGGGCGTTTATAATGCAAAAAAGAGCTATTCGAACCATAGTGCGTATACCACCGTGGGTATCTTGTAAGGATTACTTTGAATGTTTAGATATTTTGACTGTCCCTAGTTTATATATTTTAATCCTGCTTCTGGACATTGTAAAAAATCCCTTTAAGTATGAGAGTAATGAACAGCGAGCAATAAGGTTAAGTACTAGACGCAAAGACCTTGACTCATCTCTGCAGCCTAGGTTAAATATTGTAAAACATTGCTCGCGCTATCAGGCTGTAAGATTTTTTAACGTATTGCCTACCGACATGAAGGTCATGGATAGTCCCCATAAGTTTAAATCTAGACTAGTTACACTTTTGCTGAAAGGGTGTTTCTATACGACAGATGAATTTTTGACATATTGTGTATAATTGTGAATAGTTTTATTAGCGGCATGATATGTGATTATTAGTATTATTTTTTAATTATCATTATTAATTATTTTTGTACTTTTTCCTTTTTCGCTGTGTTAGTTTTAAGATTATTTCAAATACAATTGATAATTGTTTGTGAATAAATAAATGAAATGAATGCTTAGCTATCTATGTATATCATAAAAAAAAACGTGGCACTCCAGGAATGCCAACAGAAGTGAAAACTTAAACAATTTTTTTTACGAAGAGTTGTCACATGGCGGTAACGTACCGCGAATTCATTGTTTTTTCCCACCTCAAAAAATGCTTGAAGCCGATTGGGTTTCGAGATTAAGATCTCATTATTATAAGGTAATTTAGAAAAAAATCCGTTAATGAAAATGATCAGATCTAGCCTTTAGAATTTGGCCACACAAAAAATTCTACAGCGAATGTTATATTACGAGGATATTAGGCAACAAATATTGCACAACGGCTTCATAGGGCGTAGTGTGTGCGTCAGAAAAAGATAGTGCTCTACAATGCCAAAAAGCCGATATGCCGTACAACCGTATGTAGCCGTAAAAAGGGAAATTAATACCCATTGTATGAATACTACTTACAAGGTGCACTATAAATGTATGAATACTCCTTACAAGGAATCAAGGCTCGAACACACCTAGTTCGCTGGCGGTAGCGAACAGTGAAACGCTGTCAAATATTCGCTGTCTAAACTCAAATCTGACAGCGATATTTGACAGCGTTTCACTGATCGCTACCGCCAGCGAACTAGGTGTGTTCGGGCCATCAAGGATGTAGATAGTCATCTTTAATTTAGCATTCAATGTAAGTAGGTGAGGTTCACATGCCGTTTCCAACTTGCTGTGAAAGTACTACATACCTACCAGCATTATTAATATTCATTGATTGGGTACACCCTGTGTTTGACAATCAATTAATTTACGTAAGAAATAGGTATCTATCTCACTTCATGGTGCTCACCGTAGGTATGTATAGTACCGATTTTTTTTTGTTGCAGTAAATAAGTAAAATTTAGATAAGTAAGTACTTTATCAAGTTTTGAAGTGAAAACATTCATAGCATTTTTAACTTAGGTAGGTACCTAGTATTTTTTTGAGGTGGGAATCTGGTGGGAATGGACTATCGAGGTTTTTATTTTGATTCCTTTTCACTTCTGGCGGCATTGAGTGATGATGATCTGAGTGCCATTGTATTTTTTTTTGTAATAATAGTACCTAGGTAATATTAACCAGTTTTGGGAATAGGACATCTATAATCGAATCAAGTAAAGAGTTACAGCTCTAGTGGTAAAGAAGAAGAAGCGAGAGAAGGAGATATGGCGTCGTTTTAGAGAGTTGTATTATCTGCGGTGTAATAAAGTTAAACAGAATTGTAGCTATAATCAATGAAGAGTTTTCGTCTTAGTAGTAAGTACTCATTACTGTCGCGGTCTGCAATGACGTTTTTGCTGGCCACTGTCTAATGATAGCCGTGAGCGCAGGTCCAGCCCATCATAGCGCGGTCAACATGGCAGACATTGCGGTCCAAGGCTAATTTATCTTGCATAACTAGTACTTAAGTACTTTGTATACAAAATTCGAGTAATTACCGTTGACGCTTTCTTTTGAATGTCCATTTGCTGGAAGATTTGTCGCTTGAAAAGTTCAGTTTTAGGTAAGTCTAAGTACCTACTATTTAATTGTAACATCACGCATATTGATAGTAAACAATATGAAAATTGCAAAAACTTTCACCGCGTCGCGTGTTTGTTTTTTTTTTACTCGGCAGCAATGCTTGCCTTGCACACATGCAAGCAATCTGCGACGGCGATGCCGCCGTAAATACAAAGGTAAATAAATACCAAATTAGGAAATTAAAATTTTTGCACTTGCCTATTTTTGAAAAAAGATCTCAAAATTCAAGCTAAGTAATTAAACCTTTTTGCATCTGTCAATTTTTTTAAATTCGCGCGCTTAATTTCGCATCGGTAGGTAGGTACCTTTCAAAGAAGGTTGTTAAAATAATGACCATAATTATTAAAAGCATTTTTTAGTAAATTAGGAAGCATATTATGTGGGTACCTGCGGTACCTTCATGTTATCATAAAATGGTGACAACGAGCTGGTCTGATGATGGTGCCATGGTTGAAACTTGGTTGCCACACCTACTCACCAATTTATTAGAGGTAGTCAGAAGCAAGTCCAATCATGTTAGTCTAGCTGGAGCAAAAATCAGGAGATCACAATTCGTGGTGAACCAGTATTTAAATCCACGAACCTGTACAAAGAGCAAACAGCAACCAAATCATGCCAGCTCCGTTCCCAGGGTGCAGACTAACTCACTGAGACCGAAACCAACTTTCCGCACATATAACAGAACTTTGTTAGGCTTTAAACGGGTTAGAACGCTCATTTTGAAGCTAAATCTAATCGGAAGACCGTCGGCGAGGACTCTCTCATTTTCACTGTTCGCACGATGCAAAGATAGAATTTGAAATTACGTAGCGGTACCTACGGAGCTACCTACTACCTATAGTACCTACCTACATTACGAATTACGATTCATAGTACGTACTGCCAGGCTGCCCAGTGCCCACTCATCATAATAATCAGTCAGGTACGTAGGTACTAATGTACCTACCTACCTACCTCAGTAAGTACTATTAACATATGTTAAAAGTTATGTATGCACGTGTGGTAGTAGTCGGTACCTACTAGGTACTATGCCACTCTTTCAAAGAACCCCTTCAAAATCAATCGAGAGAAATTGGATCAAACAATTACTTACTTTTACTTACCTACAAATGAGTAGGTAGGTACCTAAGTCTTTATCTAGGTGGATTATAGCGAAGGCAAAGTCCAAGCCGAGCCTGCGAGCTAAAGGTTTAAACCGCCAATGGCAATGGACCAAATTAAAAAACCGGTTTTGAACACCCACTTAGGTGACCTTATCTGTAAAAATTATGAATACCTTCCCTTTGACTATTTAATTTTCATGAGTGAGCAGAGATCTATCTCTAGATTAGTTCCATGCTTGGAGCAGAGCTGCTACCCTACCCTAGAGTAAATAAAAGCTATACTACCTACCTATAGAAATCTCAAGTTTTTCACGGTATTTGGACAGAAAGCCTGAAAAAACCGTTTTTACAGCGCCAGAGTTCGACTTGTACATACCCGCACACTTCGACGATGACATAAATTGATTGACATGACAGTGACAATGACATCAAGACAATGTCTTAGAGCGAATGACAACCAACAAACACAAATCACAAAATCATTGGAGCATTCAATAGGTATTCAAAATTCAAATATTCACGAAAGAGTTCATTCTGGTTCATTCATTTCATTTCATTTCATTCCCTTCCGTATGGTCCTGTGCTGTGCTGTTTCTTTGTTATTTCCTGAAAAAAGTGAATTTTTACATAATTTTATTTTCTTTTCTCCACTTCCCTTTGTGTTGGCGCGTGGCCTGAAATATTTAAAAAAGTGTCTCCTGATATATTTTATTGCTTCGTTATTTTTAACATTAGTTGAATTTGGTTGCTGGGTTCACTTTGTTTGTATAAACACAATTTTATTGATTTAATTCACAAAACATTTGTGTGTGCCCTACGGAATCGGTGTCAATCCCAAAAAAATGGCTTCTGCACAGGATCCTACAAAAATCCTCGAGTTTTTGGAGTTGGTGGGCCGTCTGAAGGTACCTATAGCACCTCATTCATTATTATGATTTCAAGATTTACTGGTAGCTACTAGCAAACTACAAACCCTTAGGTACTGCTCGAGGCAGAGAGGTTTACCTGCTTCTGATACCTAAATACCCACTTGTTAGAAAATATTGATGTAAAACAGAAATCTTTTGTATTTCAGCATGTCAAGCGAACAGGCTGGATTATTTGCGATATCAATGATTGTGAATCTATTGCTGGGCACATGTACCGAATGGGCATGATGACATTCTTGCTCACAGAAGAGAACAACCCTACCAAACTAGACAGATTCAGGTGTCTGCAAATTGGTAAGATTTTTTTTTGGTTTAAGATTATTTATTTCTCTTAAAATTTTACAAATCACTTACTGAGAAACCTATTAATAATACTACACAAGTATTTATGAATTTATAAATGCAGTGAGCTTAGGTATTACAGGCATATTAAATTAAATAAGTATAATAGGTATAGGTACATAATTCATGCTAAGATTAGAGATGTCCGTAGATTTTTATTTCATCATCCTAGTCTTAAAAACCTTCTGTGATCATTGTTTTTATGTTAACTGTGTGACTGTATGTATTGTAAATGAACAAACAATGCAAGTAATACTATACCATAACCACATATCCAGTGGTTTTATAGAGTTGATGGTTTCTTGTAGTGTGTATTCAATACTATCATGATACCATGACACAAGAGGTAGAAAAAGCTTTGTTTGTTTGTACTGTTTTTTGATTGTTGATTCTAAGACTCCCTTACCCTTGCATAATATGCTTATTGTTAGTAGAAATGTTTCAAACAATTGCCCTCTTTATAACAAACAAGACTTGTTAAGTATTTACATTTAGCTCAGCTACACGTGTCAGTTTGAAAGTAGAACAATATGTACCAACTACCGACTTTCCCTTTGTCTCTGGTTATTATTTTTATTGGTCTAATCTTTAGACTTTAAAGTTTCTATTCTAAACTAAAAGGTCAATCTTGCAAACAGCTGCTATCAAAAGTTAGATAAATAATAATATAATGGCATCTTGTTGCCATTATTTTTGCAACCCCAATATATCTCTTTCAAATATGATTCTAAATAAATTGTTTATGAATAAATGAAATGAAATCTATTCTAGGTTTACAATGTGAAGATACTATTCACTATTTCATGTTTATTACGTCAATCAATATTATATCTTGTTGCAATTGTTTGTTGTCAAAGATGGGTTTGGTTTCAATCTGTCTTTAATTGCAATCAAAGGCCAAATCACGTCAAAATTGTCTCTACTATCAGCTGGCATATACTACTCTAAAGCTTTTTTCTCTTATTTCAGCAATGGTACACGATTTAGCAGAATGCATTGTAGGTGACCTCACACCTCATTGTGGAGTCTCCCCGGAGGAGAAGCACCGTAGAGAGGATGTGGCAATGCAGAAGATAGCAGAGCTCACAGGACTAGCTGGTGATAGAATGTACGACTTGTATAAAGTAAGTAAATATTACTCTAAAAAGTAAAAAAAAACAAAAAGTAAGCATAGTAAGTTAAAATATAAGTAGGTATTTAATCATCTGCAATTGATGAAAAACAGGCCAATGATGATGATGATAGTAAAAAAGTTCTGTTTATTATTTTTATTTTATAGTTTTTTGAATGACGCTCGAGGTTCTGCCCATAATAGTTTATTAATCTTTTGATAGACAAAAAAGATAATAAAAAACAGGATTATCAATAACAAAGGGTGACCCTTTGTTATTGATAACCTTGCACAAGTTTAGCTGCATTTAATATCTTGCAACATGTAAGTGTTTCTGATATAGTGATAATACTCTGACATTTTAAAGTGCATAGGTATACTTAATCTCGACGCTTTTGAGCGAGGATGGTGGGATAAAGCGACGGATAGAAACAGTTGGAAGGATTTGGGGGAGACCTTTGCCCAGCAGTGGGATGATTATAGGTTAGAGAAAAAAAAAAACTTATCTCGCCTACTTTTTTATCTGTCCTGTACCTATCCTAAAATTCAAATTTCAGGCAATCATGTTAAAGGTATGTGCTATTGGCGTTATACTTTAAGTGAACATGGTTAACCTTTAGTTACAATGTACACAGTACACTGTGCTGTTATCTACCCGTTTACAATGTACCTATAACTGCTAAGATAAAATGTCCAAAGCTTACTACCTTACTGGTACTGGTGTAGAGCATTCATTTCCTGGTACCTATAAATAGAAGTGTCAGACTTAAAATAACCTTGAGTGTGATTAGTGTCTAAGATACATTACATAATTCACTTAGTATATTGTGAATTATGTAATGTATTTTAGCATACTTATATTGTGAAGGAAAAATAAACATTTTTTTACTTTTTTTAATAGTATAGGATCCCACTCTAGAAGGACCTTCACCGAGCTGGTTATTTAATGAAACGTAGAATATATTTATTGGCATGTTTAATTAAATATAAAATTTAATTAAACATGCCAATAAATATATTCTATATGGGTTGCCTATCAAATTTCAGTCCAGGATATGATTAATTAATAATAAAAAAACTAAATTGTTTTTTAAACTTTCCACCGGTTTGTTTATTAGACAAATTCTATACCAATCGAAAGTATAGACCCCATAGAATATGCAAACGTTAGGCTGCCTATTTTTTTCCGGTCATAACTCTCGGGTAGCCAGGTATAAACAGGTAAATCGATACTAGCATTTTGCACCGGTATGTTTATTGAATAAAAATACTGGGGTCTATACTTTCGATTGGTATAGAATTTGTTTAATAAACAAACCAGTGGAAAGTTTAATTTTTTTTTTAAATTATTAATTAATTATAATTATCCTGGACTGAAATTTGATAGGCAACCCATATAGAATATATTTATTGGCATGTTTAATTATATATAAAATACGTTTCATTAAATAACCAGCTCGGTGAAGGTCCTTCTATAGCGGGATCATCAACTATAATATTATGATTTGATCTATTGGTTTGACATAATTTACTGCTAATAACTTTTGACTGGCCTCTCAGCTCAGTTGGTAGTAGCTCTGCCTTCTGCGCCGTAGGTCGTGGGTTCTATCTTCACCAAGAACAAATATTTGTGTGGTGAACATGATGTTTGCTCTCTGTCTGGGTGTTATATTGTATTCTAAGTACATAAATATTTACAAAAAATGAATTTAAGTATAATATCAGCCATAGTACATGCTGGGCTTAGTTTGGAGCTAGATAGTGTTGTGTGATTGTAAAAAAAATACCTAACCAGATTTATTTTAATTTTGATAAGTAACCTTGAATTTAAAATCACAGGGTTGTCACGCCTACACATTACTTGGGTCTGTTTTTTTAAAGATTTTGCATTTATTTTTCAGGAATATGAAAACCAAAGCTCTCCCGAAGCGATGTTCGCCAAAGATCTTGATCGGTACGACATGATACTCCAAGCTTTCGAATACGAGAAGCGTGAGAACAAGCCAAAGAAGCTACAAGAGTTCTTCACTGCAACAGACGGGAAGTTCAAACATCCCTACATCCAGGAACTAGCTACAGAGCTCTACAGACAAAGGGAGGAGTTTGAAAAGAAGACTTTGTCCAATGGCCATGCTTAGTAACATAGGTTTTTAGTCTTAGAGACTGTTTAGTTTGCGTTTTAAGTGTTAATCAGAACTCAAATCAACCTCATCAAAAATTTGTTCTGTACTATATGGTGTGGTACGTAATTTCTCAATCGCTAATGTATTGTTGATTATTGGCGATACGCCTTTGTAAATCAATAGCAAGCTTCGGGAACATCTTTTTAATCTCTCTTTATGTTCTCCGTGCTTTTGCATTCCGCGGTAGTTGTAATACACATCTTCATGACATTACAGTTTGGAACTGTTATTGGAATTGATTTGTATGGGTTGTTATTATCAAAAGAAATAGTTTGACGACCCTGAAATATGTAGCCGGCGCTTAATCACACCCCGGATACTCGATCAAATCGCATTCAAAAGCCGCGTTCCGAAAAATGCACAAATGTCGTTTTGTGCACGTGCGTTTGGGTGCAGTTCTTACACTATAGTTCGGCCGTTCAGAGAATGCGTTCCTGACACGTCGCGATTGAACTGACGACGTAACTTTGTAATGGCGTTGCAGTTA
The DNA here is from genome assembly GCA_939531255.2 of Thera britannica. NCBI lineage: Eukaryota > Metazoa > Arthropoda > Insecta > Lepidoptera > Geometridae > Thera > Thera britannica. The sequence continues at coordinate 5,404,730 of OW618046.2, read as the reverse complement.
CGATAAAAATATGTTTGCTGGTTGTTTACCGTTTTAACAATTGATGAGCATTAAAACAACATTATTACATCAATAATCAATGAATTTTATAATTTTGTGCCAAACTGAATGTCAAAAAACTTGTTATACAATATTTTTCTAAATCTATACTGCGCTATTACAAGGTTATGTCAGCGCTTTATATTTGTCGTGCTGTACTAACTATGTGACTAACTGTGACTAAATGATCAAACTGCCAAACGCATTCTCTGAACGGCCGAACTATAATGTCGTTTTGTACACGGGTGTGTGCGCCTAGCGCGTTCTTTGCTCAAATCAGGCTAACCGCAAGCTTGAATTTGTGGGGCACAGTGTCTATTCATAGTATTATTTTATGTTCTCTATCTTATGGCCTTATCACACTAGTGGTTTGCGAACTGTAGCGGGGCGGGCGCGCATCGAGTGCGTTGCGAAGACGTCGCGGGCGCGTGGCAAATTCACGTTTTCGTCGCGTGTTTTTAGCGACGCACAATACACTCTGTAACAAAATTGATTCCGACAAGGAGATACTGCTGTTGGCTTTGATACTCTGAAAACGCTGACGCCGTATTCGCTGCGCGCCGCTCCGAGAACGCTCGCAGTCCGCTAGTATGTTAGGGCCTTTATGTAATCGACACCACCAGTTACTAATTTTTATTAAGTATACCCAAAGGTGATAGTAATTGATTATAGATGCTAACCTAAGAAAATATTATTATTTTTAAGTTTCCCTAGCAAGGCTAGAGTGTCAAGTGAAAGACAATCTATTCCAGTATTAGAGCGGTTTTACCTTCCTAAAGTAACGTTATCCATAATGTCTACTTACAAATAATTTCGTTTATGGTCAAAGCTGAGGCAAAAATTTGAATGTGAAAAGAAGAGCGTGATGTTGCTCGAACCCGCATAAGTATTTTATTTTCATGTCTAAGTTAAAATGTAATTTTGACTTAAGTTAATTTGTTTGAAGCATTTTATATTTAATTTTATTTAGTTACTTTGGTTCTAGTTGAATGATTATGTTTGGATGAATAGGTCTGACTCCAGTATAACGTACTACAAACTAACCCATAACCTAATTTCAAATTAGACAATAAGGCTGCTGCTTGCAAAAAAAATAAATTCTTGCAGATATGCACCTACTGCATCAATTCCATTGCTTGTAATACCTACCTAGGTAGATAAACTGCTCTAAAAAGCTCGCCAGACTCTTTAGTCACCTAGAGTTGCTGGTTTTATTCTTGGCGGCCAATATTTCGCATAACTGTTGACAGAAATATTAATTTGTGATTCGCACACGAATACCTATATCTACCTATGTAATTTATGTATAGTTTAGATAGGTTACTGTGGAATGTTTTTTGTGTGTTTTATTTTTATTGTATAATCATTTATAGGCCCACACATAATTCTAGGTAATCTATAGTCTGGTGAGCTTAGCAAATCTTAAAATGCTTTTTTTTAACCATGTTAATTAGATTGGCTAGATGTTTTTGTCGCATTCTTAACTCTCTTAATATACGAACAGTTGATTTATTACATTTTGTATGTTTTCGAAAACCTTATCAGTTAGCTACTAAAAACTTTAAACGCCTGATTTACTGTAGGTATAGTGGCCACATTTTATATAGCATGTTGAGCAGGAGCAGTGTTGAAGTCAATACCTACGAATTACTTTATTTACTTAATTGTAGTACTTAATGGTCACGTACTGCCTATGCTATATTGTACCTATAAAATAGTACTTTTTCTATTTTGTGATGGATGACAGCAAAAACTAAATTACAACTTTAGCTTTTTAATCTCCGTCTATTTAGTGGAAGATGTTTGCTAAATAATAAGATTTATATTTTGAATGTGTTCTTTTAATTAAACGAATAATTATTACAGTTAGTTAGCGTGACCGCACTAGAAGCGAGTGTTACGAAAAGAGTGTTCCGATAGACTGTCTTACGATAGAGTGACGAATTTGTCACTCGGTCAAGCTTTTATAAGCTTTAATAACATAAACAATATGAATGTAGCTATGTTTACAATGGTAACGCTACATATACATCCCACATAAAAAAAAAAATTATAACATAATTTTAAAAGTAGGTATATAAAATAAAAATTTAAAGTTTATAAACTTGTTACAAATACAAACTAACTTGATTATAGTTAAACATTGTTCGACTTAAATATATCTCATAAAAATATTCCTACTAAAAATATTAATACTTAAAGTGATATAGAGTTCATGGTAATTATAGCGTACACTGTGGCTAATGTTTTGATAAACAAAAGGTCTCTTTTTAGAACAAAGATACTTAAACGCGCACTGCACTTTTGTTATTGTTAATCACTGTTTATACTATACTTGAACACTTTTTGTTGACCGCCGCCGATGTCAAGTGGTTACATGGCACCCCTGCTGAGTGCGTTACGCGGCTGGCACAAGGTGCTGACTTTTGAAGTGTACAGTAGCTGTAAATAGGCCAGTCCCTTTGTTCCCAAGTGCGTGAATGAGTAGTCCTGAATGATCTTTGTTTATAACCGCGATATTGTTCGCTGTTGGTAATAGTGAGCACTTGATAAGCTAGAGTCAAATATCGAACCGAACAGTCTTTTTAACCGTCCGACCGGATCTCGTTATGACTGGAGCTTTTGTTCTCACATCAGATTTCGGCGGACCCATTTCATCAGGTAGCCGAGGTGTTTTATTTGGGTTACTTAGTGGCATTGTTGTTTCAACAAGTGTCGGACTCTGTGAAACTATTGTTTCTGGGGTCGCGTTGCTAGGTGTGTAGTTAATAGCGTAAGCTGGTTTGAGTCTATCTAGCGAAATAACGACATTACGAGAACCTATTTGAACTGTATAGAATTTAGGGTTCCGTTCTATTACTTTAAAGGGTCCCTCATACGGTGGAGTTAGTGATTTTTTCACTTCTCTTCTAACAAAGACGTAGTCCGTAGTTGCGAGATCCTTATGAATAAAAGTTTTTCTATGATCCGATTGCTTTCTTGCACTTGATTGTATTGTAGCCAATGTTTCCATTAAATTACGTGTATACTCAGCATCATTAATATGTGCTTCTGATGGTACGAAAAAATCTCCTGGTAGACGGATAGGCATTCCAAAGGTCATTTGCGCTGGGCTAAATCCTATGTCCTCTTTTATAGTTGATCTAAGACCTAAAAGTACCATAGGTAGCTCTCTCACCCATTGATTAGAGTTGTCGCAGCGTGACATGATGGATGCTTTAAGTGTGCGATGCATGCGCTCTACTTGTCCGTTTGCTTTTGGGTTGTATGCTGTAGTGTGGATTTTTTCTATGCCTAGTCTTTTTGTCAATTGTGTAAAAAGTTGAGATTCGAACTGTCTACCTTGATCAGTTGTTATTTTTACTGGACAGCCAAATCTTGAAATCCAATGCTCTACAAATTTATTTGCTATTGTTTCGGCTGTGATATCCTTAATGGGTATGACTTCAGGCCATTTAGTGAAACGATCTATGATGGTGAGGCAATATGTGAAGTCTTCTGAGGGTATCAATGGTCCGATAATATCAATATGAACATGAGTAAATCGATTTGAATTTTCAAACTCTCCAAGTGGTGTAATTGTGTGTCTTTGGACTTTACATTTTTGACACTTTATGCATTTTTGTACAAATTTAGCGACATCGTGGTTCATGCCTGGCCAAAAATAACGTTGTGTAATAAGGCGTCTTGTTGCAGTTACTCCTGCGTGACTTAGTCCATGAGTACATAAGAGAGCTTGTTCTCGGAATGTTGTAGGTAGGTATAAACGAGCTTGCGATGTTGATATTTCAAATATTAGTTCTCGTTCCGAGTATGGCATGATAATCGATTTAAATTGTAAATTATTTTTATTTCTTAACTCCTGTAACTCTGCATCTTCGATCTGGCTCTGGTACAGCAGCTCATAATCGAAGATATCAGGTAAATGGATTTCTTCTATTCTTGATAAGAAATCCGCAGCAGCATTCATTTCTCCTTTTATGTACTTTATTTCATTACAAAATTGCGCGATAAAATCAAGTTGACGTAAGCGTCTTGGTGAATCGGATTTCGACTCTTTTTTTGTTAGGGCGAAAGTAAGAGGTTTATGGTCGGTCACTACTGTAACATTTCGTCCTTCTATGATATAACGAAAATGCTTAATACCCATGAAGATCGCTAAAAGTTCTCTGTCGTAGGTACTGTATTTAGTTTGAGCTGTAGTGAGTTTTTTTGAATAAAAACCTAGTGGTTGAAATTCGCCGTTGATTGATTGGTGTAGTGCGGCTCCCATGCAGCTGTCTGAAGCATCAGTCATTAGCACTAAACTTGCTAATGAATCTGGATGGGCTAGTAGTACCGCTTCGCTTACTAATTGTTTACATTTGTTGAATGCGTCTGTGGCTTCTGGTGTCCACACGATTTTAGTTTTATCGTTCTTCTTAGAATTGTGTAAGTATTTTTCTAACACAGATTGTACTTCGGCTGCTTTAGGAATACTGCTTCTGTAAAAGTTGATGAGTCCAAGAAATCGTCTTAGTTCCTGGATAGTTTCGGGTTGCGAATAGTCTGTTATGGCATTTACCTTTTCTTGGTTCGGTTTGATGCCATTGCAGCTGACGTGGTAGCCGAGGAATAGTAGTTCCTTCTTGCCAAACTCACATTTTCCGCTGTTTATTGTTATGCCGAATTTATTTAGTCGTTTGAATATTTCATCAAGATCTTTTAAATGCGTTTCCTCGTTTTCGGAAGCGATTAATATATCGTCTAAATAGCAGAAAGTATTTCTTGTGTCTTTCATGACGTTGTTTATGAAGCGTTGAAAGCTTTGTGCCCCATTGCGTAAACCATAATTCATTTTTAAGAATTCAAATAATCCGAAGGGGGTTATTACTGCTGATTTAGGAATGTCCTCCGGTGCGATGGGTATGTGGTGGTATGCGCGTCGTATGTCAATTTTAGACATGATTGTTTTATCCCTTAAAATGTATGTGAAATCCATTAATCTTGGTATTGGATATCTATCGGGTTCTGTTATTGCATTTAATCGACGATAATCGCCGCACGGACGTAATTCGCCGTTTTTTTTATTGACGACGTGTAGTGCATTTGCCCACGGGCTAGTAGATGGTCTACATATACCCAACTCCATCATTCGTTCAAATTCTTCCTTTACTACTTTGTATTTGGCTGGATTTAAGGGTCGCGCTTTCTCATATACGGGTGCGCCCTTTGTGCAAATATAGTGTTGCACATTGTGTTTGGGAATCGATTTGAATGATTCTAGTTTAGTTATATCGGGATACCGCAACAGTAGTGTATGGTATTTATCTGTGGTATTGACGACTTTTATGGTAGGGAAATTATCCGAAATAGCTTGTATATTCTTGGAAATGTTGGTCAGCTTATCTATTAGTTTTCTGCCGTGTAGGTCAACTAATAGTTGGTTTTTGGCTAGGAAATCTGCTCCGATGATTGACCGTTGTACGTCTGCTAGTATGAATGTCCAACGCATTGGGCGCCGGAGGCCAAGATCTAGAGTTAATGTTTTCACTCCATATGTTGATATTGGCGTTCCATTCGCAGCATATAGTGTATAGTCGTCTGGTTGTTGTTTTGGGCGTTTTTTGCACGCAAGTACGGATACGTCGGCACCGGTATCAATTAAAAAACGGTAGCCGTACTTATAATCCGTAACACTGAGGCGATATGTGTGATCGGCAACTAAACTCGCCGCATTAGTAGCCTGTTCTAGTTTAACGACCTTTTCTTGCAACATTGGTCGTGACCACATTTGGTGGCTTTATCTTCATATATGAAATGGTAGTAGCATTTGAAGTCGCTGTCACCAGGAACAGCAGTTTGATTCTGATATTTGATGAAATTACCTCTACCGCGTGAATGTGATCTGCTGGTGCTACAAGTATTATCACTACGAGTATTACGCTCCTTTGATCGACCGCCTTCTCGCCGCTCGTTGTCTATTTGGTTGAATTTATTTTTCAAAGCGGTTAATTCGAGCGTTAATTTTTTTAGCTGCTCTGTTACAGACGTCGATGATGATGATGATGGTGTTTGGAGTTGGAACACATCCGCAGGTCTCATAGTTTCTATAATTTTATCGGCAATATTGGCCGCCTGCTCAAGGTCAACCGTGTCGCATGCAGTGATTACGGGCCGGACACTTTGTGGTAGTCTGTTCACCCATAATATTTTGAGAGTAGATTCTGGTACTTTATTGCGACCTAACTCGCGCATCCGCCGCAGTAGTTGCGACGGTTTTTGGTCGCCGAGTTCGATTTCCGTGAGCAGATTTTGGAGCTGCTTGGTCTCCGACTCTTCGTAAGCTGATATGAGGCGGGCCTTTATACAGTCATACTTATGGTCTGTGGGTGGGTTCTCTAAAATGTCGCTTACTTGCGCTAACTCGTCCCTACCCAGCTTAGCTATAACTAACTGAAACTTGTGCAAGTCACCTGCTTTCTGTGGCGCGACTATGGCATCGAATTGGTGGAACCAGAGTCGCGGCTGGTTGGTCCAGAAGGTGGATATCCTGGAGCTGATGGTGACAGCAGTGATGAGGCTGTCGGTGGATGGCTGCGCCTGCGCTGCGTACGCCGCGCCCTCCGGTCCAGGCTCCATGTTAAGCTCGGTGTGATTGGAGGTGGTAGTCATTGTAAAACTACTACTTGGCACAAACCACTGAATTTAATTTAAAATAGTCACTTGCACTTTCACGTTTAATTAGTACACTTTTACTGGTTATCACATAATACGTGAATTTAAACCAGAAAAAAATGTTCACGTCGGGGTCACCAATTTAGCTTTTTAATCTCCGTCTATTTAGTGGAAGATGTTTGCTAAATAATAAGATTTATATTTTGAATGTGTTCTTTTAATTAAACGAATAATTATTACAGTTAGTTAGCGTGACCGCACTAGAAGCGAGTGTTACGAAAAGAGTGTTCCGATAGACTGTCTTACGATAGAGTGACGAATTTGTCACTCGGTCAAGCTTTTATAAGCTTTAATAACATAAACAATATGAATGTAGCTATGTTTACAATGGTAACGCTACACAACCAAGCTATAGACGTGATGACACCATCCTATGTAATCAAAGTGAAGGTCATTGCGCAATACTAACTACCTATAGGTGGGTATTGAGCATTCTGAGTATGTACTTACTTCGTAAATAGCATGATGAGTCATCCATCTAAGAGACAATGTGTGAATGCCACTTAATGAACACCCATTTTAATAGTGACCATGCCGAATGATGTCAAAGAACTTCTGTAGATTATAAGATTATACCTACTTAGGTAGGAACTCCTACAAGAACAAGTTGCTCATGCTACAATCAAGCTAATGATTTACATCACAACCGACTGTTTCTTACATACGCCCGTAGCGCACCTCCGCTGCGGAACCTTTAAAGCGGCACCGCTAGATAAATTTCGTTGCGATTAAGTGAAAAAAAAACGGCGGCCAGTGTGGCTGGCATCGGAGCAAATCGACAAAACCGCGCGGAGAAAGAGATGGAGTATAGTCAAATCTACGCGTTAAAACAGGCAGTTTCGCTAGTGATCCGCATCTTCTACACAGGACAAGACATGACATTTCTGCGGTTCCGCAGCGGAGGTGTGCTACGGGCATCATGTATCAAAATACAATGAGCTGTAGTAAAAAAGGTTGATGTACAATAAGAACTAATTTTGTACTGTTCAAATTTATTGTACAAAAGTTGGGCAGTTGGTTCAGTACCTAGATTAATTCATTAAATCTCAATAGTTAAATTATACAAAAAAATCTCAATTCAGTCAGACAACATTGATTTGCATAAATGCCATGTCAAAATTGTGAAACTGACTACTATCAGATCATTTTACATTAAAAATACCTACTTCTATTCAGCATTTGCTTTCTAACAAAAGAAAACACATTAGTAACATTAATAAGGCTTTATGTGAACTCAAAATGTAAGTTATTACTAATTTTAATGCAATTTCATAAGGGAAGAATTAAGATTTAGCTATGGCCATGCTAACAAAATATTATGAGGAGTTCTCAACACATTGTGGAGCAAATGGCTAAGCGGCTTGTTTTGTAGCCGATTCGGCTTCTTCCTTCTTTCGTTGTTTTTCTCTCATAAGCTCAGCATCCCTGTGAATTAAAAAATATGTATCAGACACAAGTACAAGATCTTACAAGTTTTTATTTTATTTTAGCCTGGGTTGTAGTGCAAAGGAAGAGCCTCTTCCCCTTATTCCACACCTCTTGATCTTTGTGGCATTCAGTGGGCTTGTCATTCAATGACAATACACATTATCCCCCTTATTTTCTCAAATACAAGTGAAGTTCAAAAATTGAAAAAACTGACTTTGTGGCCAAGCTGCTGAACCAATTTTGATGAAATTTGTATGAGACAAATGTGGAAGTATAACCCTCACTAATAAAAATATCCAAAAAAAGAACATTGAAATCGGAGCCCGAAGTCCCAGTGCATTTACAACATTTCGTTACCAAATGTTGTTTTCGTTTTGCCTATTTGTCTCTGTCTATTGTATGGAGAAAAGATGAGACAACAACTCTAATTACGTAACGTATTTTTGCCGTCTCATATTTTCGCCATACAATAGACAGAGACAAATAGGCAAAACGAAAACAACATTTGGTAACGAAATGTGGTAGCAAAACTCCGACTTCGGGTACAGCTCTTCAAAGACGAAGTTAGACGATAACAAGCATTAAATAAATATATGAACAAATTAGAACCTCTTTTTTTATTTGAAATCAGTTAAAAATAACCCCCTACTGACATCAGATGAAGCATGGGCCAAGATTTTAGCTTCTTATTAAATCCATTTAACTACTTTGTAACTACTGGTAGCATTTAAATAGGTCGGGCACATTTGGACCAAAAAAGCAACGAAGAATAATGTAATGAATGTAGGAAACTTGCCTATGTTTTCTTTCTTGAAGAGACATCCCTTTTTCATTGGGATTCTTCTTCTTCTGGGCTTCTTGTGTCTTCTTCTGGTTTTTGGCCCGAGCCAGGTCTCTCTGGTTACCACCTGAAATTCCCAATGAGGTATCAAATTACATTAAACCAGAAACTATGTAAATACCTACAGTTTAAGTTAGCATAAAAATTGATAGAGGATGCTATGTTCTGTGACCAAGTAATACACCATCAGGAAAGTGATCTAGAATCTTCTCTATCTGAGGAATTTGTCCAGCAGCTGGGTAGGAACTAATATGAAGAGGGAAGTGCCAGGATTTGGAGGTTGACTTACCTTTCTGCAAAATTTCGTTTGAACATACTGATGATAGTCTAGACTAGAATATAGTCACAATTTGTAAAAATCTACTTACGAGTCATCCTGAGAGATTATTTCGTTCGACAAAGAGGATCAGTTTGTTTGAGACACGCAGTTCAGTAGCTCTCAGTTTATTTGGATCCTAGTATCCCGGACGATACGCTAGTCCGGTCGGAACCTAGGACAACGCACCGCCCTTTTTTATACAGAGCTTAAAGAAAATATGGAAAAACTAAAACAGAATGGTTTGCTTTTTCTTTGTATTGTATCGTAGAAAAGAAATCCCAAAATTTGCTTCACTCTAGTTCAGTAACTCACTCACTTCAGCTTCTGCCACAGAACACATAACACATCACAATTCACAATCACATATTCACTGCCACAGAGTACATAATCAGTGCTGCCAGTGGCAGATAGTCAAATATAACATGAGAGAGCTCAAAAAGTAACATTTTTATTAGAAAAGTAACATTACCATAAATTATGTGGCAAACGCTACACTCCTTTAATATGGCACTTTATTACTTAAACACAAAAACATTCTTGGATGCCTTCTGTTTCACGATATTTTTGTGTTGTTTGCAGATTTTTTTTTAAGGGAATTTTTGTAGAGGCCTTTATCATGGAGGTAACATGAGAGGGTCAAAAGTAACGTAAAATGTTACAAAAGTACCATTCTGGCAACGCTGCAGTGTTGCCAGTGGCAGATAGTCAAATATAACATGGGAGAGCTCAAAAAGTAACATTTTCACGAGAAAAGTAACTTTGTCATAAATTATGTGGCAAAATATACACTCCTTTATTATTACCTAAAAACAAAAACATTCTTGGATGCCTTCCGTTTCATTATATTTTTATATTCATTTTTTTATGTTTTTGTTGTTTGCTGGATTTTTTTTAAGATAATTTTTATAGAGGTGTGTAACATAGAGGTAGCATGAGAGGGTTAAGAGTAACATAAAATGTTACAAAAGTAAAACTCTGGCAACGCTGTACATTTCTTCTCTTCTCCCCACTGCTCCACTATGAATGAAACGCACGCAACCACAGAATACATAATACTCAAGAGAACTCCCAGCACTCACTCCGAGTCCCTACAAAAAGATAAGAATTCATGGGTTACAAAATAAATTTTACCAATAGATGGTGTTGTTTAATTTTTATAGCTTGAACGAGGGTTCCGTAAACGGATCCGTACCCTGATTAAATTAAAGTGAGCTGAAGTCAAGGCATTGTAGCAATGATTGACTGGCCCTGGAAACATAATTTTTTGCCAAGGTATACACATGCGTTTCTAGAACAAGCAGGATCAGTGTAGTCAAGTCTATTTTGTCCATTACTTTACGACTCTATGTTAATCAACAATTTAACCTAATTGTCTAAGATGTTAATGGTATTGTTATTTCATAATTGTAGGTTGGAGTTGGCAGCACTGCTAACAATAAAAAAAGTTTTTTGTGTTGTCTTGTCTTGTCTCTCGCTCTTGTCTTGTCTGTCTCTGTCTGGTCTGTCTGTCAAAATAAAATGTCGGTCAATGCACAGGTTCATTTGAGCAGCAATGAAAATAATAAAAGAGGTGATAAATCCATGAAGCCACTATTTCCTAAAAGAGAAGAGTGTTCTCATGTATCATGCTACTGGTTAGTACTTTTTCCCCTAATGATTTGCACTGCTTTTAAAAATATTGATCACTCTAGAAGTCATTGTTGTTCTTTTTTAACAGTGAGGAAAATGTGTGGAAACTATGCCAAGATGTTTCGTTAAGAGTTCCTGAAGAGCTGGATACTTGCTACGTTGTTTTTATTTCAAATCCATGCCGTACAGTGCCTTTATGGAAACAAAGGGCTGGGCGCGAAGATGATCGCCTGGTGATATGGGTGTGTATAATTATGTCACGCTATTCACCTAACTTAATTATAAATAAAATAAATATTGTAGACAATCCACACAACACTATCTAGCCCCAAGATAAGCAGAGCTTGTACTATGGGAACCAGATAGCTGATATAATACTTAATATTTTTTTTTTTTTGTAAATACATACTTAGAATACAATATGAGAACCAGACAGAGAACAAACATTTATGTTCACCACACAAATATTTGTTCTCGGTGGGGATCGAACCCACGACCTACTGCGCAGAAGGCAGAGCAACTACCAACTGAGCTATAGCCAGTCAATTGCCGGGTTTTAGTTTTTTAATTACCACTGCACTGCATCATTTTACTGCACAATTGTGTATTTTTTTTATTGTTCTAGACTTAAACCTAGGACCTAAAACTGTATCTACTTTCAGGACTACCATGTAATTTTCCTTTACTCCTGGGATTGTAAGACGTGTCTTGTATATGACCTGGACTCCGAGCTACCATTTCCAACCTTCTTTCATAAATATGTTACAGAAACATTTCGTACAGATCAAGTTCTAAAATCTGACTTCCACAGGTACGCTACCTTATTATTATAAATTGACTACGCCAAGCAAGATTAATCACTACGCAATTAATCATTACACTTTATTAAAATTTCTTCAATTCGGATTTACTTTTCTGATACAGCAATTTTGTTTTATAGATTCTTTCGTGTGGTACCTGCAAAGCAGTTTTTACAGCACTTTGCATCTGATCGTCGCCATATGAAGCGACCTGATGGCTCATGGATCAAGCCCCCACCCCCTTATCCAGCTATAAGCACCTCAAGTGAGTATGTTTTTAATAAAATCGTATTCATACAATCCAATTCATAATTTATAATTCCAATTCCAATTAATAAAACCAATCAATCCAAATCCAAAATAAATAAAATAAATAAATAATAAATAATAATATTAATTTCCAATTTATAATTGTTTTGTAATATGTGAGTGCAATTGTTTGTTGTCCTAAATAAAAACTATAAAAATAGCTTAACTTTTAAAAGGCTGAATTAATTGGTTTAACAAAAAATATTATTAGTTTTTTTCTTCTACACTTTGCAGGCTCAACTCATAACTTAGATGAATACATCAATATGGACATAGACTTGGGTCCAGGACAAGTGTTTAACCTGATGGAGTATGTTCAACGCTTTTACAAAGTTAACAGGAATATTAACAAAGAGTAGTACAAATTGATAGATTCAATTGTTTGTTGCATGACCCCTATGGTTTGGTTTTTAATTATTATGGATTAGGTTAAAGAAAAGGATCAGTTAAAAACTAAAATAATGTTGAAAAAAACCAATGCAAAAAGCTTAAACTCTTGAGGCAAACTTTAAAAACCAGCACTTGTCTTGCTGTGTGGAGTTGAAAAGGTATTACTAGATCAGCGATAATCAACTAATTTAAACAGTACTTAACATAACCTTGTTATTATAGGTACCTACAACTCTACTTCAAATAATTTTCCACCTTGGTGCCCACTGTAAGGTGCTATTGTTAAAGTTATGTTAGCTAAAATATCGGTATTTTTTAATGTTGATTTTGTTTCCAGATAAAAATGCATTATTTTTTTACATTGCTGCACCTTTTGATAATTTTCTCTTGAGTAAATCATCTGTGATGAATACCATGCCATATAATTTAAATAATTTAAAAATTGACAATGAGGATATTTCAATCTGGTTCGATGAATCTTTTTTTGGGTCAAAAGCTTGGTCAAAAGGTGTGACTTTTAATTTACAAGTTTATACCACTAAGAAATCTTTCACAAAGAGGTTGTTTGCACGCACCTCATCTTACAGTACTGTCTTACAAAATCTGTGTACCTGCTTATGTACCTTACCTAGCTATGTACCTAATTAATTAGTATTAGATACTCTTTTTCTTAAAATGGATTTTATAAAAATGTTTATGCGAGTATCTCAATACCTACCTAGCTACTGGTAGGTACTCTACAAATAATTATTTACCTTCATAAGGCATTACAAAAATAAAACTGATATTCCCTTGGTTACTGACCTTACTGAAAAATAATATTATTAGACAAATAAAAGGTGGAATTCAAAAGATGCTAGCTTAATAAAAATATATGATTGTAGTTTTTTGATATTCTCAAATTTTATTTAGGTATATTTGTCGTTATATTGTAACATTTATATATTTATATTGAGTAGTTGACATTTTATTCTCATTTTGACTGAGGTGATCCTTATTTATTATGGATTGTATGTTATTTACCTTGCGTGATAATATTATAAATGTTTTTTATGTAAAATTATTGTAGTGTATATTGTCGCAGGTAGCTTTTGTATGTTGTTAAATCTATTTAACAATTTTGTAACAACTTTTATACACTCTTTTATTCCTCCCTAGCACCCTTGAGAGTACCTAATGTTAAAGGAAATCTTTGTACCTACTACTTACCTAAAATAAAATTATTGTACCGTGTGTGTACTTCTACACATTGCGAGATTTTGCTACGATTTCGACCGAAGTGTTGTCTATCACGGAAGTAAAGTACAAAGTGGGCGGAGCCGGGGTCAAAAGCTAGTATATACAAAAGTAATTTTAATCTACTGCTATGAGCTATATCGCAGTTTACTCTTTTGTTGGAAATCGCTTGAAAAACCTTGCGTGTTTGTTTACAATTTAACATGGTTGTATTTTAATCGCGTGCGCGATTCGTCTAAAGATATGAAATACCTAGGCTATTTTAAAATATACAAAATTATGATAGGAATAAAAAATATGTTAATGTTTTGATTGTCCCAACGATCCATTGTTTTACCTAAAATGTTAACTCTTCCTAATGTATTTTACTCTTTTAACTTAGCATTATACGAGTAGTTCACCTATATTATTATAAGGTATCTAAGATTAAGGTCAAATGCACAAAGGTAGAAAATGTCTACAAATATGATGTAAACATAATTTAACTCGAAATAATTACGACAGCCTATATTTTTACCAAATAATGAAACATGTTGCGTTTATTAATTTTATACTTATACCTACAGCAGGGTTATTGATCTGTGTTCCTAACAAAAACCTCTTGGTTTTGGAATGCTATAAAACAGATTACTAGTCAATAAATGTCGATTAATCTATTATTAATTATTTTAAGAAATTCTGGCCATTTACCTAACTATTATTTTATCCATACGCGTGGACCACACGTAAATTTATGGCGTAGGGGGCGGACAAAATGCATGGAATGGAAATAAAGTGAAAATTAGCATATACCCATTCTCGGTAGGTACAGTTTTGGATATACTAAATTGCACTTTATTTCCATGCATTTTGTTCGCCCGTGCCATGTGCGCGCCCAATGCCATTTTTAATTGTGGCCCGCGCCTAACATTATCAACCTAACTGAAACCTACTTGTCACTAATGTACCTACCTATAAACATTATTTAAATTAACTAGTCATTAAAACTTCTTCCTATTATGATAATCACCATTGATTATTTTGAGGCGTAGGCTATTATATGGGACCAAAATGTTGAGAATTTGAATGAAGAAGTTTAATAAAGAAACCCAGATGTACCTGTTACTGGGAATGCGAGATTATCGTCCCAATGGTTACGCCTTAGTCCTTATAATTAATTACACGTTAATCGAAACTTTCCTTCCTAAAGCCTTTAAAATTATCTATCGACTGACAACTAGAAGTGATAATCATTGTGCTTGTGCTTTTAATGTACCAAGTTACATGTTTTTAATTTTAAGATTTTATCAAGCAGAAAATAAAACACTACACGCTATTTTGATGATTATTTATTTACTGACCCAAAATTAGGTAACTTATAGCTCATCGATAACACACTTCATCTAAAATCCTTTCACCACACTTGGTTCGAAACAGCCAGTGACACGATAAGAAGAAGCACACCTACTTTTATAAATCAACACACATCTAAACTCTGTCATTCACTTGGTCAAGATTTCAGCCCCGTTTTCAGTGATTAATACAGTGTGCTCTGCCTGCGCCGCTCTAGAGTCATCTTCCGTAACCACGGTCCATCTGTCTTCCAGCATAACCGTATTCTCGCTGCCGTGAGAAAGAACCGGCTCGATTGTAAACGTCATCCCGGGCTTCATCACTCCTTCGTAGTCGTTTACTGTGGAGAAAATAGTTAATATTAGTTTGCATGACCTGGTTCATGCCCGATTTTGGTTGACAGGCCAATCATTTATTGGTGAGCAGACTGGTTTCTCCAAGTAGGCAGGCCCTTAGGAAATTTACAGGTGGTTGCTGATACAGAAATAAAGCGACTGAACTACTGTGGTATAGAGACCTGTATCCTGAATTATAGAAGCGCTTATTTGAAAATGCTTCATTGGTCATCAACTCACGTTATTATTTTAGTTCTGTATTGGCCACTGCAGTCTGTATTCGATTTACGGCGTCATCGACCCATCGCGTTTTCGGACGACCTAGATTGCTTGGGCCACTCCCCTTGACCGGTGGCATAATTACCGCTCTGGCTAGGCACCTACCCCACTCCACTTGATTACACTTGGTTTATCGCCTGATTAACTAAATTAATTCGCCAGCGTCATGCAACCTTTGTCCTTTGTTAAATAATTATGTACCTACACATAATTATTTTTTTTAACTTAATGTAGGTACACAATGTACACATCAGACTGCATACAGCTGTCTCTTATGTCCTTGCAGCAAGCGTCATCTTTCTTTGTTTTTATGTTGCTTGAGTTGTATCCTTATGTACCTATTTATTATGTTTTAATCCTCAGTCATGGGTAGATATTCCCTAGATAACTTGCTACCCACGATCATTGAGTGAAGGTATTTCAGGGGTAAACACCCTTGCTTCAAAATAATCAGTGACAAGATAAGAAGAAAAAGAAGGGATAAACAGCGGCTTAACAAAGCAATACATTTACCATACTAATAAAATGAATAAAATAAACTTATGGTGATTTTAACTCACTCATGTGATAAATATCTGGAGGACCATGGAAGTACTCGCCGATACCGTGTCCAAGAAAGGCCGGAAGTACCGTCAAACCGTTCTTTTCCGCTTGCTTTTGAATAGTTGCGCCTATTTCTCTGAACGGCACGTTTGGACCGCATTTCAAGATTGCCTAAAAAAGAATATTAAATTACTGGGCGAATGAGGCTCATTAGGTATGTTGCATAATTATCACGTAATACCTATTGGAATAGCCTAATAGAAAAAAGTTCCTCTAATACCAAAAGGTGCGTGATCATCCCGGCTCAAAGGTGTGACGATGAACTCTCTGTCCAAGCTGGTGTCCAGGTGCTCCTGCCCAGAGGTGACAGCAATACTCCATGTGAGGCGGGATTTGCGACTTATTCATATTCATTTATTTGTTACATACATGTTACATTTATATTGGCTTCTAGGTCTTATTTAGCTCTAAGGTGGACATGTTGTACCCTGTAAGGACGCAGCAATGTACCTACATAAGTTGAGGTTTAAAGATGTTTTCATGAAAAACTTACAGTATGGAGGCATTCCTCTGTGATATTGACAAGTTGTATCCCTAGATCGTCAACATCTCCGACTAGAAAAGTTTTCGAGCAGTCGCCGTGAAACCCTTTGAAATATACCTAGAAAAGAACAAAGTCTTTTAATTGGATATTTGTTCCAGATTTTAGGATATGCATTTTTTAAAGATTTTATAGATTATGTATGTGTATTTTATGCCTGAAAGAGGGTTGAGAGCACTTGTGGTCTAGTGGTAGCGGCCCCGCCTTCCGATCCTAAGGTCGTGGGTTCAAATCCAGTCGTGTATCAATACGTTCATCTGTCGAAAATGAATGTGTACTAGAACCTTTAAAAGTTCGAACAACAGGTGTCAACCGTCACGCAAAAAGGGCCCGCCACCGGCCTACTTGCGGTAACCAGGCCGCACACCAAATGTGGATGATGAATTTGCCAATTTGCATGCCTGAAAGAGGCTAATCATAAGGAATAAACCCTTTATTTGGACAAAATGGAAAGATTACCGTTATATCAACATTGACAATATCACCATCTTTTAAGGGCCTAAGGTCAGGGATACCATGCACACAGACGTTGTTGACCGATGTGCACACACTCTTGGGGAATCCAATATAGTGCAATGGAGATGGATATCCTCCGGCTTCGATAGATAGATTGTGAACAAACTCATCTATGTCATCTGTTGTAATCCCAGGCTGAAATTTTTAAGACAAAGAACTGTTTATAATTTCAACCATAAAATATTGTTTGTTAATACAAAATTAAACAAATAAGTATAAAAAAAAGGATTAAGCAGGGCATTTGACTAGCATAAAGCCTATGCTAAAAAAAACTAAAAAAGCTGATTGTCCAAGTTTTAACTTCTGTCGGCACTCCTGAAGTGCCACTTTTTTTTCTATTTACATCTAGATAAGTTAGATAGGTACTGTATGCAAGAACATAAGCAAAAACTCTTAGGTATGTAAGTATACATACTATAGGAAAGGTTAGGTTGTTTTACTGTCTTGAATTTTTTATCGATAGTTACCTTCACCACACTCTGAACTTGTGATAAAATATTAGAAGCCAACTTACAGCTCCTTTTCATGCCTCTCAGTTGGTTGACATCCTTTACTTCTGGCTTTCTAAGTTTTGGCAATAATTTGCCGATAGCATAGTCGGGTTTTTCAATGTGGTCTGGTACTATTCTACTTGGAGTAGTTTTAACTGGGTTCACTATTTCATAAGTACCAAAGTGATTTCTGTGGTTAAATAACAATTTTGCTTTAGTAGCAGTCAATGATTCAACATTGGCAACCAGTATATAACATTGGCAACCAGTATATAACATTAGCAACCAGTATATAATGTTGGCAACCAGTGGTAGGTACCTGATTTGTATTACACATAGGTTGTATTCTTTTTGTATTATTCGTAAACTAGGCAGTGCATCCCTGAGGTAGTTACTAATATAAACTTACATTTTTGTCCTCCAAAATCTGCCCATTGAGCCACATATATTGCTAGAAAACACCATTCTGGTGAGTATTGTGTTGCTTGTCAATCAACAACGTATCCAAATGCTCGATGCACGGCACGCTATTATATTACTCACACAAAAAGGTATCCAATTTAGTGTTATAAATATTTACCAACTGGCTATTTTATTTTATTAACTTCTTAGCGGCTATCTATTTTCTTTGGCCGATCTTATTTTCACGAAAAAAGAAGAAGCAGATTTCTATGGTGTATGTGTGCGTATACGTATGTATATCTACATTTGTGTGCGTAAATCTTATATTTAAACTGTCAAAACTGACATCTCAAACTGTCAAATATCAAGAGGTCAATGTCATGCTTGCTTTTGCTTGCTACTGTTCTATATTTCTTGCTAGGCTATTTCGAGATACGAGCTAATATTTACGAAATAAAATCCACCGGAATATTAAATAAGACAGAAATGCGATGGCTGCAACAGCATCGGTAATTAATCATCTGTCTTATTATTATCATCTGAAGAGTATTTACCATTTCCTACAGCACAGACGACTCCAATACCTCCAGCAGCGTTGGAAACCAACCGCTCATAGTCAACTCCTACGCATAGTTACAACTGGGCAGTCATCAATAATGAGAAGAACATTTAATTCTTCAGGGCTGGACACCTCTGCCGCATGCCAGACACCTCGTGGGCTTTCATCTTCAGTGGGCTGAAGATGTGTGTCAAACTTAGCGCTAGAAGGTGGTAGACCCGACTTTAGTGGGTGTGTGATGTGTGTTTATAACCCTGCCAAAAGTGTGATAGGTCAGATTGTGAATGAAGAAACTTGCTATATGTGTGTGATGGAGTAACTACCTACTAAAGATATCTACAATGTTGTTTATATGTTTTTATAGCGTTGAAGATTTCATTTAAATTATTTTATATTTTCTTTAAGAATTATTATTCTGAATTGATTATTGTTATTATTCTCACACTGATTTATTTTAATTTAACTTATATTTTCTACTTTTTGTTTGAATTTTGTATATTGGTCGCCGATGATCTTATAAATTGTACCATACTTCTTGCAAATAAATATCTTTCATTTCATTTTATTTGTACCAACTGTCGAACTACTCAGTAGTTACTAAACTACAGATGCAGAGTTATTGGTGAAAGAGACTCATTTCCTGTAGGTTTCATTTGCTCGAACTAGATATAATGTAACTATGCTACTCGGGGATAATTCAGCATTAAAGAGGCGAAGGAAATTTATCAGTCCAGTAGTTTTTGAGTTTATTCGTTAAAAAATACAAATCTGTATAATAATGATGATGACAATAATACCTACCTAAGTACCTATAAGTACATACCTACCTATTTGCTGAGAAGTCCCATTATCACACAGAACGCCTACCTATACATACATAATTTAATTAAGTATTATGATTACACGCTCCTCTGAATCCACCATCAGGTAAGCTCGTTGGCAGAGAGCACTGGTGGTCTAGTGGTAGCGGACCCGCCTTCCGATCCTTAGTCGTGGGTTCAAATCCAGTCGTGTACCAATGAGTTTTTCTGTAGAAAAATGTATGTGCACTATGCCAGTAAAACATCGTGAGGAAACCGGCGTGTTGTAGAACCTACAAAAGTTCGAGCAACTCGTTCGTGTCAAGCGCCACGCAATAAGGGCCCACTAGAGGCCTTGCGGAAACCAGCCCGCACATCAAGTGTGGATGATGAATTTGCCGGAGCTCGTTGGCATCAGTGCCTTGTCTACCTTATTCATAATAGGTAGGTAGGTACCTAAATAAGGTAGGCCTAATGATGATGATGATGAAAAGGTACCTCTATGTAGGTAGACAAGTCTATCTACCTATTTGCTGAGAAGTCCCATTTTACACACAGAATTCCTACCTACCTAAGAGCTGGTAATCATTTTAAACATAGGTATTCAGCTTCTGAATCTACCATCAGGTAAGCTCGTTGGCATCAGTGCCCACCTTACTCATAATACCTAACTAAATGCAGTAGATCTACAAAATCATGTAGGTAAATAAAACAAACATTCCACAGGATGGATGTTAGCAATGACCTACTACGCGGGCAAAGCCTGCCGCGGGCGGCCGCTAGTTCATAAAATCTACAGTCACGAAAAACGCCTTGGGATGCTTGCTACTAACTATTATCTATTCTGTGAACCGTCACAGAATAGATAATAGTTAGTAGCAAGCACCCCGTGTCATAGTAACTACTAGCGTATCTGTAATTCGGAAATATCTTAGATTCACGAAATCTAACATCATCATCACCCTATCCCGAACCTTATCCCATACTAACTATCCTTTATTCCATGTCGTGAGAAACACCGCTTTTTTTTTTACATTCTAGTTGCATTCGGTAAAAGCCAAGGCAGGAGAAGTATGACTTCCTTAAAAAAAATGTTTGCTAAATGTTTGCTAGTGTGTATCATCAACTTATTATTAAAAAATGATGAAAGCTTTAATTAAAAATCGATGATAGATGAATGCAGTAAGATTTAACTTAAATAAGCTTACAGAGAAAGAATAAAGAAAGAAGATGAAGAAAGATAGTGGAATATTACAGAAAACTTTAACCCAAAAAGCTCAAATTAAAATTAAAAAAAAGTTTTGATAAACATGCCGTGGTGAATATTGCGTAAATATAAGAGCGCCGATTTTCTTTTGCCTCCCCCCTGGATGAAATCGTTTGTTTATTTTTTTGAGCTTGTCAATGTCATTGTCAGGCTTTTGTCATTGCCAAAGTCATCAAGTAGCAGGGTTTGAAAAGTTGAAGCGTTGAAGCTATGGTAAATAGTGCCGGCCTAAGCCCATATTCACAGCTGAACAAGCAAGCAGCTTGCAGAGATGAAGAACCCGTCCCGTGAAGAACAACTAATTGTTTTTTTTTTATTTTGTGCTCGTTTGGATACAAAGTTTTTCCGCCAAGTCCTTTTAGTACCGATTGAATGAAGCTGAAGCTAGCAGGGAAGTCAGCAAGAGTGCGCGCATGAAAACAGTGCGCGTGATTGATAACATGAAATGTAAAAAACGAACTGGAAATAATCTGACTATCATCAAAGTTTAACGCAGTGCGTTGAAAATGAATGTTAATCTTACGTTATGTCGTAAGCTAAGGATTTGGAAAAAACGGCCATATTTTTTCCATAGACCATTAGATAGGGCTGACCTGACAGACGACTGACGATTTGACGGAAAAGTATTTTATGTAATTATTATCATCATTCTCATCGAACTACTGGACACTGGCAAAATTGATCCAAAAAGGACAGATGCCATTCACTAAGAAGAAGAAGAAAATTTCAAGATTCCTCTGACTTTAATTGTTGCCGTTTGTTTTGTTGTGTTGTTTGCATTTTCATTTAATTTCTAGCAATAGCAGGGCATTATAATACGATCAACAATGAGTCAAAGTGAGTAAGCTAGATGAAAATCAAAATGTTATGTTAATGCAAAGATGCAGAGCGCTAGTATCACCGTACTGTAACATTGGTTTTCTTTGCTGTTTTAGTTGCTGAAAAGCCGTTACTAAATCAAGATGTTGTGGACCCTACTGGACCTGCTGCCAGAAAGGGTATCCTCATATCATTTAGGACTGGTAAAACTATGGAAATACCCGAAAAAGATATAGTAAGTAAACATAACCTCCACATGTAAACACCGCTCGCAAGCGTTTAGGAAAATAATTCGCAATCAATGATTGTTTCAGCTGGGAAGATGCAGATTTGTTGGAGAATTCGAGAAAATAAATCGCATCGGTGAAGGCACTTACGGGATCGTCTGTAAGTCTACCTCTCAATACAGTTGGCCTTACTTGTATTTGATACTTGGTGAGCGGACTAGTTTCCGCAAGTAGGCCGCAAGCGGGTTCTTTTTGTGTGACTGGTGGTGGTGTTGCTAATTCAACCACCCAATGTCCCAAGAGAATACAGTTGGCCACTATTGTACAATATTTGGTGCAAAAATTTTACATACCTGCTCTAAGCATGCCTGTCAGTCATAAGTAAAGATCTCATGACCTTACCAAAATAATCTAGCTCAAAAATACAATATACAATTACCTATACAATTGAATCACAAGGATCACTTTGAATCATCTTATTCTTAAGTAACTGAAGAGCCAGTTATAGTGACCAAATCACTCAAGCCCAGAACAGATACTTTCAAACCATTATACATTTTTCAATGTTGAAAATCAAACTCAGTGCTAAATAGTAAGTTCGGCAAGTTTTATCATGCGCACTTGATGTACGGGCAGGTTTTTCCGCAAGTAGGCCGCTGGTGGGCCCTTTTTGCGTGACCCTTGACACGTAATGCTCGAACTTTTTTAGGTTCTACAACACGCCGGTTTCCTCACGATGTTTTCCTTCACCGTTTCGAGAGTACTGGCATAGTGCACATAAATTTTTCGACAGAAAAACTCATTGGTATACGAGTGGATTTGAACCCACGACCTTCGGATCGGAAGGCTGGGGCCACTACTACTAGACCACCAGTGCTCTCATGTTCTTAGAAAAAGATTTTTTATACATACACTATAATATTATCTATCTGGTTCGCATTGTACAAGCTCAGCTTAGTTTGGGGCTAGAAAGTGTAGTGTGTCCACAATATTTATAGTATATTTTCCTCCTTTGCTCTAACTAATTGCCTACTACCTAAAAATGGTGTGAGATATATATATTACATTAGGTATACATTCATTGTTTTTGCAGATCGAGCGAAAGATAAGTTAAATGGGAATATTGTTGCTTTGAAGAAGGTAAGGATGGATGTGGAAAAAGATGGCCTACCGCTGAGTGGCTTGAGGGAAATACAAGTACTGATGTCATGTCGACATGAAAATGTTGTCCAGCTGAAAGAAGTGCTGGTAGGCAGATCACTGGAAAGGTGTGTATATTTTGAATACAATTAATTACTATACATTTCAACTGCCCTTAAGATTCCATTTACCACAATCATGAAAAACAAAACTACTAATTTGAATGAAATTCTTTAGAAATAGCTTAACTTGTAGGCCTACCACAAGCACTGTCTAGCTCTGGTTTTGAGTCTGTGTGAGTGCTCACCAGTTTAGATGTATGTGTGTGTGACGTTTCGACGTAAGATTTATTTAGTCAACACTCACACAGACTCAAAACCAGAGCCAGACAGACCTTGTAGTAGGCCTATAGGAGTATAAGTCACTTTTTATCTGGGTGTCAATTGTGTGAAGCTGTGGGCAGCAGCTAAAAGCAACCATCTCATTATTTTGTAAGATAACTAAAATCTATTTTATACTTATTTATATAAACCTTAATGGGTATCTTCATAATGATCCTATAGCGTCATTTAGCTTAGCAGACCGCTAAGTCTGTTGCTATCTCTAATTATTGGCATGAACGATGAATAAACTGTTAAGTTTCTTTGTTGACTGGCATTCAAACCTTGGTGATTCAAAATTCCACTTGATAATCCATTAGTATAGACTTATGCGTTTTTATTTTCAAGCATTTTCCTCTCAATGGAGTATTGTGAGCAAGACCTAGCCTCACTTCTGGACAACATGAGTTCACCATTCACCGAGTCGCAAGTGAAATGCCTGATGCTACAAGTACTGAAAGGACTCAAATATCTACACTCCAACTTTATTGTGCATAGAGATTTGAAAGTGTCAAACTTGCTGCTTACTGATAAAGGCTGTGTAAAGATTGGTGAGTACATCTACTTGGTTTAGATTGTGTGCTTTTCAATAAATAGACAGTAATTGTGTAAGTGTACAGAATGGCCACTATCCTCCTGGCAATCTGAATTACTACTTAACCCAGCCAAGGCCTTGGTTTTATTCAATGTGTTTTATTGAACATCAATGGATCAAACCACAGAACAAAAAATGCGCGGAACTCAGCTTATTTGGTGCTACGCGGGCTCCACCTTACTTACTATTTCTATTGTTTTTTAGTTCTGAGGGGGCAGTGACGATGTTGTCGAATGAAAATGATGTCCCAAAGCTATTATTATTACTTTAGTACTTTTACCTTTATTAACATCCTTATTTATTTTGATTTACAGCTGATTTCGGCCTCGCTCGCTGGCTAGGCGCACCAGCCCGTTGTGCCACCCCACGGGTCGTGACACTCTGGTACAGAGCACCAGAACTGCTTCTACAGTCGCCCAAGCAAACTCCGGCGCTGGACATGTGGGCGGCCGGCTGTATACTTGGAGAACTACTGGCAAATAAACCGCTATTGCCAGGAAGGACGGAGATTGAGCAGTTGGAACTTATTGTTGATCTACTTGGTAAGTTGCTAAAACTTTCATGGATTGAACTAAATAGATACCGCCCGAGGCACCCACTAAATTAAAAAGTGTGTGTATAAGTGTATTTCACTAAACTAAAGCACGAAACATACTAAAAGGGCGTCAAATTATTGCATGATACAAAACGTACTACATAAATGTTACTCACTACTGAATCACATTGGGCTTCAGCACTCTATAGGTGTTATTAATAATCCTGGCGTAGCGTTGGACTAGTTAATCCGTGTTACAAAACACGATTTAACTACTCCAGCGTTGCGCCAGGATTATTAATAACACCCTAAGTGTGTGTATTGTGTGAATAGCTTTTATATTTATTTGTCAAGAATATAATCTTTTCATATTAATGTGCTTTGTGGTGAATATAAACTGGTTTGCTCTCAGTAGTGCCTACTGTGCTTACCGCGTATAGCAATTAAATTCTGATAACAAGCGATATTATTCTGATCGCTTTGTAAACTCGGTAATTGGAATGTCTCAATTTGCTTACCTTAGTGATATAATTGCTTTGCTCTTAAAAAGGGTGAGTGTTTGTACTTGTTTGTTACTTTCAACATGAACATCGAATATTACAAGATTTTTTTCTTACTTCTGCTTTTTTTCAAAACGAATCAAGTCAAATAATAACAATAGAAAAAGAACACGAAATTACAATTATTTCTCGCATTCGCTCATTACTCATTATTCGCCAGGAAACGTTGATGGAAAACATCGTGAGGAAACTAAAATTTTCGAAAATATGTGTCAAGTGCACGATAAGAGCCTCTTTGTTACGCATTCAAAATGTTTTCACCACACTTGGTTCGAAAGAATCAGTTGAATAATAATAATAATTCGCCAGGAACCCCATCAGACGCGATCTGGCCAGAATTCAGCGCGTTGCCAGCTCTCCAGAACTTCACGTTAAAACAGCAGCCTTACAACAACTTGAAGCAGAAGTTCCCCTGGCTATCTGCCGCTGGACTCAGACTCCTGAACTTTCTGTTCATGTATGACCCGAATAAGAGAGCCACCGCTGAAGAGTGCCTTCAGAGCTCTTACTTCAAGGAACAGCCTTTGCGTGAGTTTATTTGCACCAACTTTTTACCACTGAACTTTTTACAGGAAAAAGATGGGTAGGTTATTGTCTAAGTCGCTGGCCATAAAACAAATATGCTACACTAAAACATACAATGGTTTATATTAGTTTAGTACTATTTAGGCTGGCCTCTCAACTCAGTTTGGTCGTGGGTTCGATCCCCACCGAAGACAAATATTTGTGTGGTGAACGAATATTATATTCTTAGTAGTATTTACAACAAAAAATATAGAAGTATTATATCATCTATTTGGTTCCCATCGTACAAGCTCTGCTTGGTTTGGGGCTAGATAGTGTTGAGTGGATTGACCAAAGTATTTTTTTAAAGATGTGAATGGTAGTGAGAATTGCCAACAGCCTTACTGGATACTGCTGAATGTAGAGGGTCTAATCTAAATAAAGGCTCTAAATAAATATGTCTTGGTAACAATAACTAGGGTACCATCACTTGTGTATTGCCAAAGACTGCCCACACAAGACTTTAATTAGGAGGCAAAATAGTTAGAGCAAGCATATTTATAACAATTCTTTATTCCACAGCATGCGACCCGAAGCTAATGCCTAGCTTCCCGCAACACAGAAACATGAAAGGCCAGAAGGGGACAACGAACCAACTCAACATTCCTATAGCGAGCTTGAACACAGGTGCCAACGACCAAACCAACAACCTTCCAGCGATCTCTGATCTCCTTGGATCTCTAGTCAAGAAACGAAGGTTAGACTAAGACCATAAAAACTAATAGATTTAACCTTGTCGCAAGTAAATATAGGTAGAGATACAAAAACGTCTGAATGTATCTAGATATTGACTCCAATTGACGATACTGATCGCAGTATTTTTCCGAAAAGTCGGGATTTGTTTAATTGAAAATTTATGATGTCTCATAAATGAATTTTTTTGCTGCAATTCTCTTTCGTACCTACGATAGATCTTACTCTACTGTTAAGATTGAAAGTGTGTATAAATTGTAATTATAAGTTTTATAATAAAAGTAAATGGATTATAGTAAAAACTGTTTTATTTCGTACAATGACACTTATGCTTTATCTTAGTTTAGTTGCGATTTTTTTAAGTTTAGTCAGTAGATCCGTCTTCTTCACCCGACAGTCCCATGGCTTGTCTGAACTTCTGATACTTTTGGAGTGTTATAGCGTCGTTGCTCTTCGCTTTTACTTTGTCTTTCTGTAAATGAAACTTTATTTCAACAGAATACCTAATAACATACCTACTACGTACAGTCACTGAGAGTGAGAACACTGGTGGTCTAGTGGTAGTGGCCCCGCCTTCCGATCCTAAGGTCGTGGGTTCAAACATAGTCGCTGTTTTGCCGCTGAAAACCCCAAGTAGGATACATTTTCTACCTTTAATTTCTGATGGGATTATGATCACTTACAATATCTTTTTCTTGTTTTTCAATATTTCTCAACGAGCGTATGCATTGCGAACAAAGAATGACGTCTTCCATATGATTCACGGTCTTCTTGCGATGATGATGCTTTAACCTGTAATTTGATATTCATATTAAGTAGACTATAAAAAGTGCTATACAGGATGAAAAAATACCTGACCAAGACCTCGAAAGTCATATATTTTAAGTTAAATGAACTTCCGCAAAGCCATGTCTGTATCATCACGAAAATCACACAAAATTAAAACTTCAAGCTTAGAACCGATAATGTAGTAGGTAAATCTGAGACCCAGGGGTTTACCCTGGCTTCAACCCCTGACAATCCAGTCTGGGTAAAGTTTTAGAACGAGGTCCTTTCTGGTGCCTGTAGGTAGATGTATTTTATTATTGTTAAAACTTACTGTTTCCCACAAAAGTCGCACTGCAGTTTTTCCGAGCGATGCGACACGATATGCCAACCCAGTTCGTGGTACGTCGGAAATCGCTCCGAACATCGAGGGCAGACGATTTTGCCTTCTGAACGCCCTCCGTTGCTTTGATGCTCGACCAGCCCTTGCGACGTTTGAAAGTTTTGATGGCAGCTTGAACACCTGTGAAAATTAGCATCACATGAAGACGTCCGCTAAGAGAACAACAGTAAAAAAGGCGAGAACAAGAGAGTAGGTAGTTCTTCGAAAATATTATCTAAGTGTGTTTTTATACCAGGAGTAAATAAGCAAACTTACATGAATATGTTAGGCTGCAAATGATAAGCCATGTGTTCTATAATCTTTTTTGGGTAGAAATAATGAAACTTCTTCTCGCAACATGTCACATAACCCGGGACGCCGTGCCTGTCCTTATAATGCCTCATAAGTGACCTGAAGTGGAATCCCTTCTCGTGGCAGATGCAGCATTCCATTTTGTAGAATAGTGTGATCTGTTTGTCTAGTGCGGCGCCCTGCTTGGCCGGCCGCCCGTCTATTAGTACTATCGGATCGAGACTCTCGCTTGTAAAGTCTACCGGCTCCGCCTTACTTTCCTTCTTCTTTTCTCGTTTCACTGACGGAGCTTTGTCAGTAGACTTCGTGATTAGAAGAGTCTTGTCTAAACTCTCCGCATTCGCGAATTCCTCCAATGTCATCGCCTCCATGAATTTCAAATCGGATGGCGATTTCTTTTTGGGAAGGGCGGGTTTTGATTTATTAGGCTTTGCGTCCCCTTGCTGGAACTCTGTTGGAGGCGTTTTCGGTTTCGATAAAACCATTTTGTTTTCAATGTTTTGAACAGACAACGTTGCAATGATTGGATGCATCTTGTTTTGGAAAGATTGTGACGCATGTTTCTCTTCTGCCGCTTTAAGTCTGTGGAAGTCGAGGAACTTCTGTGTTTTATCTACTTTCACGGCGTATAAATGTAAGGCAGCTACTTGCTGCAAACAGTCGTGGCATATTGCTTTTGGGAGAGTGTCGTCTGTGCGAATCTGGGGAAATAAAATTAGTTAAGTATTAGGTACCTGTTGTCATCCTCTCTGCTGGGCATTCCACTCAGTGCTTCTTTAGCGCACTGTTTTTCTGGCATGTGGAAAACGTTTAACTGTGCAGGAGCACAGTTTCACTTCAGCTTTTTGAGTTTAATCTTTAGATTTTGTACCGGAAATTGGTTATTGGAATATAATTTGGCCCGTAACGTGTGAAGTACCGCACAAACCAGATACTCGGTCAGCGTGGACGTGCCCTAAGTCTAGGTACTTGGCAGGGACAATGTACCCGATCAATCTTGATGCACTACCACACTGGCCGTGTGTCTGCCTCGCAAAACTTGTGTACCCAGCTAATCATATAGATAGGTACCTACCAAGCTGGGATACTTATATTGAATGCTGCGCAATTACACTTACAATGATATCAAAAAGCCTTTTGAGTTTCCTCTTCACCTCAGCACTGAGAGGCTTTAACTTCACTACGTCTGAGCATAAACACAGGCGACACGATAGCTCCCGCACTATGGTTTTCTCTAAATTCGCAAAGTCATTCATACTGCAAATTTTTACAATATATACATTCAAAAATTAAATTTACAAAGTGATGCTGATTTAAATAAGAAACGTTTATCTGTTCATAATAAAATACTATTTTTAACTCGATCCGATAATTTTGCTAGTTTTTGACAGATCCATGACTGTTGTTATTTTTCATTTGCGTCAAAGGGCTGGTTGGTGGAATATTTTAGGATAAAAGAAGGGTTAATCAAAATGTGAAAAGGTCTGTAAGCTACTATAACAGATCTCATCTCATCATAATAATGCGCGGTTAGAAAGGTCTAACCCAGACAAAACCATTGTTTTAAAAGTCTGTTTCAGAGGAAATATTTATGTGCATACTTGTGAAAATATCCGTTGGTTTAGCCATATTTTTCGAGATGATTTTAATAAAATAAATAAATATTGTGGACAATCCACACAACACTATCTAGCCCCAAATTAAGCAGAGTGTAGCATGGGAACCAGATAGCTGGTATAATATTTATGTTCATAATTTTTTTGTAAATACATACCTTCATAAAATACAATATAACACCCGTGTCCGGAACAAACATCTGCGTTCACCACGCAAATATTTGTTCTCGGTGGGGATCGAACCCACGATCTACGGCGCAAAAGTTAGAGCTACCGACAGAGCTCAGTGGCCATCTAATTTCCTATCCATTAACCAACTCCCAACTCCATTGCTTGTTTGTGTTACGCCGTAGTAGCTGTGTAACACTATTGATTACATCAACAACTAGACGCATTCACTGATTAGTCGTTCATTTCACTATTAAGTTCATCGGATTCCTTCCCTTTGTATCGGAAAAATTTAATCTATTTCATGAAATTACATCGTTTAGATTAGACAATGAAACTAACATAATAACA
Source organism: Thera britannica (assembly GCA_939531255.2). NCBI lineage: Eukaryota > Metazoa > Arthropoda > Insecta > Lepidoptera > Geometridae > Thera > Thera britannica. Next base: position 5,374,790 of record OW618046.2, on the reverse strand, counting down.
ACTAATATAAAAGGAAGGTAAGTAGAGGTACTTTTCGAATTACCTGTGAGTTTTCTGTATCATGTTGGTTTGGAATGAGAGAAACATGCCTATCTGGCTTATCTGCGCCAAGAATTGCTTGTTCTTATAGCATCACTGGATCTTTCAACCCTGTGGTGAAAGGATTTGAAGTGCGCCTCAGAGGGGCTCCTTTCGTGCACTCGTTACATGCAAATACTTTCGAACTCTACTACTGCTATGTGCTCTATATAGTCTATATGATATGATAAATAAATAATGTGGACAATTCACACAACACTACCCAGCCCCAAACTAAGCAGAGCTTGTACTATGGGAACCTAGATAGCTGATATAAACTTGAATATATTTTTTTTTATATTATGCGTTCAACTATTACGCTCCCCTCAATTTTTTTGCATTTATCAGTACAGTAAGATTATTAAAACTAGCAGGGTTGTAAGATACCCTGACCTCTACATTAAAAGTCAAGAAACCTCAGTGAACCAATAAATAAATGATCAGAGGATCAGCCACTCAAATGGCAAGAGAATTTCATTTAGATCGTACCGATTAATTCTCCGAGTCAGAAGAATTAACAGTCTGCAGAGGGGTTAATCCTCACAGCTTTGTATAAAAACATACCAACTCTATCTTTGACATTATAGAACCTATTCAATTATTCAAAAGCCTAAGATAACTTAGGTACCGATTCATGCATTTTAAAGCTCGGTCGCTATGTCTAATGCCGTAGTTTGTTGCCTGTTCTTCTAGGCTTGGGCGCGTGGAATTGGCACCTAGACTCATCTAGCTCTAAGATGTCTCAAAGTGATCCTTGTAATACCACTGAATAAAGTAAATAATATTTGAATAATAAAAAAATATTTGACTTTGACGTTGAATGACACTCATCTTATTAATGCCCGCGCAAAATAGCTTTGCGCGTGACAATAAATGCTAGAAACCCTAAAATAAAACTGACTTTAAAATAATCTCCGGATCACAAATATGAACTTATAGTAAACGCAATACAAGTTATATTTCCCCATTCATGTTTTTCATCGGAAGATATATTTCCAGCCCATTTTTTTCAGTCTCCATCTGTCCCGCGCAGACTTATCTTGCGAAGTCTTTAGTAGTGGTAGACCTCTACTATGATGATGATGTTGAATAGAGAGCGGTGAGGAATAAACCCTCTTAAAACCCGAAGGATTTTTCCAAGCCTTTTCAAACGAGCCTATCTCGTACAATCCAAACCTTTCATCTGCTTCAGCCTTGCTTCAGCAGATATCAAGTAGGTACAGCAACTAATCTCCAATTCATACAATCAGGGAGTAATTTACACAGGATTAGTTACTAAGTTGGGAATGTCCGTCGAAGTTTGCCTGTGACTGTGAGTCAGCTTTGGGAAATCTAAAGGTAGAGTTTACCTACATTCTAATAAACTTTGAATAGAATGGTCAATTTTGAAGAATGCTCGCTTTAAAAGTGTATAGGTACCTACATTGTACACAAGCAAGGCTGCTAATGTTTGCACACTTTTTTAACAGACTTCAAATTAAAAAGGAGGAGGTTCTCAATTCTGTTGTATTTGGTTGTTGTATGTATTTCGTAATTTTTGAGCAGATTAGTAAAAACATTTTTTTATTTGAAACTTTTAGATTAGTCCCATAGAAATATTGTCAAAATCGGTTCAGCAGTTTGCCCATGAAGTCGGTTTCTCAAGTTTTTTAAATATTTAGTCAACACTCACAGGGACTCAAAACCAGAGCCAGAAAGAGCTTGTGGTTGGCTTTTGTTGCTAAATCATGGGTTTTACACGGTTAGGGAATATTATTTTAAAATGTAAGTTTACGTATAAAATATTTTAGTGTAACTTAAAAAAAACATAATATATTTCAAGCAAATTAACAAATTCTATTATTTTCTTTATATTGTTCCAAATTAAGCAATGTTATAATTATATCAAACCATGCAAATGCTAACTACCTCCATTATAAATGCAATACAAAGGTTTTTTTCAAAACAAAACTTCAAATTGCTTCATTAAATGCGATATGTACGCCCACAGTACTTGTATCGGGGAACACACGCCCTACCGTATAAGTTGGGGAGGGTGATTTAATAAATAAGTACTCCGTTTTTCCAAACTTGGAACGGATTTACGGAACACTAAAAGGGAAATTGAGAGGAGAAGTTTGCGGAAGTTTGCCGTACTTACCTACGAATACGAAATATTTACTTTCTATGTACAGTCGGCTGCACTAGAATGTATACAATTCGTAACTTTTAAGTTAGTCATGCAGCTTTACAATGTGTACTACTAGCTGCGCCCCTACTACTAGTCGATGTCACCAAGAAAGGGGCGAACCTTAAATGGGATTGGGCAGGGCATGTGGCTCGTATGCCGGACATTTTTTTGGCCAAAATATTAACCGAGTGGGTCCCACAAGGTCGGCGTCGTAGAGGAAGACCCCGGAAAAGATGGCGGGACGATCTCGATTGTCATATGAGCGACTGGCGCATTGTAGCCAAAGATCGAGAGGTGTGGACGAAGGGGAGGGAGGCCTTTACCCTGCAGTGGGACGACCCAGGCTAAAAATAAAAATAAAAACCAAAAAAGCTGCGCGCCGCGGTGTTAACCCGCGATTAAAAAGAATGAAATACTTTTCCTCTGTGTTTATAATAAAGTTCATCCTCTGTACCTACTGGATGGAAAAAAAGGTTCCTATATGCTATCTCTTAGGAACCGGGCATTTTTCCGGGTTAAAAATAACAAAACCTATGACAAAAATCACATCGATCCATTGCTCTATAAAAAAATAAAACCAAATCCATCCCATGGGAACCATACATTTTACCGGAATAAAAAGTAGCCTATGAGCTATTTCAGACCATAATCTATATTGTTGTGCCGATTTTAATCCAGATTCGTTCAGCCGTTCGGTCGTGATTGAGTAGCAAGCGTCCATCTATCTATCCAAACTTTAAATTTTTAATATTAGTGGGATTTATGAAAAAAATGTACTTAAAAAAAATTGTAGGAAATAATTATGAAAAAAATGTAAACTTGCCAACTTAATTTAATGATTTATTCGTTTTTGTCCTTAAATGTTTAAATCCCGCTACTATGAGAGATACGAATTGTACACATTCTATTGCAGCTGACTGTTGACTGACTGTTCTCTCGTAGATAGGTCGTAGGTACATATGCCTCCTGTGATCTGGCACGCTGAGGGTTACCTCAGCGTAGAAAGCAAAAGGGAAAAGTTACCGAAGCACACTGTTACTCTGTGACTATGCTAAAGAGTTAGAAAGTTCTACAGTTTTTTAATCAAAAGCAGTCACGACACCAGACGAAGTTATGCATTTTTTATAGAGGTTTTATAAGGTTATATCTCAAATCTATATAATAAGGTAGATATATCTCAAATCAGATACGCTATAGGCGCTTATCTGATTTGAGCTCTAACAAATCAAGTCTGAACCTAGGTTCAAGTGGTACCGTCTTCCGGATACCCGACAAATTACTTCTCAATCTACGCCATCAATCACCGTTGGAGATTCAGCGGGAACTGATTTATTCTCCCGATGGAAGAAAGGAGGACATTCAATTACAGCGAGCAAGTTTGATCACCTTTTCACACTTGAGAATCAATTTTTGGTATGATACAAGCTTTTATACGTGTAAGCTGTCTGTTTCTGTTATTCTTAGTGTTTTTTTTGTACAATATCGTCGGTCGAGCATATAACATCCAATAGCAAGTTGGTAGACGCTGAATAGAGGGTTCAAAATTGTTTTTCCTGCAATAACGGAGGCATTATGTCCAGAAGATGACTTCTTCTGGATGATTATGGTAAAAACCGTTTTTGACTCAGAATCACGGTAACGCGGAAGCGCCAACTCAGCTAAGCGGCATTCTGGCTGACACCATTTCGATCCCACCCAACCAACTCTAGCAGTCATTATTAGCAAGGCCTTGGGGCGCTTAAAGAACTCCTTCATCAGAGTAAGCCTTCTGATATTATAAATTACATGTGTTGGTATTTCAAAAAGAAGCGTCTGTTGACCTTTATGTCGTGGTTATAAGAAAAAAAGACAATCACTCACATACATTGTCTTCTTCTTCTTATCGTGTCACTGGTTTTTTCATACCAAGTGTGGTGAAAGGATTCTAAGTACGACTCAAAGAGGCTCCTTTCGAGTACTTGACACATGTTTTTGACGATTTTTTTTAGGTTCTACGACATGGTGGTTGCCTCACGATAAACACGTCATATGTTTCGATGTTTTCAGAAATTGAAAATACAAGCCATTTCGAACGCTTTCTTGTAGTCATAGAAGAAATGAGCTAATAGGGTAATGGTTTAGTCATACTCCGAAAACCTTAGAAAATACCTACCCACCACTTTTCGTAATGCGTTTACGTCCACCATAACATGATTTAAGTAGATAATAAAATTGTATAAAAGCTTGTGGACATGGGTCGGACTGCGGGCCTTCCATTGTTTAGAATACCAACATTCTTTCTTACCTAAAAATTATGATGACGTGGTACGGATAAATTTGTTTTATGGCTAGCATGAATTGAAAAGACAAGCGTCCTCATGATCATTTTTCATCAACACTTTGTTATGCTATCAAAATATAGACGGTCAAAAGATTGTTACGGAAAATACCTATATAATAATATTTTGACGTGACAACGTCTTATAATTCGATGGAGCCGGCTACGGCTGCACGCACTAAAAAACATGACTCATGCGGCGTTACCTCGCTCTGAGGCGTTCCATTTAAGGCTTGAAGTGCAAGCGAGAGCGCGAAACGAGGGACAAAGACGCACAATCGGCCTCCGCGATCTTATGACGTTGTCACGTTCAACTATCGTCAGTAAACCGACTTTATAGACAACCGATTTTTTTATTGTTTCCAATACAATATTTTGTTGTGTTGTTTCCTGTAAGAAATAACAATCTTGTATTGATTCAAGTTCCACGTAGTCACGATTTTCATGTACTTGCTAGACCAGTTTGTAATTCCTAAGTCCGTAGGTAAACTAATTACCTATAGAGACTCTCAGGACTCCAGACGCAGGTATAATCGAAAACAAAGCTCCCTCTCAATCTAATCTTATTTATGATGACAAATCAATGTTGGCTGAGCATATTGCTGAAACTAGACCTAGATAATCCAACAATAATCGGAACGAACCCTGAGCTAGTGGACTTGTTTCGAAACCTTCAAACCTTTTTGCTTCTAAAAGGTTTGTCTGGTAGATAAGTTTCTTGCCTGCGGGTTGTGTTGGAAATAGACCTGACTTTAAGCAGACCTTGATTTCTGAACTATCTGTTCTAAATTAATCATATTTTATTTAAATGATCATACAAAACATATTTTAGTTTTTATGAAAATGTTAACGTTTTTTCAGGTATTTAGTAACGACACGGAACACGTGCGAAAGATTGTATCTAGATGGGAGTATCATTACAGAATGTAGGCATTATTTTGGTATAAGATATCGCTAGAATAAAGGCAGATTAGGCACAGCTTGCAACCTTGGCATAATTTGGTGAATGCCAAATCGGGTTTTTCTTTTTAATAGTCTTATAATTTCGCCCAATTTTTTTTCTTACTATTTTTTTACTTATTATTTTTTTACCTGACTGATTTGAAATAATCAAAACTCGTTTATGAGTTTTGATTATTTCAAATCAGTCAAGTCGTTTGATTTATTCGCGTCATCAGCTAAGGAATGGCCTCGAAATTCCAGGATAACCTGCGGATGGCAAGTCGATTTGGAAAGCTAATTTATTCCTATCGCTTCCTTCAGGGTGGATTTGTTTGATGTCAAAGTTTCCCGACCTGGTTTAACTGTATTATAATATTAGGAGACAAGGGTCAGTGCGAATCATAAATTCTTAATTTGATGAATGAACGGTTCCCTTCTGCAAGTCCATTTATTTTAACCGGATGAAGACTGTATTTGGTTTGTGGTTTGGCTATGTTTGTAAAACTTCAAAGATTTAATAACCAGTAGGTATAGGAATTATCTTAAAAGGTATTTAATGAACTGGAGACGCGCTTTCAAAGTAGATTTTGCTTGAAGACAAGTGAATCTTCTTTGGAGGCGTGCTCTTATATAGTTCTCAATTTACAGTGTAGAAAATTCAGTATAGTGCACTTAACGCGACAAACACTTCCTCCAAGTTTTGTAACTTTTTCTTAATTTCATGTTGTCGCTGGTTATTTTGAACCAGTGCACAGTGTGGTGAAATAATTTAACGTGCGCCTCAAAGAGGCTCCTTTTGTGCCAGACACATGTTTTTGAACTTTTTGCGTTCGTACATACGGTTTCCTCACGATATTTTCCTTCACCGTTTCTTAACTATGTAGGTATGTATTTTGCAGGGACAAGGACGATTCCTTCTTTACTATTACTACTAGCCCGTCTGTCCCTCTGCTGGGCAAAGGCGTCCAGCTCGTCCTGCCATCTCATGCGGGAAGATTCATCCTGTATATTGAACACCTATTCAGGTATTACAAGAAGGAAATTGGTTTCAAAACGTTGCACATTTTCTGCTAAAGCGGATTAATTTAATAATTTCCACTTGACGGTGCAGAAGCAGCAGCTGTTTTCGATTCCTCTTTATAATATCCTCCATTGTTCATAAGTTTTTCTTTGCATATTGAACTACTTTTTACCTTTATATTAAAGCATGAGATAACAATAAAAAAGCGTTTTCTGACTGCAATCTTTACCCATGAGTGTCAAAATACAAATTATGTTCATTACACAAAAGTTTTGTTCTCGGTGGGGTTCAAATAACTAGAACTGTGAGGCTGTAGGAATGTGGCAAAGCAACAACCTTCACACTAAAACATAAAAATATGGCTTGCTAAAAGATGTGACCGCTTTCACCCATCGCGTCGAGACCGGGAACACTCAACACAAGTATTTATAACCTACCTAATGTTGGTTTGACCTTCTGCAAATAGCAACCTTGGCAGGGCTGTTCGCTATTGTATTTAGTTTGGTTTAGAAATGTAATTGCTATAAAGCTGAGCATAAGCATGTGCTCTATTTGCTCTCTTTCTTTAGCTGATAGAACATATGGGTCACATAACATAGTAGAAGGGCCATGTGGCCCTTCTACTCCGGTCGCGTCAAACGATCTGTTTGTAGATAATGACAGTTACTCGCATTCTGTCATTACCTACAAACTAACAGATCATCAAGGATGAAGATAACAGGGTGCAAAATAGGTTTAATTTATGTTAATAAAGCCATTCCTTGCCAAACACCATAATTCGCCCTCGTTTCTTGCCTCCCAGGGCTGTCATTATCCGTATTATAGAATGGCATACGTGCAGAGCGACCAGCAAATCGTTAAGTGGACTGGTTTCCCGCTTCGATTGAGCGACAGCCCTAATTGGCTCCCGGACGTGAGCTCAGAACAAAAGACGCGTTTTGCACCTCACATCCTGCAAACATGGTGGTTGGCCCTGGAAATGAAAGTCGCTGTAGGTAGTCGTACAGTCGGCTGCACATTTATTAACCCCCGTTGTACATGAATTGATCATATTTTTTCTCGCACGTTTTGTTTTGCATAAATTATAAAAATGTTCTTTATTTTGCAGTCTCAATTGTGTGTCCGTGTTATTGTTTTTTTTATTTTTTATTAATTGTGCAAACGTTTTAATAAAATTTTGTGTAAGTAAATAAATATTTAATGTAAAAGAAAACAGCATTTTCCTTTCATTTTTGTCATACCATAAGCATGCTAAGCAAATGCAGAATTATTTTATAATTGTTCGTGCCAAAATTGTTGAGCAAAAACAAATAGCTTCAAAAGTAGGTTCATATGTAAGTACCGCTTCTTTTTTCTGAATATACTTCTCAGAAGTGATCCAATTTAGAGTTACTTACTAAACTCAACCGAAACTTTTAGCTCGAAGAAAATTTTGTCAGTCTGATTTCTATAGATCTACATTCAAGGATACGTGTATTACATTTGCGAAAAAAGTTATATCACATAATCTTTTCAGATTCCGAACGAACGTATGTAATACTTTGAATTAATTTGTAGATGGGTGTACCTACTTTTTTTTTATCGAGTTTTGCCACTGACTGTCTGAGCTAAGTATTTAAAATTGGCTTTTGTGGAAAAACAGGAACATATGGAACCTGGAACTGATAGGTAATTAGTTCGTGACAGTGTTTATTTAAATTCATATTTTCTCATCTTCTTGGTTACTTGAGATAATAGTATAGTTCATGCAGCACCACCTATGTCTCAAAATAACTTATTACTTATAAATTAGAACCTACCTAACTACCATCAGCATTAGCCTGTGTAGACTACCTACCTATCACACTTCGTAACACGCAGAAACAGAACAATAATCCACGTTCACAAAACAATGTTAGTGAATGTGGAATATTGGTCCCTGGTTGTGCCCAGATGAAACACTCGCTTTTGTAAGCACTCTAAACTAAAAACACTCTTGCAACAATAAGTCGCTGGGAGAGGTTCACAAGTTGCTTTTCTTCTACAAAGAAGGCGAAGTGACAAAAAAGTTTGCTACGTAATTTTCAGTTCGCGCCCGCGCCAACGCTTGTGTTCTATTTTTAACCGACTTCCAATCAAAAAGGAGGAGGTTCTCAATTCGGTTGTATTTTTTTTTTTTTTTTATTTTTTTTTTTATTTTTTTTTTTAATGTTTGTTACCGCATAACTTCGTCATTTGTGAGCCGATTTGAAAAATTATTTTTTTATCTGAAAGGTACTGCTTCCAGATTGGTCCCATTTTAATTTTATTAAAATCGGTGTTGCCATTTTTTTTAAAATAATTTTTTTAATGTTTGTAACTGCATGCCTCCGTCGTTTATGAACCGATTTAGAAAATTATTTTTTTATTTGGAAGGTTATTCTTATGTCCAGATTGTCCCAAACAAATTTCATTAAAATCGGTTTAGCCGTTTGGCAATGAAGTCGGTTTCTCAAGTTTTTTAAACTTATAATTATTAAATATTTTGAACGAATGCATTCCATTTAAGTTCACTTCACTTAACAATGAAACCAATGAAAAACTTATTGGTTAATTTGAAGAAACTTTTTGGTAACGTTTTTATGCGCAGGATTTTATTTGTAAAAATGAAAAATAAAAAAGGTACAGGGTGTACCCTTTTGACCCATGTACCCATTTATTTTTTGGTGATCTAGGTAATAGAAAACTACTTACTTATTAAAAAAAACTAAGGGATAAATAACCCAACGAAGCAGAGAATCAGTATTAGATAACTACAATATCTAAGCTAAACCTACTAGGTACATAAAATACAACAGAGTTAAAAATAGAGTTGCATTTTACTGTTACCATAATTATTAATAATAACAATACTTAAATACCAACTGTTGAAAAAAAAGGTTTATTCGCCATTTTTGCTTCAAGTCATTTTATGACTTGAAGCTAGGATGTTATTACAAAGTAAAGTAATAATCACCGTCGTTTGGACAAAGTCTAATACAAAGCCGGACTTAACTTAGCTAATATACACATTTGAACCTTTGGGCTGAGTGGCCAACTAGCAAGAAACGCCCGCTGTCCGGAGCTCTCCCAACATTTATTTGAATTTGACCATTTCGAGCACTTCCAAGGGTTGTCATAAAAACGTTTAAAGCTGTATTTCGCGTGAATATAACATTTGAATAAATTTTATTTAATAGGAAAATTACAATTATTTTAAACCACGTTTAAATAAAAAGTGGAGGTTCACAATTCGGTTTGCATTTATTTTAATTGTTTGTTATCGCATAATATCGTCATTCATGTACTGAATTAAAAAAAATGTTGGACATGAGAAATTAATTAGTCCCATAGACATTTCATCAAAATCAATTCAGCAGTTTGATTGGTTTCTCAAGTTTATTAAATTTACACTATTTTGTAAAATTACAATTATTTTACAAAATAGGCACACTTGAAACAGTTAAGCTATCTATAGACGTAATAGTTTTAATATGTGTTATGATAGCGAAAGTCTAAAAAGTACTACAGACGTTTGCAAATGATCAAGAGCGGAACTGACTCAAATCAGTGCCAGGAAGTGTCTCCAATACGCTGATCCAATCACGGTTTACGCTGTTTCCATATAAATTACTTCTTACATTCGGGACAATATAAAATCTTCGTAAATTACTTCCCTCTGATCTTTTGTTGGTATGAAATTAGACTCATAAAAGAAAATATCAATTTTCAGATTCTTTTATAAAATTAAGTTTCGCTATGTAATTAGAACACAAAGAAAAGTAATTTAAGGAGCCTGAATAATTTGAGCGACACGCAATTTTTGGGACACAAGAGGCGATCTACAGATGTCATTACTACTCAACCCCGCCGTCGCATCTCATTTATTTTTTCATATTAATTTATAAAATTAGTTTATTTATAAACCTAGTCTGTCAAACATAGGATTACATTAAAGTTTAATTTTTTTACGTTGATTTTAGGGCTTGATAATCTTTGACAGGGGTCACGGCTCAGATGGCAGTAACCCTGCTTTCGGCGCCGTAGGCCGTGGGTTCGGTCCCCACCGAGAACAAATATTTGTGTGGTGAACGTAGATGTTTGTTATTTGTCTGGGTGTTATATTGTATTCTAAATAAGTATTTAAAAAAAAATGTATAAGTATTATAACTACTATCTGCTTTCCATAGTACAAGCTCTGCTTAATTTGGGACTAGATAGTGCTGTGTGGATTGTCCATAATATTTATTATTATTATTATGTAGGTTACTATTTGTGGGTTTTACCAACTCAGATTTAAGTTATCTATCAGATTAACATATTATTTCCGCCGCCATTTTTTATAGAAAGAAAAAATAAATTATATTCTAATTGTTCTGTGTTCTATAACTGTATTAGCTGCATATTTTGATTAAGTATTTATTAGCACACTGTCGTGTATTGACTACCCACCGTTTTTAACCTCCTAACCTTTCCTAACGTTAAATCAAATTCTCTCTCCGCAATCGTAAACTCAATATTAGTTTATCTCCCAAATATGTGTGTTTATAAGTGACTTAAATTTTTGTATTACCATTGAAAACACCAGATAGAAAAAAAAATTTAGCACCGTAGCGGTGTAGCACCGAGTCTCCGTAGCGGCGTAGAGGGGCTACGGCTACGTTCAGTGCTACGAGTGACGCCGCGGCCTCCGCGCGGTACGATGACGCCGCAAACGCCACACGTTCGCAACTTCCACACGCGTCGTTAATCGCCTTTTATGAACGCTGTAAAAAAATACTAAATCTACCTTTTGTTACGCAAGTAAATTATTATTTATATAATAACATAAATAGATACGCTTTTAAAATCCAGTTGTTATTTCTTTGTGCCATGTTAAAATTTAATATTTAGAGAAACATCTGTGTTTCGAAATAAGTGAAAATGAAAGTGTTTGATCTATAAGTGAGCCGCCCCGATTTCAATATGATCTTGTCGTATCTTGTCCGACAAGTGATTTGGATGGCTGCGTCATTTCTCGTGAAAGGTAAGTTTGGAAAGATTTCTTTGATAAACTTCTAGATACTTTTAGAGAGTAGTCTATGTAGTTAGTAAACTTGTGTTCTGACGATTTGAACTTTTTCGCACAGTAGATACACATAAAATGTCGATTTTTTCCTAAAATTACATCAAAAAGCAGTGATCATTTATTGAATCTTCGTTATTACGTCTTCATACAGTGTACTGCCTTCGTCTTCGGTTTCACTCGCGTTCACATACTCTATATAAAAATATGTAACATCTATATTCAAGTTATCCTTTGGCCAATCACTACAGGAGTTTTTTTTTAATATTAGTAGAATTAGACTGACTACGCTAGTATTGTTGTCAAGTTCAGGGGTGCTTTATTTTAAAAGTCACTTAAAATTTATACCCTGGCATTATTAAAAAGATAAAAAAACCTATATTCTGTCAGCTCATTTGGTAGTAGCTCTGCCTTCTGAGTCGTAGGTCGTGGATTCAATTCCCACCGAGAACAAATATTTGTGTGGTGAACACAGATGTTTGTTCTTTGTATTTACAAAAAAATACATAAATATTATATCGTCTTTCTGGTTCCCATAGTACAACCTCTACTTAGTTTGGGGCTAGATAGTGTTGTGTGGATTGTCCACAATATAAAAGTTGAGTGTAACAATCACGGCTATAATTACAATGAACATAAATATTTGTGTTGTAATGAAATATTTGTGTGGTTAACATAAATGTTTGTTCTCTGTCTGGGTGTTATATTGTATTCTAAGTATATACTATTTACAAAAAAAAAATGAATTCAAGTATTATATCAGCTATCCGGTTCCCATATTACAAGCTTTGCTTAGTTTGGGGCTGGGTAGTGTTGTGTGAGTTGTCCACAATATTTATTTATTTATTTTACATGATGAATAAGGCCTATAAAAAAATAAAATAAGTAATACCATACGAATCTACGCGTCAGGGATAGACTGATTGAGGTAAATAAATGCTTTCAAGCAATTATTTAGCTCGACACACCGTAAATGAAAATGACAGTAGCCAATAACTGTCAACCGAAATACCAAAGTGTCGTAATTGGGACCAAATGGACTGTTACTTAGGACAAGATTATACTTGGGATAAGCAATGAAGGTACTTGGAACGGTTGGGATCCCATGTCAAAACTATTTAATCAATAGTGCTTGTGACGTTCGTGCGGTTTAGTTTCCTTACAACTTTTTCCCGCTGCCCTCGTTGAATTTCGAGAATATTTTCTAAAATGCACTTACATCAAAATAAAGCTTCTGTCCATATTATATATTTCTAGGACATTGTGGACATTGTGGATGGTGTGTTTGTTGACTGTCAGTCAGTCAGTTATTACATAAAGATGTTAAGTATGTCCAAATTGAATGTTTCAAAATAAAGCTTCTGTCCATATTACATATTTCTAGGACATTGTGGACATTGTGGACTTGGGTGTGCGTTGACTGTCAGTCAGTCACTTATTACGTAAAGATGTTATATGTATTTGAAAATGGGCATTAGTATCTTCTACGAAAGTTTTGAGTGCCCCTTTCTTGCACTTGACGCGTCATGTTTTCGAACTTTTTCAGTTCTACTTCATCCGGTTTCCTTACTGTCTTCTTTCAATGTTTGAGTATTTTATGTGCACTATGCACATACATTTTTGGACAAAAAACTCATCGGTATACAAATATATATAATTTAACCCTTACCTACCTTACAATACGACCAGCAGTAGGCCTACCACAAGTTCTGTCTCGCTCTGTCTCTGGCTTTGGTTTTGAGTAAGTATGAGTGTTGACAAAATAAATCCTACGTTGAAACTTTACACACACAGTATAATACACTGGTGAGCACTCACACAGATAGAGCTTTTGGTTGGCCTACAGATCTAGGCAGTCGTAGTACTTATTGTGTGCCGAGGGTCCGCAAAAACAGTTTTACGTCATAAAGTTCAGTCTTAAATTGATTGACGTCCTGAGCCGTTTGCATAAACAACTATACATTTCGCCTGGAGCCATCAACCGAGCTGTACTTAGGGTTAGACAGAGTGGTTTCTGTTGGATTTTGCTTATTTAAACGAGTATAAATTAAATCCGTATACCACCGAGCTTTAATCTCTCTAGTCTGTTATCTTTTAATTTAATTGTTCAAGAGCTTACTTAGTAATATATTTGTTTATTCTTATAGACTGAATTGGCAGTGTAATTAAAATAAAGGCAACTATAATAAGAAAATGTTTCTCTACGTATTTTGATAAATATTTTAGGCCCGTATTCAAAAACAGTGCTTGAGTCTGAGTCAAGCCTCAAGCATAGATTTCTGTCATTTTTCAATGGAGAACTGTCAAAAAAACTATCCTTGAGGCTCGACTCAGATCTCAAACACTGTTTCTGAATACGAGTCTTAATTTATTTTGAGATCTGAAATCAATTACGTTAAATCAATAACCAATATTGGAATCCTCAAATAAAACTAAATTAGAGCACTTACTAAGAATGTATCAGAGTGTCTCCATAAATACGTGATCGGCAAATTGATAAACACCAAGAGAATACCAAACGAGTTCGGTAACTGAGTACTTAGTATCTAGTCAAACTTCGAGCCGGGATCTTCCAAACTTTTGTAAGTTTACTACTTTGCTTCTGTAATGATTAAACGAGTTTTTGATACGTTAAGACTATGCATGTATTATGCTTACTCATGCAAGTTTCTAAATTTACTTACTTTTTTGAAGTTACGCCGTTTGTTAACGTGCTTTGTGGTTAATCCAATCTCTGTTTTCAGAAATCAAAAATATCTGTTTTGTGTAATGGCTATAGGCAGATATAAGATCTCCAAACAATGAGTAGTAGATACAAAAGTTTAGTAGTTTATGTGTTCTGTGTAAATATTTTTATGTTTTTACTAGATTATAACGTATTAGATAAGTAGTATCTGTAAAGTTATATCTAGGTTAATGATAATAAATAAATAAAATAAATAAATGAGAGGCACTAAGTATTTTATTTGTCCTCATCCTGTATGCCTACCACAAGCTCGGTCTGTCTCTGGCTCTGGTTTTGAGTCAGTGTGAGTGTTGATTAAATAAATCCTACGTCGAAACGTCACACACCACAGTATAATGCACTGGTGAGCACTCACACCAGACTCAAAACCAGAGCTAGAGACAGAGACAGACAAAGCTTGTGGTAGGTCTATTGGCCTCCGATAAAGTTGCGAATCAGATAGAAGTTATTATTTATTGTCTAGAATGTACCAATTATTTCTAAAGATATTTTCTCGACATGAATATAGCGCCATCTAGGGGAGTCCCGTTTTTGTCGTTAGCTAGCCTACAAGGGTTGTTTCAGATTAAGGGGACGTGGAGCCTGTTTGGAATAGGTAATTGGAAAGGGAACGGAAACAGGGAACTGTTACTGACATCAAACCCTTACAGCAAGTCTCAAGTTAACGAGTTGAAATATAATTGTTGCCGGCGATTGCGCATAGGTACTTTTATTTGATGTCTTTATTAAAAACTTAGGCAGTTTTAAAATTATTAAAATTTTACAAAATTGTGTTAGTAAAAGGAAATGGGGTGATGACGACCCCATGCCATAATTTTGTCATGCGGTGCTAAGATTAGTTTAGTTTTTTTATTTTATTTTTGTTCTTTTTATTACACCAAACATGTTAATAAAGTAAAAAAGGAAATCTTAATTATGACACCGTTTTCAACCAGCCAACCTTGACAGGTTAAACAAAAAGGTTGGCGTGCTAAAACTAAATATAGTTCGTTGATTGATATCAATTTTAAATTTTGAAGATAAAAGTCATTACTTTTACAAGACAAATGTAGAGATTTTACTCGAGGTATTAATTAGCAGAGATTGCCCTAAAAAATGGCAGGTTTCGTATATCTCTTTACTTTGATTAAAGATATTTTCACCTACAACCAAAAAATACTACCAAGAGCCGACAATCCGTAATGTCACACAGTTTAGTCTAGTTTCTGGACCTTGGAACCTGACCTTCCACGGTCAATCTTCACTGAAGTTGGTCATGATGAATTCTTCAAAAAGGTTGCAAACTTCATAATTATCAACTTAAGTAGTTCTGCTAAAGTTCAACTAAGTTTCTACTAAAAGGTATGACGTAAGATTTTTCTTGTATGCTACTGCATCAGATTTAATAAGTTTTTTGATATTTTATGTACAGGTGTAAGTTTTTGTAACTAAATGCCAATAACTCTAGTACTGCTGGCCTACCATGAGCTTCATATGGTTATGGTTGTCAAAATTGTGTCAACAGTGTCAACACATTCAAACCCAAGAAGAAAATGAATGTGTGGGTCAGCTTATCTACACACAATTTGACAGCCATAGCCATAACCATATGGAGCTCGTGGTAGCCCTGCCGATATGTATATGTGACTTCATAGGCTGCTTAAAAGCCTCCTTTGTCACTTACCCTGGAGACTTTGTTTTTATGAAATATAAATATTCTTGTCATTGTCACTTTTGTGTCTGAAAAGATTAGCAGATTCTAATAGCAGACCTATGTTATTTTCAATGAAAGAATAAAGGCCTGCGCACACCTAGTTCGCTGGCGAACGCAATCAATGAAACGCTGTCAAATATCGCTGTCAGATTTGAGATTTGACAGCGATATTTGACAGCGTTTCACTGATCGCTACCGCCAGCGAACTAGGTGTGCGCAGGCCTTAAGGGTTCGCTCATACTGGCCACTGGCAGGGTGATCATTGAGGGAGGTTATTCACCGCTAACGAGCAAATAATCGAGTAAGTACGTAAAATTTCTTGCGATGACGCTCTCGGTAAGCGTTCGTAAGCATGTCACGGCGTCCGCTAGTATGCCGCGGCATCCATCGACGCGCATCATTCGGGTTTGACGCACTAACTAAAGCCTCTCACTAATGCACAATACACACCCCATCGCGGGACGTCAGTGCAGGGTGTCGATTCCAGCAACACGGCATGATTGAGGCGCGTTCCATTTTCAAATTTTTCAAAAAAATTTGACAACTCGCATCGATTTACGCTCGATCGTTTGAGCGATTTGTGATGCTAGAATCAAAAATGGAACGCGGATTCATCGATCACTCAATCGAGCCGTGTTGCTAGAATCGACACGCTGATCTTATTCCCCAGAAATCAACTCACTCGGAGCCTCTTTCAGGTGCACTTAAAATTCTTTCGCCACACTGCACTGGTTTGAAATAACTGAAAAAAAAAACAGACCCGCACTAAAATTCTTCAGTAAATTTTCTACTAGTAACCTAAACATTATGCTTCCATGGTTAAATAAAGGCACTAACTGATGTATTTTAATCAGGTATCGTGTGCTGTGATGACGAGTACAGACTAGTTCGGCATCTGATGCAGCGCTACGATCCTTCTGTGCGGCCAGTGGAGAACTCCTCCCATCCACTCCTGGTGACCTTCGGAGTATCGCTGCATCACATCATCGATGTGGTAAGACTATTTTGTTATTAGTGTTAATCGGATTTGGGAATGGGACATCCCTTATCGAATCAAGCAACGAGACATCCCTAGATTAGGGAAGGAAGAAGAAGAAAGATGGCGTCGGAATGCGTAGTTGTATTGCTTGCCGTTTAGTAAAAGTAAACCAAAGTTGTAGCTATATTCAGTAAAGAGCTTCTGAGTTGATATAATATAAAACGAAACGTCACACACACAGTTATAATACACTGGTGAGCACACACAGACTCAAAACCAGAGACAGAGCCAGGCAAAGCGTGTGGTCAGCTTACAGCTCGGTGACGCTCTTTGTAGGATCCTAATAATAAACTTTATAATTGTAACTTTAATCAGACAATACCTATGTTTATGATTTTTAAAACAAATTTTCGTGTACATACTTTGCGTAAGTTAGGCAAGCTAAGCACCCTGATGTCAGCTAAAATATAAATTCCAGCCTAGATTTTATAATTTGATGACATATTTAGAGACTTTGTTACTAGAACATAATAAAATTTGATAAGCTAAAATAAATAAAGTTAGTTACTAAAGTTTAAATTTAAAACTTCATCAGCAATTTTGACCCTCTCCAAAAATTTTAAACAGATCCATTACTTTTTTCTTGACCCTTTTTCCGCAAACTAAAAGTCGCGCCTTGAGACATCATTAATTTTGCAACTCTTGTACCTATTGTGCTATATTATTTTATCGACTTTCTTTTATATAATATCAAAATCCTTGCGTAATCCTTGTATAACATCTATGTGGTAAATACAGATGTTTGTTCTCTTTCTGCTGGGTGTTATATTGTATTCTATTTATTTACAAAAAAAGTATATAAGTATTAATCAGGTATGTGATTCCCGTTATACAAGCTCTGCTTAGTTTGGGGCTAGATAGTGTTGTGTGGATTGTGGCACACTATTGAATCGATCACCGGGTAGGTATTATACGGATTCTCAAGGATATAACCCACAAATTCATCTCCTTTAGCGTTGAAAAGTAGAATCAATACGCTAATGTATTTCTACAAACATCTGCCTTTCTCGGGCTTTTTTAAAGATAAAATTGAACTTTTCTACTATCCTGATATTTAAAACTGCTAGCTCTCAATAACACACATCAATCGAATTCATTAATTTCCTTAGCAGACTTCGTTAAACATGAACGCAAACAAGTGCTTTGATCAATGAAAGGCTTGGGTAACATTATATCCGTTATATTTGTAAAACGCGTCAACCCTTGCTCAAAAGGGTTTTATTTGGAGAATGTTGGCAAGAAATATCGAGAAGCATAGTGAAGTACCATTGAGGCTTTCGATATTATTTTAGTTACTCTACACTGTCAAACGATAAAGAAATAAACCGAACCGCGTAACCTATTTACTTTTGCATTTATAGTAACTTGTTTTTTTCCGCCGGTCTACAAAAAACGAATGCGTAAGTCTGTTGGCATCCCAACACAGATTAATATTGTAAAACGTCATTAATTACGACTGGCCTCACAGCTCGGTAGTAGCTATGCGCTTGCTTCTGCTAGGTCGTGGGTTCGATCCCCACCGAGAACAAAATATTTGTGTGGTGAACACTAATGTTTGGTCTCTGGCATATAGGCACGCTAACATCTCTTCTTCTTATTTAAGAGCAATGCTCTTGTCGGTGTAATGTATGCATTTTTCTCCAGGTATTTCTTTTGAGGGCAACCTCCTTGACCTCCTTATACGACATTACGGCGATCTTTGCTTTTATTTGGCTCATGTAGCTTATCCTTGGTCTTCCTCTTCCTCTCTTTCCTTCTACCTTCCTTCGATAATATTTCTGATAAAGCTGTCATGTCGTACAAGATGGCCAATCATCTTTCCTCTTCTGTTCTCAACAACTCTTATTAGGGCTCTTTCCTCGTCGACTCTATTCATTACTTCTACGTTCGTTACTTTTTCTGTCCAGCTGATCCGTTCCATTCTTCTCCAACGCCACATTTCAAATGCTTCCAAAAATTCTCTATCCCTTTGTGTCATGGTCCACGTTTCACACCCATAAAGTGCTATGCTCCAGATGTATGATTTGATAAATTTTTTCTTAATTGTTTTGGAAATCCTGGATGTAAAAATTTGTCTTTTGTTATTAAATGCCTGTTTTGCAATCGCTATTCTGGACTTGATGTCTGGTGTGCATCTAGAGTCTGCTGTTATGAGGCTCCCTAAGTACCTATCTAAAACTGTTTACTCTCTCTATGCCTATGTTGTCTAATGTTATGATGTTGGTTGTGGCGTCTTCTGTCTTTGATGTTATTAGTGTTTTGGTTTTATTGGTATCATAACGCTAACATAATGGTCCTAAAATTAAGTTTCCCCTGCTCTTTATAAATAAAAATAATCTAGAAAATACAAGGGGTCCCGAAAAAAAGCCCTGGAAGTCCGTCATAAATACAAGTTACTTACTGTTGCAAGGACGGAACACAACTATAAATTATTAGCATAATAATTCACTCATTCCGTTAAGCTTCTATATGCTTTAGTGGCCACAGTCAAAGGGGTATACTACACTGACCGGGCGAGAACAATGAAACTAGAGGAAATTAAAACTGCCAAGCACTTGCAACTAATGAAACTGGAGAAAAATAGGTCTCAATGGGTTATTTCCAAGCGTAAGGGTCAACCCGGATGATTTTAAGTTTTGCTCTGAAGTTTACAATTGTACAGTGAAACTGAATGAGTACACAAACTGAAATAGCTTTTCATAAGGAAAAAAACGAACGAATTTCATAACGAAAAAAAAAAATCTCAAAAATTCTGATTGCACATTCATAATGTTCTACCCCTATTACATTACCCTATTTCGGTAGTTACAAAATAGCGGTGTATATGACGCTAAGGCCGCTAGTGATAAATATGCGGACAGTAAAAGACAACAAATAAAGATAAATGATACCTACAATAGAAATGCTACGCTAAATTTCAACACGACGATTTCCAATATATCTGCAAAAGGGACAAACGGCAATCTGTCTCTATCACATGCAGGACGGCCGACGCTTTTGTTTTGGCCACACGGAAATGTTCAGCTGAAAATGTTTCCAAAGTGGATTTAAGGAATATGATGTTGGGGGAATGTGGCCCGGAAATTAAACCAAATTGTCATAAATTCAGGCAAAGTCGCGAACACAGTCGTAAAACTACAGTAAGTCGAATACACGGTAATTGAATAAGTCGTACTTTGCAATTCTTTTTCTGCAGGAAACAGTTATTACTTTACGGAGATTTCAATGCAGTATAAAGATACATACATTTATGCATCTTTATGTATCACTTATATTAGCATTTTAAACTTAGGTACCAACCAGCTTATGTTCTAATTTTAAACCTCTGACGTAACATGCCGTCTCGTTTTAAAAAAAGAACATACATTTGTGGCACATACAGCAAGGAGTTTATTGCGCAACTAAACTTACCTGTTCAGTTGAGCAAAGAGGAATTATTGACGCAAATTCATAGCGCTCCGTTTTTTAGGATACCGAAGGCATAACAAGGAAAGGAACCCAGATAGTTTTGCTCTGTCCGTCTGTCTGTCTTAGATGGAACCGTTTTATCGTAGACCATTGATCATTCATTATTCCTCAATTGTCGATACTCATTTTTTACTATCATAAAGTTCTTGGTCTATTTTAATAGCGCAACTTAGGTAGGTATAACGCGGTGAATTACCTCTTTCATCGTCCACATACAAATTCACATTTCAAACAGGTAGTTAGCGGAGCATTAACTTTTGTTCGGAAACATTTTGTTGAAAAGCTCGCTGCTATTTTCAGCACAAGTGAATTCGTACAGAACCGCCTACATGTGAAGCGTTACATAAAGCCGTCTAGCTCTGAGAGGCGTCCTAGGCTGTGAATGATTTATTTTGCTCATAAATTTTTGTTTCATCAAAGTTTACTGCGGTGGTGGGTGCTGCGTAATTTGTTTTAGTTTGTTTAAAAAGTCAAAGAGACCTCGTAGCCCAACTTTTTAAAAGTCTACAAAGTTTGGTGCCTATAATTAAATTATGTATTTTATTGAAATAAGTAGGTACGACATACTTATTTCAAATATTAAATAAGTAGGGCCTCTCTGTCGACCTATATATACATCACATCTTCTTTGACGTAGTAGGTACATGCAGTTTCCCTTCTTTATTTTGTTAGCCATAAATAAATTCTTAAGTGATTGATTATAAAAGCTAACGCGAAATACAAAGTGCTACATCACTCGATTTAAATTAAAAGCTGCACATTTGGCCCAACGTACAAGAAAGTGCCTTTTGAAAACCATGCAAGCTAAAAAGTTGATCCGTCATGCATGTAGGTAGGTACGTTCTACATAAAATTACTTTTGCCAAGCAGTTTTAAAAGCCAGCATAAGTGCGTACGTAATATAATAATTATAAGTTTAAAAAACTTGAGAAACCGACTTCATTGTCAAACGGCTAAACCGATTTTAATCAAATTAGTTTGGGACAATCTGGACATAAGAATAACCTTCCAAATAAAAAAAAAATTCTAAATTGGTTCATAAATGACGGAGGCATGCAATTACAAACATTTAAAAAAATATTTAAAAAAAAATGCAACACTGATTTTGATAAAATTAAAATGGGACCAATCTGGAAGCAGTACCTTTAAGATAAAAAAATATTTTTTCAAATTGGCTCACAAATGACAAAGTTATACGGTAACATACATTAAAAATAAAAATTAAAAAAAACATTAAAAAAAAAAATACAACCGAATTGAGAACCTATAAGTCCGTACATTCGTACTCAAGTGCGTAGTTTGAAATGTGTACAGTTCCTTAATGTTTTTTAATTGCATATATTACCAGAAATTCTAAATAAATAATAAATATTGTGGACAATCCACACAAAACTATCGAGCCCCAAATTAAGCAGAGCTACTATGGATATCTGATTTAATCTGCGTCTGCGTGTAATATTGTATCATACTTAGAATACAATATTACACGCAGACTGAGAACAAAAGTCTGTGTTCACCTAGTGTGCCTGTGTGTTCAGTAGGGATCGACCCACGACCAGAAGGCAGAGCTACAACCAACCCAGCTAAGAGGCCAGTCAAAATCAAATCAAAAGCTATATTTTATGCCACACAACAATAATAGTATTAGGGTTGTAGGCAATAAATATTGCACATTGGCTTTTCTACTTTCGTAGAGCGCTATCTCTTTCTGACGCACACTATGCTCTATGAAGCTGAAAGTAGCCGATGTGCAATATTTGTTGCCTACTTCTTATACACAAGTATTACAATAGATACACACTTTTGTTTTACTCGTATTGTGATATCAAGATGCACTATTCTATAGCAAGCCAAGTCCCCAATATTAAATCCTATTATGAGCTAGTGAATGCCCAGGTTTGTAACACATGGGTCCTCATTATAAATTGGAACAGTCACAATAGACGTGTGGAAGCAACAATGAAGGCATTCACCCATGAACATTCGCCATTAAAATTTCTTCTTCACGAACCTATCCGCTTCTTTCAATCTTTTGAAACCAAGTTTTCTCTAAACTTTTATTTTCCTTTAATATACGTTACCAAGTTTAGTTACCAGTCACGTAGAAGGATTTTTTTCGCAGTTCGTAACCGGTTTTTATGAAACTAAGAAAAAAATTCAGTTATTCAAATCTTAGTTAGTTCATAACCGAGTTAAGAAGTAAGCCAAGAATTATCGTGACAGTATAAAATATCAGGAATGCAAGGTATGTCTTATATCCAATTAATTTATTCAAGAAAAGGTCGCGAACTGATTATTAGGTAATTTTTAAGGGTTCAAGGGTTACTCAGAGGGTAAAACTGGACCCTATTTCTAAGACTCAGCTGTCCGTCCATGTTTGTATGTCTGTCTGTTTGCCCGTCTGTCACCAGGCGGTATCTCATGAACCGTGATAGGTTACACTTTTAATTTTCACAGCTGATGATGTATTTATGTTGCCACTATAACAAAAAAACTAAATAGGGGGCTCCCATACATTTTTTTTTACCGTTTTTATATACAATGGTATGGAACCCTTCGTGCCCTTTCGACGAGCATAATTGGCTTCTATTATTAACGTTAAATAAATAAATAAATAAATATTGTGGACAATTCACACAACACTACCCAGCCCCAAACTAAGCAGAGCTTGTAATATGGATATGGATAGCTGATATAATACTTTTTTTTTTTTTTGTAAATTACATACTTAGAATACAATATAACACCCAGACAGAGAACAAACATTTATGTTCACCACACAAATATTTGTTCTCGGTGGGGATCGAACCCACGACCTGCGGCCGAAGGCAGAGCTACTACCAACTGAGCTCTAGCTCAGTTGGTAGTAGCTCTGCCTTCTGCGACCAGTCAACGTTATGAACGTTACCCGAGTGCTTCATTTAGGAAAGCGATGTGTTTCCTGTCGATTATTTGAAGAAGTACCCACACCCACTCTACTAAATCATGATAATCACAGGATTCAAGTTAAATAATTAAACTGTTCCTTATAAAGCATCAGTAAGTACCGATTCTTCAACATACTTATGACATTGGGATTAGGTCTTTAATTTATTGTCACTGTTGCAGAGATAGGTCAGCTAATAGATTGGCCGCATGTAGTTGGGATGGCTTGAATATGAAACTGTTTGTAGCCTTTTAAACTCGCGAATAGTTTTTGCAAAAAACTTTGACTGTAATGAAAAATAAATGTAATTTTTATGTTATTGGGTAATTTAGAAATTTTCTCACTACTCTGGTAGGTATATCTTTGCGGTACCCCATTAAAACTACGAGACTGCAACACACTTTATTGTGTTGCTACAATGGATCTTTCAAAGTAATTAAAACTAAAAACGAGATGTTCAACTAAATGCTACTGCTTGAGACCAACTTTTGAACTTTTTAAATAAGTAATAAATTGATTTATTGGATAAACTTTTCTGAACCAATTATATAGAAATTATAAGCTTTGACTCGAGTTTTCTTGAAGTTTCGAACAAAAATTGTGATACAATTTTGTATTAAATTCACACCATCTATTTATGTGAGCCAATCAAAAGTTGTGCGTGGTTGAGTGGATGGTATTTTTCTTTTAATTTTGAAAGCCAAACCGCTAAGCTATCTTAGCTTAAAAACCGACAGTGTCCTCTTGAAAACTGTTGCTTTCACATGTTAAAAGGACCTAGGTATGCATGTCTTATAGCAGGCCTGTTTTCAAACCAGTTGTCCAGTTTCTAGGTTTACAAGTCTGTGTGTGCTATCAATGTATTTTAGATTTTGAATTTAGAGCACATCTTACAACCATTGTTGTTTTATGTGTGCGTTTGTGAACGCCGGGCATCAATTCCTATTTTGAAAAAAGCAGCCAAGTGCGAGTCGGACTCGCCCATGAAGGGTTCCGTAGCATCAATTAACATAATATAAAGGTTTTTGTAGTTCGTCGAAAGGTAAATTGCGGTTTACGATTTATGACGTATAAAAAAAAAACTACTGACTAGATCTCGTTCAAACCAAATATCGTTGAAAGTTTGCATAGTAATGTACAACATATATTTTTTTTGGATTTATCATTCTCTTATTTTAGAAGTTAGAGGGGGGGGGACCAACTTTTTTCCACTTTGGAAGTGTCTCTCGCGCAAACTATTCAGTTTAGAAAAAAACGATGTTAGAAACCTCAACATCATTTTTAAAGACCTATCTATAGATACCCCACACGTATGGGTTCGATGAAAAAAAAATTTGCGGTTTACGATTTATGACGTATAAAAAAAAAACTACGGACTAGATCTCGTTCAAACCAAATATCGTTGAAAGTTTGCATAGTAATGTACAATATATATTTTTTTTGGATTTATCATTCTCTTATTTTAGAAGTTAGAGGGGGGGGGACCAACTTTTTTCCACTTTGGAAGTGTCTCTCGCGCAAACTATTCAGTTTAGAAAAAAACGATATTAGAAACCTCAACATCATTTTTAAAGACCTATCCATAGATACCCCACACGTATGGGTTCGATGAAAAAAAAATTTTTGAGTTTCAGTTTCAAGTACGGGGACCACCAAAATTTATAGTTTTTTTTCTATTTTTATGTAAAAACCTTAATGCGGTTCACAGAATACATCTACTCACCAAGTTTCATCAGTCTAGCTTTTATGGTTTCGGAGAAAAATGGCTGTGACACGGTCGGACAGACAGACAGACAGACAGACAGACAGACAGACATGACGAATCTATAAGGGTTCCGTTTTTGCCATTTGGCTACGGAACCCTAAAAATGCCGGTTGGCTCACATCAGATTATTATCGCAAAATGAACAAAATACGCATTTTATTAAATAAAAAATGTTTCTCTAGGAGGAGAAAGATCAACTGCTCACCACCAACTGCTGGATCACCCAGATCTGGATGGACTACCATCTGCGATGGAACACGAGCGACTTCGACGGAATCGGAGTCATAAGAATACCATACGAGAGAGTTTGGCGACCTGACATTATTCTTTATAACAAGTAAGTTGAATTTTATTATAATATCGTTACTTTAGAACGATTAGGAATAAATTATAAAAAAAATATTTTGATCCATATTTTGAAAGTGAAATAATTAAGTAACCCAAATTGTTTGGATTGGTCAGTGTTTCTTGAAAGCGTTTGAGGAAACTTTATCGTCGGATAAACGTACGTACCTACTCATCTTTTTCTTCTTATCGTGTCACTGATTCTTTCGAACCAAGTGTGTGTACCTACCTACTCATAAGAAAAACATTCTCGACTCACTTCGCTCACTCAGTCAATAGTTATTCATCAACACTAATTGGGAATGCATTACTCAAAACAAACTTTTTGTTAGGTCTCTTTGTTATCCTCTTCTCAGTATTAAATCGTTTTCCCAGAAACTCGTTACAGAAGCCTTAAAATATTAATTTTGTTATGTAAACGCTCGTCATGTATACCATTTGTCCTGGACTTGTATTGGGCTCAAATCTGTAAATATTATTTGGTTTTATCACGGACGAATAAATAATTAATTAAAAAAGTGAGGGTATTATGGACCTTTGTATTCAAAATACAAAAAAAGTAATTGAATTTGTTTGGCTTTGACCAAATACCTAAAACAAAATGAATTATGCACTCAACTGTAATCCAAAATAAGGGTCTTTTGCTTTATCTGTTTATTCCTTTTCCTAGGCTTTATCATACGTGGCGTTTTGCAAACGTATTTCCAGCGAAACTATTTGCTCGACGGCCGTCCGAGATACCAAGGAGGTTGGAAACCACAGAACAAAGAGATCAGATCAGATGGATGGATCATATCAGGAAGTTTCCTAAGGCCCCTCTGCAGTTTTACTTTTATCCTATCAAAAAAATATATCATTAATATTATGTACGCAGAGGCTTCGTCGCATTCCGCCTGTTGAAATCGTCTCGCGAAAAAACGCTCGTAACGCTTCATTGTGATAACGCCCTAACTTGCTGGATGCTAAAAAAACGACCCTTATTTGTTTTTAATTTGGGTGTTGAAACGAATAATTGAATAATCTTTTTTTTTTAATGGTTGACGAAAATATCACAATCTACCAACGATACCGTTTGTTTTGTCTTTTGATTATTCGTGAGCACGATTTTGAGCGGAAAATTATGGAGAGGTTTAGATCTACATTAGTCACTTAGGGTGTTATTAATAATCCTGGCGCAACGCTGGAGTAGTTAAATCGTGTTTTGTCACATTTGTTCGAGTTGACAATATTGCATGTCAATGCAAGAGACAAAACACGGATCAACCACTCCAACGCTACGCCAGGATTATTAATAAGACCCTTAAGTATTACTGAGACTAAAATTGATTTTTCATCCCCCCATCTCAGAAAGTGTATTTTTGCTTTCTGTATTTGAGTGAAAAAGCAGTATTTATGTGCTAGAGGATAGAGTAACATTGAATTTAGAACAACGTGTGTAATAAGTTTGTGACCTTTTTACTTCTACCTCCATGGTGCCGAATTTATCATACATCCTTTTTTAATTTTTTAAGGCCTGCGCACACCTAGGTCGCTGGCGATGGCGATCAATGAAACGCAAATTTGACAGCGTTTCGCACGCGGTTGAAAGCAACTTTGACTCTTGTATAACAAATAGCTATTGTTTAAAAATGATTTGAGAGGTCTGAGGTTGAGAATATTTTACAGTCTTGAGAATATTTTTTTTTGGCGGTAATAATAATTCCGTATAATAGTAGTATCAGTAATACTTGTCAGTATGCTGCTTGTCCGCCTTCAAGCAACACAGTACAAAAGCTGTGATTGCTAGACATCTCTCAAAGGAATGAAAGCTTTGTTTTTCCACCAGACCATGTTTTTTATTTCGCGTTTGTTACTAAACGCCACTAAAGCGAAATGGAGCGGCTGGTGCCTCTGGGTTTTTCTATCGTATCTGATTGAATTGTAAAATTTTGTTACTGCAAAAATGTTTTACGGTATTGTTATTGTATTCTGCGTAGAAAAAGTTTGTTTGAATGTTTGGTTGCTGTTCCATTATCATGTTTAAAAGGGGTATACATTCATTAAAAAAACACTTCACCTTTGGAAAAAATAAGCATTTTCCGAATATAATTATTTGAACTTGCCTGGCTGGCCGTTTAGACAATGAGGTCTTTGTATTCTTTTATATTAATAGCTATTTTTAAGCCCTACGCGTGCAAAGCCAGAGGCATAAGTTACCTATAAACAAAGCGTGTAGGATGAATGATAGCAGTGAAAACTCCTGGGATTTCACGAAGCTAATTCACTTGCTTCCACAAATGTTGATTTTTTGGAACTGTAAACCTATTGCGTCATGGTATCTAAAATATAGGAATAATAATGGGCTCGTAAAACTTTCCAACGGAAGTTAACCTTATTTTAAGGCATTATTGCAGTCGTTACAGACAGGTGTAACGTTGATAGAGTCCGCGCGAAATAAGTCTGCGTGGGGTAGAAGGCGGAAAACATGAACAAAATGGACTGGAAATACATCTTCCGATCATAAACATGAACGGAGAAATCGAATTTGCATTGCGTTTAATGGAAGCTTTACTTGTGATTTGGAGATTATTTAAAGTACCATTTTTTCGCCATCTATTACGCGCAAAGTTTCATGCGGGGACTCTAATTTTGTATTACTCTACTCTTTATTGATTGTCCTGAACTTCGTGAGGCTTATATTTTAAGACAGCTATTAAAACAGCTCTTCCAGACCGGTCTATTTTCAATGAGGGATTATAAGTAAAATTGAATTGTCTAAACAGCTTATACTCAAGCAATGTGACGTGAATTTTATCTAAACTCACTCCAACGAATCAATTCCTTTAGTTCAAGAAAATCAACCACCAATTATTATTCAGAAACTGAGTTTCCCTGTTTGTAAGCAATGCGCCAACCCGTCTCGGGACTCTAAAACATGACTTTCAATCCTCAGGTAACAATGCACTATTTCTGAATTATGTAAGATTACAAGGGTGGAAAGTGCTGCCTCAAACTATTATACCCTCCGCCAAGCTAATGTATTTCCGACGTATTACGTATTTTTTCGCTTGTTTCTCGCACGACGGCTTATGTCTTGTTAAATGCTTATCCCGTGAGCGCTGATACCGTGCTTCTTCTTCTTATCGTGTCACTGATTCTTTCGAACCAAGTGTGGTGAAAGGATTATAAGTGCGCCTCAAAGAGGCTCCTTTCGTGCACTTGACACATATTTTCGAATTTTTTAGGTTTACAATATGCCGGTTTCCTCACGATGTTTTCCTTCACCGTTTGAGAGCACTAGCATTGTGTACATACATTTTTCGACAGAAAAACTCTTGGTACACGTCTGGATTTGAACCCACGACCTTAGGATCGGAAAGCGGGGCCGCTACCACTAGACCACCAGTGCTCTCAATACCGTGCTGAAAAGGAAATATGTATTAATAATAAAGAAAAAAAATAAATACCTAGTATAAAAAAGTTTGAATCAGGCTTTGAATACATGAACATACGATGGTAAACTGCATTTGTCCGATTAAGAAAAAGAGTGATAAAATCAAATAAATCACATATGACCGAAGACTGGATTAGTTACAGTTTGTCGAATTTTTTTATGGCAATACATATACATATAGGCAATATAATATAGTTTTTAAAACTTGTCTAAACCTTTTTTTTGTGAGCAATCTAAAAAAATATTTTGGATAATCCACACAGCACGAGCCAAGCAGAACTTGTACGATGGGAACGCAGATAGATGATAATAATGCTTGATACATTTTTCTTTGTTAATACATACTTTGAAAACAATACCTAGATACCCTGATAGAACAAACTTCTGTGTTCACCACACAAAAATTGGTTCTCGGTGAGGATCAAATCCACGACCTATGGCGCAGAAGGCAGAGCCACCAAAAATTATAGAGCATTTTCTAACTTTCTATGTCTTGAAATCCTGTGCTGTGAAGTTCGTACAAAACTTTTGAAAGTAAAAGGGATCTTAACACTCTATTGTTTTCCAGTGCGGATCCAAACTACCGCTCAGCAGTGATCAACACTAACGTGATAGTGCGGCACACGGGAGAGGTGACGTGGCTGAGTCACGGGATCTATGTCTCCGTTTGCGACATTAATGTGGAGCAGTTCCCCTTTGACATCCAGCTGTGCACCATGAAGTGGGCTTCCTGGACTTATGACGGCTTTCAGGTAAAATTTGTACTGAAAATTTTATAACGTCATAATAGGTCTCCATAACTGCAAGTTATAATAAAATAACTTGAAACTGATGAGACTGTACCCAAAGTCCCAGTGCATTAACAACATTTCGTTACCAAATGTTGTTTTCGTTTCGCCTAGGTGTCTCTATCTTTTGCATAGCAAAATGATGAGACAACAACTCTAATTACGTAACGTATTTTTGCTTTCTCATCTTTCCTCCATGCAAAAGACAAAGACACGTAGGCGAAACGAAAACAACATTTGGTAACGAAATGTAGTAGCAAAACTCAGACTTCGGGTACTGGTCGGAAGGCGAAGCGATGGATTTTCCCCCACCCAATGTATTAAGGCATAAGCACATCTAGGCGATGGCGATCAGTGAAACGCTGTCAAATACCGCTGTTATTTTTGACAGCGTTTCACTGATCGCTATCGCAGAACGCTTAGATGGCTTTACAAACTTTTAGATCGCGGTAAATCAGTGAATGAATGGCTTACATTCGTTCTTTCTTCAGATGATGGGCAAATCTTTTTTTACCAATCTAATTTCTATGTATTATTCAATTCAATATTTTTATTTCAGAAAATATCAAATTTGTTACCTAGATTTTGGTACCTAGATTATGGTAGAAATATCAATAATTGTTAACAGGTCATAACTCTGTATTAAACCATTGCGTAGTTGTCCTACAGGAATTTATAGTGTGTCATTGTCTACACAAACATCACACATACGAGTACAAACTCTTTTATGAAGCAAACCTCAAGAACGTACATACGTACGGGCTAAATTTAGCGTCTCTTCAGCCGGTGTCTGTTATTGACAGCAATGTGCAGAATTTCATCTTGAAATCCTTAGCGGTGTGAAAGAGGTATCCGTGTTTGAGGTAAACTTGTTCGTTTGAAGAAAATCGAGATTCCAGTCTGTTGCACTGGCGTGACCAAAAATCTAATGTTACTTTCTGCGATTTCAAAATAAATTGAGCAAAATTTCTGTATTCAGGCTTCAATTTATCCTCGGTATCAGTACGATTGTGTTCAAACATTAAGTTTTTTAGTAAGTAAAGTACTTTCCTCAAGTAACTCGAGAAAATATAATTAAGTAGTACTACTTGAACTTATTTTGTCACTAACAATTACGAAACAACGAATAACGCTAATTTTTCTTGCGTCAAAGTGTTTATTTGTTTTTCTTTTAATAAACAGGTTCTTAATTTAAATAAAACCTTTTATAAATTGGGTAACTTACCTCCTTGGTTGCCATGCTAGGATTTTTTAACCAACATGGTTTCGGAGTAAAAGATCGTTCCATTTTTAAATTACACGACCGATATGAATTTACTAATTTTACTATGTTATTTGATAATCACAGACGCCGGCCACTGCTCGCATGTATTTGGCCAGGACAACAACATCGATTTATTTCGAAGAAGCTTAAATCATGCTCAATTTTCCGAGCATTTTTGAGATGAATAATTACTACCGCATTTTTATATGAATCTGGCTCTTAAAGAAACCATCTAGAATATATGAATTAATTGTTGTACAGATAAAATTTGAATAAGTAGAGGACTGACTTCACATTCCAAGCTCATTGGGCTAGCTTCCAGAAGTTTTACGAGTTATTCGCTACTATTAAAATATGCAAGTTTATTTAAAACAATGTGCTCTTACAAAAAGTATCCGAGGCTGTGTCGGCGTAGTCTTGAAAAAATATTCTTGCAAAAATATTCTACGAACAATAAACACGGAGTTCTTATTACGTGGACAAAGCTAAAATTCCCTCATTACTTAAATGGAGGCCGAATGTAAATTACAAAAAAATGAATTCAGTTCCATAGTGAAAGGTTAATACAAAGAAAGATGGTATATTTCCGCGATACTTGGTTTTAACAAGAACAATATGATTTTTTTCCTGTTCTTTTGTAATTTACGCTATTGGGAACGTTAGTCTTAGTGAGATTAATGATAGTTTTATTGTTTTTTTCGGCAAAGTAAAAGGAAGGCGACAGTAGTATAAACAAATTAACACAGTGAGATGCTAGGTAACTTGAATAGATGTCTACTAAACTTCCTCCCTGTGTGTCCTCACATCCTATAAACTCCTGACAGAGCCTACCAGCCGAGCTTAGATATTATGTGTAGTTTACCAATTATACGGCTACTCTACAATTGACTAGGTACAATTGTAGAGTAGCCGTAAGTATAATTGGTGAACTCCGTTAAATAGGCCGTTTGAAAAAGCTTCATAAGTCTACAAAAAAAGGCAATTTGCTAACTAGACAGGTACCTACCATATTTCTGACATCTCACTCTGTTATTGTGTTTTGTACTCAAAAATATATCACCCCAAAATAATCCATGCTATAAAAACTCAAGGTAATTTAAAGTCAACTGTGAAACATCCCTCTTTTTACGCAAAGATTTATATTATTCGGAGTATAAAAAGAAGCGTTTATCGTCAAAAAATAAAGAGGAATGTCATTGTGCCTAATTTGCGAGCCAGCGGCTAAGTCCTTTTGTGGGCAATTTATCCCAGTGTTTGCTCGCATAATCATTTTACGCATTTTTCATAATGTAGCAAAATCATGGTATAATATTCTGTATCGGGACTTTACTTTTATTCCATGCTTTCATGCGGTGGTAAAATGTAGATTTCTCTTTTTGAAGTAACTTTTGATGTGGCGCATTTTGGTAGGTGCTTTCATGTAAAACCGAATGTTTTATTAAAAGAAAAACGTTTTATGCAGGGTGTATAAAAACTTATACCTAAAACTTAAACGGGTTAATGTTTATCGATCGGAATAAGAAACAAATAAATAGGTCGATTTTTCGAAATAAAATATTAACATAATTTACAAATCCCGGTTTTTAAATTAATTTAATCTGTAGTCAGCATAATTCTATATATTCCATACCATAATCTACCGCTCCAGTAACTATCGTTTTTCGCAAAGCATTCTGAACGACAGTTTCAGATTAATCTGATGAATTTTAGAAAGCCACGCATTTCGTTCGATATGGGGCCTAGCCCTATTTATACAGTTTTTTTTTTTTTTACATAACAAGACCATCCTTTGGCTACAATCTAACCTAATTGTAAGCGAAGATGTAGCCGACGATGGAGCAGGATGGTCAACTTCACTTTTGCCTTGAAAAGTGAATATATCTTTTTACACCCTGTATGTTCACTAAGATGCCTACCATGTTCTTGAATAACGCTTCGAGTACGCTACGCATAAACACAACGATTTCAGTGCGTCTAACGGGATGAATTGAGCATTGGCGAAGACATTATGATGTTTTTCAGGACCGTAACAGCCACATTAGTGAAATTGCCTAGGGTCTTGGTGTAATTTGAATAATCGTAACGTTTCGGTAAAGCTAAAGCGTTTTATAGTAGGTATCTATAACTGAATATAGTAATAATCCGCTAGTCTAATATTTAAGGGCCTACATGAGGTGAAACCGAAAATGTAAAGTAGCATTTTTTTTCGTTGTATGGACGAATCCATTTATTTTTTTTGTAAAATATTACAATTAAATGGTGTAAAAAAATTATGATTAGGCTAGAAATTCTCCTCAACTCACAGGGTTCGATAAAATTGAACGCAAAGTTTGCCAAAAACTCTCAATTTTTTTTGGATTTGAAATGGTTTTTTTCCGTTGCTGTTAGAGCCATTGCAATGAAAGTTTTGTTCCCGTTTACCTTAATAAATACGTAAAAACCTGATGTTATTGCATTTTTCTTAGTTGCCGTAGTTTTTATAAAAAAATAAAATTTTCAAAAATATAAATAGATAGGTTTCTGTACTTACTTCTCAGTACAGCCCGAGCGGCCAAGAAGGTTGGACCTATGTCAAATTTCGTGACATGACATTTCATCTCTGACTACGTAAAATATACCCTAGATTAAATCATAGCTACTACTGGTACTATAAATTTGCCACAGTGTAACATAAAACAAACTGTCACAGTATAACGAAATGACATAAAACCATCTTCATCGTACATTATGATCGATAACCTGTATTCACATCATCATCAGCCTGTAGAAGTATATATTTTATGTAGCATATAACTTATCAAGTACATTCTAGGGCACGTTCCTATCGTGCGTGACCAGCGAAGCGCAATGCTTTTGTTAAATACCTCCATTTTTGTAGTTGCATAAGTAGCTATCTTCCTATCTACCCAGTGCTTTCCGTCATCATCATCAGTAAGTAGAAGTCCACTGCTAGATATAGACCTCCTTTATACATTTCCATGAAAAAACAATTTGCCGATTTCCCACGATCTTTAGAATGTCATCGGTCCATTAGGTGGAGGGGCGCTCTGGTTGCTTAGCACCGGTTATATTGTCGTAGCGACCCGCTTTTTGATTCTAAAGGCGTGTGTTCAAACCCCGTCATGCACAAATTAGTTTATCTGCCAAAAAACCTATGTGCACTATGTCAGTACACTCTAACGGTGAAGGAAAACAATAAATGAAACCAACGTGAAGTAGCAAAACTTTTGAGGCACATTCATAATCCACCACACCAGCTTTAATTTTCTATTGACATGACAAGAAGAAGACTCAAAAACTAGTAGCCGATTTTAGGCCTTTATAAAAATAGTGTCGATTTTGCAAAGAGTTTGGGAGCCCATTACAATGAAAAGGAAGTATATATATATATATATATTATGGACAATCTACACTACACTATCTAGCCCTAAACTAAGCAGAGTTAGTATTATGGGAACCAGATAGCTGATGTAATACTTAAATACATTTTGTTTGTAAATACATAGGTACTTGGAAAACAATATAACATCCAGATGGAGAACAAATATCTATGATCACCACACAAATATTTGTTCTCGGTGGGGATCGAACCCACGACCTATGGCGCAGAAGGCAGAGCTACTAATAAATGAGCTGAGAGCCCAGTCATAACAATAATATCATGGGTTTTGAGTATTTTTGATTGCCGTCTTTTAAATCTGGAGGTGCCTGTAATGTCCCGAATTCTGGAACTTTCTGTCAAAGGCTTCATGCACGGTGCGCTCAAATACCCAAATACCAAAATACATGTGCCTATTTCTATACACGCAGCAAGGAGTTTCCCAAGATTTTGCGTTTGACAGAACTTTGAAGAGTCAGTTGGGGTTGTCGAAACTCTTTGGTATACCTAATATTTTTAAATGCCGATAAAATACAATAATATAAGTCGAATAGACAGTGTTATTTCACAATGCTTCACTGATCTCCACCGCAATGAGCACCGAAGGCCTAAATGAGTGCAAAGCTTAAAGCCACCCATAAATAATTTCCATTTCAATTCATTTATGAATTGAAATGAAAATTATCTATGCATGTAATGTATTGTATTATGTATATCAGTTATCTAGCACCCATAACACAAGCTTTGCTTAGCTTGGGGCTAGATAATGTTGTGTGAATTGTCCAGCATTATTATTATTATTATTATTATTTATTTCCATAGGCATGAATTCTATGCACTAAGTTATACTTACTAGATTTACATACAGATCTGGAAGTATAACCTTTTAGATAAAAGAAAAATTTACTAAATTGGATCATAAAATTAAATGACGAAGGTATGCAGTAACAAACAATAAAACAAAACGGCTTAGCCGATTTTGATGAAATATTACTTTTCAGAAAAAAAAAGATTAAAAGGGAGAAGACGAAAGAGAAGAAAAAAGATAAGAATATTATTGTACAAAAAAATTGCCCCCCTTGCCCCCCAGGACCCCCCCTTTTGTGAGTGCTACCGGATGCCGTCGAGATAGGGGGTTTTCGATTAGGGTTTCGTATAGAGGGTTTCTTCCTGAATTGAAAAAACAAAAAAAACACCCCCCTCTTGCCCCTTTTTTCACCCCCCCCCCTTTCGTATCTTCCAAGCGGAGTGACTTGCAAGACTTTTTTTTTGGGTCATGTAGGGAAGGTGAGATTATTTTGAAAGCAAAATAAATTTTGCCCCCCTCCCCCCTCTAGACCCCTTTATTATTTTTGACCCTTTTTTTCGAGTGGAGCATTGCGGCGAGCGAATGGGGAACAGTGCGGCGAGCAAAGCGAGCCGTGCTGTGACCCCCCCCCCCCCCTAAGCCCCCCAGAACCCCCTCCTCCTGAACCCGGGGGGAGCGTCGCGGCGAGCGAAGCGAGCCGTGCTGTGACCCCCCCCTCAAGCCCCCAGAACCCCCTCCTCCTGAACCCGGGGGGAACGTTGCGGCGAGCGAAGCGAGCCGCCACGCGACCACGCCCACCCTACTGAAATTTAGAACCCCCTCCTACTGAAATTTAGGGTGTCTTAGGGGTGTGAAAAAATGTTCACTAGACTGAGTTCAAAATTCAAAATGGCGGCTGTGCCACTTCCGGTTTTGCAAAAATCGTCCGATTAAGGTCGTTCAAACGGTTCATTCGACTGAGGACTATGATTGGAGATTGAATTTTAGGTTTTTTAAGGTGTTTGATTGGATCTTCACTTGGTTTAGGGTTCCGCCCCTGTGGGAACGCATTGAGGACGCGAGCTGCTTGCAGCTCGCGATGCACGCGACCCGGTAGTCAACGTTTGGGTTCCTTCCAGCGGTTTCGACCCGTTAAGGGTTTTGGCTTGACGTACAATTTAGGGTTCCGTATAAGGTTTTGATTGGGGTTTTACTACATTGAGCAATTTGATTAAGTGTTCGACTTTTAGGGTTCCTTAGGACTTTGATTGGAGTTTCAACTACACTTAGGAGCTTGATAATGTTAACATTTTTAGGGTTCCTTAGGACTTTGATTGGGGTTTTACTACATTGAGGAACTTGATAAAATAAACAACTTTTAGGGTTCCTTAGGCCTTTAATTGGAATTTTACTTCACTTAGGACCTTGATTATGTAAACAATTTTAGGGTTCTTTAGGACTTTGATTGGGGTTTTACTACACTGAGGAACTTGATTCACTGATCGACTTTTAGGGTTACTTAGGACTTTCTTTACTACTTTTTGGGGTTTTACAAGTGCAAGTGTAATGTAAAACTGGGAGTAGCACACCGACACGCGAGCTGCTTGCAGCTCGCGCACACGAAAAAACTAGTTAAGGGGCTGACGTATGGAAAATTTTCATACAAACGGAATACCAAAATGATTTCTAATTTAGACAGATTTACACTATATTATTGTAATAATTGTATTTGCATAGTATTTATCTAGGTTCCTCAACAGTTTTTATTTCAAATTACTTACCTAAAATGAAATAAACACCAATCGCATTTTGCACATTTTTATGCTAAACTTATCAAGTTTTCTACCTATTGGTTTCGTACTAAAAACAACAATATCTTACGTGTTTTTTGTTAAGGAACCTAGTTTATATTGTCTAGTTACAGAATAACAATACTATGTAAAGAATACAAAAAGTTTTCAGTCATCATTTTTGGTATTACGGAACACGATCAAATTCATGGCATTTTCGAACGGCTACTATTGCTATCGCGCACGCACGGTGCGGGTGGCGGGGTGCAGGGGGAGGAAACGCTTGAAGCACACGGGACACTTCGGTTGTGTGTGTGAATCGCTCGGACTTCGGACTAGTTAAATACCTACACTGGCATAAAACATAATGCTTAGATATTTGATAATTGTTAGTTTAGGAAGGGTACTAAGTGAAGATGGGAAATACTAAGTACCTAGGTAGGTTGTAGGTTGGGTAAACGAAATTAAGGTGCAGCACTAGGTCAAAAAGTCTGCCGAAATTTCGAAAAAAGCCAACATTTCGACTAAAACAAATTATGAACCATTAATTTCTATACAGGGTGGAATTTTGTAATGCCACCTGGAGGGAAAGTACTCTTAATACTGCAGATAGAAAATTTTACTCAAAGGAAACATTCCTTTATTTTTGGATAGAAAGCAATTTCTAAAATTAAAAATAAAATAATTTTTAAATTAATTTTTTTTTTTGAAAGGAATAAATTTATTCTTTTAAAGAAATGAATTCGTTAAAAGAATAAATTTGTGTATCCAAGAGAATGGAGCCCATTTCAAGCAACTAATTTCAAGTAACTAGTTAGTTATCCATTTTTTGTAAATAATTAAATTAATTTAAGATTTCCTGGTTTTTCTTTCATTTAATTTATCATGTTTGTTAGAGAGATTTCATCCTTATAATTGACTAACGATCGATGCAATAAAAGTACAAGGTATAATTTTTCTGATTTTAGCCGGTTCAATTCCCGGGTGTGAGAGAATTTTCGAAAAACTTTGAATGCAGTTTGCTTTCTATTCAAAAATAAAGGAATGTTTCCTGTGAGTAAAATTTTCTATCTGGAGTATTAAGAGTACTTTCCCTCCAGGTGGCATTACGAAATTCCACCCTGTATATGAAGTATTGATAAAAGGTCTAAGAAAAATTACAACAAATTATTTTTTTTCTTTATTTATTTGTAGTTCAAAAAACTGCTACCACTCAACGTCCGGTGGAAATATTGATAAAAGGACTGAGAAATACTTGAACAAAATAGTTTTTTTTTTATATAACTGGAGCTCAATAAACAGAGTACCGCTCAACGTCTGGTGGAAATATTGATAAAAAGACTTGGAAAAATTTCAGCAAAATATTTTTTTTCTTTATTTATCTGAATCTCAAACAACCGACTACCGCTCAACGTCAGGTTATAATATTGAAAAAAGGACTAAGAAAAATGGCTACAAAATATTTTTATTCTTTATTTATCTGGGGCTTAAAAAAACTGATACCACTCAACGTCAGGTAGAAATATTGATAAAAAGACTTGTAAAAATTTGAACAACATATTTCTGTTTTATTTTTCTGGAGCTCAAGAAATAAACTACAGCTCAACGTCAGGTGGAAATATTGATAAAACGACTAAGAAATTAAAAAAAAAACTTTATTTATTTTGAGCTCAAAAAACTGCTACCACTCAACGTCCGGTGGAAATATTGATAAAAAGACTGAGAAATACTTTAACAAAATAGTTTTTCTTTATATAACTGGAGCTCAATAAACAGAGTACTGCTCAACGTCTGGTGGAAATATTGATAAAAAGACTTGGAAATATTTCTGTAACGTTCACTAGAAGTTGCTTCATGCAATCAAAATTGAGTTCTATATAGTAATTGTGATAAGACATAAATATTTTTTTTTTCAGTTTGTTTATAATCATTATATAAGTATCCACCTATAGTAGGTTAGCTTGGTACACTTTTTTCGCGAGTTTTGTGCGAAAGCCGAGGTCCATGTAATTGTAGGTCGATGTTCGCAATCGTTGGTTTTGCGAATGTAAATAAGCAGAATAAAAGCAACCTAATTGCTCAACGAATAAAGTATATTTTTAAATGCAGTCACATTATTAGACTTTCTGTACTTTGGTAAGTGAGCCGCTTTGCGTGTTTTTAGGGTTCCGTAGCCAAATGGCAAAAACGGAACCCTTATAGATTCGTCATGTCTGTCTGTCTGTCTGTCTGTCTGTCTGTCTGTCTGTCTGTCTGTCTGTCCGTCCGTATGTCACAGCCATTTTTCTCCGAAACCGTAAGAGCTAGACTGATGAAACTTGGCAAGTAGAGGTATTCTGTGAACCGCATTAAGATTTTGACACAAAAATAGAAAAAAAACTATAAAAATACTTGAAACTGAAACTCAAAAAACTTTTTTTCATCGGACCCATACGTGTGGGGTATCTATGAATAGGTCTTCAAAAATGATGTTGAGGTTTCTAATATAGTTTTTTTCTAAACTGAAAAGTTTGCGCGAGAGACACTTCCAAAGTGAAAAAAAGTTGGTCCCCCCCCCTCTAACTTCTAAAATAAGAGAATGATAAAACTAAATAAAATATTATGTTATACATTACTATGTAAACTTTCAACGATATTTGGTTTGAACGAGATCTAGTCAGTAGTTTTTTTTTTATACGTCATAAATCGTAAACCGCAATTTACCATTCGACGAACTACAAAAACCTTTATATTATGTTACTTGATGCTACGGAACCCTTCATGGGCGAGTCCGACTCGCACTTGGCTGCTTTTTTATTGCTGTGTGTGTGTGATCGATGAGGTCTGGCGAACCACACCCCACCTGATGTTGAGCGGACCTCCACCCATGATCTTCAACTGTAACGTCATGACTGGTTTTGAACCCACGCCCCCCAACCGCTAGGCCGATGAGGTCTGGCGAACCACACCCCACCTGACGTAGAGCGGATACCCACCCATCATCTATTACTGTAACGTTATCACTGATTTTGAACCCGCACCCTCCAACCACTAGGCCAATGAGGTCAAGCAAACCACACCACACCTGATGTTGAGCGGACTCCCACCCATCATCCTCTACTGGAACGTCATCAACCACAACTCCATCGCTCCGCGCCGGGGTCAATGGCTCTCTCAACTCAACTCGGAGTCAATGGTTCTCTTTACTCTTCTTCAATTTGGTCCAGAACCCGCACAAACCCTACCTGATGAATAAACTCACTCGTATCATGTTAGAGAATTTCCTGGTGTCTTTTATAAGTGCGTAAATAGCTACTCTGAAGGTCCTTTATCGGTTCAGGAATGTTGTTTTTTTTTCACTTTATTCTTGCATTCAGAGCATGACCAATCCTTGCTTATTGAATACTAGAAAAGCGAAACAAGCAAGCAATAAGCTTAGAGGGTTAGTCAGGTAATGCAGCCACAAAAAATAAAAACATAAAATTGTAGGGTGCAAAAAGTCAACTCTCTTTGACCAGATTTGAACTCCCGCCCACCTCGTCCTCTCAGTGTGAATCCGCACGCCCTAGCCACTAGCCTATCTGACGCTTAGTAACGTTGACGAAATTAGGCAATGCATAAAAATCGTTAGCAGTGGCTGACGCACACGCACAAGCGCGGCACTATGGTTGGATTCACGTATAGAAGTAGCGCGTCACACGAGCGCCTGTGTGTGTATACTACTATTATATATTCCGTGGCGCCCGCATCAAATGAATAGAGATAGCTATATTCGGAGCAATTTTTGCCCGCGCCTCGAATTGAAGTTGCGAGCTGCGTCCGTCACCCTCTTAATATCTAAACTTAAACATTACGGTATTCTAAATCGCTCCATTGACTTATTACAATCGTACTTGACTGATAGAATCCTTAAAGTTGATGTGGGCGGTGAGAGATCTTTTGGGTCAGTTATTGACATAGGGGTGCCACAAGGTTCGATATTAGGTCATTTCTTGTTTCTAGTGTACGTAAATGACCTTCCTTTTTTGGTTAAAAAACTATGTGAAACAGTACTATTTGCTGACGATACCTCATTAATTTTTAAAGTCGATAGATAGAAGGCTAATTACGATGACGTTAACGCATCTCTGTCGTAAATACTTAACTGGTTTAATAATCTTTTACTTAATGTTAAGAAAACTCATAAGTTTTATGAAAAAATATTTTTTGAGTGTCAGTTCTAAGTATAAAAATCATAATGCGGTTTACAGAATACATCTATTTACCAAGTTTCATCAGTACATATAGCTTTTACAGTTTTGTAAGTACCATACTTCAAGCAAATAAATTATTTCTTTTCATTTCATTTCATTTTTTTGAAAAAAAGTGACTGTGACATACGGATGGACAGACAGACAGACATGACGAATTTATAAGGGTTCCGTTTTTTACCTTTAAAAAATACAAGTGTTCATTCACCGACTACCGACATTTATGAACTTGCAACTCACTCTGGTTTTGCATAATAT
Organism: Thera britannica; assembly: GCA_939531255.2. Classification (NCBI taxonomy): domain Eukaryota; kingdom Metazoa; phylum Arthropoda; class Insecta; order Lepidoptera; family Geometridae; genus Thera; species Thera britannica. The sequence goes on along the minus strand of OW618046.2, from coordinate 5,333,290 downwards.
GAGGAAAATCTCTCTTGGTGGAAGGTTTCTTTTATTAAATCTGGGGCTATTTGCTTGTTATACTATATAAATTAGACTACTACTACTACACTACTATATAAGTTAGATTTAAAATGTAGCGTTCGTGGTAGTTTAAAAAATACCGCACAGCTTGCCATTGTTATCACCAATCCTGGATGAAAAATATGCAATGGAAACTCTGCGACGGGAATCAGCTAACATAACAATTGGGTTATATTTATTTACTGAATATCTGTCTGTGTTTTTGTCTAACGAAGCGTATTCTAGTCAACACATTGTAATGTCGTGACAAATGTCAGACCCAAGCACAGAATAAGTAATAGTTGGTATCAAATACATGAATTCACAGCTCAGGTCAGGCAACGCCATCTTTATTTTAAATTTTTCCAACTTTCCGGTCGTGTTTTGTTTTTAGACCAGCGTATAGCGGAGGCTTAAGTCAAATTAATTTTGTTGTGTCTAATACACCTTAATTCAGTTTGCAGGATTTGCGGTTGTTGCGTAGGGTGCACACATAAGGCATAAATTAGATTACTGGATTAGTAATAAATATTTGTTCTAGTTAATTTATGTTCAAAAATATTGAAGTTCTATGTATTTGTTCTAGTTAATTTATATTTAAACATGGAATTCCGCTTGATGAATTAGTTAATATTTAGGATTTATGTAGGGTAGATAGATATTTATTCCCTGTCGTTTTATAACGGCTCATAAAACATTCCGGTCACTGACACTTTCATGTAAACAAAGAGAGATGGTAATCGACTATTGGAGCGCTCAGTGACCAATATCAATAAGGGCTTCTCTCTGCGTTCAAACATTCGCTCGGCTAGACATTTTTTTGTAATTGTATTGTGCTTTACAAAGACGAGGTTGGAATTTTTCCTACAGACAAGAGAGTAAGCAAATTCACATTTAAAAAAGCAGCCAAGTGCGAGTCGGACTCGCCCATGAAGGGTTCCGTAGCACGACGAACTACAAGAACCTTTATATATGTTACTTGATGTAACATAATAAGGTTTTTGTAGTTCGTCGAAAGGTAAATTGAGGTTTACGGTTTATGACGTATAAAAAAAAAACTACTGACTAGATCTCGTTCAAACCAAATATCGTTGGAAGTTTACATAGTAATGTATAACATATATTTTTTTTAGTATCATCATTCTCTTACTTTAGAAGTTAGAGGGGGGGGGACCAACTTTTTTCCACTTTGGAAGTGTCTCTCGCGCAAACTATTCACGTTAGAAAAAAACGATATTAGAAACCTCAACATCATTTTTGAAGACCTATTCATAGATACCCCACACGTATGGGTTCAATGAAAAAAAAATTTTTGAGTTTCAGTTTCAAGTATGGGGACCCCCGAAATTTATAGTTTATTTTTTATTTTTATGTAAAAATCTTAATGCGGTTCACAGAATACATCTACTCGCCAAGTTTCATCAGTCTAGCTCTTACGGTTTCGGAGAAAAATGGCTGTGACATACGGACGGACAGACAGACAGACAGACAGACATGACGAATCTATAAGGGTTCCGTTTTTGCCATTTGGCTACGGAACCCTAAAAAGGAAGAATTCTAAATTAATAATAAATATGTCATGCTTTATTTAGAGATTGGAGAGATCATACACTCATCAACACTGTGTAGGAATATCAATTTCGAATAGATTTTCTGATTTTTGGAGATTTTGTTCCTACTTTATTTTTTATTAATAAATAATATCAAACAGTTGTGTTCTATTATTAATAAACAACACAAAATAAAGATTTTTGCCATACGTAGTTTTCTAGAGAGCTTATTTTCGGTTTTTGTAAAAATCAACAAAGTGTTGAATATGCCTAGACAATGTTGATGTGTGTATGATCTTTCCAATCTCTAAATAAATAAACAAATAAATAAAAATAATAATAATAATAAATATTGTGGACAATTCACACAACACTATTTAGCCCCAAATTAAGCAGAGCTTGTACTATGGGAACTAGATAGCTGATATAATACATACATACATTTTTTTTTGTAAATACATGAAACCCAGACAGAGAACAAACATCTGAGTTCACCACACAAATATTTGTTCTCGGAGGGGGTCGAACCCACGACCTGCGGCATAATGCATGACATTTTATTCTATTTCAAATGTACATATTTAGCTCCCTATTATTAACTTTTAAAATATCACCTAAGCAAGGTTAAGCTTGTATCGGTATTCTTTGTAGGTACAGCATCAATCTTCATGTAAACAAAATAACGAACAGGTTGATCCAAAAGCAATTTCCGGCAAGCGAAGTCAGAGTAGCAAACCAACAGGCTTCTTGAATAAAATTATTATTTTTTGCCCACTCAAGGGAATACAGATACCTACTTATCAGCATCTGATCCTGGGATCCAAGTTTCAAAGAAACAACTTATCTTTTTCATCTCAGCGATGATAACAAAATATGGAGGTTGTATACTTACCTAGTTTTCTTTTTAGCTTCAATTTTAACTTTAATCGAATTTAGACCGGCAGGTTTTGTTATTTTGTGTAGTTACCGTGCTGGGTTAACCCACTGATCTAAAACGAGCTAAGCGGATTCGACGCCCGCTTTACTATACATGTATGTACCTACCTAACTACATTACATAAATGTTGCTTCTTGTAAAGTGAATTTTCAGCAGCTTTATGATTCAGGTTAGGACATAAATTACTATCTATACCTGATTACAGCAAGTCCCCACTTTTTGAAAAAAAAAGTGTAGTGTAATTTTTGTGTTTGCATAATGTAAAAGTTTATCTGTAGACTTCTTCGGGATTTGATGATGGTGCTATCTGTAGACGAAATCCCTAAGAATTTCAAACTTGTACCTCGAGGTTATTTTGACTTTTAAATTGCGAGTCTCGCTTTGGAATTGGTTTACCGACGTCTATCTCTCTATTCACAGAGATCCTGAATCCCTGAGTGGTCTATAGCCTAGGTTGAATACATTCATGATATTGACCTGCTTACAGAAACTGAGCTTCTTAAGGCTTTTTATGAGAAATTAAAAACTACGCTGTCAGTTCTCTTCTCATAGCTAAATCCTTTAAAGTCTAAACCTTCAGGTTAAACCACATCAAAGAGCATACAGACTAAGTAGCCACAATCTAAAGACCAACCCAAACTGAACTGTATTCCTAGAAACGGGTGGTCACGTTAATGGATTTTACGGTGCTAGTTTTACGAGTTTTTCACTTAATGGTTCTTTCACTTGAAACACAGTGGGTACTGGCATGCTTACCATAAAAGTTAAGAATTCTAGGTATGTTCTATTGCAACCGGCTTGATTCCTTAGGCAACCTTCTTTGAGATAAATCGAAATTGCTGTACTGGCCAAATACAGAATAAGAGCAGCGGCCGGCAAAAGATGTATGAAAATCCATCGTGTTTAGCGGGCGGATAAATTACATATTAAACTCTATGTCGTGTAATTTAAAAATAGAACGATCTTTTATACAAAGGTTTTATTTCAATTTCGAACTGGCTTGCAAAATTAATAGCTATTTATTGAAAAAAAAAACAAATGAACACAGCAACGCGAGAAAAATTGGTGATGTTTGTTGTCGTATAATTGTATTTGACAAAATGAGTTCAAGTAGTTTTTTCCTCGCATTATTTGAGAAAGTACTTCGGTAATTAATTGATTTAGGCTTTACGGAATTCCATTGTTAAACATAAAACTAGAAATAATGGGTATTGTATTAATCCGCTAATCTAATCGATGTACAATAAAAACACCACAAAAATAAATACCTAACAACATTTTGACATGTGTTTCACCTCTCTACGAAGTATCTTCAGGAAAATTGACTATCTAAGAATTGCATACGTGCTAGCAACTCTAACAATATATCTCATCAATTTGTTCTTATACCTTTAGCTGGACCTTAAAAAGCAGTTCGACGAAGGGGATACGACCAACTACCAGACCAATGGAGAGTTCGACCTGGTCAGCTTCGACGCGATCAGACACGACCAGTATTACTCCTGCTGCGTGGAGCCATACCCTGACATCACGTACATCATCAAGCTACGCAGACGGCCAATGTTCTATGTGTTCAATCTTATTCTCCCCTGTCTACTTATCAATGGAATAGGTATGTCACTTTCACTTCTATTACATGGTTTGCAGAAAAAAAATCAAGCGCTTTTTGAAGATAAATACTTGATTTTTTTACTTGAGAATTCAATGTTTGAAATCTTAATGCCTCCAAAGGCACTAGGATTTTAATCATTGAATTCTCGAGTAAATGAAATCGCAGCTAATCCATTTGTAAGGTTGACTATATGGAACTATAATATATTTATATGGGTTGACTTCAATGTTGTAAAAACACGGTCATATTTAGGCGATAAGTGACTATCGCAACTGAGTGCCTAGATCGTTATATATCGATCGTTAATAGTATCATTCTTAATCACTTGTGTCAGCTAAAAAATAGCTGGCCGTTTATCGTCTCGTCTAGTCGTAACTAAAAGCTGAAAAAAAACCAGTAGAATTAATCCCCCGAAGTCGGTGCAGCCACCTTAATCCACTCATCTCAGATTTTACTATTAATAAAACTCTTTGTGAAGGCTTTATGAAAAAGCTACTTTTACTCGGTTATACGACAGCTTGAGACAGATGTTAAAGAGGTCGACATAAAATATAAAGTCACTGGTTCTTTTTTGAGACACTCTATTTTAGGTCGATATATGATTAGGATTATGATTAGGTACTTCGATAATCGGATACCGATATCGGATTTTGAACGAAGCTATTTTATCTTCTGAAAGCAGGCATTGACAAATTCAAAATTCGAACCAATTCTAAAACTTAAAATAAACAAATTGTGAAAATCAATTGTCATTTAATAAAATACAGATCGGCTGGCGTAACTTGGCGGGTCTGAAGCTAGCCGTTTGGTCAATCTTCCATCAGTCATTGGCCATTTACGATCGAACAGCTCACTTCAGACCCGCCAAGTTACGCTAGCCGAACTGTATTTAGACATAAGTTCAAAGTCAAACATTGTAATCGCAATAGTATAAAATCATGAGAATGTAACTGTGACTCAACTATTGCGCTCTTGATGTTGTTGACCTATGGATTTTTGTATCAAAATTATGTTGCGGACAGCCAAAGAGTAGAATTCTTTGCCGGCGTCTGTTTTTCTGAACACTCATAACTTGGATGTTTTTAAGAGTAGAGTGAACAGGTATCTTCTAGGTAAGTGTGCTACACCCTCGACGGCATCATCACTAGCTGATGATTCCAGTCAAACGCAAGACTATAATATGTAAACAAAAAAAAATACGGAGACAGTTTATCTCTCGATGCCTTTAAATATACCTCGCATTCAGTCAAATGTAATAAAATAAACGAAAAATATAAGGAACAAAATCTGATTGCAAACCTATGTTGTTTTCAGATTAATCTGTCATCCGATTTAGGATTTTGCTACGTTTCATACATCCATTCGTGAAGACTTCTGAGGATTTCGCAAAGTCCAAATTGTCTTAAATCTTCCTGGGACAGTATCGGGCGAACCGTGAATAAGCTTGTAACTGTAACAGTCTTCGCGACGACATTTCCAACATTACCTTTATTAAATTTTACTTTTTCTGTCAAGTAGGTTTGCAGGCTTACGTGGCTGATTTTATTGCCTCATTAGTAGCGATGAAAGTTCTGTAAAGCCGGGTCAAATCAATAAGATCTTCTACTTCGCTCATTGTTTTTGGCATTATAGAAAAGCCTAGAAATAAAAAATAAATTAATAACGAACTTTGCGCTAACTTTTTATCATAAACCAACAAACAAAAATAATTTAACGCATTCATTGAGTATTTTTTTTACTAGCCTTAATCGTCCCACTGCTGGACAAAAGCCTACCTCAGACTTCCAGTTCCCTCTATTCTGAATCGTCTCCCACCATCCTTTTTCGAAGGCGTCCAGATCGTCAGATTTAGTGATACTCTTATATGTATGTATAAATGGTGAAAAATACGAATATAATCACAAACTTTTTAATATACTCTATCTATACTGTCAATTTTTTATATAAAAAAATAATCAACCTCATTTATCGAGTGATAAATGAGGTTGATTATTATCCTATTTGATTGAATTTCCCTACGTTAACTTACTTGATTTGTGCAGCGCTTCTAGTATTTTACGTGCCATCGGAGTCTGGTGAGAAGGTGACCCTCGGGATCAGTGCTTTACTCTCGATGACTGTATTCCTCATGACAATCCGGGATACGCTACCACCCACAGAGAAAACTCCACTCATTAGTAAGTATTGATGAAGATTTTTTAATTTTTATTTTTTAAATAAAAAAATTGTGATTAAACAAATATTTACAAAATATGTATACTTATATTATAAAATACACATGAAACAGTTGAGTGCATACCGTTCACCGACAAACTATCGTATTATTATAATACTCATAATATTTATTTAATCTCATCAAATCAAACTCCCCCCCTCTCTTGTTTATGTTCGATTCTGTACATCCCAAGGTTGCCTGGTAGAGATCGCTGTTAGCGATAAGGCCGCCCATTGTTTTACTGTGAATTTTTATTTTTTAGGCAAAATACTGTATTCCTATATATTATGTGTCATAGTAATCAATAAAGTTATCTATCTATCTATCTATCTAGTGATAGCTCATGTTTTTTTGTAGATTTTTTATGGAGATCAAAAAGATTTTTCAATATCCCACTCGGCTCTTATCTTATGGGACATTATAAAATCTTTATAAATTTAATTTTCAATATTCTTCGTCCATCAATTTGAGTTTGCATACTAGTGCCTCATGAGTCTATAATGGCACCCACACCCGTCAAGGCTCAGCAACGCAGCTTGGCGGCAGAAATAGGCTTAGTGGTAGTACTTGTTCGGACAAGCCCTTCACATAGAGCTCTACTACTATAATTAAATGAAATGACGATATTAGTTCCTTTATGTTCAACAACAGAAAGCTTAGTGGCACTGAGCTTTTCCTTTTTATACCTATTTGGGGACTATACAACTGCTAGTCCTGGACTGTTACCATAAATATTTGGCTCTTTATAGAACCACCCTCATTGTTTAGTTGTGGCCAATAATGCGAGTTATTCCAATCGGTATCGTATTTGTACAACCTAACGAGCTCTCATTGTTATTCGTTTGTATGTTATTTTTTATTTGATCAGAAAATGAATGTGAGAAATAAATTTCAAAAAAAATGGGCTAAAGTATTTCCTGCATGTTCCATTCGTAATCATTGGCCAGTTTTCTCTATCTTAAAAATATTGAGTGAAAGTATGTATAACTATTAATATTGTAAAGAAATATATTTAGAAACAAAACAGTTTCACGACTTTCATCCCCAAACTCAGTAACCTGTAATAAGTCAAGTTTCTTGTGACCCATTATATAAATTGACAATGAATTTGTGACATATTTTATACAAAAATATTGTTTCAGGCTTGTATTACGGAGTAAGCACGTGTTTGGTGTCCTTTTCCGCTTCGCTTTCTGTCGTCACTCTCAACATATCTTACAGGCAAGTACATTAACACAGGATCCTTTGTAAACGCCCAAAAGAAAGTTAATATTTAAAACTGACCAGTTTAGAGGCAGACCATTCGTCAAACCATTTCTTGTTCGCACATTTCAACACCTTGATCGATATAATACCTACATAAAATTACTGATTTTAAAATTAAAAAATACAATTTACGAAGTGTGCACGCAAAGTTAAGCAAAAATATAGTTTTAATCCAGGCGAGTTTTCTTACCAAAAAATTGGCTTGTGTATGAAAAGTAAAATATTTGTTTTACACCCTTTTTTTGTGTCCCTCGTTAGAAAAATAAATACGTTTTCTTCTAAAAGTTTCTTTTCTTCTTCTTCCGATCATTGAGGGTAGTCAACGATAATTTCCGGATAAGGATCAAAGCGTCGTAGGTATGTCTACGGCGTAGACGGTTCTACGAGAACGTGACGCTACGTCAAGTATGTCTCAGCAGCAAAATTTGAGAAAATAATTACGCAAAGTGGTGTGATATGTTTAATGTACGCCGACATTATCAATATCAGTAAATGTTTCCGCATTAGCTAATTAAATATCTTAATTAATAAACTGCGCGCAATCAAATATTTTATTCTGCTTGCCGCGATATACAAATTCAGATTGACCAATTGAATTAAAATTTGCATAAAAAATCTGAATTCGCTGTTTTAATGAGATTAACTAATTTGTGGAGTATTTTACAGTTGCCTGGTTACTTCAATTTCCCCTTTAAAGACATTTCCTTAGCTAATTTAAATTTACATCAGGTAGAAGCTCCGGCTCAATGGTGGTATGCCTATCATTAACTTTGTGACTTTGGATTTAATTTGTGCAAAAAATTGGTTAGTGAAAAATACGTCTATTGCTGTTCAGCATTCCAATAAAACGTACCAATCGTCCTGGAACACGGTAGTCTAAGATTTTAGGCAACTTTTAGTTTTTTTATTTTTACTGCTTCTTAATCTTTATACAGGTGTAAACCAAAGGTAAATAAAATACAATTAAAAACTAAATCTTTTTTAAAGGTATGATTTTAGTAGTTCAATTTGTGTTATCTCCTTTGCATGCAAACGTACCCAAAAGCATTCCGTTTTATGTTACCTTATTCACTTGCTATTCCGTTTTTGCTTATCAAAATTGAACTTTATCGCTATAGGTAGTAAATGTGTTGTTGCTCGTAGAGGAGTGAGAGGCCAGCCGGTTCCCGCCTTGCTGCGTGAGTTGGTGCTGCAAAGACTTGCCAAGATGCTCTTCATCAACTTCGACACTGAACCGATAAAGGTATGTATTGTTTCTTTAAAAATACGCACAGTCTGATTGCGGGCGAGCAAGCAATTAGCTACTAACTATTTTCTCGCTCAAAAAACGAACAAAAGATATAGATTCTGTGTCAATTAAAGAGACAGATATATTAATAATCGGTGGCACCTCTCTCGCTCTCTTTTTCAATATTTTATAGCCCAGCGACAAATCTTGTAGAACTAAACACTCGCGTCTCGGTATTCATCAGCTCATTTCTCCTTTAATCCCGCTAGCAATACGTAGAATCAAATCCTTTGAAGGTTTTGTTCAGTGCCTAAAAATAAATTATTAGAAAAAAGCGTTCAGAAATGTTATTCAAATTAATTGCAAATAGTTGTCCCTTGGCAAAAACTCGGAAACGAATGTGACTGAACCATTTGTCCTTCCAAGACATATCTAGGTCCTACATCACCCAAAATAAACAAATAGCTTCCTATCCTAAGCCGAGTAAATAAACGTCGAGGCTTGAAAAAGCTTGTGTGTGACATATCACCGGTTGTGTAAATTGACATATCACCGGTTGTGTAAATTAGTTTCAATTTGTGCCCTTCTAAATCAATGCTTCCATTTATAAAAAATTGGGGGCAATTTACTTAAGTTGTTATTTCTTTCTGAGCGTCTGTTGAAAATTTCAAAAAAACCAGTGACATTTTACAGATCTTTGCTCTTAAAAAGGTGATCCCTGAAATATGATCCTGTTATTTTTATTCATTGTCGTATTTGATAAATACTCCTCTTTCTCATACAAATGTTTCAGAAAATACCTTATTTCTCCTGGGTAAAAGCAATTCTTAAATCTATGTATGTATTGCATTCTAGGTATGTGTTTAAATATCAGCTGTCTGTTTCTCATAGTACAGGCTGCTGCTTAGTAGGTATTTATTTATTAATTTGGTGTGTGCAATAATTGTGATTCTTTTTTAATTAAAATTTTAGTTTTTAGTTAAAATTCCGCACACAAAATTAAATGTATTTTGTTATTTTGGAATAAAAGAATATGAATATTAGTTTAGGGCCAGATAGTGTTGTGTGGAATGTCCACAATATTTATTTATTTTTATTTAACATTCACCTATAGCTATCAGGGTACAAAGCAGTTCATTACGTATTAGTACATTCCACCACGTAGGTATTTGTTAGAAACTCCCTAACCTTTTATAAAGGGAATTGATTCAATCCCGCCCCGGATTTTCCCCACAGCAAGTCATCGTACAATCTGCGCCGCTCCACACCCGGTGTCACGTAATGACCTAGCGGCTCACACGACTCTTCAATACATAATATAGTCGCCTCTACTGAAGATTCTCTAAGATTCACATTTCTGTTGAAACTATTGAAGTTTTGCTCGTCTTTAAAAGACGAGAACATTCGTGAAGCAAAAATAACAAACTAATATAGCAAACTAACAATGTCAAAGGGTATTTTTAAAATAATAATTAATGCGGACAATCCACATAAAACAACCTAGCCCCAAACTAAGCAGAGCTTGTACTATGGAAGCTAGATTAGCTGATATAATACTTTGTATTTTTTAATTATTATTTTAATACAATATAACACCCAGACAGAGAACAAACATCTGTGTTCAACACACAAATATTTGTTCTCAGTGGGGATCGAACCCACGCCCTCCAGCGCAAAGCTATTAACTGAGCTGTGAAGGCTGTCACACACATCTAAATAAAACTAAATTTTCACTTAAAATAGGCAATACGCCAAGTAGAAACTAGATTTTTATGTAACTAGACAATGTCGATGGATATCCAGTTTTGTTTATTCATCTGAATATTTTTGTATTCCATTTTATTTGGAAGTAGAACATTTTGTAGGTTACTAAACATCGAAGATTTTCAGGTAACTAAAAGCATATCATTTTCACGTGACAGTATTTCGTTGACATACGAGACAGAAATATTGGTGGTAATCCCTAGTGAGTTGCTGGAGGCAATAACTCGGGCTCAATAATTTGGCGTCGAATACCGGGTAAACGTTGTCAGGGGACTCTCTGATCCATAATATAGTATCAGAACTGTAAGAAATTGCCATAGTTTTTATAATTTTTTTATGCCACTTTCTTCTCACACTCACTCTTTTTAACCGACTTCCAATCAAAAAGGAGGAGATTCTCAATTCGGTTGTAATTTTTTTTTTTTTTTATGTTTGTTACCGCATAACTTCGTCATTTGTGAGCATTGAATTGATTTGAAAAATTATTTTTTTATCTGAAAGGTACTGCTTCTAGATTGGTCCCATTTTAATTTTATAAAAATCGGTGTTGCCATTTTTTTTTTAATAATTTTTTAATGTTTGTAACTGCATGCCTCCGTCATTTATGAACCGATTTAGTAAATAATTTTTTTATTTGGAAGGTTATTCTTACGTCTAGATTGTCACAAACAAATTTGATTAAAATCGGTTTAGCCGTTTGACAATGAAGTCGGTTTCTCAAGTTTTTTAAACTTATAATTATTGCACTTTTTTTTACACAGTTTTACAATAAATGATTCTTATTCTTATTCACAATCACAAACCTTGGCTTTTATGCGGAGAAAAAACGTAATAATTTAAAATTGAACTATAACTCGTTTTCTACTAATAATAATAAATACTATATCCTTACCGACAATTATTGTAAAACGTCTATAAAAATAATAGTATATCTGGACTTGTAAAACAATACAAATATGCTCACTTAATAATTAAGTATTATTTGACTGACTTCTTAGCTCCGTTGGTAGTAGTTCTGCTTTCTGTGCCATTGGCCGTAGGTTCGATCCCCACCGAGAACAAATATTTGCGTTTGTGAACCGATGTTTGTTCTCTGTCTGGGTGTTAAACTGTATTTTAAGCATGTATTTACCAAAAAAGAATACCTATTTAAATATTATACCTATCAGCTATCGGGTGCAAACGTGCAAACTCTGCTTAATGTGTGGCATTTTATATATTTTCTAAGTTAATACAAAACTCTTATAAGCTCTTATTGAAAATGTAAAATAGTTTGCTTATGTTATAAATAAGCAAAGTTTAATGTCTATCCCAATTACAAATTCTTGTGACATGACCCTAACTTCCAAAGTTCATCGAAAGTAAAAAGCAAGAGAGATATGAAAATTTGCTAATAAAAATATTCAAAGATAGAAAATATGGAAATCAGATCTAAACTCTGGCGCAATGAAAAATGTTGTATTAACTTTTCAGAGTTTGATTGGTAAATTTTTATTCGTAACCATTAAAAGTTAGTTCGGCAGTTGGTTTCAGCTAACAAGCAGTGATGGAACGCTTTCAACAATAAATAAAAACGAATTCGAAATTCGATATGGTTTCTGTGTCTATATTAGGGTTCCGTAGCCAAATGGCAAAAACGGAACCCTTATAGATTCGTCATGTCTGTCTGTCTGTCTGTCTGTCTGTCTGTCTGTCTGTCCGACCGTGTCACAGCCATTTTTCTCCGAAGCCATAAGAGCTACACTGATGAAACTTGGTGAGTAGATGTATTCTGTAAACCGCATTAAGATTTTTACACAAAAATAGAAAAATAACTATAAATTTTGGGGGTCCCCATACTTCAAACTGCAAATCAAAAAATTTTTTTTCGTTGAACCCATACGTGTGGGGTATCTATGAATAGGTCTTTAAAAATGATGTTGAGGTTTCTAATATCGTTTTTTTCTAAACTGAATAGTTTGCGCGAGAGACACTTCCAAAGTTGAAAAAAGTTGGTCCCCCCCCTCTAACTTCTAAAATAAGGGAATGATAAAACTAAAAAAAATATATGTTGTAAAAATCTATGCAAACTTTCAACGATATTTGGTTTGAACGAGATCTAGCCAGTAGTTTTTTTTTTATACGTCATAAATCGTAAACCGCAATTTACCTTTCGACGAACTACAAGAACCTGTTTCCTGTTTATTTTCTGTATATTATGTTACTTGATGCTACGGAACCCTTCATGGGCGAGTCCGACTCGCACTTGGCTGCTTTTTTTTAGCTTCTATTTATGACGTTCTCGGATTATGTTGCCCCCAAAATTATTTATACCGCATGGGCATGTCTCACAAAGCTTGTTGAGGTTTAGTGACAAATGCGGTGGCTACTGCGTGCGCGTGTCAAAATGTATTTACCAATTTTTTAAGAGGTGTTATGTTTGTGGCACAGAACATAATTATAGCAGAACGGCCATGTGACCAGAAAAGTGTCGCGAAAATGTTTGAGCATGTGCTCTTGTGTATTTTTTCAAATGGCACAACGTTTTATAGTCAAGCTAATTATCGTATTTATTTGTTTAAATACTTGTTACTGGAACTGGCACTTAGATAACCCCTATCAAAAGAAAAGAATTCAAAGTGATTCTACTTTGAAACGTCTCAAAGCTTTTTTAACCTTCCCCAATCCACTACCTTCGTGTGATCTTGACAATGTCGGTGCCTGTTGGTTAATAAGGGCGTCACGCTTTGCCTACTCTGTGATTCCTTAACTGGAACTGCCACGCTTTTTGTACAATAATATAAATTTTTCAATTGATTATTACAGTTTTATTTTTAACTTTTTAGTTCAATTAGTTATAAAGCTTGATTTTTTTAGTTTTTTAAAATATAATTTATTTTTTTAGAGATTTTTCCCAATTGTAATAGAAAAATTGGTTACCAGGGGGAAAATAGCACCGTGGCGGCGTCTGGCGCGCAAGTAAACCCTCGCACTGGTTCCCGACTGAAGACTGAGGTGCGATGTGACGGGGCTCCACTGACTCCAGCGTCACCTCGCTTCGCTCGACACAATCACAACCATCTTGGTAAGTTGAACTTTTCATAGTTATGGTCAACTTTTAGCACTGAGTAACATTATTCTAATTTGACTGGTCTCTCAGCTCAGTTGGTAGTAGCTCTGCTTTCTGCGCCGTAGGCCGTGGGCTCGATCCCCACCGAGAACAAATATTGTGTGGTGAACGTAGATGTTTATTCTCTCTCTGGGAATATTATATTCTAAGCATGGGTTTACTAAAAAAAGAGAGCGGTCTTTCAAACTTATAGATTGTTGTATTTTCCTAAACTAACTGAATTATTAGCACAAAACGTTTTACAATCTTTGTTGTTTCAGTTTATGGAAGGGCGACAATATTTTTAGTGAGGTCAAATTAGGTTTGTTTAGGAAAATGAAACATCAGGTTTAACATCATTGTCTGCCTTTTACTGTGACCTATTTGTGTTTTTTGAATGTTTTTTTTTTCAATTAACTATCTTTGCAGTCTTTTTATTCTCTTTACCTTTTTTTATTATCTTCCGCAAAGCCTTTTCTTTTTTGCCAACCTTTTATTTTTGTTATTTGATGTAGGTAAATCTTGCTTCACGAGGAAAGAGTACTTAACAATTGCACCATTTTATAGGAGGCTTTGCTTTCAAAAGTTATAGAGAGGTCTGACTACTTTTTTTCCTGCGGATTTGTTATAAATTTTAAAATATGTATTGGGAGGCAATTAAAAGCTGTTTTGGTGGTTCAAATTGAATTATATCTGAATGTATATTCAGATATGCTCATCCAAATGTCGGTTAAAATAAAATCCCAGCATGACGCAGCAACGCGACCGCTAACATCGTTTTCGAATCACACAAAACTCCATCAAAAACGCTGAGTGGTATAATTTAATACTCGAGGTCGCGCAAATATTTTGTTATGATCCTCCATAACAAAATCTCGTGAATTTCAAGTAACGTCTCGTCCAAATTTTGTCGCTCCTAAAATGCTGTTTTCTTTTAGGATTTAACAAATTGGCCAAGTGCGGATTGGACCGCGCACATCATGTTTTCGAAGCCTTTTAAGCGAAGTTATGTTTTTGATTTTTGTTTGGTGCTATTAATTTAAGTAGGTCACCTGCAGTAAAGTGTTGACGGTTTTAAGTTTGCAAATAGATTGGTTTTATATTCCTAACGAATAGTTCTGTCGATATTTTTATATCAATTGTGTAGATATTTTCGGTTCCATTGTCTTTGGAACTTTAAATAGGCTCGGGTGTTTTGTTCTTGTATAGTTAACGTATCCTATTTCCAGAAATGTCTAACTAACATGATGAAGGTAGCAATTTGTGTTAGTAGAGACGAAATGCCAGGCCCAATAATGATCCAAACTAATTTGGCCTGAACACAGATTCGCGTTACTCAACTTCAGAGCCAAGAAGATTATAAGGTGACGTGTTTGTAATAGACTAACTTTCGACAGCTGCTTGACAAATTAATATTTTTTTAAGAATTAAAAACCATATTATTATTTCTTTTAACCTCATCGAACGTTTTGTTAGGAAACCTAGCGTTAAAAATGTGTACTGTATAGTAGTATAGGATCCCTAGAAGAAGGACCTTCACCGAGCTGGTTATTTAATGAAACGTATTTTATATTTAATTAAACATGCCAATAAATATATTCTTTATGGGTTGCCTATCAAATTTCAGTCCAAGATATGATTAATTAATAATTAAAAAAAAAAAAAAGTTTTTTTAACTTTCCACCGGTTTGTTTATTAGACAAATTCTATACCAATCGAAAGTATAGACCCCATAGAATATGCAAACGTTAGGTTGCCTATTTTTTTCCGGTCACAAATCTCGGGTAGCCAGGTATAAACAGGAAAATCGATACTAGCATTTTGCACCGGTATGTTTATTGAATAAAAATACTGGGGTCTGTACTTTCGATTGGTATAGAATTTGTTTAATAAACAAACCAGTGGAAAGTTTTTTTTTTTTTTAATTATTAATTAATCATAATTATCCTGGACTGAAATTTGATAGGCAACCCATATAGAATATATTTATTGGCATGTTTAATTAAATATAAAATACGTTTCATTAAATAACCAGCTCGGTGAAGGTCCTTCTTCTAGGGATCTTAGACTATAGGTACACTGTGAAAAAACATTGGTAAATGCGATTTATTGAGCGTAGCTTAAGGGCGCAGTTCATATTCGTCTCGTTATACTCGTATGCAAGTGACAGGTAGTCGGAAATTCCAAGCGCCGATCGAATCATGTGGGTTCTCATTTCATAGCTCAGCAAGTTTGACGCTTCAACTGCAAAAGGATTACGCGTAATTAGGTAAATACACACACGATTGACATGTCTAATGACTGTTGAACCGTGTCCACATCGGCTTGTTTTTATACTAATACTAGCTGTGCCCGCGACTTCGTCCGCGTGGAATAGTGTCTATGGGTTGCATTTTTAATTTGCAGCGGAAAAAAAACAGTAGATACATATTTGCGTGCACGTGACACAGTCGTCTGCCCTCTTACTAAACTTACTTCCAAAAAGTAGCATATATCCTTCCTCAGGCTCTACAATATCTGTGTACCAAATTTCATTTCAATCGGTTCAGTAGTTTTGGAGTGAAAGCCGGACAGACAGACAGAGTTACAAACGCATTTATAATATTATAATAAGGATTATAAAGGGGAAAGATTTGTATTTTTGTATGTATGTTTGTAATGAATGAACTCAAAAACCACTGAGCTGATTTCAATAAAATTCTTTCGCCATTGGAAAGCCTAAGTAACATATATAATATTTTATGTGTTTAAAAAATAAATGTCCACCCGTACGAAGCTGGGACAGGCCGCTAGTATATGTATATTACGCCTTGGATACCTACTGTCAACTGAAAAATTTGCACAAAACTAAATATAATGTCACGTATTTTAGATAGAAGTCAACATGTTGAACATAAAAGTTTATATGAAAACTTTTCAGAAAAATTGCAGTAAAAAAACTCATGCGAGAGAAATGAATTCGTATAAAATGTTGGACTCGGAGCAAAAGTAAAATGTTGACGTTGCGTCGGAGCGTTCTTAAGTTTTTAATTCTTTATTTGTCGTCGCATTCATGGAGGAGAAGTTATGAGATGCATACACGCTCGCGAAAGCATAAAGACGCACTGAAACATATGCAATGGAGAAATCTTCAAACTAGTGAAACAGTAGACTTGGTAGACGGTAGATGGATTCTTTAAAGTTTTTATTACTAGGCTTTTTTTAGGGATCTTCTAGCATTGTCTGCAAATTAAAACTGTTTTTATTCTAACCACGAGGATCATTTTGAAACTTTGCTCGTTTAACTCGCATTAGTTATGTTATAAAAAGAAAAGCCGGGCTAAGAAAGATTATTTGAATTTGACGTGTAATCATGATAATTAATGGAAAGCTACACAACGTGATCTTTCGTGAATTTATTAAAGATTAGGAGTCGATTCGAGTAAGATGAATTAAGAAGCGTTAAAAATTAAGATGGTGTGTATATTTTGGACTTTCGTCTATCATTCGAACAATCTTTTAAATTGCGAACTCTTTTTATGTGTTTTTTTTCTAACCTAAGCCTTCAACGCATTTCTACTACTACTAGACACAAATTACCGTAATGTCATGAAATAATTCCCGGCCTACTTATAATCAACTTGTGGTAGTGATCCTTCTCCGACAGTCAGTTCACCGCTTATTTCTGCAGATATTTCTGAATCAAGTTTTTAAAGGGCTTTCATAGCTTGTCTTTATAGGTTGAGAGATGAAGTATTACTGTGGTAGCAATGTGTTTCACGTAAACCTTGTTTGTAGGTGGAGTGATACCGGCGACTACACCAACAGCTAGTGATGCTTCGTGCGCGTGCTCGCATTGTTCGTGCTGCGGCTGCACGCTGCGCGAGGCGGCCGCGAGGCACGAGCAGCGAGTAGCCGCCAACGAGAGACTGGAACGTGCCAACTTGGAGTGGAAACAGGTCGGTATTTTACACGACTGACGGTCACACCAGAAGTAAGTTACGCTTTGTGAGTACTTGCATTGCTCGTACTGCGGCTGCAAGTTGCATGAAGTGGCTGCGCGGCACGAGCATCGGGTAGCCGCCAGCGAGAGACTGGAACGTGCCAACTTGGAGTGGAAACAGGTCGGTATCTTACACGACTGAATGTCACACTGGAAGTGAGCGACGCTTTGTGAGTACTTGCATTGCTCGTGCTGCGGCTGCAAGTTGCTTGAGGTGGCCGCGCGGCACGAGCAGTGAGTAGCTGCCAACGAGAGACTGGAACGTGCCAACCTGGAGTGGAAACAGGTCGGTATTTTACACGACTGACGGTCACACCAGCAGTGAGTGACTCTTCGTGCGCGTGCTCGCATTGTTGGTGCTGCGGCTGGAAGTTGCTTGAAGTGGCCGCGCGGCACTAGCAGTGAGTAGCTGCTAACCAGAGACTGGAACGTGCCAACTTGGAGTGGAAACAGGTCGGTATCTTACACGACTAACTGTCCCACCAGCAGTGAGTGACGCTTCATATACGTGCTCGCATTTGCCAACTTGGATTCGAAACAGGTTGGTATCCCTACGGCCTGTTAGCTGACATGTCACGCCAATCGTTGCCACGGCTGTCGGGGCCCATGCTGGGCAATCTCAGAGCATTTTAGGTCGGAAACAGCTATCCTCAGACTTTTTTCATCTGCTTAAACATGTAACTAATAACATGGACGAATTATATATATTCATCCATGCATTTAATATTGTTTCCGCCAACTTCACGAAATCGGTAAATTTTATTAAGTCTAGTTTTTTAACTTGAATCCACTAGAAACCACTCGAGAGAAATATTTTTTATTTTTTGTATCTCTATCTTTTTAAATAAAGAGGAAAAACTACGAGCTCTATCGTGGGCAAAGTCAAGTAGCGCTGCGGGGTATTTCTGCACACGGTAATTCCTATACTATAGCTAACAACCCTATAGCAAGATAGGATTGTTTCCGCCAACTTCACGAAACACCCTCGTCGGTAAATTTTATTAAGTCTAGTTTTTTAACTTGAATCCACTAGAAACCACTCGAGAGAAACATTTTTTATTTTTTGTATCTCTATCTTTTTAAATAAAGAGGAAAAACTACGAGCTCTATCGTGGGCAAAGTCAAGTAGCGCTGCGGGGTATTTCTGCACACGGTAATTCCTATACTATAGCTAACAACCCTATAGCAAGATAGGACGGCGTGATAGTAAACTTCAAAGCTCCAAAGAGTTATACAACAGTGCCACATCTTTGTTGCTCTGAAGTGACCTATCGCATTGTCCTATCTTACTCAAACTCAGACAAAATATCGAGTTTTAGAATAGAATACTTTTTCATTTTTCACGGTCATCCGTTTGCTAATTCTGGAGTAAAGCCCCTGCAGCGCTAGTTTTCAGTGTACGTGGTTGATGTTTTTTCTCTCTATGACTACAACTTGAAATATGCTCGTTTCATATACCCGCTATATTAATTTTATGTGCAATTTTCATACTTATATTCAAAGTATTATCTAGCGGACAAGATAACGACTTCGCTTCAAATTTGGAATTCAACAAAGTCTAGTGGATTCTTGTGCCAATCTACCAAATTATCAAAAACAAGCTTGTTTTGAAAACCTAGCCGAGAGACATGTCTTGTCCGTAGCATTACTTTCGTTAGCAAGTATTCAATGTTACGAGTATACTGATAGCCTATAATAATAATAATAATAATAAATATTGTGGACAATTCACACAACACTACCCAGCCCCAAACTAAGCAGAGCTTGTAATATGGGAACCGGATAGCTGACATAATACTTGAATACTTTTTTTTTTTGTTGTAAATACATACTTAGAATACAATATAACACCCAGACAGAGAACAAACATTTATGTTAACAACACAAATATTTGTTCTCGGTGGGGATCGAACCCACGACCTACGGCGCAGAAGGCAGAGCTACTACCAACTGAGCTAGAGGCCAGTCGGCTATGCCCTGTAAAAGTTTATATCTAAAGAAAAGAAAGAAATAAAAAATATTTATTTGCAAAGCAAACAAAACTCACGCTAACAATATAAACTTAACGACTTATCAAAATACAGAGGTGAGCTTTGTGCTTCGCAAAACGGACTCTGGCTCAGCATATGTTGGTTGGCTAGCAACCAACGCTGGTCTTCCGACAGAGCCGGTTCGGCGATGTCACGGACCCTGCCACTAGGTACAACAACTAGACAAAAATGCATATACGAATTAAGATGTACTTACTAAAATAATTAAAAATTTCGACAAAAGAGTATGACATAATATAATATCATAATCAGTATAAAATAAACTGCTATAAATACACAGATGAAAATGATAAATACAAAGCGAATGAATTCAAGACCAAATATTTGATTCCCGTGCACAACCGCAACATGATACCTACCTACATAAAAACGGCATAACCTATAGAACCAAGGTAGGTAAAAACCTTGATTTTAGTACTATAATGTACCATAGAAGGTACTATATTATATGATGCTTATATCGTTTCTGTAACCTTCCTGCTTCTTCTGATTTTCAATCTAAATAGTTGGATAAACGCTTAACCTTAAAGTAACTTACAAAGAACTATGCAATCTAGCTGCTGCCGCCGCCAAGCGCGGTGCACGAGACATTTTTAATCAACAGCCTACAGGTAAACAGTCTTTGAGAAAAATATTTATGCAAATCTTTTGGTTCGTAATGAAAATAAAAAATGGCGTCGCTATAATGTAGTCCTCTTTATTATTCAAATTTGGTATCGATTCCTTTGAAAGAGGTCCTCCAAGTTTGCTATTGTAGTTCTAAATATAGGAACTTTTATTATTTTTATCCGGTCGGGAAACACCTGGAGCTTTTATACCTAGTTGTGTATATAGCAAAAAATTGATAAACGCATAAAATAATCATATATTGTACCCATATGAGAGAGACGACAGCCACTGGAGAATAATAAATATTGTAGACAAGTCACACAACATTATCTAGCTCCAAACTAAGCAGAGACTATAAGAACAACACATTTTTTTCTAGCGTTGAGGTGTTTTTTTTTTTAATAAACGGCATTTAATCTTTCAAGCCAGTTCGAATTTAAATAAAACCTTTGATAAGTTACCTTTGATAATTATGATAGGAAACAGGTAGTTGTATACTTAATTAGTTTTTTTCTCTAGATGTATCCTTAAAATAGAATATAACATCCAGACAGAGAACAAACATCTGTGTTCACCACACAAATATTTGCTCTCGGTGGAGATCGAACCCACGGCAGAAGGCAGGGTTACTACCAAGCCGTGACGATTAAACGTACTTATGGCGACTACGACCCGGAAGATGAAGCGTAGGGCATATTATCATCGTAGAATGTTCAAAAGATGGAGACTTGAGAAAGTATAAAATTGAAAATTAGGAAGGGGAAATCAAGAGTAGAATTCTTCATAATGTACAAAATACACAAGAAACAGTTGAGCTATCTGCAGATCGTTACAAACGATCTAGAGATAGCTCAACTGATCCAAATCAGTGCCAGACGGAAGCGTCCCCAAGACGCCAGAGTTATGTGTGAGATTACGAGGCATTGCCACGTAAATATTAAATATTTTTTTAATTGTAAGTTTCTTTGTGTAAATAAGAATTCTTCATAGGTTGATGCTGAAAATCATATCAAACCACATCATCGAGTAGAACATCTAGGAAAAACCTAATCTTTAGGTTGAACAACACAATTAAACGTATTATGTACAGTAGACGTACTTCACACGAGATACATACGAGTGTATGAATTTACAGGGCAAATTATTTTAGCTGAATACGAATACGAATAATATTAGATTTTAGGCGGTGTGGTTGAAACCCGGTACCTCGCTTTTGAGACATTTGTTGACAACGTAAACGAACTCTATTGTATACGAGTATCTTGAGAAGTAACAAGCTTCTTGTCGGAAAACTTGACTCCAACATTTCTCATTGATCGAGCGAGCGTAGCGAGAAAATATCTTATTGGCAATTTATGAAAATTAGCGCTGTATGTATATTTGTTTGAACATAATTTTCGAACCGTGGTTGCTCCAATCTGCATGCATTTGGAACTTCATAAGCCTGTGGACATTGTGTGTGTTTTTTTTATTGTAAGTCACTGGTCTTTTTGAGTTACGTCAAAAATGCCAAAATTTGACAAACTACAATAACATGAGTCGAATGTGATCCGAGTCACTTTTTCCATACACTTTTTTGAATCCGTGGACCTTCAACTGCGTAGCACATAGGTATAGAAAAGGCCTATAATATGATAGTGCAATTAACGAAGACGCGCCCCACCAATTGTCGGTTGAGGGGATCGCGGGGTGCGGGGAGTTTGCTCCGAGCGGCAGTCGCGAACCGTAGTCTATTCATTGTAGTGTGCGTGTGCACTCATAGGTAATTAGTGTGTACCGATAACACTCAAACATTGACGGAAGCTTGCACACATATACTATAAACGGTTAAGGAGGAATAGTGGGGCGCGCCTTCGTGGATTGCACTATCTATACCCAGCAGTGGGTACAGATAGGCTGTGGATGATGATTAAGAATCCAATTTTTGTAACAAACTTGCACGCACATAAAGTAGGTATTATATCATCATAAACTAATAGCTAGACGGATGCAAACTGCGCGTAGCGGAAATTGGGAAAATCTGTAATTCGATGAATGTGGTCTACGTTCACTGACTGGTAAATTGCTACATTACCCTATTTGAACTTCGCTACGTATATCCGACAAGCTAATCAATTGGAGTGTTAATGGCAACACCACGTAGCTGCTGCCTGTAATTTGATATAATGAACCTCCTACTTGCCTGTAAATGCTTATTAAAATTAGCTCTGTCACTATTAATCATTAGCCTTGCCCACATCTAAGCGATCTAGTGAAATGATGTTAAATATGATAGTGATATTTGACAGTCTGATCGCCATCGCCCAGATGTGCGAAGGCCTTTAAACAGAAATAGCTACACGGCTTTTAAGCGTGGTAGATACCCCTATGTCTTAGGCCGAGATTCATAGACGTGACTTTGCTTTACAGCAAAGGAGTCTTCGCAAAGTAAGCTTTGTTTATCGAGTTTACCTTCAACATTTTGAATAAAGAAGAGCTTGACAGAACTATGAAATATATTTTTGGTTGAAAATTGAACTTTCCATCAAAGTAAAGTCAAAGTTCGGTCTATGAATCTGGGCCTTAGTTTCAAGGGCCAAATCAAGATTATTTAAGGATGTAGTCAGAGGTGCGTCCAAAGATTACATTTGGCGCATATCCATAGTTAATATCCAGTGGTCACCTTTATAATAAATATATTGTAGAATGCTTTATGCAGGGCCATTAGTTTAAAAATACTTTTTTAAATTGTTTTCAAGAAAATCTGCCACCTATGAAGCTTTTTCCCAGCTGGATTTATCTTGAGCTGCTTATGTGCTAAGCTTGGAGGAATTAGAAATGGAGATGTCAATACAGGGCTTTCCCCTCTGCTGGTCATATACCGACCTCGATCATATCCTTTTAATAAAACTGTTTTACTCGCAACTGGAGCCATTGTGTGTCGTTTCATGTCGCGAAGTGGAGCTCCGCGAAAATGGTGAATTGCATGGTAGTTTCTTGTAAAAGACGATCAGAGACATCAAACTTCCGGGAACATGGTATTTCCTACCACAAGGGAGTATTATTTTGTCAATTGTGTTTGTAATTTTGTAGAATTTTAGTTCAAAAGAAATACCGGTTGCGACAGATTAGCGACAGTATTACGACAGTATTGTCAAAGATTATACCTTGGTTAGAAGGCATAGTTGGGAAAAGTTGAATGAAATTGATGAATGAATGAATGATAAAATAAACGTTAAATTATTATCACATAATGTGTTGTCTAATTACGTATTTGGTGCTTTTTATACCCCGACGTAAAAACGACGGGATGTTATGAGTTTGCGGTGTCTGTGTGTGTGTCTGTCTGTCCCATCGTAGTTCCCGAACGAATCAACCGATTTTAATTTAGTTTTTTGTTTGTTTGAAAGGTGAATAGTCGGGAGTGTTCTTAGGCTACGGTAACCGCTTCCCATCAGGTGGGCCGTATGCTTGTTTGTCAACTTAGTTGTATAAAAAATAGCTATTTTTGATGAAAATCGGTCCGAGATGGCTGCCGCCACGAAATATCGGATTACATTTATTCACAAATCCCACAATATGGTTATCCTAGGTACCAGTCATCAAACCCTCTACTCATCAATGTATAAAATAGGACATGACATCATACTCAAAAATAAAGTCGTGGGCGTAGTGAAAACATTTTTTTTGCCTATTTTATATTTCTTTTACGTCCTGTGCAGGTTTCCAAAAAAACCTGTTGCTTGAAGAGTGGACAAAACTTTTTGGCCAAAAAACAACTTGGCATGCAACAAGAACGAGTGTGATTTGCTCGGAACATTTTACAGAAAGTTCTCAAACTCGGGCAAACAAACATCTGCGTTCACCACACAAATATTTGTTCTCGGTGGGAATCGAACCAACGCCTCCGGCGCAGAAGGCAGAACTACAAACTTCGCTGTGGTGTGAAGGCTGACGATGCAATGTGATTTCACTTTATATATATTTTTCAATTATTCAGTAAAAGACTAAACTTATGTGTACTATGCTATAACATGTTAAGAACGATTGATTCAAACTTATAACCATTAATAAAACATAACAACTAAATTCAGTTCTTTTATTTTCTGACTGTTACAAAATGTGAAACCTGTTGTGCATAACTTATTCATAACACTCACTATTACCTGTACCTAAAAACCCATTTCATTCATTATTTTATTCATCGTTCAATTTACCGGTCTTACTGAATGCCCATCACTAGGAGATTATCCTAATGTGAGTCTTGACACTGCGTAACTACGTTATATTTTTTATCTGTGTGCAAATTTTAAGATCGTGTGCGGGATTGTCAATGTGTGTGTTTACATAAATAGGATTTTGCTATGCGCGTGTGCCATGCGTGTTTACCTCGTCCCCCGTCAATTTTGGCAGAAAATATTGTTCGTGGATTTAAACGTTGACGCCTCCATTTCTAATTCCTCCAAGGTGCTAAGTGCATAAAATGGGTGACTTATGTTATAAACTTTTAATAAAACAAGTATCATCACATCATCATCTACCTACCTTTATCCTACGCTAAGTGGTAGTCTAAGATCCCTCTATAGAAGGACCATCACCGAGCTGGTTGTTTAATTAAACGTATTTTATATTTAATTAAACATGCCAATAAATATATTCTATATGGGTTGCCTATCAAATTTCAGTCCAGGATAATTATGATTAATTAATAGGTAATTAAAAAAAAAAAGTTTTTTTTAACTCGTGACGGTGAAGGTCCTTCTATAGCGGGATCCTATACTGTCAACACAACCGGTTTTCTTCTACCACTCACTTTATTATTTTTCATCTCAGTGCTCACTCCTTTATTGCGCTCATGTCATCTTTGACACAGTCTATCCATATTTTCTTTGGTCTATCTCTTCTTCTGTAACCACCATCCACATCCATACCTACCACACCTAGATACCTAGTATGTACCTAGGAATTTAAATCGCTTATTATATTAAGGCCTGCGCACACCTAGTTCGCTGGCGGTAGCGATCAGTGAAACGCTGTCAAATATCGCTGTCAAATCTCAAATCTGACAGCGATATTTGACAGCGTTTCACTGATCGCGTTCGCCACAGCGGCCTAGGTGTGCGCAGGCCTTAAATATAGTGTCGAATTACAAGGAAATAAGAGAAAAGGTGTAATAAAACTATTTGTTAGGAAAAACTCTTTTGCTCGTATTTTCTTTCAACGAAACTGTAACCTTAACCGAGACGGGCCTTACCTTTCTTTTTTCCAATTAATGTTCTCTAGGGGCGAGCTTGTCTCTTTCATGAAAAATAAAGATACTAACGATAGTAATCCTAACAGCAATAATTGGATTTCACGAAGAAAATAAAACTGATGAAAGCTTTTATTCTAATTTATGTTTCTGATAATATTTGTTTTGAAGATGGAGTTCTCAAAGAATGATCTAAAATTGTCAAAGTCAAGTGTTCTCGTAATGAATGTCACTTTTTTTAATAAACTTGTTTTTTTAAAGCCTGCGCACATCTAGGCGATGGCAATCAACTGAGACCTTGTCAAATATGGTAGCGATATTGGACAGTTTTCCGCTGATCGCCATCGCCATCGCCTAAATGTACGCAGACTTTTAAGTGTTGTAGGTTGTCAAATATGGCAACGATATTTGATAGCGTTTCACTGATCACCACCACAGAACGTTAAGATGTGCGCAAGGCTTAATTGAGGCCGGTTTGAGCGTATAGAGATTTAAAATATGAAGATTATAAAGCGGTCAGCGCAGCCAGGGGAAGGTCGCGGGTTCAAATCTCGCTCGGCTCTTATCTTTGGATTATAAAAATATTTGAGATTATTTTAAAGTTTGCTTGATAAAAAACTCTACATTGTGAGTTGTGCGTGGTTCGACACGCGCTAGGCCAATTTTGTTTTATTTATACTGTAAACAAGCCTTATAGCTTTCAATAAAATAAATAATAAATAAATATTGTGGACAATTCACACAACACTATCCAGCCCCAAACTAAGCAGAGCTTGTAATATGGGAACCGGATAGCTGATATA
The DNA here is from genome assembly GCA_939531255.2 of Thera britannica. Classification (NCBI taxonomy): domain Eukaryota; kingdom Metazoa; phylum Arthropoda; class Insecta; order Lepidoptera; family Geometridae; genus Thera; species Thera britannica. The sequence continues at coordinate 5,306,913 of OW618046.2, read as the reverse complement.
ATACTTGAAAACATTTTTTTTTGTAAATACATACTTAGAATACAATATAACACCCAGACAGAGAACAAACATTTATGTTAACCACACAAATATTCTACCTCACCTCGTACCAAGTAGAGAAAAATACGTGACTGCATTGTGATATCTTCACGGCAATATGGCAAGTTATTGGAAGAAATATTTTAATATAAAAAGAATATTGTGATGGCAGTCGTATTCCCGACATGGCTACCCACGTCGGGAATAATACAAATCTTTGTGAGCGATCTTCATATAAGATTAATCTAATGCGCCCTTCGCGTATGTAATATGATAATATCAAATCTAATATCATCTCTACCTGCCTATAATGGTACCTGGTACCAGGTTTATTATTACTTTCCCGAAAGCTGTTGCCGACCTTCATTATCATCATCATCTTCCTGTCCTTATCCCACACTAAAGCCCTCAAGCACTCTCAAGCATACATTTTTTGACCATTGAAAAATGACAAAAATGTATGCTTGCTAGCTTGGCTAGACTCAGACTAAAGCAATGTTTCTGAATATAATACGTGCCTAAGTGGAGTCGGCACAACAAGTTATATAGCGTCAGGGGCAACTGGTGATTACTCATGCCCCTACTTACGGGACGCTATAGTGCCTGGGAAAGGATTTTAAATGGAATAGGCTTGCCCAGCACCTATACCATCCTGACAGCTTAGTCGGCCTAATCCACAGGAAAGACATGGTCAATACGTGCGGAGCTGACTAAGCCGCAGGTTTCCTTACGATGTTTTCCTTCACCTTCCTTTTTCTTTTTCCTTTTTTTTCTATCAGTTATTGTAATTATTAACATGGTATTATGTTCTGCGGTGAGATCCTATGAAGTTGTCTATCATCTTTAATAAGTTTTATTTTATTACTGGTCTCTCAGCTCAGTTGGTAGTAGCTCTACCTTCTGCTCCGTAGGTCGTGAGTTTGATCCCCACCGGGAACAAATATTTGTGTGATGAACGCAGGTGTTTGTTCTCTGTCTGGGTGTTATATTACAAAAATAAAAATTAATTACAAAAAAAAATGTATTCAAGTATTATATCAGCTATCCGGTTCCCATATTACAAGCTCTGCTTAGTTTGGGGCTGGGTAGTGTTGTGTAAATTGTCCACAATATTTATTTATCTTATACCTTTAAACGAGAAAATCTTGTATATATTTAGGATCTCGGAAACTGAGCCAACGATTTTCATGAAATTAAGTATACAGAGGGTTTCGGGGGCGATAAATCGATCTAGCTAGGATTCATTTTTAGAAAATGACGAGAAGTTGGTGTTTTGCAATAATCAAACATAAACTCAATATACGACTGGTTCTGCCATCTATTGGCGAATGATAATACTATTTTTTTACCCCTAATACCGGCTCGTTATTTATTATATATTGTATTCAAAGTATGTATTTACAAAAATATATATTTATCAGCTATCTGGTTCCCATAGTAGCAGTGGTGGTGGTAGTAGCTCTGCTTAATTTGGGGCTAGATAGTGTTGTGTGGATTATTCATAATATTTATTTATTTAACCGTGTATGTCTCACTGTCGGGTAAAGGTTATTCTGTTATATCCGCCACTTATCCTAGTTTCCGGGATTTTAAATAAATATGACGTAACGCCCGGTATGAAGCTGTCTCTCTGCTAACCTTTTCTGAATGACAAATGACAGTGAAACATGAAAAATGGGTTTATAAATTCCTTGCTGTTTTACTGCAGTTAACTTTACGTTTTAGCTAGATCATATCTTTGTCAAACCTTTATCATAACCAGGTAGCTACACTTAAGCAAAATAGCAGTGAAAATAAATACAAACTATCAGGCATATTTTTTTTTGTATGCCAAATAAAAACAAACTCAAATTAAAAACTATTATTAATAACACGCTATTTAATACAAACAATAATCATTAAGTTATCTTAGTATTATATTTTGTAAAAATGAAATTAATTTATGTAAGTAATGTAAAAAATAATTAATTTTGGAAATAAAGGCTTTATTATTATTATTATCAGCCATATTTTTTTTCTCAAACATGCTCTGATATTTAAACATTATGTTGACAAATTTCAATCAAAACATTTGTGCGAATGTACAGTAAATAATCAGCAACAGTTGAAACGACATTTCTTTGTTTCAGGTGGCAGTGGTCGCCGACCGGGCTTTGCTAGCTGTTTTCGTCGTAATCACAGTAATATCCACAGCAGCCATTCTATTGCCACAACTTAATAACTTACACGTTGGAAACACACCTCTTAAACCGCCTATTTAGAAATAAGATAGGCCTAAACGGTTCTTCTGTTTGTGACTGAGTTTGATTAGGACGTAATGTTTTTTTGTGGCAAATGTTTCATGTTTCGCATGAAAGTCTAGCGTTCACATGTCTGCATCAGGGGGCTAATTCTCGGGCCGATCTCGATCATTTTGAAATTTTATTTTATTGCTTTTTTTTACAACCCCACACTTTTTGTACGTTTTTCCGCATTTCGTAGCTGTCGAGGCTTTTACGAAGAGGTCGTTTATGAATTACTCAAGGAAATTATCCATTCCCCCTTTGAAAAGAAGCAATAAAATAAAATTTCAAAATGATCGAGATCGGCTCGAGAATTAGCCCCCAGAAGTATCGCACGCGTCGCTCGTATCAAAGAGACCGTAGTATTCTTTGCATAGAAAGTCACACTAGTGCGTCTACTGATACGCACGTATTGCTTGAATGTACGAGTATATTATAATATATTTGATACAATGCGTCCGATACCTACGATGCGGATATGTAGACGCTTATACGCCTATGCCCAAGGAATTTATGTACTCGTATAAAAAATCCTTGCCTATCCCAGGTTACCTCGTTTCGACTGTCTCAGACATTTTGTATGCGGCGGATAGAGACAGAGACAGGAAGAAAGAGAGTGTAATCACCTCTATACCAAAACGTATGGGATTGATAGACTTGGCGCGCCACAATTTGTTGTGCGGAACGGGAGTAGTAAAATTCTGCCTTTACTCAAGGCTTTTTGCGGGTGCGGTCACAAAACACGCATTCCTGAGCTTGAAATTCGGGTACGTATGAATTAGTGGCTTGGGGCGGCCTAAAAAACTGTTCTCTAGTAACAGGTTTTTTAGGCCGCCCCAATAGTTTAGCCATAGGACCGACCTCCCAAGCATGGCAGCGTTCAGACGTTAATGCCACTAGCAGTCACCCATCCAAAAGAAAATGCAGTTGTGATCCAGTGCGCCCATAGCGTGCATATAAACTTATAAAGAAAAATAAAAGGATAATTACAATCTATTCAGCGCATCTTTTATATCATCTTTCAGCCAAAATAGTTTTCATTCCTGCTGCTGGGTTTTTGCGGCTACGAGCGCTTGACAATTTTAAACTGGCATATAAGAAAATATGTAATAGCATGAGCTATAGTTAAATAAATAGAAGGAAAAAATGATAAGAAGATGCAAGGAGCCTACCCAAAAAAATCACGAGATAATCAAAATGACGTCATATGAAATTCATTGCTGCTTTTGTACTGCAAATGTTTACAAGAAAACGGCCAAAATGACGAAATGGAGTTGCAAATGAAAACTAAGACAAAAACGGTCATGTGCTGTACAGTTCAACGGCTTTTACAACAACCATAGTTAGAAATTATTCTGTCATGGAATTGTGCCAATGGCATTGCAAGAGTTAGCAAAAAAAATTAAACACTCGTCAGTGTAATAATATAATTATTTTCTTTGCAAACCATACTTATATGGCTACGAAGGCCTACGACTGTGCTACGCCGTAGACAATTAATGTTTCCTAAAAAACTCGTTCAATAATTGCTAAATTCTGGTTTTCACTTTAAAAATATTGTAATAGAATAACCAATAATGTATGGTACACAATAGCAAATCATAATGCCTGTTTGTGCCAAAAATTTGTGCCTAATTCAGTGGCGTTCTAATCAAGGAACTTTGTTATTGTAATAACTTTATATTACTGTAAAACTGTGTACCTATATTAATGTATTATTTGAGAAAAGTTTTTACAAGCCTTGGCCACAACTAGGCATTGACGGACTTACGTATGGGTGTGTAATGTGTGTATATATTTACACGTTCGTCCATCAAATCCTTTCTGGCCGCTGAAGCAATGAACTATAGCAAAAAATATTCTTTAGTTTATAAACTTTGCTTCATTTGTAATTCAATTTACTAGTAGTTATCTAATATTAAGTAACACTAGCAGTTGGTAACCGAGCTTCACTCGGAATTTTTTTCGTTAATTGGTATATTTTAAGAAATCATAAGAGTCATATTATCATCTTTACTGGTTTATTCTTACTGAACAACGCCATCTGCTGGACATGCTTGCAGTTAGTTGCTCACAATCGTCAATAGATGGCAGGAGCAGTCACATATTCAGTTTATGTTTTTAGTTTTTTTTTAATAAACAGACTCGTTTTATGAAAGTGAATCCTAGCTAGATCGATTTAGCGCCCCCGAAACCCTCTGTATACTTAATTTCATAAAAATCGTTGGCTCAGTTTCCGAGATCCTAAATATATATATATATATATATATATATATATACAGTGGTGGACACATAATTAAAGACACCCCCCAATTGATCACAATAAACTTGATTTTGGCACTACTATTTGCCAAAGTAGGTATTAAATTTAACGTTATTGTTACTAAATCATACATGACGTTGTATTCTTAAAATGGGGGACAAAAAATGTTGCGTTGCTTAGTAGTTTAGACACTGTTCACTATCCGAATCTTATACAAACTTTTTTAACGAACTTGTAGCTGGCCAGCTAATTAAAGACAGTGAACGCTGAGTTCTGAATTTAAAAAAATATAAAAGAACTACGCTTGGTTTTTCATTGTTTTGCCGCGTATTTGCATGAACTGTCAACATTAATAATAACAGTTTACTTTTTGCATTCAAACTAATACGTTTTATACCAATCAATATGGGAAAAAACAAGAGTTGCGATTCGTCCACTAGAAAGATAATCTTGAACTTTCATAGCAAAGGTTGGTCATACAGAATAATCGCAAACCATTTGAGCTGTTCTAAAGACATGGTTATGAATGCTATAAAGCATTTCAAGAAGTTCAATACGACCGAAAACGTACCCAGAAAACCGAGACCTAGAAAAACTACTCGGCGGGAAAACTCTAAGATGGTGTTGTTGGCAAAAAAAGATCCGTTCAAAGGATCAGAACTGATACGCTCGGAAATATATGGGCCAGGAGGGTCGACGGGTGTGTCTGCAAGGACTATTAGACGCAGACTATGTGAGGCAAACTTGTACGGAAGAGTGTCTCGGAAGGTGCCACTTTTGAAAAAGTCAAATGTTAAGGCAAGGTTAGCGTTTGCTAAAAAATATGAACATTGGACTGAACGAGAGTGGAAAACTGTGCTTTTTTCGGATGAAACAAAAATTAATATGATAAATTCTGACGGAAAACAATACGTTAGACGCCCCCCAAACAAAGAAATGGATCCGAAGTACACCAAGAAAGTAGTGAAACATGGAGGGGGAAATATCAAAGTGTGGGGCTGTTTTTCAGGACTTGGTGTCGGACCTGTCAGAAAGATAGAAGGCAATATGGATAAATACCAGTACAAAAATATTTTAGAAGAAACCATGCTGCCCTATGCTGAGCAAAATTTACCGGTCATTTGGACTTTTCAACACGATAATGATCCGAAACATACCGCAAAAATAGTAAAAGATTTCTTAGGGAACCAGCTTGTGACAGTTTTGGATTGGCCCCCATACAGTCCGGATTTAAATCCAATCGAAAACTTGTGGTACCAGGTGAAGAAGACAGTGGCGGCAAAGCGTACATCAAACGTCGATCAACTTTACGCAGCTTTTACAGATGCATGGGAACAAACTCCGGTACAAGCTTGTACAAAATTGATCGCTTCCATGGCTAAGAGATGTCGTGCTGTTATTGCTGCAAAAGGACATGCGACCAAGTATTGATACGCATTGGAATTCGTTATAAAAATGTGTTAGAAATCTTACGTACTAAGATAATTTCGATGATAGCTATTTTTTTTTATATTTCTTGTTACGAAGTGAAGTGTCTTTAATTATATGGCCAGATCTTACTAATCTTATTTTTTATTTACACTGCTTACATTTAAGTTTTACCGAATAAAAGCTAAGTTTTGTTGTAAATGTTTCGTTTAAACATTACACAGTAACAACACAAATAAAAATTAATAGTGCAGCAAGTTACAATTGCAGTATGATAAAATCTGTACGAAGAAATAGCTTAGTTTTTTCAGTATGCTTCCAGTGTCTTTAATTATGTGACCACCACTGTATATATATATATATATATATATACATATATATATATATATATATTTAAATATATATACATATATATATACATATATATATACAAGATTTTCTCGTTTAAAGGTATAAGATAAGATAAGATAATAATAAACATTCCATTATCTAGCCATGTTAGCGTATTTATGCTCAAGATTGTTGCCAATTTTAATTAAGGTTTCGTTAAATGTAAATACGTATTAATGCTAGTGAAAGAATGTTAAGGTTATCATAACATTATATAAATAATGTTATTAGCTAAGTGTACAAATAAAACGAAATTACTGAACTTTTGTTTTTTTAATAGTCTTGAACCTGTAGATATCTAGATTGTATGAGAAAGAGAGCAAGAAACTCCACACAGCGTCATATAGTCCCAAACTAAGCAAAGCTTAATATAGTGTTACAATCTGCTGAAACATAGTTTTATTGACTGGCCTCTACCTTCTGCGGCGTAGGTCGTGGGTTCGATCCCCAGAATCCCCACCAAGAAAAAACATTTGTTTGGTGAACACAGATGTTTGTAACATATACATCTCTAACAGAAGGCAGAACCTTCTCCCAACTGAGCTATATATAAGCCTTACTAGCCGTCAAGGATAGATAGGTACGATTTTATGTAGGATGTGACTGACGAAAATCTTCAACTGGCGACATAAGCATCACGGACGACCGAAGTAGAAGACTTTTATTTGGAATAAGTATCTAAAAATTCTAAATTACTTGTCTACTACACTTTTTACACATTCTGTTAATACAATTGCTGTTCGGAAGCTTTATAATTTGCCTAATAGGGTGCTTTAGTTGAGAGCACTAGTGGCCTAGTGGTAGCGTCCCCGTTGATCCTAAGGCCGTACGTTCCAGTCGTGCCCCAAAGAGTTTTCTTTCCAAAAATGTATGTGCACAATGCCAGTAGGTACTCTCAAACGGGGAAGGAAAACATCGTGAGGAAACCGGCATGTCATAGAACCTAAAAAATTCTAAAGCATTTATCGCTTTCACTAAAATGGGTTAGAAAGAACTAGTGATACGACAAGAAAAAGAGTTCTACATTCTACATTTCACGCTTTCCTGAATTGTTTCATTTTAAACCCAAGTTCGGGATTCCAAATGGGTGTACTGTACAGTTTATAGAAATTGATAATTTTAGAGGCCCGTAACTTTGTAGATAGCGCTTCTTAATGGGGCTCTTCTGAATTCCTTAGATTTTCAAATACTAACTCATTTTGGCTTTATAAACAACTTTTATCATTTCTTTCTTTCAGTTATCCGTGAGCAAGTAAGTACCTAGAGAGTACCATACCTCTAGAGCAGCGGTACTCAAAGTGTGTTCCGCGGAACCCTAGGGTTCCGCAAGAATTTAGAAAAAAAAAACAAAATAATTAGTAACTGTTACATTGTTCTTTTATTATGCTTCTATAATAAAGAATACACTTTTAAAAACTATTGTTTTATTGTAGGGTTCCGTCAAGTATTTTGCTTGTCAAAAGGGTTACGTGACCAAAAAAGTTTGAGAACCGCTGCTCTAGAGTGATATATTATTTTCTTGACATTGAGGGAGATAGGTAACTTAGCAAAGTATAATATTAGTAAGTGGATAGCTTTGTAGCAATGCCATCTAATATTTTACTAAATGTTACAGTTGCGCTTGATAAGGTATGAAATGTTGGGTTCGCAAAATAACTAAGAAAGAAAAGCATTTCAGATATTTCCTAAGCCGAAGAAATAAAGATAAGAATGGAGTAAAATATAATAGGTATTAAGTACTCATATAGAAATTTATGAATAAATTGTCTAAGGCTGTAGTGTCCGATTTCCACCAGTAGGCCTACCACAAGCTCTGTCTGGCTCTGGGTGAGTGCTCACCAGTATATTATATCTGTGTGTGACGTTTTTACGTAGGATTTATTTTATCAACAATCACACAGACTCAAAACCAGAGCCAGAGACAGAGCTAGACAGAGCTTGTGGTAGGCCTACAAGTTTCTATTAAGTACAATACAATGAACCAGGAATTCATTCTGAATTTTCTTGCTTAGCCATTACAAACGGAGCTTCACAGCGGTGAGGTGACAATTAGTTACGAAAGTAGCGATAAATTATGAGCATATCTCCAATACCGGAACGACTTATAACTGTAATTTATACCTTGCCAGCTCAGCGGAAATGTGATAGGATTGTGTTTATGTCCTCGCTGGGAACATAATTTAGATACTTGGGTAACAGTTGGGTAGCCTAGGTATAAAGGGACCGAAACATGAAAATTATCCTCCAGGGCTAAAGTACCTACAAGTTTGCAGACCTATCGATATGGTATGCTTAGATCTACCTATGTTTGAATATACAAAGTGTTTTCGATTTGTGTGTGTTTTTAATTTTTACAAACATAGATAAATGATGAATAATGTTTAATTAATAAAATAATAATGATGATATAAAACAATAAGACATACGACGCCGAACGAATGTCGTAGACGTAAGTATGCGGATCACTATTCTGAAGTGGAGATGGGCAGGACACGTGGCCAAAAAGAATGATGGAAGATGGACAACGGCGATTACAGAATGGTGGCCACGAACCGCACAGCGACCACGAGGCAGACCACCCGCCCGTTGGTCGGATGACATTGTCGGAGTAGTTAGGCAGCAATGGCGGAGACTGGAGCACAGGATCGAAGAGAGTGGCTATTATGGAGGAGGCCCAGCAGTGGGTGCCTACAGGCTAAATAGATAGGTAGATAGATACAATAATAAGAATGCATAATTGGTATTTGGCGAGTGCCAAACACCTCTGAAGAACTAATAATGAAAGAAGCGTGGAAGTTTCAAGCTCAAAATACAATGAGGCTAAATTCTCGTTAAGGTAACTTTAACAAACTATCTAGATAGAGACTTTGTGATAGGATTGAAGACGGAATATTCCTAGACTTTTAACTCTCAAGCTAAGCTACTTTGCTACAACTATTTGACGAGCCTCTCAGCTCAGTTGATAGTAGCTCTGCCTTCTGGTGACCATTGATGTTTGTTCTCTGTCTGGGTGTTATAATTGTATTCTAAGTATGTATTTACTTATAAAAATTAATATATAAGTGTAAGTACTATATCAGCTATCTGGTTCCCATAGTACAAGCTCGGCTTAATTTGGGGCTAGATAGTGTTGTGTGGACTGTCCACAACATTTACCTATTTATTATTATTCTGTTTTTTTTAGTTTTATCCAAAACCACTTATGAAAAATATGACCAAAGCTAACTCATCTAACATAATCATCATAAAGGTGTTTAGAAAATAACCAGTCAATTTTCTGAGTAAAATTTTGTGCCAAGAGATTTTTTTAATCGTAATAAAAAAACTGTTCCATTCTGTTCCGAGAAAACGTAAGTACCTATCCTTAATCTTATTCTGGACTATTGATTTGGAAACGGACTTTATGTGAATAGGACAGAATGGATGCCCCAATAATCTTTATGGTATAGGCCTCAATGCGAACTGATTGGGCATTTGGTCAATTTATTGGGTAACGGCAAACGCTTATTTGTAAATACCCTACCCTTACCGAGAAACCCTTGCCAAGAAGAACGATTGTTCATCAAAACATAAAAATAGTCTCGTTAACTAGATAAACAGTCAAACAACTTTGATCTGAATGATTTTGAACTTTGATAACGAACGAGTTAAAACAACTCAGTGCTTTTACCTATTTACTTTCAAAAGGTGTGCTCGCTTGAAAAAATCATTTTGAAACATTTTGAAACATTTTCACTGCACAAAGTTATGTTGGTACATTCCAAATGACGTTTTTTTCACGATGCCCGCATGTTTTGGAATTTCGCAGTAATTAAAAAGGTTAATCATAATAATAACTCGTCTATGTATTATTAGCTTCCCGCGGATCAAGCCAGGAATCCCAAACGAGCGATCGAGCACCGCACAGCTAAACTATTTTAACCCGTCGAGCACTCGCTGAATAAGGTACAAGTAGAAAAAATAGTTCTTAAAGCTCTTGTTCCATCAGCAAGTTCTTTAAAAAAAAACGGTCAAATATTTGAAACTAAATGGAGCACTAGTTGACTTTCTATTGTTTAAAATTCCGCTGAGGTAAGTAACGCGCACAACGCGTGTTTTGCCAGAAATTAAATTATCACCCTTCTAGATCAGTTTGCAAGTGCTTTTTCATTAGATTTACCTACTTGCCTTAGAAATTAGGCACAGAGTTTGCGGCGCGTGGCATTACAGTTGCAAACTACGAATATGTCTTTAAATATTAATCTTATCTTATACCTTTAAACGAGAAAATCTTGTAAATATATTTATATATATTTAGGATCTCGGAAACTGAGCCAACGATTTTCATGAAATTAAGTATACAGGGGTTTTCGGGGATCTAGGATTCATTTTTAGAAAATGTCCCCTTTATCGTAAAGTAAATAATCAACTTTATCATAAAATCATAACTCCTAGCGCCATCTGTTGATTAAGTCATGAGTTAGTGGGTCAGAGAACGCCATTTATTGACGAGTAGTGGAGTTTATTATTATGTCGGTAAGATCGAAAAATATTAATATTTAATCATTATGGAAGTAATTCGTATATAAATATAATTCACAACAACAGTATACCAAAAAAAAAACCGAGCGAAGCTCGGGCACCAACTGCTAGTTTATTCAATAATTGGTCATCATAGCCTAAAAGAAAATACCACGTTCTCATTTTGACAACGCATCGGCGATCGCAAAATCTCTGTAAGGATTCTTATACATGTAAATAATGTTATACATCTTTGTATAGCACTTCCAAAACACAACATTTAATAAGTAATATAATATACAAAAGGGATTCACCCGTGAAATGCATTCAACAATCACGCGTACCAGAGGTAACATAATGACTTCCTAGAGAATGTGAGTATGAGGTGGGAAAGGGGTGTGCGATGCTACTGCTCCGATGAATACGTGTATAGAAAGGTATGTAGTGTACCTACGTGGGTGTCTGGAACAATCGTGAAAGCCCACAAGGCCGCCCAACGTTGCACATTTGCGAACGCGTAGTGATGGGCATTTGAGGTTGCTTTATAGAAATAAAAGCATATTTTTGGCTTAAATTACACATAGCAATATAAAAAGTTTAACAAATTAACAAAAACGATGATGACAAAATAAGTTTCAGAAAGTATTCAAATACGACGATTCGTTTTGGAAGCTTTTATTGATATTTGTGTCTGTTCTCATCAATACTTCGTATTTTTGTGTGTATGTTTGTAATGAATAAACTCAAAACTACTGTGCCGATTTCAAAAAAATCCTTCACCATTGGAAAGCTACATTCACCTTGAGTAAAATAGGCTACATTCATGTGTTTAAAAAATAAATGTCCACCCGTGCTTAGCTCCAGGACAGGCCGCTATTATTAAATAGGTACATATACATGATAAAACAACTGTTTATTAATATTACTATAAACCTATCAACTGTTTGTTATTCGAAATAAGTACAGCACTGTTCTGTAAAAGTATTGACGGGTAGCGATGCACAATTTTAGCTCCAAAAAGATAGTAATATTAAGACCGGCTTTCAATTCGATTTCAATCTGTTTTTCATCGATAGTGACCTTTTGTACCCCTTCACTCGAAACATAACAATCAGAAGCCACAAGCTTTGTAAGCTTCGAGCCAGCACCGAAGGAACATTCATATAGACATCAGTTTTGAAACATAATGCACCTTTTCGGTTCTATTAACTCCTGTATTTTCAGCTGGTGGCTGTAGCATAATATTTGCACTGAATATAAGATCAAATCAAATCAAATTATTTATTGTAGGCCACACAAGTATTACACAAGGATTATTTACAAGTAACAATGACATAAGATAGAAAGTACATATGCATACATAATATCACGCCTCATTCCCATGGGGGTAGGCAGAGATCACGGATTTCCACTTGTTACGAACCTGACACAACTCTTTCGCTTCATTCACTCGCATAACATTCGTCATTCATGCTCATATAAGATACAAGATAGGAAGTTCATACAAATTTTTGATTAAAATTTCAGTTAAAATACCTACCTAGCAGGCCGACTTACTATTTTTTTTTTTTTTAATGTAACTAGCTGATGAAACAAGCATATGGCCCACCTGATGTTAAGTGGTAACCATCGCCTATAACAAAGCCATGCCTCGTAGGTCACGCACGTCAGGAACGTGCCCTACGATGCACTGCTCTGCGTCCATCAACTGGAGGCATACAGATATTCAGCCTCACGTGCTAGTAATTACACCGGCACCCATACCCTTCAAACCGAAACACAGCAATGCTGCTTCACGGCAGAAATAGGCATGGTGGCTAGAAAAATCTATTGAGTAATGTATGAAAAACTACTTCATCGCAAGTCCCTATTTACGTACACCTGACAGGTAACCTTAAAATTACTAGATCATTATATTTTTGTCGTGAGCTCTGCACTCCTCACCCAATCTCAAAAAGCAATGTTTGCGGGAACTTTTTCAATTTCCCACCAAGTTTATCGTAAACCTTTTGTAACTTTTGAGCAGGCATAGGTACGGAATAATACATTTTTAGAAGCTTTTATTTACCTACCCGTAAAATAAAGTTTTCATGCCTAAATATGTTTTCAGTCCTCAGTATTATAAATATCACGGCAGGACCGCGACAACTATAAATAAGTGACCAAATTCTAACGTAATTCTACGGTCCTCCTAATTTAAAAGTTTACTATTATCGTTTACCGGTTGTAAGTTACGTAATAAGAGGGTGGTATACGGTATCTGGCATCTACCTAAGATTTGAGTACTGTTTAATTTGTTGGCATCATAATACCCTCACAAAAAAGTTTGCATTGTTTTTTCTTTTCGTATGAACGTTTCCGGTGTCAAATTTTAAAGCGATTTTTTCAGCATAATATCACAAAAATAATTATTTGTAGCCAACCTTTCAAATCACACCGGAAATGACTGCTTCTCCGTTTCAAAGTTGTCTTAAAAAATTGTGCGAAACCCAGCAGAAAATATTTTCAGCGAATAGATTTAAAGCGATTCTTTGATTTGAATTTGCGAACAATTTCTTGTTTAGTAATTAATAAATAGAATTTTCAATAAATAACAAAGTGACCGAGGATTGGATCTTTCAGTTTCTTTTGTAAATAAATTCGCTTTGTGATAGACGGGCATGGATTAAAACGAACTCACGTGTAAACTAAGCTGGTATAACCATAGCAAGTGAATAGTACTAGAGACATGTTTACTGCACAAGAGATAGCGAACTTACTTTGTATTTTTAAACAGCTATAAACTCGTAGTACAGTCAGCACCAAAAGTAGATCAGCCATTTTAATATTCCCTTTTTCTCTGAAATTGGCAAAATTATCAAAGGCATGGTAATTTCTGTAATTTCGGACAACATCTCGTTTAAAGCTCGAAACTTCAATATTATGTGGTTTAAGATAAATACGGACATTACTCACCAGATATGTCAATCTACTTTTGACGCTGACTGTACCTCCCCATGCACTACTCCCGAGAAAAAGTGTACATGCAGGAGTGCAGCCACCCTTAAATAAAAATAACTTCAGCTCTTACTCATAAAAATAACTCAAGGTGAAAAATTTCAGTACCCACAATCTCTATTCTGTTGGTCGAAGAGGAACTAGAGTCAAGGTGCTCAAGGTAGCTCAATAACTTATTTCAAGTCAGGTTTTTGTAAGTTTTCTGCCATCTGTCACGTGCAGAGTTATTTTGCGCGGACTCTAGTTACGTTATTTCGCCTGACAGTGCTATATTCTTCAACAATTGGTTCGATTGGAAAAGTCTTTCATCGAGTTTCATTCTGCATAACCAGTTGTTCGGTTACAGTGGAAGGACAGACAACTTTGTCATGGTTGGCACTGTTTTCGCCTGAACAGACATTTAATTGGTGGCCCTGTACTCAAAGTTAGCCCCGGGATTGTTCGTCGTATTATGAAAGAAAAAAAAAGTAAGAAAGAAGAAGACGGGCTGTTTTTAGGGAAGAGACGAAAATGATTCAATAACATCCTTATTATAATTGATTTTTAGGGTTCCGTAGCCAAATGGCAAAAACGGAACCCTTATAGATTCGTCATGTCTGTCTGTCTGTCTGTCTGTCCGGCCGTGTCACAGCCATTTTTCTCCGAAACCTTAAGAGCTAGACTGATGAAACTTGGTGAGTAGATGTATTCTGTGAACCGCATTAAGGTTTTTACACAAAAATAGAAAAAAAACTATAGATTTTGGGGGTCACCATACTTGAAACTGAAACTCAAAAATTTTTTTTTCATCGAACCCATTCGTGTGGGGTATCTATGGATAGGTCTTCAAAAATTATGTTGAGGTTTCTAATATCGTTTTTTTCTAAAACTATAAATTTTGGGGGTCCCCATACTTGAAACTGAAACTCAAAAATTTTTTTTTCATCGAACCCATACGTGTGGGGTATCTATGGATAGGTCTTCAAAAATGATGTTGAGGTTTCTAATATTGTTTTTTTCTAAACTGAATAGTTTGCGCGAGAGACACTTCCAAAGTGGAAAAAAGTTGGTCCCCCCCCCTCTAACTTCTAAAATAAGAGAATGATAAATCCAAAAAAAATATATGTTGTACATTACTATGCAAACTTCCAACGATTTTTGGTTTGAACGAGATCTAGTCAGTAGTTTTTTTTTTATACGTCATAAATCGTAAACCGCAATTTACCTTTCAACGAACTACAAAAACCTTTATATTATGTTAATTGATGCTACGGAACCCTTCATGGGCGAGTCCGACTCGCACTTGGCTGCTTTTTTAAAGGCAGTATTAGCTGAAAATCAAACCTAAAAATGTTTAGCTGATGAATAACCCTGTTTAAGGGGTAGTATTTTTATACCCTGTAGGTGAAATACGTTGAGGTATCTACACTGACTCGTTTTCTCGTAACATTTTATAGCTCCAAGAGACTGCTGGAGAGACGAGAAGACATTAGGATAAAAAATAATTTGAAATTCTACAAGAAAGTAAATCAAGCATTTACTTTTGAAGTGCTAAAAGCATAACTTTTTACCTGCTTCACTGCACAGCTTTTGTATCGAAGAGATCTCGATTAGCAATAGGACCACCCATTGTGGGTACACAAATGTGTTAGATTTTCTTTTTATCTGTTTGAATGAATTTTTATCCCTTCGAAAGAAGAAAATGAATAGTGATAAGATATTTCAGGGAATAAATTAACAGTTTTTTTATAATAAAAAACCGCTTGTGTTTTATATTTGAGCCACACTTGGACCATAGCAACAACAATAGGCTTCGGCAAATGAAATATGGATACCAGCTTGCTGTTACCGACATCGGCAAATTTTACTACGATTGAAAAAAAACAAGAGTTAGGCCGAGATTCATAGACCGAACTTTGTCTTTACTTTGATTGAAAGTTCAACTTTCAACCAAAATTATATTTCATAGTTCTGTCAAGCTCTTCTTTATTCAAAATATTGATAGGAAACTTCGCTTAAACAAAGCTTACTTTGCGAAGACTGCTTTGCTGTAAAGCAAAGTGCGGTCTATGAATCTCAGCCTTACCCCCGAATACTGAAACGCAACTCAGATTTAAGCACGTCTCAAGCGACGAATATTTGACAGATTTTCATTGAAAACTGTCAAATATTCGTCGCTTGAGACGTGCTTAAATCTGAGTTGCGTTTCAGTATTCGGGGGTTAGAGTCCTATAATCATTGCTAATATTATTAAGAAGAAAGATTTGTATGTTTGTAACGAACTTCAAGAGTTGTTCATTCGTTTTCTGTAGTTTTGGGGAGTCACATAGCTTTTTCATTTTTTTTTTTTTTTCTGGTGTTATTTTGATTTATGCTGTGTTATTTTGGTAGTATTTTAACCAACATTACTTGAGGTCCTTCGCTCAAAGTGTGAGCAGTTGGGATGAAAATGATGTCCTGATTTGAACGAAAATGTTTCCGATGGTTTTGAAGGCAAACCACCATAATCTTCAAAGTCCGCATGGACAGATGCCATGAACATCAGTAAAATAGAAAAAAAAATACATATCTACCCAATACATGAACGTTCGGATGTTTCTTGCAAACACCCAAGTTCCTATTCAGTTTTTGTTCTAACTATTAGCAATTTGCAAGATTGGTAATCTAAATATATAAAACTCTTACGTTACTGACTGACTGACAATCAACGCACAGGCCGTAAGTCCTAGAAGCATGAAACTTGGAGGGTATGTTCGTTTTATAACATAGGGGTGCACTAAGAAAGGAAATTGGAAAATTATTTCCCTAAGCGGAGAAAAAGAGGAAAAACTTTTTAGAAAAAAAATCAACGGGGCGTAACGGCTACGGGGCGAGCGAAGCCGTGGGCGGCCGCTAGTTTTATTATACGGGCGTCTTTACATTACCTAAACGAGTTGCCATGATGTAATAAATACCCGAACATTTGTATGAGGCTTAAAATCCTTTCACCACACTTGGTTCGAAAGAATCGGTGACACGGTAAGAAGAAGAAGAATTTGTATGAAGCAAATATTTGGCCGTTTTCTGCTATAGTTATCAAATGCATCAGCGAAAACGATAATAATATATTTGGCACTTCATCATGGTATTATTGTAGAATATCAAAACAGCGGAATAGCGCAGGTCATGCATCAAACGCACAGCATTTCCAAAGAGGCAATTTAAATCGTACGGGTTTCGAGCTGTGAATCGCTGCTAGTAAATTTAAATACCCGGTTTAAATAACGCTGTAAAGTAACAACATATACTTAGCTAGAAATAATATTAGATAGTTAGTATACAGGGTTATTCATTATTAGCTGCAAATACTCAGGAATTAGGTTCAACAAATAAAATAAAAAATATTTATAAAATGATTTTTTTTAAGTTTTGTTATGAAAATCCCGAGAAAATCGATAAAGGAATCATTGGCGCCTGACCTATTTTGACCTTTGATCCGCGCCCACGCGCCGTGAGTGACACTCTGCGTTCAGTCACCGCCTGGGTGGGTCATCGTCCTGTTCTCCGTGGCAATCATTATGCAATAGCCGTAAAGAAATTAATAAAAATAAAATTTTGAGACAAAAATTTGAAAAAATTTTTGATCAAATTTTAAAAAAATAATTTCATAAATAATTTTTATTCTATTTGTTGAACCTAATTCCTGAGTATTTGCAGTTAATAATGAATAACCCTGTATACAGGGTGTGCTGTGTACCTACTTCTACGCCTTAGTTCTGCCGTGAAGCAGCATTGCTGTGTATGCCTCAAGTTTATGGGCGCAAAGCAGAGCATCGAGAGGCACGGTCCTCACGTGCCTGACTGCCTGACCTACGAGGCAATGCTTTTTTATAGACGATAGTTGCCAGTTAACATCAGGTGAACCATTATGCTCGTTCAATCCTATAGTTGGATAAAAATATACAGCTGAGTTAAATTCCGATCACTCCCAAAGGTTTTTTGAAAGCACATTGTATAGCCAGCACCCAAAACTCTAGATTGGTTTTGACTGAGCTTGAAAAAAAACTAACTTTTTGGCAATCACTGTAAGCTGAAATTGCGACCTTCTACGACAGAAGGCCTATATAATTAAGCTTTGCGTGGTTGGTTATTCAATAGCGTTATAATCTAGGTATCATGTAAAAGTTTCTTACCAACTTTTAATCATGCGAAAGGTTATCCGTTCATAAAGGTATATAATAAGTATTCGGGAGTTGTATTATAACCCTAACACCATTTTAAGGATGCTAGTAAAATCGCTAAACCAAGGAGACCAGACAGAGATGTACTAAACTGAAGAAGAAGTAATAAAATGAAGAGTTTGAAACAGAGTTTATATTATCCTTCTTATTTTTATTGAACAAAGTTTAGACTTGAGTGACAAACAAGACTATCAGGTAAAATTAATCAGACTAAACATTCCGTGTTTTAAAGGACATAAATACTCAAAGTTTGATTGGAAAACTAACATTTACAACAACATTTTTACCGTGCTTGGAGATAGTCGTGCAGCTTTTTCATTTCAAAATGCTCAATGCTTTGGCGTCATGCGAACGTTTTCTGATATATTTATATAATTTATAGAATAAAAGAAATTAATACGTCACTACGATTGAAGTGGCAAATTTAAGAATTTTTGTAAAAACAAAATAATAGCAATAGTAAAATAATAGTCTATAGAATAATAATAGTAAAAACATAATTTATAACCCACATAAGAAAACTTGAGCTTGGCGCTACTTAATGGGGCACCCTGTATAATGCCTTAATTGCAATATCATGAATATAGACGGAAAACAAATTCTCATCACAATAGTTTTTTTATCTGTTCCTGTGTAAGAAAACATGAACAAAACCTTTTGAAAGAAAACAAACTTGAATTTAAAACTTTCCCCGAAGAAGGGTAAACTTTAAAGAGGGTGAGATTATACTGGATTATACTCCTGACTAATCGTCAAGAGTATAATCTCTCCTAATAATTTTGACAAAAGTTTCTCTCTAATTAATCATTTTTAAGCTTTTATCCTACGTTATTCGATCTGTAGAACACAAATTGTAATAGTTGATATTTTATACAAATAGGCTTGCTCTAAATTATAATGAAGCCATCTTTGAACGGATTTTCATGTTGTTTAATTTAAAATGTTGGCATACTAAAGACCCGCGCACACCTTTGCGATGGCAGTGGCGATCAGCTGAAACGCTGTCAAAAATGACAGCGATATCAGAGGTAAAGGCCTGCGCACTTCTAGGCCGCTGGCGAACGCGATCAGTGAAACGCTGTCAAATATCGCTGTCAAATTTGAGATTTGACAGCGATATTTGACAACGTTTCACTGATCGCTACTGCCAGCGAACTAGGTGTGCGCAGGCCTTAAGTCCAAATAAAACGTTTGGTATTTACCAACAAGAGTGCTACCTACGCCCAATTTTTATCGCAAGCAAAATAAATCCTTAGTATTCGTTAGCATGTGCGTTATTGTACACCGAGTATTGACGTGAATAGAAAATAAGCTTGCAACTCTACTTGTAGTTAATATCTGGATTCTAAGCTCTACTGGTTCCAATTTCAGAATATCCAGAGCGAAGCTCGAAGTGATTTGTGTGCGATGAATCTTACTTTTTGTTGAAACCGTGATCTCAGCATTCTCAGTGCAGTTGATTGTGACTCGATCGACTATTAACTCGATGCCTGGAGAATAGTCGATCGACTATTAGTTCGATGCCTGGAGAATAGTGGATTCGATAGCGCGCTGCGTTGTGCTCGATGAAAAGAGATAGGCGCTTTGTTACTGAGATTTGCGTGATATTGTTTGAAGAGGGTTTATTTGACACGGTTTTCACACGGTATGCATTTTTTAAAGATTAATAAATGCACTAGAAGTTTGGTAACGACAGAATTAGTCAGCGTTATTCTAATTTCTCCTTGAAGAAACATTTTGCCTTCATCTGAACAAGATAATAATTCATTTTAGAAATGTAAGCCATGCTGATTTTGTCCTCCACCTCCACTAACCTAATTTATTATGATGGCTTCATCATTTTCTTGAAAGAAAGGATAAAAACATAGTTATGTGGGAGAAAAAATAAGTTTAGTAAAATAACGAAATTTGGTATCATCATCATCTCAGCCCGATACCCCCCACTGCTGGGTATATGCCTCCTTCACATTCTGCCAGCCTCCTCTGTCCTGCGTGTATATAGTCTATTATAGTCCACCTGCGACCTTTGGAAACAAGACATTCTCGTGTCGGCTACAACCTCACACATGATAGTAAGTCACGATATAGCCGACGTTGGATCAGAAAAATCTAAAAACCACGTAGTCAAGGCTGTTATTTTATGGTTCAGCTGGTCAAGCTGTTTATGAGAATGTAACTTTACATTTGAATGGATTAAAATGAGGAAGCTAAAACTTATTGATGAATAAATTCAGTTTGTATAGGTAAAGTATGCACTTTTTTACAATTTATAGGCCATGCTACTTATGTCTTGCAGGTAAGCGTGCTACACCGTCAAGCACGCTTATCTACAAGACACATAATAAGTATGCATTTATTTCATAAAAAGGAACCAGCAGCATTTCGTCTTGGTATTTTTAGCCGGTCGGTGGCCCGCGTCGGCGTCGATACAAAGGAACACTCGAGCCTCTTGGAACCACGGTCGTGTCATCTAACCACTTCTTATCGGCTTTTTAATATGAACAATAGCCTCTTATTTAACTAGAAGAACAAGTTTATTTACAATTTGCATAAAGTAGAAAGTCGAATGTATAATATAGCACGATGAAAAAATATGTTACTGATGCAAGCTAAAAAGTAAACGGCAGAGGATCTATACCCAACCGATGTGTCAACCTACCCTATTAATAATATTTGAAAGTGTGGATTTTTTGGACGCTATGATATTTATAACTCAACTAACACGGCGCTAGAGTTTTATTTACTACAAGTTTTTTTAACCAGAAAAAGCATGAATAAAAGATTGGTTGACAATTAACTATCAGTTTTATTATTGAACTAAGGGCAGATTTTTCCATATACAGATTAACACTATTCGTCAAATAAAAAAAACAATCCTTGTTTTACAAGCCCTAAACAAGAGATGGGCATATTTTTATCTGATGAAAAAATTTATCTGTAGATTGAAAAAAAAAATGCCTTAAAAATATAACGCACAGAATAAAACAAATTAAAAATAAGTAATAACTATCAAGATACACAAATAGAAACTTATCAAAACGCTTGGTTAATTGTTGCTTGGACTTTGTATGGGTCAAGCTATTTAACCCTTTACATGTATAATTAACTATAACTGAAAGGAAAACTACTCTAATCATACAAGGAACATAATACGAGTATAGTTATATTATAACTACTACGCACTCGGTTGTATTGAAAATAACAATGAAAAAAAATCATAAAGTAAAACTAATGTTACTGGTCGAATACTACTTGATGACCTAATAAATAACTATAAATAAAATAAAGATACATTAAAGTATAAAAGCAAGGAAATCAAGAAAATTGAGATGCTCTAACTAAACACACAGTTCAGTACTATATTTTATAATTTTAAAATATTTTTCAGACCGTTGCCTCGGTGTTGAATAATCTAAGTTATATTTAGACTGGAATATTGGAATAATAACGAATTATTACAGCTTTCTTTGATAAATATGCTCTTACTGAGACGGTTTATAGTGAACATCGTTAAAAAACTGTAGTGTTTTTTGAAACTATCATGGTTTTGAAATCAATTTTTATGAACAACGAATCAACTCACAAATCATGGTAAATATCCCGTTATTCATAAAAATCATGGTGTTTTTTTTTTATACTTCTGGAACTCTAGTTGGGTACCGTCCTGGCTTGTAATCAGGATTGTTTGGATTATACTCCCAGATCAGGTACTCCGGTTCGTTCAGGTAGAGTGGCGGGATATCATCGCTCGGCTCTCTGTCCTGGCCAACCAAGTTCCTGTTCCTTTCCAGAAGTTCTTCGACTTTAGCGTAACTTTCTTCTGAAATGTCTGCAAATGTTTGCTTTCTGTTTATTTGGTTACACGATAAGATAGTGATATCAGACGCTTGCTGTTGTGTAATTGTTTTATTTGTGCTTATTACTGATAAGATTGCCTGCCGGTATTTTGACAAAACACAACTCAAATATTTAACCTCTGGCTAGGTAAATTAATTTCGGAGTAGGTTGATAAAAGAGCCTACTCTTCGCAAAACACTGCATCATTCATAGTTTAATCTGAATCAAATTTTCTTTATTAGTTGTATAACAAAGATATTTGTAACGTCGTAAAGCTAGATGAGTCTAGTTGCTAGTTCCACACGACCAAGCTTAAAAGAACAGGCAACAAACTACGGCTTGTTTCCTACCGTTTTATTGTAGGTACACGGAAAAAACGGAGCACTAGCAAAGTACCAATTTGGCTTGGTTATTTTTTTTTTGACTACTTATAACTAAGACTTATCTAAATCGCACAATAAAGCTCTGTTAATAGTAAACAAGCCGGTTTTGCTGTATATTCTAGGTAATTCTAACAGAGTACTTGATAGTTTCAAAGTGAGTGCCTCAGTTATAGTAACCTATTCAGTTTCCGTTTGAATATAGATAAGTTTTCAGATTTATAAACTGACAAGTTGACCTATCTTAGTTTAGACAACTCCTACTCGGTTAAATTTGTATAGATTGGTATGATTACAAATAACCAAGACTCATTTAAAACGTACAATAGAGGAAATAGACGTATGTTTGTAGTAAACAAGCTTGTTTTGTTGTAAATTCTTCCGAGTAAATCATTATTTCCCAGTGAGTATCTTTGTTAAAGTAACCGTAGCAGAAGTTTAAAAACCTATGCTTCTTCTACTACAACTATAAATGCGAAAGTTTTTATGTACATTAGGGATGTTTGTTGCTCTTTCACGCTCAAGCCAGTGGACCGATTTGGATGAAATCTTGAGCAAATATAGATTGTATCCGGTATTGAAACATAGGCTACTTTTTATCCCGTAAAAATAACAGAAACGGGGAATAACTTCTTTAGCGATGGCACTTATCACCAATAAAGAAACCTTCGAAAATTCGTGTATAGGTCTGTGTGCATGTACCTACTTTTACCTACACAACTGACAGCGCAATGCCGTACATAACAAAACTCGACGAACATACAAGAACTTATATATTATGTTACTTGTTGCTACGGAACCCTTCATGGGCGAGTCCGACTCGCACTTGGCCGCTTTTTTAGGGTTCCGTAGCCAAATGGCAAAAACGGAACCCGTCAACGGAATTCGTCATGTATGTCTGTCTGTCTGTCTGTCCGTCCGTATGTCACAGCCATTTTTCTCTGAAACCGTAAGAGCTAGACTGATGAAACTTGGCGAGTAGATGTATTTTGTGAACCACATTAAGGTCTTTACACAAAAATAGAAAAAAAAACTATAATTTTTTTTCATCGAACCCAGACGTGTGGTATCTATGAATAGGTCTTCAAAAATGATGTTGAGGTTTCTAATATGGTTTTTTTTAAACTGAATAGTTTGCGCGAGAGACACTTTCAAAGTAGTAAAAAGTTGCCCCCCCCCCCCCCCCCCCCTCTAACTTCTAAAATAAGAGAATGATAAAACTAAAAAAAATATATGTTGTACATTACTATGCAAACTTCCACTAAAAAGAAACTTTTTATTATGATACTTGTTGCTACGGAACCCTTCATGGGCGAGTCCGACTCGCACTTGGCTGCTTTTTTATCCCTACATTTGTTATTTACGACTGTGGGTTATAAAACTTTAAACAAGTAAATTAGCTATCAACAAGCAAGTAACACAGCAATCAATAGATAAGTGTTTGGCTATTTAATATTTTAAACAAGTAACTTAATTGGAACAATCGAAGAAAATGGTTATTCGTTGACATGTGAATTGTGTAAACTCGGATAATGCGTTTAGACACGCGTGCAATTCAAGGACAACGGCCATTTCTTTTCTACAAGTTCTTGGGTGCGGACACGAGAGTATCTACTTTTATAATAAACAGTGTGAGAGCAGAGGTTGAGTGATTTAAGTGAGATTGGCACCTGAACATAGAAAACTTGCAGCGCTTTACCAGTTTGTCATTCATCATTTTTGATAAAACTGCATTAAGTACAAAACGCCCGATGGATGAAGACGTAAGGAATCTCCTTACTGCTTGGGGCTTGGAGGAGTATATCGAAGTTTTTCAAAGTAAGTATTACCACGGTGATTATTGTAGTTGGCAGAACTCGTTGCTATATAGTGTGTGCTACATTAGGTGAAAGACAAAGAATTACCTGGTAGAACTTTCTGCAAAAAAGCCGTAGTTCTGTAATTATATTATGTGCCATAATACCTACCTAACTTAAAGGTACCTAGCACACTATGCGTGGCTTGCCACAGCATCTTTACCGGCCGCGCCGCGCGCCGGGCAAGCCGCAGTGCGCCCGCGGTTGGCTTGGCTCACTAGGTATAGCAAACAAAGTGTGGTGCGTGCCACTGAACAAGCCGATTTTTTTTTATTTATTTATTTATCCTTTTACAGAAAAAAATCCTGCTTTGAAGGACAACATCTTTGAGCTGGCTAAACTGCGCACCAAGACCAAGGACAAAAATTTGGATTATCTCACCACTTATCAGCATGGTAATTTATTAATTTATTTTTTATATTATTAATATTTGTTCTCGGTGGGGATTGAACCCACGACCTCCAGCGTAGATGGTAGATCTACTACCAACTGAGCTGTCAGGCTGTCAAACGAAAAATGCTCTCATAAGTTTGAACATAGTATTTTATTAATTCATCCTGTTAAGTAAGTAACTACGAGTACTAATATATCTTAATAGCGTTTATAAATTATATTTTCTAATTTTAGGTTCAGAGGAGGCATCAAATATAGCTTGTTTGCTGCTTATGCCATCTCTCGTGGCTGTTACAAGTGTTCGGCTGAAGAATAGTCGCAAAAAGATTTGGTGTCCTTCGAAAGCTGAAGCAACTGCTAGTTTTGCACAGCATGTGAAAAACTATTCGGATATCCACAGTGCAATAGCAAGTAAGCGAACAAAGTTTCAAGAATATAGACTTACAATGCAACCTTTTATCATGATCGTAGGCGAATCTCTTGACAGTATAAATAACTACTTCGTGGTTATAGATAGATGAATTCATCAACACCCTTCCAGCTATTTGCAAAAAGCACAAACTTCGTATTTATAATATAAATGTGGTAAACATAATTGTAACTTACCAGTATGGTGCTTACAAAATAGGGGTGGGTATAATTATAATGTTTATGATCTAAGTACCGATCTCGCATATTGTGCATTTATATGAGAAACTGTATATTTTGCTAAGACTATGTAAAAGAATCTTCATTTACTTAAATTAAAGCCATCATCATCATCAACATGATGAGTAATTTAAATTAAATACCTAAAAAAAAATTTAATGTTTTGTTATCATACAAAATACTTATGTATAGGTAAGTACTCGTTAGACTTATGTTTGTTAAAATATTTTTAAGTACCTATTTCATAAGTTAACAAACAATATTTATGATAAATATTGGTTAATATAATAATTGAAAAAGTTGAGGTAAAAATGACTTTATACAAATTAACAATGTAAGATTAACTACTCTCGAATGTAACTTTTTATGTTAATTAACGAATAACATTATTTGATTCTTCTCTGAAGCATACATCGTTATTTAGTATCGTGTATCTACTAGCTATTAAGAGCGCTTACATCCTTCTATTGCCTTTAAGCTTTTTTTAGAAATAATAATGTTTCTATGTGAGTAACTTAAAAAAAAGTTATATTAGCATTTATAGATATAGGACATCAATCATAATTAGCTTTTAAAGATGGTTACAAAAAAAATCATGAACATATGAATTTACATATATTTTTTTATTAAAATTTTATAAAGATAGCTGATAGATGTAAACGCTCTTAAAAATATTATTTTTAGTTGGTCTAATTTAGAATTTTAGAATTTATTAACGATTGTTGAAGAATTTAAATAAAACTTTATTATTTCATATACCTACATTCTTTTAACTTTGAAGTACGGTCTGTGGGCAAATGAAATATGATCGTTCAGTCCTTTTTTTAAAAGGGTGATTTAACTTTTTCGAGTTCGCCAGATTAACGATCTTTTTCAATTCCCTACATATCAACTTTTCACTAGCGTCAAAATGAAGAACTTTTTTACTTCTAGCCTACTTTAATTGGAATTTTAGCAATGTTGTTTTTTGTTCTGCTGGTTTATTGGGTTGATTAATACTGCTAAATACTTAGCTGCTGGTACCATTTCCGATTGACAACAATATACTTAGTTATGCTACAGATTTTAAGTTTGAACGTGCATTGGACTACTTAAAAGCAGCTATCAAACTTAAAATAAAGCTTATTAATATTCATGTCACTTGGAAATGGTAGGTACCTGCAGCTAAGTATTTAGCAGTATTAACCCAATAAACTTGCAGAACAAAAAACAACATTGCTAAAATAGGTACAAATTAAAGTAGTCTAGAAGTAAAAATGTAGATGGGTTGTAGCGAACCCAATAAACCCGCTTAGGAACAACAAACTAGATGGGTTGTAGCGAACCCAATAAACCCGCTTAGGAACAACAAACTAGATGGGTTGTAGCGAACCCAATAAACCCGCTTAGGAACAACAAACTAGATGGGTTGTAGCGAACCCAATAAACCCGTTGAAGAACAACAAACTACATTGCTAAATATACCGATTCAAGTAGGCTAGGTAAATATGTAGATTGGTTGTAGCGAACCCACTCAACACGGCTGAAAGCGCGAGTAACTTTGCTAAGTATACCTATTTGAATTGGTTAGAAGTAACAAAGTATATTGGGTATGGCTATCCAGTGGACACGATTGACAGCGCCGAGTAACTTTGCTAAGTATACCAAAATTTGACAAAGTTACTTTGTTAAACATAGAAACGTTCATTAGCTGTGTTTACAAAGTTGATTTGATAAAATCGACGATTTAAGCTAAGATGCTTGGTTATAATTAACAGAATTACTCGATTCACGTTCACAATTAGCTTTGTTGTCTTTATTAAATTAAAAGGTTGGAAGCTACCTAGCCCAGGTTATCAAATTTGAACCAACTTTCTAGATTAATATTACTAACTTACAGTAGCAAAGATGGCTTGTCTAGCATTAGCAATACACTTTGCAGGTTCCCTCCGAAACGAGTTGCTTTGTTGTAAATAGCAATAAGTTATTTAAATCCAACCGTTACGTTTTTTCCGTGTACATGCATGCCCACGACATTACCAGCGTCGTGGGCCGCAATTGGATGAGGGTAGCCCAAGATCGTGGTAAGTGGCAGGAGCAAAGAGAGGCCTATGCCCAACAGTGGGTTAAGTCGGGCTGCGGATGATGATGATGATGATGACATGCATGACTTTATCACAAAACAGAAATAAAAATAGACGTGAAGTTCCAGTGGAACTCGATTCTTCACTCACGGGTTCTCCGTAAATCCACTCTCAATACATTCCTATTCTGCTCCAGAGCACGGATGAGTGTTTTTTCTGCATCACCAGACAAATCGTTGGCAGCCATGTCGAGTCGAGTCAGGCCACGGTTGAGGCTTAGAAGACCCGCCATCTAATCATAACATAATATGAGAGGATTCGCAAAATAAGTAAATATCCTTGAATTCCCACCCAATCAACGACATCGTCGAAACATTTCAATGTAATCACACCTTGAATTTAGTATTGTTAAGTTGTGATCTGCTATCGCAGAGATAACTAAGTATTATTTACTTATAGATTTACGATTTCTATGAGCACTCGTAGAGCACTCTTATGTTGCTTCAAATTGATTAAACTAGAATTACCTACCAACTTGAAGGTGACACTCTGCTTGTAACATTGATTACAAAATAAATTAAAATAGATTTATAACAGACAGCAATACACCACACTGTAATCTCCCGATAAGTAGAACCTAGTACCTACAACTTTGTTATTAACGGTTATAACAAATCCCTATAATGCATAATGCCTTTATTATTGCCGAATACTGATAAAATGCTTAAATAAAGTCGCAAAATACCTTTTCAGCCGACGCGCCATAAAAACCGCATGAGTTCACAATTAGCGTTTGCGGTTTTTCTTTGCAACGCACAAATGCGGCGGCGAACATCGTTGCACATTCGATTGACATCGGATTTAAACTGAAATCTGTTCAAACACTCGAGTAAAACTCATTTTTTATCTACATACTTTGTTAGCCTAAAACTAATAAACTGCACAGTAGACATTACTACTTAATATGTAAGCACAATAGTTTACAATAAGTGTTACGAGCGTTACGTACAAAATACGTTAGCTATCAGCTTACCAAGTAACTCAATTGGTGCAGCAGGTTTCATCTGCAGAGCGTAAGCAATTCCTTGCACTCCTATTTCTTTAAATCTATTGTTAGCAATTCTAACTCTCTTCACGTTGTTATGGATAAAGATGAATCCACCTAGTGCTTTCATACCATAGTCACCAATTTTGCAATGATTGAAATCTAACTCTTCAATACTTTGCAGCTTTACTAAATGTTGTAGAATAAGCTTGACTTTGGAACAGTCTAAGTTGCTTCGATTGATACGAAATACACGAAGGTGTCTCAAGTCTTCTAAACCTCGGCAAAGGGATTCGCAGTCTCCCATTGAGAATTCAAAATATCTTGTGAGATACTGATCCTGAACCCCATTAATTCCGAAGACTAAAGATATTTCTTGCAGGTTGTAGAGTTTCATGAGCACTGGCTCTAAAGGGATGTGGTCGCAAACTTTGGTGACACTGAAAGGACACGTGTCTTCTACGATTGTATCGTTAGGAATGGGAGGAAGTGGTTGCCGAACCACTTGGAGCTGGTTCAGCCCAAGTTCATAAATGTAAGGACTGACCTGAAAGCATAAGTTTGTTTTTAAGACAACAATAAAGAATATCCACAAGGTAGAAAAAATAAATACCCACCAGAGTAGCTAGCTCTACCGCATCTTCTTCAATAAACACATCGGGGTTAATATACTCAAGGTAATCTTGAAGACAAGCCGACAAAAATTTTCCCTTCCAAAACTTCACCCCGATCTCCAGCCTTGACGGAAGCTTTGTAGCGTATGATCTTTTCCAATACTGTTCGTCCTGAATATTAGAAAAGACAGTTATTCAATAACATTTGGTTAGATAATTTTATAAAAATGTCTAACGAGACTCTCATCAATCTGCTTCCGTCAGCGGTGTTGTTTTTTTGAAATGAAAAACACACGTACCCTTATAAGAGGAACGCTGTATTTTAACGGTATGTTAGCGGGATACAAATCCATCAGCATGTCTACATCTTTTTGTAGGATTTTGTGCAGTGGGTTGATTCTGTGGAAGATTCGCGACAGAGCAAGGGCAGCGAAGTATGTCAGTGGTGCGGGAGTAACCCCATCGTCCCATTCGAAGTCTTCAGCTACTATTTTGCGTGAGGTCTCACCAGCCGACACCTTCATGAAGTTCGACGTGGTATACGCTTGCCGTGCGTTAACCGATACCAGGTATGGTACCTTCATGTTTGTATTTTTTTTACTTTACAACTGGATATTCGAGCCTGCCATTAGTTTACTAGAGAAATTCAAAAAATATGTGTTTACTGAACGAGCTCTTGTGAATTTTTGAGTGACTTTTGCTTGTCTGTTGTTATCATCATATTATTTACTAAATGGATCTCTTTGGTAAAATTCTAATCTGAAATAAAAAATTTAGAACCAAGAAGGTATTATAACTTCGTGCTGACGTTTGTTTATGAAAATGTGCATAGATCTTTTGTTTTACATAAGTTTTTTATATTTCTGTCCTCAAATAGCACGCCAGTCATTTATTAATTGACACCATTCTCCAAGCGAGGTCAATCAAGTAAAGCAGCAATTCACTTCTTTTCTTTGTGTTTACCGTGCAAAGTCCAACAACACCATAACCATACTTACCGTAAATACAACTTCGGTCGTTTCCGCTGACGTTCGTGCGCGCTCGAATCAAAACAACGCTGACTCGCTTCTCCCACTGCGCCCACGTTTGTTTTGTTGTATCATATTCAATTTCATTCCCTAATCAATACTGTATAATCGCCCGGCGTGTGCGTGCGTCCTTCTTAAAATATTTTTTTAATATGGATTCTTCTAACAAAAAACCCTCTGATAACCGTAATAATAACACGCAAATTGTCAGCTACAATCCGTGGAATTTAATATTCAGCCCGAGAAACCGCACCGAGAGTGAGAGTAGCGTCAGCAGCATCAACTCCAAGGAACAAAACTGTCCATCAGGTAAGTTTACTTCAAGAATTTGTAGATTGTGTATACGACCATATCAAACCGTGTTCTTGAAGCATACTTTGCCTAACCTAAAATATTAACCATTATTTTCGACAGCGCTATTAGTGTAAACGATAATAAACAAACAACACACATGGCGTAAATCCTGGTCCTGATTACTCGTAGAAGCAATTCTAAGCTGATGCGTCCACGTCTCGTAACCTTCGCAAAAGAGATTGGAAACCGGTTTATAGTAGCCCAATAGGGACCACACAATAAAACTCCAGTACTTATAATTAACAAACAATTAGGGTCGGTTTCACCTATTGCTGATCGATCAGTTAAATATTTAACATTTTGTTTAGCTATAATTTTTGCTTTAATATCATGAGTTAAGCAACTGTCAAATACTTAATCGGACGATTAGCCATCCGCTTAACTTCCTCTTAGTGCCATTATTGCCTATAAATAAAATACCTGCGTCACTTTCCTGTTATTCAGAAATAATTATTTTTTTCTAAGTAGGTAGGTACTTTAATCTAATTACAATTATATAAAACAAAAAAAACTACTTCATGATCAGGATTTTTAGAGATATGAAGTTAATACGTATATTAAATTTACTGTATGTATTTATAAACCTACCACCTTCCTATACTCGACATGATTAATTCATTGATAACACATATCCAATATAAGTTTGGTATGATGTCACATTTTTTAGCCAAATATGACAAAACAAAAACAAAGTTTTTATGAAACGATTTAAATCAGCTAGATCCAAAGTTCAAAGTTTTTATAGGCTAAGCATAACTGTAGTCATCATTTAATTTTGTGTAGCGCGCTTCACCGTCGACTGCATATTGCGGCCAAGCATTAGCCTTTATATTGTCAAAAAAAAAGTAGTCAAGTCAAAATCCTCACTCATCTCATGTTGATTTATAGTTCAGACTCATGCCTCCTTGGTATTGTATTTTTCCATAGTATTATTAGCTGACGCGCATATACAAAAGGCTTCTATGAGAAAAGTCATTATAAAACTACCACAAAACCGGCACGTACACAAGTACTTTTAGATATAGAGGCCTGGCGAAGAAGTACAGTAGGTATATATATAGATAAATATATAGATAACCGTTTATTGATTACAATGACAAGTAAAGTAGGTTATTAGATTTAGACCTAAAAATAAATTACAAAGTAGGTAGTAGTCTAGACAGTTTTATCTTTTGAAATATCTTCTTGAAAGATCTTTGAAATACGCAATTAATACTTGTCTTACTATGATCAGGAAGTACCTTTTGCTAAGCTGATATTTTGAATATTTGCTAAGCTGATTATATGAAATTCAAATCAAATCAATATCATTTATTTATTCCACAAAAATATATAAGGAATTGTATACTTACAAGAATTAATTAACAATAATTAAAGCATCAGTGACATAAACATTGATTCAGGGGGCTAATTCTCGGGCCGATCTCGATCATTTTGAAATTTTATTTTATTGCTTCTTTTCGAAGGGGGAATGGATAAGTTCCTTGAGTAATTCATAAACGACCTCTTCGTAAAAGCCTCGACAGCTACGATATATGGAAAACGTACAAAAATTGCGGGGTTGTGAAAAAAAGCAATAAAATAAAATTTCAAAATGATCGAGATTGGCCCGAGAATTAGCCCCCTGTATATTATTATTTTTGTTATAGTAATACGTTTATTTTGGTGTTTTACGAGTAGTTTGGGGGATGCCTATGCTGGAAAGCAAAACAACCTTACTGCCGATGTCATATAGATTATTATGTATACCTACTTTTTATTCTGTAATACCACTAGTATTACATAAGATTAGTAATTTATTTTATTTATTGAATTTAATGAATTAGAACGGTCTGGGAACCAATTACACTAATTAATAGGTAAATTACATTTTGTCATTCTAATTACATAATTATAATAAAGGATTTGTATTGAAATTGAATACGTTTATTTGCAAAATCATTCCTTTCTCGTGTCATCCACCATCTTGAAGCGCGTATCTTTTTTTTATTTATTTAATTAATTAATTAGAACGGTCTTGAGACCAATAGATAAATATAGACCAATTTATATAATAGATAGCTAAGCACTTTCCATCAGGTGTGATGGCAGCCAGCCATCACACCTGATGGAAAGTGAGGACCCCCAATAGGGATGTCCAGCACCCTTCCGGTATAGGGATGTCCCCTGATTTTTATGTAAATGATAGTCAAACGAGCTTACGGCCCACCTGATGGTAAGCGGTCACCGTCACCCAAAGACACCAACAGCACCATGGGTGTTGTCGTTGCGTTGTCTACCCTGGAGAAGTTTTTTAACGTTTTTGTGAAGCTATTTATGTTGTAGATAAGGGGCCCGCGGAGGACAAATTTTCATACAAACGTAATACAAAAATGATTAGGTACTAATAGTAGATTTTCACTTTATTATTGTAATAATTATATTTGTATCGTATTTATATAGATTTCTGAACAGTTTTTATTTTAAATTACTTACGTCAAATAAAATTAGCCAATCACATTTTGCAATTAAAAAAATGTGTAAAATGCGATTGGAGTTTATTTTGGTATTACGTTTGTATGAAAATTCTCTGTTTACTAAAACCGGCTGTTTCTATGGATCTAATGCTATTATAAAAATGAGCTATGTTTCATTTGGCAGGTCCTCAATTTGGATCGCTGCAGAGGCGAACGAGCAAGAACGAGGAGTACTTATGGATGATGTGAGTTGATGATATACAAATTTTACGATAGATATCTTTAGACAAATCCACGTCAGATAGTGAAGATTTAATATTTGGATATTGGCCAATGATCCGATATACCTGTAAAGATAAGTCAAAACACAAACACACAAAACGTCACACACATCAAAATGTAATTTGGTACGTTATAGCACTGGTGGTACAGTGGTAGCGGCTTTTAAGTCGTGGGTTTAAATCTGATCGTGTCCAAAAATGTATTAATGCTCTCGAATGGTGAAGGAAAACATAGTTAGGAAACCGGCATATAGAACCTAAAAAGTTTGAAAGAACTAGCGACAATACAACAAGAAGGTAATAACAATAATAATATTATATAAAGTATAACACATATAAATGCATCGTAGGGCACCTGACGTGCGTGACCTACGAGGCAATGCTTTATTATAGGCGATGGTTACCACTTAACATCAGGTGGGCCATATGCTTGTTCCTTGTATGAAAAAAAGCTAGCCGTTGTACAGCCAGCATCAGAATTGATGACTTCTCAGTTTAAAATTTGTTTAAATTTAGCTTTAATCAAAACCATTTTTTTTATTACTTTTAAAGCCTGCATGGTTTGATAAAAATTTATTGTTTTCACCTTTTAAACTTTCTCTTATCATCATTATCAATTCATTATAGACTCACTTAAATAAACTCATAAAATTCGTATTAGTATAAAGTACTTACACATAGAGACATAATAAGTATTATGTAAATAACCTTTGATTCAGGCCACAATCATAATTATCACCTCACTTCGCCTCTTCATGGAGTGTAATTATTTATCATTTTGAGGCGATAAGGTATGGCCAGAGGCCCGAAACGGTATGTTTGTTTATTAGGATGGCTGGCAGCGTTAATTAGCATCTCTGTACGTGCAGTAACACAAAGTTGCCTACATTAATTCTGTGAACACGAATGTCGTATGAGTATATTGTAAATCTTTAGCTACGAAACGGTTTGATTGTGGATTGCAATTTTGTTGAAATGGAATGTATAGCTTTGGTAAAAAAACAATAAATAAAATACGACAACTGAAAATGATTAAAATAAAACATTCTATTAAAGAAAAAATAACGAATGTGGCTAGCTTTACTAGAAAGTACAAAAACAATAAATAAAATATGATACCCGAAACTGATTATCCACAGGTGTTTTGTAGCGTTTTAAAAACACCGGAAAATAACTGCAAGATAAAGGAGTTTCTTGTAAGATAATACTTCGCTATAAAAAAGGTACCTACTTGTGACCGAAGTGTTTTTTACGTTCGAGACTAAATAATTTGTCATCCAATACCTGTTACCAACAGTTTTCTGGGAAGTCATTTTCTGTAGGACAAAGTTGATCTTTTGAGTTCGAAAACGATTATTGGATTCCCCATCGCACCTCTCTCCCATTCCCCCTCAATTGAGCCATGTGATGTTATATTTGACAAACATCTGATGATCTCCTTCAGACATCACCATTTAATCTTATATAACACGTTACGTAGGCCTTAAAATTTGCCCAATAAACGTGGAGCGGGAGAACTATAGTGAGAAATTACCAAAAAACCAAGCTATCGGTTCTGGGGCCTGGTTCTAGCTCAACTGGCTTTTTTCTCATGGTATTAACAGAGAAACTTGCTTATTCCTCTTGGGATTTAGAACTCTGGGTCCTTGGGGAACCGAAGCCTTCATCTTCAAAATTGGTTGTCTAGGCGACTGATCGAAGGGACGCGTGACCCAAGGGCTGGTGGGTATCTGACGCAATGCATAGGCATTGTTAAGCTGAATAGTATAGCGTCTTTGGTCTCACGCTTCCGTCTGATACTGTTTTGGATCAGTTGAGCTATCTCTAGATTGTTTGTAATGGTCTGCAGATAGCTCAACTGTTTCTTGTGTCATTTGTAAATATTTATTCAGCTGTTAGCTTCTTTTTGTAAATCAAATATCTAAATAATGTTGTTATTGAGAGCACTGGTGGTCTAGTGGTAGCGGCCCCGCCTTCCGATCCTAAGGTCGTGGGTTCAAACCCAGTCGTGTACCAATGAGTTTTTCTGTCGAAAAATTTAAGTATACAATGCTAGTGCTCTCAAACGGTGAAGGAAAACATCGTGAGGAAACCCGTGGCTTAGTCAGCTCTGCACGTATTGACCATGTCTTTCCTGTGGATTAGGCCGACTAAGCTGCCAGGATGGTATAGGTGCTGGGCAAGCCTATCCCATCTAAAACCCTGTCCCAGGCACTATAGCGTCCCGTAAGTAGGGGCATGAGTAATCACCAGTTGCCCCTGACGCTATATAAATCATCTACAATAGATGCAAAGGCCTGTTGTTATTTGTAATTTTCCGTTATAAAATAAGTCTATTGAGCTAGAATCAGGTCCTTGGCTCTAGCAGTGGTAAAGCCTTTGTTGGGTCACTTTATTACCCTTTTTCAAGTGTTTTTTTTTAAATGGTACTTATGTAATGGAAGATATAATAAAAAAACAGTAGCCGTTTTAGTAATTTAAATTTTATTACCTTTGAGTGATAATGATAGCTTGATAACTTAACAACATGAAAATGTAGGCAATTAAACTTTCGAGATAACCTTGCTTATCTAAATACGTGTGGTATACCACAAAACATAAACCTTTAAATCTACTGCCATAAATACTTCCTTAGTCTCGTAGTCTCCAAGTTAAACCATTTCACAGGATACAGTGTCCACTTTGACTTGAAAAAAAGGGCGAAGGCTTATATTTAAGTGCACTGCTAAATATCTGGCCTCTAGCTCAGTTGGTAGTAGCTCTGCCTTCTGCGCCGTAGGTCGTGGGTTCGATCCCCACCGAAAACAAATATTTGTGTGGTTAACATAAATGTTTGTTCTCTGTCTGGGTGTTATATTGTATGCTAAGTATGTATTTACAAAAAAAAATGTATTCAAGTATTATATCAGCTATCCGGTTCCCATATTACAAGCTCTGCTTAGTTTGGGGCTGGGTAGTGCTGTATGAATTGTCCACAATATTTATATTTATTTATTTATATTTATATTTATATGCAGCAAAACGAGCTCGTACATACGCAGGAGACAAGCTAGGCGGTCTTTACGTGAAAGCTTTATTCAGGAACAATTAACTGCTCTCCATAACATTCCTCCTATAAGGTCGTTCAACGTTCGTAACAACAAACATGTACTGGTGCACTGAAATTTAATAAGCAAAGGCATTTGCGTATACTCATTAAACATTTAAAACCAACCTGGACGAGCTATTTACCATTCCCACAAAGACAGGTGGGAGCTATCTCAGGGCCACTGAAATGAGTTCATTTGTCACCGAGCCGAGGTTTCCTTATAATCGAGCCTGCCTTAAAGTGACGGGCCTATTTGTTGCCACCCGTGACTCTGAGAAATGTGAACATTATTATTTCGCAACCTCACCAATGAACACCTGTAAATATTAATGACCTTATTATAGCGTGCCTGGTATACAGCATATCCTAAGTGGCACAAGGAATCTACGAACTATTGCAAAAGTTTATTAGCAACTGGATCTAGAAGGTCGACAGCTCGCGACTTGAGCGCTCCGCGTACCGAGCAGCTGAAGCGGTCTCGATTGCTCGCTGGTTTTCCGGTGTGTGTGAGCGAGACGAATTGGCCATGAGTCGACTTCCCCACTCAGTGGTGTCGAAACCTCAGGTTGCAAGCGCGAGCGACGATACGGCCACGCCGCCGGCGCAGTCAGCACTCGGACCACACGAAAACCAGCCCGGGTTATACGCCGTTGACCGAAAGTGATAGTGTTTACAACATCATGGACCACGTGTTGCTCGAGAAACCGGGATAGACACTTTTTTCAGGACTACAGTTTTCAACCTTTGGTTAGTTCGGAATGTGTTTACAACCTAAAAGCTTACAAATGCCTTGTGTATAATTATAAGTTTAAAAAACTTGAGAAACCGACTTCATTGCCAAACGGCTAAACCGATTTTAATGAAATTTGTTTGGGACAGTCTGGACGTAAAAATAACCTTCCAAATAAAAAAATAATTTTCTAAATCGGTTCATAAATGACGGAGGCATGCAGTTACAAACATTAAAAAAATTATTTAAAAAAAAATGCCAACACCGATTTTAATAAAATTAAAATGGGACCAATCTGGAAGCAGTACCTTTCAGATAAAAAAATAATTTTTCAAATCGGCTCACAAATGACGAAGTTATGCGGTAACAAACATTAAAAAAAAAAAAAAAAAAAAAAAAAAAAAAAAAAAAAAACATACAACCGAATTGAGAACCTCCTCCTTTTTGATTGGAAGTCGGTTAAAAATGTAAATGGCATTCATTTATCCTTTGTGCGAACATCAAAGTTATATAGAGTTATGGTCATTTCTTAAACAAAGACGATGCGCAGACGTCATCGCTATGGACGTCAATGTCATCAGAACCGGTCTGACTGCGTAATCCACTCTGCTCAGATAAAGTAATTTACAATTTACATCACTGGCCTTGATACATTTGAGAAGAAACCACGTTTATCTTTTACAAAACTAATTTGAGTAATCAGCAGTTTCGTCTGCAGTGTGTGCTACGGATGGTACATTGTATAAAGTTTAATAAAGAAAAAAAGTGCCTGAGCGAGTAAAGTAGAAGTAAAGTAGAATTTATACTTTTGAAAGGGAGTTTTATCCTTCGATAAAACTGGATCCCTTTCACAACGATGAAGTACATTTTAAAGTGTACACGCGAGTATGGACCTCAAGGTTAATGTTATAACACGTTTTATGTTCTTGACACTGTTATGTTTGTATCAGGTAACCTCTTGAGTTCTTTGTTTACTGTGATTAATCATTGTTCAGAAAAACCATGACAATTTTTCGTTGAAAATTATAAACACTTGGCATAAGATAGCTGCTTGATAGAAGCGCGTTGCAGATCACGCAAGTGCATTTTACCTGAAACCGTTACCTGAAATCACGTAGAGGTGACGCCTAAAGGCCTGCGCAAAGGCGATAACGATGGCGATCAGCTGGAACGCCGTCAAATAACGCTGTCATATTTGACTTGTCCTATTCTGATGGTTAATAATGTAAATGAAATGCCTGTATTGCACGGTATGCTGTATGCCTGCCTTTTTAATATACATTTGAACCACCATACCGTAAAGTTTCCAAAATGCAAACTGTCTCGTGGTCAAGGCCAAGCCAGGGTCTCTGTCTTTTTGAAACAATTTATTACGAAGAAAATTGCGTTTAGCTACTTTGTCGTAAGCAAATTTTACTAGTTTACAGAATAAGGCTATTTTGCACTGCTCATGCTCGTCCATGCACCTACGTCTACAAAATATATGCATAAAAATGAAATAGTAATCGGTAATGAGATGTAGATAACCTATTTTTTTAATTAAAACTCCTAACGAATTATCCCCGTTTAAGTAAAAGTACTGTAGTATTGTTCAAAGTTCACTGGTATTCTTGCTGTATTTGCACCGTTAATTTATTTACAGGTGACCCCACAATACATTGAAGCTAAAACTGTGACATAACAAATGTATTTCAATTGTTCTAGGTGGCGTTCGTAGTTACATGCTGAACAAAAGCTTGGGCTTCTGCAAACCGACGGACTCTGCTGTAATTATGAAACTCGTTCACGGATCATAGATTAGTGACGTTTGTTTGTGCAACACGTTCACGGTTAGGAAGAAAATAATGAAGTTCAGACTGTGTTCAAAGTGAAGTGATTATGTTTGACCAAGTGGCGCTGCTGCCCGCGTGGCTCTTGTTGGCATGGCTCGGAGCGTGTCTGCTTTTTAGTCCATTCGCAATTTTTTTTGTGATCTGCCTGCCGCAGTTGCCCCTTCTAGTCGTTAGAAGGGCTTGCCATATACCGTTCGAATATATTTGACACAGTGTTGTGTTATCGGTCTCATTTTAGTCCACATGTTACTTTGTATTATGTTTCAGTCATCGGCACTTAATTGTATAACAGACTAATCATGAACAGAAATTTCTCGTCTTTGTGTTCCTTTGGGCATAATATTCGATTTAGATTAGAAATTAAGAGTCGATGAAGGAATTCAATTTTATAATTTAAATGATTTTTTTATGTGATACAAGTGTAAAATTGTAAATAGTTTATAATAACTAAATGATGATCTATTTTGAATGTTTTTTTTATTAATTCATCGTAAAAATACCTGATATCAGAACAAAGACGTCGGCTGTACTAGAATGTATGCAATTTGTAACTTTCACGGCAGTGCCGCAGCATTGCAATGGACTATTTAAAGGTCAAGACTGAAAAAATGAGTAAACTTATCAATTGATCTTAGGCTGCATCCTCACTTGATGGCAGCCAAATGCTTAGCAATCTATATTTAAAAAGAAACAATTTAATTTTTGTTTTTTTTGCCCGATAAAATGTCCTTTGCAATGCTACCACACTACCCTTGAAAATTACGAATTCGTTCTCATTCTAGTACAGCTACTCATGCTCCCAGTAATTGGAGCGTTCCACGCAGTACCCATTGCCACACAAGTTCTCTGCGAACTAAGTGACTGTTTCGTTTCGCAGTCGTTGCACCATTCGAATTGTACAGCGACAATTTCCCGAACTGTAATACCCAAAAGAGATTCAGTAATAACAGAACAAAAATCACTTCCCTCCCTAGGTAGTGCGAGGTCCTAGTGAGTAAAGAAGACCCTAAACGGAAGACTAAGGCTAGGTCCGGTAGAGCTGTAAGAATCGTCAAACGATCACCAGCAATTAGTCCATTCGACAAAAAAAAGGCTAGGACGACCGTCTGGCACAGCATGTAGGATGGACGGACGCTATTGTTGTGGTAGTGGAAATGACAGTACCTCCAAAAAGAACGGCTAAAATCATTTATCCTGGAACTAAATTAGGATAGTAGACTTTTTCAGACGGCTGATGATAATACCTACCACCAAATAAATCAAATAGCAATATATTTTGCCAACAATGTTTGCAACACGTGTTGGCAAAATAAATAAGTTTTGCATGTCACACAGTGCGGTGTTGCGAGTTCGTGATCTGAAATTGAATGCAAATATTTTGTTTTGGTCAATGGTCCCTGGGAGTTTATATAAAGTTTATGATAAGTCATGTGACTAAAGAGTGATGAGTATGGATGTGGATGGATATGTGAGCAGAGGTAGCCCAAAGAAAACATAGATGAATTTGTGAAAGATGACATGGTTATGAGAGGAGTGAATGCAGAGATGACGGCTGACAGAGGGGAATGGAGGAGGAAGACATGTTGTGCCGACCCCACATAAAGTGGAATAAAGGCTGGAAGAAGAAGAAGTTATAGGGATATTAAAATTTAGAAGATATCATTTTGAAAATATTATTGTTCAAATAATGAAAGTTAATCAAATTTTTATATAACTTGGACGTCAACTATTCAAGTATGCCTTTGATCATTTTGGGATTCTTCTCATCGTCGTCGTCGCTTCAATAGGTGACAGAGATTGTTCATTTTTTAGTTTTGAATAAAAAGTGCCTTGTTAATTAGCAGTGTCGGTCCCAAGAAGAACTGTAGTGAGCAGGCACTCAGTTTACACTAACTACCTAGGTTTTTAGTCCTATCATCGACACTCAGCAGATAAGTGTTTCTAGTTGATATGAAAAACCGATTTAGATCATTTAACAAGCTTAATTGTTATGAGCGACCATGACTGAAGTAGGAGTGCATGGGTACACTTGATACCAATTAAACAAAATGCCTACATATAAAAACAAAACAAACAAAAAAAAAACAAAAATGTTTATTTTGGAATAAATACATGGCACAAATAAGGTCAAAGCACGATAACGTTCGCAGAAGTTATAAACTGTGTCGCGAACATTAACGCCCTCCTCCGACTTAGGGAATTCCAAACTGTAGAAGAATTGAAGCTATAACATAATATAAACTTAATTAAATCTTAATTAAAACAAAATTCTTTACGTGATTGTGTTTTTGTGTAGAGTGAATGGGTTTGCGTAAGTGTGAAAGGTATAAAAATTTTGGGGTGGTTCTCCTGGTACGCCAGTCTCATGAGAGTCTGGTTATAGAGAAGAACCTGTAGTGTACATAAATTGTGTCGTTTGTTTGTATGGGTAAGGGTGTGTGTGGGTGTGGGTGAGGGTGTGTGTGTAAATATGGGTGTGGGTGCGTGTGTGTGAGTAAATGTGATTTGATATTCTTTTTGTATGGGCTTTTTAACAAAGTTGTATTAATGAGTGAGAAATCGTGATCGTGATAATATATGCATACTTATACATTATATTTATATACATATATTTTATTTTATTCAGCTATCTTCATGAGTTGCTCCGTGTCTTCATAAGACAGAGTTTGAAGCCATTGTTGGCATTTTTGCTTGCATTTATAACTTGTTAAGGGGTATATGTTAATTTTATTGTTAATTCGGTTGTATAATGAGGCACTTAAATAAAAGAAATGGCGACTGGCTAAAGCGGTGCGTCGTTTTTCAATTTTACAGACCAAGTCAGACCTACGTTTAAGGTTATCGTTAAGAGGAAGATACGCTAACTGTGAATGCTTGCGATTGGTAGTATGTAAAATAAATAGTTGACGGACTGTGAGGACTTGACATAGGGAGTATATTTCTGACGTGGGGAACCAGATAGGTTTGCTTAATAAAACTTTGAGAACGGCTCTCTGAGCTCGTTCAAGTCTTAACAAATGTGTCTTAGCACAGCCACCCCAAGATGTTATACAATATGTGATGATAGATTGAGCGAGGGCATAATAAATAGTTTTCAATAAGTCAAAATCTACAGATGAGCGAAGATTTTTAAAGACAAATATAAGTTTTCTTACCCGCGAGACGCTAGATTCAATTTGGGATTTCCAAGAAAGAGTGTTGTCTATCATAACTCCAAGGTATTTAAGAGTAGACGCGCGTTCTAAGTTCAAGCAGATGCAGTTAGGTGAAGAAATATGATTTTGGCAAACATGAGCACAGAGAGAGTAAGAAGAGGGCGGTTGCGAGGCAAGGGTGGTTGAGAAAGGAATAAACTTACTTTTAAGAATGTTTAGAGTAAGGAGGTTTGCACTCAGCCAGCTCATTACAGACTTGAGGGCGCTTTCAGCAAAGTTTCGGGTATCCTGCCAGTTTTTCCCATGGATAAGGAGTGCTGTGTCGTCAGCGTATGCAATGATTTTACAGTTGGGAAGTGATAGGTTACAAAGTTCATTTATGTAGATTAGGAAGAGTGTAGGTCCTAAAACACTCCCTTGAGGAACTCCAAAATGGATGCATTCCTCTTCACTTTGGAAACTGTCTATTGTCACATACTGTGTACGGTTTGTAAGATAGCTCCGGAACATATCGAGGGCAATGCCTCTAATGCCTATATGCTCTAATTTATTGACCAAGATAGGGATTGACACGGTGTCGAATGCTTTGGATAGGTCAAGGAATATGCCAAGAGTTTTCTTCTTTACGTCTATATGTTTGATAATGCAGTCTGTAAGTTCTAAGACTGCATCTTCCGTGGATCTACCTCTTCTAAAACCGAATTGGTTTGGAGATAGGATGTCCTTGTTACTAAGAAATTTCAGAAGTCTGGTGTTAAGAATTTTCTCAAAAATTTTGGAGAAAACTGACAGAACAGAGATAGGCCGATAGTTAGAGACACTGTGTTTGTCCCCTTGCTTGAATATAGGATGTACAACTGCTTTTTTGAACGCCCGTGGGAAGATTCCAAACGAGATGGATGAATTGAAGATGTGAGTTAGAACGGGTATAAGAACGTGCCGGGCAGCTTTAACAACTTGAGTGGAAATACCATCCCAGCCCAGCGCGCACTTGTCTTTAAGGTTAGCAATGATAGTTTCGACTTCAGTATTGTCAACACCAAAGAGAACCATAGAATCGAGCGTGTCGGGGCTGTGAGTTGTAATAGGAGATTGGGTAAAGGAAGGATTCGTTTGGGGTAACAGTGGGTTTGTATGGGGTTGAGATTGAAGTTGCGAAGCAAGAGTCTTTCCAATATTTGCAAAATATGAGTTAACTGTGTTTACGGAGTGTGTAGGCAGGGGGCATACATATACAAGTACAAAACAATATAAATAGTAAAAAACCAGGTTACAAGAACATTTGTACAATAGGACATATTATAGATAAGTATAGGTACAATTCATCAAATGATAATCTCAATGACGAAATAAGCAGTCTCCATTTCGGAAACACGTGGAATACTTATATCAATATAAGACGCCTACATTGTTGTGTTTCTGATAACGAGTAGATGTAAAACTCTACAATTAAGAAACATCTACATAAGATGGAAATTTATTATTAATTAAGCAGCGCCCTCTATTGAAATTGTCCTGAATCACTATGAAACGTATCGCATGAAAAGTTTGAAATTCGAATCTTGCTTTATTTTCACTGTTCGATGCAGTACCCAGTAATTTCGATAGAGGGCTATTTTTACAATTTTATACAAACCGTCTACCAACATGCTAGTTTGGCACCAACTAATTATTAATTAATGAACAATACAATCAAATAATTACTAAGCAGTCACAAATGCCAGTTCCTGCATCTGATTGTTATTTAATAAGATAGGTATCTAAAGATATGTTAGGCACCTTATTAGTTTTCTCTGTGTCAGGACAAATATTAGGTATTTGCATGCAAACCAATGCATGTGCGAACCGTATCTTGCTGCAACACTGCAGGAATTCTCGGAAAGATTACAATATCGACGAGCGGCGATTCGTCTCCGGTATTAGTGACTATAGAAACTAGAGTCGAATAGCTATAGTCGCTGCCAATACAATTCCTGGCACACCGCATAATGGCTGGCATAACGTAATCTAAGGGTTCAAGCTGACTGATGCCTACTTTGTAAAACCTCCTTCACTGATGGCAACAGTACTCCATTCACGATTGGTCTTAACTTAATAATAGATTCAGGTGTACGGCAAGAGCCCGGAATCGTTCTTCCTGGAAATGTACACGATGCCCAACGGTAGACATCTTTTTTTTTTCATACATCTAGCTGATGGAAATGGCCCACCTAATGTTAAGTGGTAACGATCGCCTATAACAATGCATTTGCCTCGTAGGCCACGCAAGTCAGAAACGTGCCCTACGATGCACTTCCCTGCGTCCATCAACATGAGGCATGCAGATGTTATCAGCCCCACGTGCCAGTAATTTTACCGGCACCTTCACCCTTCAAACCTTTAGATGTTAGATAGGGATCCGTTTCAGGAACGTCCTTGGGTAAGTATTAACTTCTAAATATTCTGTACGTTTGGGAATGAAAATGTCAAGGTCATTTCAAAGCAATATTTTCTATCAGTCAACAGCTGATTCCGGCTACCTAGCAACTATCAGTGAGATCAGCACCAAACAACCAAACCTTCGAAGCCTGCGCGAGTAATGAACTAAAAAAGATAAGCGTAGATGAAGCGATAAGTTCAAATCGTCTATTATACACTGCCTAAATGAGGCTTTGGAGCTTATCAGTTTAGTAGGACAAAGCACGACACTTGCATTCGCTAGCAAGGACGCGAGCGTAGATGTCACATTTCTCTAGATGTGGCCAAGACAAGACAGTTCACTTTACCAATTAGGCTTAACATTTTCAGGTATGCCTAACTGAATTATGTATTAAATTATTTTTGTAATACACTCAGTAATAAGATAACATTTTTGCTATCTCGTAAAGGAATTAGATTAATTTAACAATTTTGCTGCCAACCGTTGTTTCAACGTAGTTATAGGCGATCCAAACGCCAGCTTAGTTTTTATGTACGTTTCATACGAAATAAAGCCACTTACTATTTTATTTATTATTATTTTTATCAACCAACGTAATGGCAATTTTGTATCGGTTCAATATGGCTTGCTAATGTATGTAATCTATTTGAATAAAATGAGTTTGCAGCTCCTAGCTATGCCGATAGCAGAGTCCTTAACCTTCGTGTGAGCTAA
Source organism: Thera britannica (assembly GCA_939531255.2). NCBI lineage: Eukaryota > Metazoa > Arthropoda > Insecta > Lepidoptera > Geometridae > Thera > Thera britannica. The sequence continues at coordinate 5,261,922 of OW618046.2, read as the reverse complement.
AACTCCGCCTCCGGAGGTACAAACGGACATACATTTCACTTCCAGTCCCCAGCTCCCAAGTTCATTGTTCACAAGCAAGGTGCGCTAGCGCTTACCACCACACGACCACTTCACGACACTCCACCACCATTCGCCAGAGTGCCAGCATGGCCGCCAACATTCTCTCCTTGCGCGTGAGTCGACTATTATTTTATTTACATTACTAACTCGCAAACCCCGTTTTGCTACGCGTATGCCTCCCAACAATTGATTAAAACCTGAACAAAAACGTTCAGTTACCTACATGATACGTACTGTTTTGCTTTGTTTTGTTGTCATTTGAAGGGACCAAGGTACTTCTTTTAGTAGGTGGTAGGTACTTGCTGACAAATGCCGATTGAGTTTTAGTTCTATTTTTATGAACAACGGAATATTCACCATGATTTGTGAGTTTTGACTCCCGATATTTCGGCACCGTTTTATGGCCTGCGCACACCTAGTTCGCTGGCGAACTAGGTGTGTTTGAGCCTTTAGTGAGTTTCGGGTGTATTGTTTGGCGATAAATTACATAATGTATAATATAGTATGAAGGTAGCATTTATAATAGGCTATAGTAGGAAGGTATACAACATTAATAAGTATAATGGACAGGTTAGTTCTGAAACCACAAAAATGCTCATTTTTGTGGCTTATAATCAACGACGCTTCCACTATTGAAAAATACTATACCTACGTAAGCTATAAGTCAATTGATCGTCTTTGTTCAAGCACTCTACGGTAGCTCTTAGAAATGTATAGAGAACACTTAAAAAATGTGCATTGCTTCACCTGGCTTTGCCGCACGCATCATCGAACACTAGACCTTTAAACTAAATGAAATTTATTTATAACATTAAACCAAATTTAATTGGCTCAATAACTTAAAAGCTCTTGCACAATTGCGTTTGACTATTGAATTTTATGGCAATGCTAAAATTAATGTTAGTAATTTAACATTCATACCGTGCATGATAAGCACAAAATATAACCGAAAAAATGAATGTTTTTTTTCAAAGGAGCATGTCTTACTTTCTGACCGACTTGGACAATCTCACCACCTGGATATTTTAAACAATTTTACAGAAATAATGGTATAATTGTTTTATTTTCACAGACATGCTACAGTATATTGTTATATTATTTAATTTCCAGATTATTCTTAAACCGTAATGACCTGCGTGTTTCCAAATAAGTCAGAAATTAAATACACAAAATCGAACAGCTGATTCATAAGCTGGTAGATTAGTACCGAATCATCTTATGGCTTACCACATACTATATCTATTTCGTCATATAAAACAGTCTTAGCATGACTGTGATGTAAAGTAATGATGACGAAAGATGTGGGCTTGAGCTAAAAATTAGGAAAATTACATGGTTTTTGGTAATCATAATCTCTTGTCCTCTAAATTTGTATAAGTATATTTCGCAGACAAGTTGTCTCTTTCCACTTTATCATCATCATCATCAGCCCGTTTGCACCCACTGCTGAGTATTAGGCCTCCTCTTTATTGCGCCACTCTTTCCGGCCCTTCGCGAGTCTCATCCACTCATTTCCAGCACTAGTTTAGCAGCAGGGAATGTTCCGGAGATTCTTCGTACCCTCTCTCTCTCTCTTTCCACGTAATATCAAAAATATTTGTTGGGTTTCCGTAACCTCATTAATTTCCGCGGTGTTCGTTGAGTTGACTGAGATGAGGAATGACAAGGGATGTGATGTGATATGAGTGGGTATCAGAAACAATGATTAGGAACCTGATTTGCTAATATTAGCTCCATTGATTGCAAGAGTAAATCTTGCACACATCCACAAGTAGTACGGTGTAGGAAAACATCGTGAGGAAACCGGCATATCGTAGAGCCTAAAATTTCGAAAATATGTGTCAAATGCACGAAAAAAGCTTCTTTGTGGCGCACTTAAAATCCTTTCCACACTTGGTTTGAAAGAATCAGAGACACGATAAGAAAAGGATCGAGGCCCGTACGCAGAAATAAAGCTTGAGTCTGAGTCAAGCCTTAAGCATATAATTTTTAACAGATCTCCATTGAAAAGTGTCAAAAATCTATGCTAGAGACTCGAGTTAGACTCAAGCAGAGTCTAATCAAAAAAGAACAGGCTTTTGCATCTATTGTAGATGATTTATATAGCGTCAGGGGCAACTGGTAATTACTCATGCCCCTACTTACGAGACGCTATAGTGCCTGAGACAGGATTTTAGATGGAATAGGCTTGCCCAGCACCTATACCATCCTGACAGCTTAGTCGCCTAATCCACAGGAAAGACATGGTCAATACGTGCGGAGTTGTATTTCTGCATACGGCCCTATATAAAAATCAAACATCATAATATCCGTGATTTCTCGTATGACCGGGTTTCTGCCCACTTGAAATCAAGTGGAAATCATTTAATCAGGACTTCTAGCTAATTATTCTTTCGCGATTTAAATAACGTTTACAATTTCCGCAATGCCTTAAACCTTGTGCACATCTAAGTGATCTGCGACGGCGATCACTGAAACGCTGTCAAACAAGACAGCGATATTTGACGGCGTTTCACTGATCGCCATCGCCACCGCCTAGATGTGCGCAGGCATTTACCAAATATGATTGAATTCAATGTGTGGACTTGTAGTTTTGTTGTAAGTTATATCGAGTACCTGCCCACTTACTAATTACCTATGCAAATAGGAAGCAAGCTTAATAACTAATAGCAAAATGAATGGGCTTAAAAAGTATTTCGTAGGCAGGGTCAGTAAAAGAAACAGTGTGGCCTATATGTACTTAACTTCATATACTTACGCTAAAATAAAAACCAAAACCAATAACCAAACGAAAATAGTAATTTTAAAGAAAATCCAATTCAAGTAGAATTGGAAAAGAACGTAATAAAATAATCTGCGTCTTCCATTGGACTAATTGTTCAATGATATTGGTTAATTTAATCAAATGATGTGTTCCTTTTTTCAAAAAACTGTCAGCGCAGCCCATTTTTAATGCATATTGGCATTATCAATGTGCCATAGATATAACCAGCTACTTTTTAAAACGTTCATACGTGGTATCATTTCTTCGGTATTTTTCCTCATTTCAATATTGACAAAATCTACCAACTTGCATTAAAATTTTTAAATTCTGTTGAAAATAATCTTCCAAGAACACTCTTAAACAAAGCTCTCCGCGCTCTACAAAGAAACAATTTTGCCAGCTGCACTCAATCTCCAAGGAAACTTATAGTTCATCTGTGTTTATAGCACAATATAAAGAACCTATAGAGCCACAGGGGTGACTGACCCCTGCAGCCTTAACTGGGAATGCACAATGATGCTCAGAGCTCGTTGCAAATGTCAACGCTTCTTTCACTTGCATGCAATACAAATATCATTGCAATAGGATGTGCAGTGCAGTCTAGACTACACTTATGTGTACCTTACGGTGCAGCCATGCATTAAAATTGTAACACTGCATAAAAGTTTTATGTTTACGTCTAGCTACTACAAGAAACGAATACAAAAGTAAGTAATCTTTAAAGTTATGAAGTATTACCACCTGACCATTGTACGACATCTCAACGTTGAAAGAAAGGACATTCTTTCAAACATTGTTTGCCTAATTTGCAAACATAAATATTATCTTTAGGATTATTTTTATATATTTATTTGAAGGGCTTTTGTCGCTTAGTGTCCACACTGCCCTATTTATTTAAATCAGTGATTCATCCACGGAAAATTTGTCAAAAATCTACTACTAAATAATAATGTTCAGTTCCATAACTTATTTTAGCTTTTTCTTTCAATCACTTTTCTACTCACTATCATCAGTCATCCATCACACTCTTACCTATTGACATTGTATCAGACCAAATGCTTGCATCACGCCGTTCCCAAGACTCAATCCTTTGTTTCATGGCGAACACAATACGTGGAGGTCATGGCAAATATTATGATGACGTCAGCTCTTACAGATAAAAAAGGTGAAAGAAGGGGTTTGCTTGGTAGGTTGATACTTTCGGTAATGTTAGTAATTTGAAAGTAGGTAAGCACAATATGAATCGAAAGTGTTGATGATAAACAAATTAGTACTTACCTACCAAAAGGAAAACTAAATAACAATATAGCAAAGTCATAAAAAATTAATGCGTAACGATCTCTACCTTTATCGAAAATATGTTGTGCGACGAGCATTCATAATTCAAAAATTCAAAATCAGGTGAAGATGTTTTACGCAGGTATTGAATTTTACAATTTCACCGAACTTCACTGAACGGCATGCAAGGGTCGAGGGCACGTCATTCTTCTCTCGCAGTATAATGGACAAAGGCCACGTCCGGCTGGACCGGAAGGCAGCCAATGCCAGCCGCAACTCAAGGTCTAAGAAATGGAATTTGTACTACCTGTCTGAATTAGACTGATTTAATCAATGAACACAAATTATGCAAGTTGCTGTAAGTTTTATAACCAAGGATTTTGGACACTAAAAAGTTAAATAAATATTGTAGACAATCCACACAACACTATCTAGCCCCAAACTAAGCAGAGCTTGTACGATGGGAACTAGATAGCTAATATAATACTTATATACTTTTTTTACTAAATACTTAATAGAATGCAATACAACAGACAGAGAAGAAATATCTGCGCTCACCACACAAATATTTATTCTCGGTGGGGAACTGATTGCTCAACCAAATGTTTTTCTTTCATTCATCATCCGAATCTTTACGGTACCTAGGTGCTGTTGGTTGTTCGGTCACTGCTGAGGTGATCAAATTTCAAAGTGATCCTTGTGATACTAATTGAATAAAGACCGCTTAGATGTTTTGTCCCTTACAAGATACTAGAGCCAATCGTTTATACCTACCTTAGAAACTCTTTGAAGTATTATACTTTCTTCTACTTATCGTGCCACTGATTCATTCGAAGCAAGTGTGGTGAGAGGATTTTAAGCGAGCCTCAAAGAGGTTTCTTTCGTGCACTTTATTATTGTTTTTATTTATCTTATTTTGCTTTGAAAAACATGAACTAAGTTGGGATTAAGGCACGTTTGTTTGTTTAACATTTATAAATTAATGTTCCGCTTGAACGGCTGCTTCAAGCAATTTTTTTATACAACTCTTCCCAAGTCAGCACACAAACTCAGCGGTGTGACAAATTAGGATGACATAGCTTCTGTAGACCGTTTACCTCTGAATGAGGCAGCAGTGGTCGGTTTAAATTCAATTCAAATCAGATCAAATCAAATATTTATTTATTCAGTACAGGGTCACTTTGAAACGCCGTAAAGCTAGGTGAGTCTTGGTGTCAGTTCCATTACTTATAACAATCTCTCAAAAACTTACCAGTTTGTCTGGACAGAATAGAAATAAGAGCACTGGGTAATTTAATGACAAATAGTGACAGAGCTAACTTACAGCAATGTCCCAAACTTAAAGTCAAGCTCGACGGCTCGATGCGAGTAGGTGCGAAGGAAATTACTTATTTTTATTTCATCGAGCCGGCGAGCCTTCGAGTTTTTCGGTATTTACTCGTTATGGAGTAAAACTATCGAGTCCAAGAGGGTTGAAAACTCGTGCACCTATAATAAATCCTAGTACCTAAATGCATAGTAAATAATCTATATGCAAACATGAATGATAACACCTAGCCACTTATATCAGTTTGCAAAGCAGAGTCATAAATTAATCATGTACATCCAATTAGTGTTACACCATACAAGCTTTAGATTTATGCTAGTTATTTATCCAATATACAATAATTATATTTAAAAGTTTAAATGCATAATAACTGAATTATTCGATCTAGTATTCTATAAAGACGGAACAGATGTAGGTATTATCGTAGCTATGCCTACATCAATAATGATTCAGTACGAACCTACTCATAGTATATACCTAGGTACTTGAAATTTAATCGAACATTTTATTTGATCTATTAATATTCTATCTAGGGCAACATAATAACAGTCATTTTATTAATAGTTGACAGGTGTGCGTTAATTTTTATGTGACTTTGTTCATGTTACATTGCTAACAAGAACAAAGTCACATAAAAATTAGTGTTAAAAAGTACGTTTACTTTATCTTTTTGTGTTCCAATTTCAACGTACAAAAACAATAAAACGTACAAAAAAATATTTGTGTGTCAATTTGAACGTACTAGACAAGACACGTGTAGGTTTCACTACAGATTTATAATAACAGGTAACAGCTAATGGTATCAAATAAAAATGTATAAAAGTACAGCTGACCTAAACTTGATAGAGTCTGTTCAGAAAGAGAGCCGTCGTGGCCAAATTGAGAACTATCGTTTCGATTTTTATATGGCAGCTCATCCCTTTCTTTCTGTCAGCATTTTGCAAAATTAAATAAAGGAATAGTACACTAGTTTTGATAGGATCAAAACGCAACAGACGCGCTATTGTATTGCCCACTAAACAAAAAGCGCCCTCCAATCCCACGACGGTTCTCTTTGACTCTAGTCAAATTTTATAGGTACCTAAGCACAAGTTTTGTGATATTGTGTGACACAATATCACAAAACTTGTGAATGGTAAATTTCTGAACGGGGTCACTGACTACAAAATTGTGCTCATAAATCATGACACTACATGTACACAAGGATACGCATCAGACTATACACTGCTAGTTTTTATGTCCTGACAGTAAGCGTCATTTTTCTTTGTGTTTAGGTAACTTGAGCTGTATCCTACTGTAACTCGGAAAATGCTTGCAATATATTATAACTCCAAAATAGAAGGTCCATTTTAATTTTCCATTTGAAAAAAATCTGAAACTTTGATTTTCTTGAAACCTGTAGAAGTTTCTCAACTTATTTTTAAAAGGTGGTGAAAAGGATTATTTGGAGTCAGATACTAAGTTTTATGAAAGGCTGGCTTTGAATAAAAACTATTAAAATCTTCTAACAGGTCAAAATAAAAACAAAGCAAAAAATACAAGGGCAAAGTAAAAATACTTATTATTTGATACCATCGACTTCCTGCGACCAATTATGCATTAGTAGGTAAGTATAGCCAGTAGATAAATAGATAGGAAGGTGAGGTACTTACATCTATATTATATGAATCACTCTGTTACGTTCAAGGTAAATCCTAATTGCTATCTTATAGCCAACACTTAATGTAATGCATAAACTGGTTTGTAGATTAAAGTAAAGAAAATTATAGAATATTGCATTCCGCTAAACGCGTATCATAGCGGTGGTCATAAATTAACAAACAAAAGGGTATATTTGTTTTACTTGTACCTAAGTAAAGCGAACAGCAAAGAGATTTTACAAAAGCATTGTCAACTTTGCTAGTGGTATATTTAACGGCGTCAGTCGTCTCTAACGAGTATATTTGGAGAAAGTATAATAATTATCTTATTCTGAGGATTTTACAAAAGATAGCGCTGTCAAGTAGTGTTTATTCTTATTTGTTCATCGTCATACTATTAGGTTCAATAAAATATAAAACAACTAATAAATTTGATCATCACCTTAATAAGTTCAACAAAATATAAAACAACAACTTATGAAACCGTTTTAGAAACAAACGTATGAAGGGAGCTATAACATTTATAGTTCATGCATTTCACGAAGACGCGTCAATCAGAGCATTTTGGCTCTTATTACAACCAGATAAATATCACTGGATGCGTCTTCGTGAAATGCATGAACTATAGTGTCTGTGCTGCTAACCGTAGACGAGTTAGGAGCCTTCGTTAGGAGCTAATATTGAGTGCAGTAGCCATATTCGTATGGATAAGTAAAACTGGCTATCGTGATAAAATGCGTTAGGTGCACAGCATTTTGTATCTGTCAATCGGTGTAAAATTCATGAAAAAAATATTACAAAATGTAAACCCAAAATGTTGTTTCAGTTACTGAGTGCGCTATTGCTGGCAGTAACCGCTGACCCAGCGCCCGGTCGGATACCGAAGGTCTATAACGCACTCATCACCTCGAACCAGAACCTGGAGCCTAGCAAGTCTTACCCCGTTTACCAGCCAGTACTCCACGATCCATTCGGCTTCGCCGTTCACCCTTCGATTCTCTATGGAGGAGAATTTCCTTTTGGTAATGTAAGTATTTTGGATTCATGACACAACATGCTACAACATGATACAAACGACATGTTAGATTTTTCTTACAACTGTTGACAAAATGTTTCAGGGCATAGTTCCGCAGCCAGCACCACCAAAAGGCCCTGATGCACCCGCAGCACAACCACCGGAGCCATCAGTAGCAACAGACGGCCCACCCGTGGAACCCTCCACCAAGGAACCACTCCCTCCAGTCGAGCCACCAAGCCCAACTAGTCCACCCGACACCGATAGCTCCACCTCACCACCTCCACCACCAAACACAGAATCACCTATCCCTTTAAACGAGTTCGGCCTGCCATCCCAGGTCCTACCGCTAGGACGCATTAATCCAGCGTACAACGGTTTCACCCAACTTGGACCTTATGCCTATTCCTACCCTGGAGTACGATTGTACGATCCATATGACCCCTTCAGTTTGGGCCCTTACGGTTTCCCGTATTACCCACATGTCCCAAACGTGTTGGCCCCAAGTCTAGGACCAAACTTTGTAGGTCCGAGCCTAGGAGTTCTGAACTATGGAGCACCGCCGGGTTTTCCCCTAGTTCCTGCACAAGCTCCGGCCCCCGCCCCTGCAGCTTCGCCCGCTAACCCATCAGCGGGTTCTCCGCCCAATGAACCCAGTGATCTCAACGTCCTCAACTACTCGTCCAAGGACCCCGCCATACCCAATGTGCCACCACCGCCTCTTCCTCAAGGAGGCTTGAAGTCTGATAAATCTGAATAGGGTTATGTTTGAGTAAAGTTAAGAATTTCGATAATATACTGTTTAATCTTCAGAAATCCTGTTTCATTTTTGAGACTTTGGTAGAAAGGGTTATTAAATATCCACTACAAAGGTAGGCTACGTGATCATAAACAAACTGAATTATATGTTGTAAGTATGTAAAGGCTATTAGACTTGCTTTATGCTAGGGACTGTTGTTAACAATTTCCCGTATCAATATTGACATACTTATCTAAAAGCTTACAGTCGGTTGGTTTTTAGCAGCTGAGATAAAAGGGTTTCAGCTATTGCTACAACACAGATAACTGATGGATGGATATGCTTATTACATGACATGTATGGCGTAAATCAATGAACATACTTCACTTAGGGACCACGATATGATATCAACGTTTACCTACCTGGACGATGGATAGCGACACGTACCATTGCTTATATCGTATTTTGGTCATATAAAGGATGCTTTATATAAATATGTAATTTATGAAAAGCGAAACTCTTGTATTACGGACTAACCGCATTGTACTCGGTCGTGTTACAAAAAAAAGCACAATTACTGAACCAACATTTATTTGTAACGGTCCAAACAATTTGCTTAAAACGCGCACCAATCATAAAAATTGCAATCAATTGTGTGATTCATGTCCAATCTTGTGTACCTATACATACTTTGTTTACTTGTGAATATAGAAATGGTTTTGTAATGTAACGTTTTCAGAAACTCAACAGTAGGTATTCCCTTTACCACGTGTAGTTCTCTGGTCCATAAAAGTATAAATCCCAGTTCATACCACCGATAACATCTGCTGGAATATACCACTCGTAATAGTAGTACTTGTATCTTTGATGTGAGTGGCAGTAAGTGATGCGAGGCACGCATAATTGGAAGTTGTATGAGGTGCTGCGGAAAGCATCTTCTTCCCACGATGTGGCTCGGAGCAAAATACAAGTAGGAATTCGATGTATATCCAGCCAACCCTAAAAAATCATCATTATAATCATAAGCCTGAATAAGTTGACTGTTGGATATTTTAAACTACTAATATGAATATTAAAAAAAAAAAAATAGCCAAGTGCGAGTCGGACTCGCCCATGAAGGGTTCCGTAGCATCAAGTAACATAATATAAGGTTCTTGTAGTTCGTCGAAAGGTAAATTGCGATTTACGATTTATGACGTATAAAAAAAACTACTGGCTAGATCTCGTTCAAACCAAATATCGTTACAAGTTTGCATTGTAATGTACAACACATATTTTTTTTAGTTTTATCATTCTCTTATTTTAGAAGTTAGATTAGAGGGGGGGGGACCAACTTTTTTCCACTTTGGAAGTGTCTCTCGCGCAAACTATTCAGTTTAGAAAAAAACGATGTATGAAACCTCAACATCATTTTTGAAGACCTATTCATAGATACCACACACGTATGGGTTTGATTAAAAAAAAAATTGAGTTTCAGTTTCAAGTACCCCCAAAATTTAAAGTTTATTTTCTATTTTTGTGTAAAAATCTTAATGCGGTTTAGAGAATACATCTACTTGCCAAGTTTCATTAGTCTAGCTCTTACGGTTTTGGAGAAAAATGGCTGTGACATACGGACGGACAGACAGACAGACAGACATGACGAATCTATAAGGGTTCCGTTTTTGCCATTTGGCTACGGAACCCTAAAAAGGTCAATCCACACACGACACGACACTGTCTAGCCCCAAACTAAGCAGAGCTTGTACTATAAAAAGTTATCTTACAACTCATATGAAAATCATTGGATAAACTTACTCGTATAATAATCTTCCCAACAACTTCGATGTGGTCTAAATAAACATGGGCGTATAGCTTCCTATCTGCACTTTTCTTACAGTTACCGAAATAATACTCGCTATGTGTAGTTCCTGAAATAGAAAATAAAAATATTTTATTTTAAAACGTGCGATACCCTCGAATATTTGACTTCTACATTCGGTAAGGCAACAGGCTTTTATTCTAAAGTTAAAAACTTACTGGTGAGAAAGTTAAATTAGCTAAGGGGTTCTAAGTATATCTGGGTTCAAAAAAGGAAAAAACAACTGATGTTTAAAAATCTTTCTAGAGAATAAGAATTCAAGACTTAAAGTTAACAGAGTAATTTTCTTAGAGGCACTTACTTGATACGTTGTAACTGTTGGTTAGTGTATAATCAACCAGTGATGTATAAAATTGCCAGCACGAAACATATCTAACTGTAATATAAAATCATTACTTCAACGAGATGATAAAATAAAACAATTCGTTAAAATTCGTAGACTTTAGTTAGAGCAGCAGTAGAGCTCTTTGTAAAGGGCTCGTCAGGCCTTTTTAGGCCTATTTCTGCCGCCAAGCAGCATCGATATATTTCGTTTCGAAGGGTGTGGGGTGCCGGAGAAATAACTGGCACATGCCTCAAGTTGTTGGACCGTATGGCAGTACATCGTAGAGCACGTTCAATGCTTTGTTACAGGTGATGAATACTACTTAACATCAGATGGGCCATTGCTTTTTCCATTAGCTATAGCTGTAAAAAAAATATCGGTACTCACCAAAATACAACAAAAAACTGACCGGAATATATTCGAGCTTCATGTTAGTGCTGTCGAGGAAAGGCAATAATAGCATAGTCAATTGGTAAACGCTCATTATAAATACTTTTTCTTGAAACACTGTGAATAAGAAATGTGTTTTCTAACAACGCAAACACAGTAAAGGAATTTACTATTCATAAATTCCAAAGCAAATTAGTAAATATCAGCTTTGTATTGTTTTGCACTGTTTTGCGTAGTTTGTTGCCTGTTCTTCTAGGCTTGGTCGCGTGGAACTGGCACCTAGACTCCCCAGCTTTAAGAAGTTTCAAAGTTATCCTGTTATCATGTTTGACTTTGACCAAGAACCAGGATTTCATTGTACTGGAGTTTATATAAGGGTCTGGTGATAGACAGATTCTGTTCTATCGTCATGTCGTATAAAGAGGTCAAGCTGGTTGCCCCCAAAAAAAATATCTGGAGAAAAATGCATTCCAACATGAGCCAACAAGAGTATTGCTCTTAAATAAGAAGAAAGAAAATGCAATTGAAAAATTGTGTTTATTCAGTTTGATAGTTCTATTTATAAAAATACAGTTCCCAAACTATCCCACTCATCATTTCAACCGGAGTATACCACTCGTAGTAGAAATGTTGGAATATTATCCCGCCGTAGGTGTAGTTCAAGCGACATAGGCAAATATTGAATTTGAAGGCGTGGTATCTTATTATTTCACTAAATTCCGACTTAGCTCGAAGGTAAACACACGTTGGCTCCTTAGAAACCAAAAGACGTGCCTGAAACAAATAAGTATTTTCAAATAAGTAACTTTCAAAACAATAATTTTAAGACCACAAGTTCTCACGTATATAAACTTAAAATTTATCTAACTAATCAACTCTTACCCTTGTAACAAGTTTGTTTCTTATTTCATGGTAATGAAAAACATGTTTCACAAGCAATACTTTTTCCTTGGCAGCACACTTTCCAAAGTAATATTCGCTGTGTATGTCCTCTGAAAATCGCAAAGTTAAATCCATGACTAAAATAAACGAATATTGTTCACTACTTAAGATTGCAATTATTTACCTGATGGAAGTTCATTTGTAGTAAATATTATGCTATCCAATGCGTTATATAGTTTGTATCCAGCCACTGAATCTGTAAGTATTTTCATGTCTTCAATTAAATTCATTATCATCTTTGCCCTGCCTTTATTCCATGCTAAATAAAAACAGGTTTTCTTTTTCCACTCACCTCTTTCATTCTTCATCTCATTGCCCTCTTCTTTCTTGCTCATGACATCTTTGACACAGTCCATCCATGTTTTCTTTGGTCTACCTCTTCCCTTTTTTAACCACCATCCAAATCCATATCTAACACTTTTCTCGGTAATATGACTTTTCTCGTAATAATGTCTTTCATCCCTCCGCGAGACATGCCCAGACCATGCTAATCTATTACTCCTCATTTTTTCAGTCACAGGCGCTACTTTCAGATTTCCTCTAATATGTCTTCATTTAAATTATTCATGTTATTTAGCTTAGTACTGGAAAACATTGATTTTCACAAATCACCTAATAAAAAACAAAATGTTAGAGATTTCATAATTGAAATCATTTTTCTAAATTCGACAAATAAACTTAACGTAAAAAACAACTGAACACTAAACACTGAACACATAAAAGTTAGAAACCAAACTGAGATTACGTTCACACCATTTTTATAAAACGAAAACGCAAACAATTTTGTGCTTAAGTACTTTACAAAAATTTGAAAAAACATCCCGTGCCTGTTTATAGAGAAGCACGGGTTTGTTTATTTACAGAAAGAGAGCGACAAGAGCCACAATAACTACATTGTCACAGCTAACTAAATTTTGTCAAATGTGAAAGATCTTTAATTCATTCAAGCTTAAGTTCAAATTTGCATAGCACTTTAAACAACCCTAAATTGTTGGCTGGCAATCTTAAAATACCCAAGCATGTTTTTGAATCACCCGCGAGTTATTTACGTCCTGCCTGATGGTGGATAGGCCTTAATTTGGCATACCTGGCTTGACCTGACCTGACACACACTAACAGATTGATAATCTTCAAATTAAACACTGAACAGCTGCTTAACTCAAATAATTGGGAAAATTATCAGTGAAACCAGCCCGACTTAGGGCTGGTTTTAATTGTGGGTGTAATTTTATAGTAAATTTACCGAAATATAATACTAAAACAACATTATACTCAATAATTTTTCTCATTTCAAAGCGAACAATAAATCCAATATAGTTAAAAATCAAATATGTAATGCTATAAAACTAAATGTTAGTAAAAACAATAAATCTATTGAACATATGTATGCTACTGTATTAGTAAACTTATGTGAATGTGATTCAATGTTTTATATAAGAGTGATTGCAATATGACTACGTTCTTGTTTCACTATCAATCAAACTAAAATATATCTACCTCTACTTTATGAAAACAAAGATGGAAATAGTTTTACCTGATGAATACAGAAACTATGAAACAAGAAAAGGAAAATATAATTTACATAACAGTTATTTTTCAACATCCTGTATACAGACACATAAGTAAACAAATATCACCCACCATCATATTATCACATAATACTTTGGCGGACATGTCCAGTGTCCACTTGATATCACAGTTGAACATGATGTATTGGCTAGTCCTGAAATGCAAAATTTCGCAAATATTTTACTATAGGCGTTCATTGTAATAATAGTATAATAATAGTAACAGTTCAGTGTAAACATATCAAAATGAGAAAATATATGAGTGTTTTTCTTTTACTGCTGTTCTTTCAAGAAGGCTTGCAGGTAAATTATTTTTTTATACACATCTTAAAATTCATAGAAATAAGTTGTGATAGAAGAATAATTCAAATCACACAACTTATTCCTTCCAGGATTGCCCTGAAGAAGAATCTCTTGGTGAAATCAAAGTAAATTGGAGCAAGACGCCTAATGCTTACAACATAGAGTCCAAACCGCTTTGCTACAGTGAAAATAACATAGTAAGAAGAAACTGCACAGAAGAGGGTAAATGGATACCAGCCGCCGAAGACGTAGAGCCATGTATGACAGTTGAGAAGTTCTACGATCAGACATCATGCCCGTCGGGATTTAGCATTATATCCGAAAATAACACTGAATTTTGCTATCAAATTAGTGCCGCCTCCAATTGGAGCTTTCCTTGTTTTACGAGTGGTGGCGCCTCCGTCATCACAGATCTTGATAAAAGTGATTTGGATAGTTTATTTGATTCGCTGCTTGCCGCTAACATATCTCGGTATTTTTGGCTACCGGCGCATAGGCAAAAGGTTTTCCATCCAGTTGTATGGGTTATTCCAGGTCCTTATTGGAGAAGACAGGTGAACAACATGGAATATTTGAAGTTTCAAAACGATTTCTGGAAAAACTGCTTAGCTTTGGATATTGAACTACGACTTATAGTAACAGAGGCATGTGCCGAAACGTACCCCAGCTTATGCTTTTATATAAACGACATTCATTACCCTGCAATGTGTCCGGAGGGCTATCATGCTTTTCGTTACAATCTTGATAATGGTACTTGCTTTGGCATAGAAAAGACCGATTCTGAAACCGGGTTGTCATTTAATAACTTTGTTGAAAATAACATATGTAAAACACCTATGAATTCTAATTCACTGAATAGATTTATTTTTGCTAAAATTGCTGAATTATACGATCTTCCTGAAAATGCGTGGTGTTGGTTTAAAACGACGTCTGATGATAATAACAAAAGAGCAATAAGCAAATTATCGAGCGTTCAACTAGAAGGAATCATTAATAAAGAGGGATCTTTAGGACTCATCAACTCATCGTCATATTTGCCTTGCATGGCTTGTGAAGCTGAAGTTACTTATGGGAAAACTGAGTTAATGTTTGACTTCATTTCCGAAGAAAAGAAAATATACCTTACAATTTATTTTCCATCCGGTCTGTGGAAATACGATTACAACGATAAAGGCATCCAATGCTTCTCTGATGCCAGAGGCTTTGTAAGAGTAGTGCTTATTAGTGACACACCTTACCTGTATGTGCAGCAACAGATTGACGATACTTACATTGAAAAAGTTGTGTATACTGTTGATCTTGTTACCGATCGATCGGCTCAATACTGGTGTGAAGGGCATACGTATAACTTTTCTTTGATAAGCACCAATACTCTTATAGTTAATCCAAAAGGCAAAGAAGTTCATGTTTTTTCATTAACTTTAAATTGTTATAACTATACCAACGAAACAGAAAATGCCCCCGATGTTGATAGTTTTTCATCTATTGTTAATAATGTATTTAAAGTTGATAATATATTGTTGATGGACATATTTGAGCTCACAAACGAATACATGACTATTTTACTCCATGTCCACGCCGCAATACCAAACATTTATGAAGATGAAGCTCTAAATATAGTAGAGCGATACAATTCCTTAAAAGAAACCGCTGAACAAAACTTACCTTCTATCAATTGTTCTTTTGTCAATTTGAAGAGTTCGGTATACTGTTTCCCAACCTCTTCAAATGACTACACTACGCTTGATTGGGAATTAACTCCAATAGGTCACATAACAGCCCCTGAGCAATTTTGCCTGCAATCTAATGGTTTGCCTGTAAAAAGACAGTGTCAAGGATCTTATCATTTAGGTGGCATGTGGGGTCCTGTTGAAGGTCAATGCGATGATAACTATGTGCCGTCAGAGACGACTACTTTTCTTTACAACGTTGTTAAGGGTCAAATACCGGAAAACTATACTACAAGTTTTCTTACTGACGGCTTAGGTTTTGTTCTAAATGACGTTGAGTCCATAATACCAGCGGATATTTACTATCTTTCGATGTCACTACAACAAGTTTTAAATAGGGCCCAAGTAAACGAAACCTGTGTTGATATCGGTGATATCGAAAACATGGCTTGGGTTATGGACAGAGTAATGAACTTAGACGATGATTACATGCAACTTGCCCAAACACTTAATTCAACAAACGTTATACTAAATTCAGTTGATGACATAATCCAATTGATTGCGACCCAAAATGAAAATGAAACGAAGGACTTGGAACTAGAAACGTTTGAACCAAACTTAGATTCAGTCCAATACGCTTATCAAATAGCTGTCAAACCTCAGTATATTGTCCAAATTTCATATCCAGAACTCACTAATATAACAGGTTTGGCTGTTCACAGAGTCACATCGTCAGATTTGTTCACTGATATGGCAATAAAGCCACTCTACGCTAATACTTCTTTGAATGATGTTCTCTCTATAGAAAATTTGGAAATTGCAACTTGGCTACCAGTTCAACTTTTACAGCATCTTGAGGTTAATACTGAGGAGACGCCTGTAAAAACAAATCAGTTGCATGTTATAATAAGTGTGTTTCGAAATGATGTCATATTTCAAGAAATAGAAACACAAAATCGCGTTGTAAACAGCCGTATAGTGGGGGTTTCTATACCAGGGTACATAGAGAATTTGAAATATCCTTTACCAATTGTATTTAGGCAAATTAATGAAACTAAATCTCATAAAATGTGCAGCTTCTGGGATTTTCAATCGGTGAATTCTACAAAATCATTAGGTTTGTGGAAAAGTAATGGTTGCTATCCAGTAAAACAATATCAAACAAATTTTTCAGTTTGTGAATGTTATCATCTTACCCATTTTAGCCAGCTTATATCCATGCCTACAAAAGGTATTAACAATAATATCCAAACCTCTCCAGATCACAACCATATCAAGGCTTTAAATGCAATTACTTTGGTAGGTTGCTTCCTTTCCCTTTTGGGTATAATCGGAATATGGATAACAGCAATGGTGTTTTCAAATTGGAGGAGAAAAGCTGGAACTAAAGTGCTATTACAACTGTCTACCTCCATTGCACTGCCACTTTTATTCATAGTTATTTCTAACATAGATGATAAAATGTTTGTAAAAATTGATGACAGCTATGAAATCACTGAAAATAATAAAGCGACATGCGTTGTTTTGGGAGCTATGTTACACTATTCTATACTTGCAAGCTTTATGTGGATGCTTATAACGGCTGTTCTTCAATTTGTTAGATACGTTCAGGTCTTAGGTGTCAGTAGACCGTCTAGATTTATGTTCAAATTTGCGATGCTAGGATGGGGTATACCTCTGATACCAGTAATTATAGTTTTGTCAATCGATTCTGAAAGTTACATTCCCAGTACTACGACGTATTATAAGCCTATATGCTATCCAAAGGGGTATCCTTTTTTGTTTGGCATAATGTTACCAATAAGCGTTATTCTGTTAGTTAATATTGTTCTTTTTATATTAGTTTTATATTCTATATCTCGAGGGTCAAATGACAAAATGAAACCAACTGACATGGATCTTGTGTTAGCTCAGTTAAGACTATCCGTGTTCTTGTTCTTTTTGTTGGGCTTAACATGGATTTTTGGAATTTTCTCTTTTAACAATAATCTTATTTGGTCTTATCTCTTCTGTATAACTGCAACTTTGCAAGGTTTTGTTTTGTTCGTATATTTTATAATTTGTGATCCAACTACTAGGAGCATGTGGTTTTCGTTAGTAAAAATACCTTTAAGTTCTACTAGTTCCCGTAATAGTATAACTAGTATTAGTTCGTAAGAAAAATAAATATAAACATAACAATCATTTATTCTATCTTACATAAAAGGCAAACTTCAGTTTGTAGAATAAAGCATAGGTATATTATAATAAACAGGTAGGTGAAAAGATAAACGTTGCTAAGTTGTAAAAGTGTGTGTTAGAAACGCCGCTAACAAGAAATAATTATGAATTATGGAAACATTAATAAATTAATTAATAAATAAACAACATTTAAATTTTGTTACTTTAGATTATATTATTCAGATTTTGAACAATGTCTTCTTATTTTCAAACCCCTTTAACTCGTTTTATTTCAGACTATATCGATTCTACACGTGCAGTTTAAGATCGAAATATCTCCCCCAATCCATGTTGAATCATAATCTTTTTTGTTAAGTTATGTATACCAATTCAAAATATAGATAGATAACTCTTTATTGATTACAATGACAAGTAGGATACAGGTTTAAGCTTAAAAATAATTAGTCACAGTAATACTTATCGCTAACAATATGCGTTAGAATAAAAATATTACGTTGTTTTATTTTACTATAAATGTGTAAGTAAAACATATTGTGCATACTCGGCATAAAGTGGGATAAGGGCAAGAAGGTACACTATGATAGGTCAGAGCCAAATTCTAGACTCGATTTATCAAACATCAGATGGATGTGAAAAGCAAAACAGGATGCAAACAAAATTGGAATGCAGTACAGAGTTAGTACAATGCCGATCCACGTATTATCAAATAGTAATTTGGCACGCGTGAGAATAGGTTTATTAGCTATGAAAGAAATAGTTTATTTTTGCATTTTCTTTAACCTTTTAAACGGTAAATTAATATTACTACAATTCGATTTACACTTCGGAATGTGTTGGCTAGGGAATATGTTGTTGTTAGGGGGGTTGTGGGTAGGGGGGGGTTATGCAGTTTTGATTATTTTAATCAGAGCCATAATATTAGTTTTAGTTAAAGATCTTATTTCAATGTAATATTAAGATGTACCTCTGACTACATCTTTTAGTCATCCTCAAAAAAATTTGAGTTGGTACTTGGTACCAAAAGACCTGAGTGGAGATCAAAGTCCATAGCCATAGTGGCGATATCTTATAATTTTACCGTATTATGCTTTGCTAGGCGATGGTAACCACTTAACATTATTCCATATGCTTGTTTCTTTAGTTAGTTACCTGCTAGTTGGTTAGTACTACCTGCCGATTAGGCTGGAAGCGTGAAGTTTTATTGCAAATAATAATGAATAAAAGTCAATGCGAAACAGATAATAACCGCAAGTTATTTCAAATTACTTCTGTTATACAGGTGCCTGCAATGGCTGGCGAGCTGTTCCTGCCAACGAAGCCATGTATGCGTTGAGGAGTGCTGACGCAGGAGTCGAATCTGACGATGTCGAAGTTTTGCCTGACCATTTGTTACCTAGAGGTAAATATTATTTGGCAACGCGCATGAAAAACATGCATAGAAGTTTTTTATAATGTCCCAAAAGTTAAGAGCCGAGCGGGATTTGAACCCGCGACCTTCCCCTCGGTACGGGGCTGCGCCATCTTATCCTAATCACACTCGACGAATAACTCTTAGGGACTGTTCGGCACTAACGCACCGTGGACTTTTGGGACATTATAAAAATCTTTGCGATTTCCTTATGTGTAGTAAACACTATAAAATCAATAAAAAAATGGATAGAAGTGTTCCAAGTAAAATTTCGTGTAAGGTAAAAACAATGATACTTTTTTAGATAGCTTACACAGTACATACAAGTTCGGGTTCTGCACATCTCAAGCAACAAAGAGACAATTCCTAAGAACGACCATCAACATGAGCTTCGTAGACCAAGAAGATAGTTTGACTGATTATTTATATGTAAGTATATAAGGATTGCATGAAGTCGGTGTACAGAGAGAGCTCAGAATCGTCTTCCTGGATATTCATTCGGGAGGTCGAAATCAAGAAGTATAGTTTTCTGGTTGATGATGACTTAAGTGAGTGAAGCGAACGAAAACTTCTCAAACAAGACGAATCAGCATTGTATGGATTCTGTTCGTTTTAGATTCAATCTGTTTAGAATTAAGTTGACAGTTTGCAGGTACTTTATAGGTTGACTGGTAAAATTAAAAGCTCTGTCAATGGGTACTTTTCAATTTCAACTTCTAATAATATGTTTTGGAGTTGGAGCCAATGAAACAACCAAATAATAGGGTTCAAATCAAATTGTTAAAAAGGCTCAAATTGCTAAAATTAATCTTTGTTAGCTTAGAAGACTAACAATACTTTAAAACCCTTTTATGAATTGTCAAGGTAATCGGAGACATGAGCACGCAAAGGTATGGGCTGCAATGCGTGGTGATGAAGTTCTACACGGCAAGGAAGTTCCAGTTTTGGAAGAGTCGTATCCCGCTGTACTACTGCCAGGGCCAGCTGTACGTTCACATGATGAACACAGTTCAACGCCTGGCTTTACACGAGTTCTACTTATTTAAGAAACTGCACATGGCCGTTGATATACGCTTTGAATTTTATCAGCCTGATTATTTATAAGTTGAATTGCATTAGAGCTCGTCGCTAGGGTTGCCAAGCCTTACAGGGTAAATAAGGTATTGATTCAAAAAACTAGTCCTAAGATCTGACAATGTTAAACATGCATAATAAGACGATAAGTATACAGAATAATAGAAACAATAAATAGATAGATAGAGATAGATAGATAGATAACACTTTATTGTACACCACAAGAATAGGAACATACACATAGCGAAAAACTAAAACTATAGCGAAGCACAATGGGCGGTCTTATCGCTATGAGCGATCTCTTCCAGACAACCTTTGGATGGACAGGATTTGAATAACGAGAAGGCGGTGCCATAAGGGCTTCTACACTATATATTATTATGAGAAATTATGATATATTTATGTAGGAACTATAGAAACATTACATATTATACCCATACATATACATACACAGTACATATACCTATAGTTTATAAACATGAATACATAGATAGCAACAATAATATAAACATACATAATTATACTGATAACATAGATAAATCATAATGAACCTCCTAATTCAACTGAATAGTGGCTGTGCAAAAGCTTTTTGAAGATGGGAAGGGATTTCGCTTTTCGAATATCAACAGGAAGAGAGTTCCAAAGGCGGGTAGCTTGTACAGTGAAAGAGTGCTTATAGAAAGAAGAAGAGTGGACAGGAGTACTAAGTTGTAGGGTTTCAGAAGATCGTAAGGTACGAGAGTTGGCGAGATGTAGGTATTCAAAGCGTTCTTTTAGATAAGGGGGGGTGGAGGGATTAAATAAGATACTGTACAAGAGGCAAAGGTGATGAGTATTCCTGCGAAAACGAATAGGCAACCACTTAAGCTTATTACGAAAATCGGAAACATGGT
Organism: Thera britannica; assembly: GCA_939531255.2. Lineage (NCBI taxonomy): Eukaryota > Metazoa > Arthropoda > Insecta > Lepidoptera > Geometridae > Thera > Thera britannica. The sequence goes on along the minus strand of OW618046.2, from coordinate 5,240,484 downwards.
CATATTTGCGTAAGCCAAATATGAACCTAATGGAGAAGTTTTGGAGGCGCTCAAGCTTATCCAGTTGCGCTTCGGTGAGATCAGGATAGCAGGCGTCGGCATAATCAATGATTGGAAGCAAAAGAGATTGCGCAAGCGTAACTTTAGTGGATGTCGGTAAAAAGTTTTTTAACCTTCTCAGTGAAGCAGCTGACGCAAACATTTTCCTGCTCAGTTCAGCTAGATGCGGCTCCCATGACATGTTTTTGTCCAAAATAACTCCCAAGTTCTTGACTGAGTCACTAAAAGGAATGGGAATGTTGTCAAAAACTACTTGCGCAAGAGTAGACCAGTTTATTCGGGAGATCATCCGGGAACTGCCTAAAATAATGACTTGGGTTTTTTTAGGATTCACAGAAAGCCCAAAATCTCTGCTCCATGTGAGAATACGCATTAGGTCGCTATTGGTGTTAGAGATCGCCTCACTCAAGTCATTAACTGAAGCCTGAGTGTAGATCTGGAGATCATCTGCATAAAGGTGGTAGGAGGAAGTTAACTTTTGGGAAATAGAATTTATAAAAATTGCAAAGAGAAGAGGAGATAAGACGCCGCCCTGAGGCACTCCGGCAGTGAGATCGCTCCATGATGAGAAAGTATCATCAATTCGGATGCGTTGCCGGCGTCCAAACAGGTAACTATGAAACCAGTCAATAGCCGTTGGAGATACGTTAAGAGAGCGAAGTACACCCAGAAGAATATCAAAGTCCACGTTGTTAAAAGCGTTACTAAAGTCAAGCAAAGTCAACACAGTTACATGCCCGTTGTCCATACCCAGACGAATATCATCGGTGATCTTAGTCAGAGCCGAAGTAGTGCTATGACCACGACGAAACCCGGATTGTAAAGGATTGATGAGGGAATGTATGCTTAGGAATGTACTGAGTTGGTCGTGAACCAGTCGTTCCAGTACTTTGGATAGGAAAGGAAGGATAGATATGGGGCGATACTCAGAGAAAGTAGAAGGATTAGCCTTTTTAGGTAGAGGAATGATCTGAGCATTTTTCCAGATATCAGGGAAGGTTCTAGTGGAAATGGAGAAATTAAGGATATGGGATAGGACAGGGATGATTTCATCGAGTATGGGCACTAACATATTGCGACTAATGTTGTCATTGCCGACTGCGTTAGATGAAATGGATGTTATACTTCTCTTAACGTCACAAGCTGAAAATTGACTAAAAATAAAAGGTGAGAAATCTGGGGGTGGTATAGCTGAAAGATTTTGAATAGTATTAAGCTTAGTTAGTCCATTGATATTGGAAGAAGAGGAGAAATGCTTATTTAATAAGTCGAAATTTAGGTCTTTGGGAATAGAGTCTAGTCTGGATTTACCAACCCCCAATGTTCTTAAGAATTTCCAAACTTTCGCAGGGTCATTACATTCTACTGATTTATGAATAAAACGGCGTTGAGCGTCCCTACACACCTTATTGCAGTGATTTCTTCGCTTCAGATATTTGGAATAGTTCTCATCAGATGGATTGCACTTATATTTGAATTTGGCAAGATTTTTTATATGCATGACCGCCTTAATTTCTGGTGTCAGCCAAGGAGCCGGAAGATGTTTGATTTTGATCATCTTATATGGGGCATGCTTGTCATAGAGCTTAGTCAGAGCCGCATTAAACAGAGAGATTTTCTCATCTATAGTGTTCGCTTCGGCAACCTCGGACCAGTCCAAATTAGAAGCATCCTCACGTAGACGCTCTGAATTTATCCCGCTGAAATTTCGCTGTAAGATAGTTTTAGGTTTGGCTTTTGGAGGACGTATTTTATATGAAAGAAAAAGAAGGTCATGATAGGAAAATGCGTCCGCCGGATATTGGCCATGAAGAGAGACATTGTTAGGAGAAGAGACTAGGATTAGGTCTAGGAGAGACGGAGTACAATTAGGAAAATGGTGCGTGGCATTAAGGGGGAGAATAGTTAAATTGCAAGAATTGACAAGTGTTTCAAGCTTATTTGAGCGGTAATCATGTTTGACAAGACATGTGTTAAAATCGCCTAAGATGATGGTATGGTTGAAAGAGGGAGAAATATCGATAAGAAGTTGTTCGAAGGATGAGAAGAAGTTAATACCAGAGGAAGGGCAGTAGTAGACTCCGAGAAGTACCTTGGTGTGTGAGAGTGTGACTTCAATAAAGAGATGTTCACCTTCGCTGGACGGAGGTGGTTGTGGAGATATGCTAACCACAGAGTATGGTATGTGTGAACGGAGATAGATAGCAACACCTCCACCAACTCTTCCGATGCGATCATTTCGGATAAGTACGAATCCCGGCAGTGAGTATGATGTTGAAGGTAGACAAGGTTTTAACCACGTCTCGGAGACAAAAACGGCATGAATATTTTTGATATCAAACGACGCCAGCATGTCAGGATAGTGGGCAGGAATACTCTGAGCATTTATGTGGACTACGTTAAAGTTTTTGGGGACTACAGAAAATTGAGATTCTAGTGACTCAGATAATGTAGGAATACTATTAAAGCTATCACCAGAGGAAGAACAAGATTCAAAAAGCTCTATATCACTATCCATAAGGCTCATTATAATAATATAATAATAATATAATAATAATAATAATTATAATATAATATACTACAATATACTAAATAGAAGTACCTACTTAATAATATAAATAGTACTTAGTAATAATATCCAAGTAAACCTACTCAATAGTTTACTTAGCTGGTAAGAGGTTTACCCACAAATGCAAGTATCCATCTGCCAGCAGTGTTGGTAAGACAAAACAGTAAGCAAGTACATACCCATCAAAAAAATAATTGTGGCATGTACCTACATACGTACATAAAAAGAAACTAACTTTAATATTAACAACAGCAACATACATACATCCTAAAAAGGTAGGTGGCACACAAAGAAGTCGCATGTTACATAAGCACACTTGACGGGTTATTTCTATTTCACAAACACAAACACATTGATAGGGAGTAACGAGAATGACTTTTTTTAAATTTGATTTGGACTTTAAAAAAGTAGGATAACGAGAATGGCATTATAAAATAGCTTACAGCGGATCATTCATTCGTTCAAATCAGTCAATGTCACAATGATGTCACAGTACAGTTCAGAAAAAAAAAAACAAAAAATAGGAAATAACAAAACAATATGGGTTGCATGTGCAGTGCATACAAACATTTGTGACTGGTTCAGGACTAGAACACAGTCTAAACAGGAACAGAAATAGCCCTCACTCTGATGAACTCGCACTCAAAACTACTTGTATTACGTTTTTGCTATCTACCAGTTTATGCCTTATAGATGCAATTGTTGATATAAATAAAATTGAAGCTAAACAGTGTATGGAGAGAAGATTCCAAATAGGTATACTTAGTGCTAATTATGACTGAGGAAAGATAGATGGTTTTGAACAACAATTTTGTGTCATTATTTCGTCCCTTTTAGCCATAGTTTTATCTTGCCAGGTATAACCACTACCTCCAAAAAAAATACAGACAATCTGGCAGGATCGCTGGAAAAGCAATGGTGGTACGGGAGTACTGGTAGTCTCTGTGAGTCAACCCAAAGACCTCACTTCACAGTAATTTTATTTATTTGCTGATATCGAGTCAGCAGGGTGGCCAGCTAGAGTGTGGTGGGTTGACCCAGTAGCAGGTCTTCTATAATCAATTAAAATACAATAAGGAACTGCAACTGCGTATGTCTTATGCGTGCATCTTCCTGTTCTCACTCTTTTCAATAGCTCTTTAGAGACAGTGTTGGTACATACGTAGTTTTTATGCTGTATTCTAAAAACTACTGCGCTAAATTAGCAATGTGCTCGTTATAAGAGAGGAAGGAATGAAGACGTCAAGATGAAGTGGGAGAATGCCATTGTGGTCACATAATATGTGAAGAGCTATGACCAAATTATAAGCCCTGATGAACAAGGTAACATCGTACGTAAAACAGACCGCGCAAGAGTCAACGACTAACTTATAATTACAACCAAGACTGAGAGAAACATAGTAAAGGTTTGAAGTGCAGAACTGAGGAGATGGTGGAACACTTTTGCCCAATAGTGAAATAATACGAGGACAATCACGAATCATTCCGCTGCGCCTAATCGTACTGTCTTGAATAGCTTAGCATATTATTTTTCTGGATGCATGAAACGCGGACATTACTAATATTTACGTGTATGATGTGGCTATATTATATTTATGATATCTATAACTTTACATAAGTGTAGTGCCAATCAAACAAAGATTCATCTAAATTGAATAAACAAAGAAAATTCAAAGGTTAGAGATGGCTGGTTGTTAAAGCATTGTACCTACCTGCTTTGAGATCGCTGTTATCAAATATTTCATGAAGAATGTCAATATTAAGAGCAGATAATGATGATTGCAATTCCATGATTGCTAAATAGCTAACAAAAATTCTAAGTAGGCAAAGCGAGTGAAAAATTACAGTGTTTTATCGAAATGCATGAAGCAAACACCATTAACTTTGTAATTTTTTGTATAATCCGTAAGTTTTGGTTTCTATTAATCCTATGAAGTAAAACGAAAAGTGATTAGCAAAATTTTAGCCGTAGTTATTTTTCGCATTGTTAGAAAATTAATGATAGGTAATAATATCTTGCGAAGATTTTTTTATAACTTGCTGATGGAACAAGCATGTTGCTCACCTGCTAAGTGGTAACCATAGCTGAAAACAAAGCATTTCCTCATAGATCGCGCATGTCAGAAACGTGCCCTACCATGCACTGCCCTGCTTCCATCAACCTGAGGCATACAGATGTTCAGCCTCACGTGCCACTAATTTCACGAATTGCGGGCTCTAGAGTTACGCCTGTCTGACAGAAGTATACATCTACATAGTATTTGCTTCTACCTGTGCTTATACTTTATGAACAATAACTACAAATGGGGTGACAGATCAGAATCCCATGTCCAGCCACTTTATCTGGCCATTCATCAGGTCTTACTATAGCTGTGCACTGTTTTCTATTCCGAGGCTTCTTGGTTTATTGGTTTTTAGAAGCTTACCAGCTTACTGCTATTCATTTTAAAGTGTCGTCAGTTCGATGGCCAGTGTGTGCCCTACGCGACTTCTCAACGTGCCACGATGACTTCAGTCTGAAGCCCACTGATGGTGTGCTGAAGAAAAACACATTTGGCTGGCTTGGCTTTGTGCAGTACACGCATGGTATGTATTATATTTACTTACTAAAATCTAGAGAAGAGCATAATTATCCTAAGTATACTATAAAAGTTCCTGATTATGAAATCAGCTTGATAAATTTTAGAAAAAAGAAATATAACAATATTTTTCAAAGCCAAAACTGCTTCTTCTTCTGCTTCTACTTCAGTTTATGCCAGTGTCAAGTGGTTATAAATAAATACTTTTTTATTCAGTTCTGATTTAAGAGGGAACTATTAGGACTTTATAAACTCCTTGCTAGGGTCTATAACCTCTTTGAGAAGGAATCTCTTTTTTATAACTCCTTCCCGCGTAGGTTTATTCAGGGTTTACACCTATTTGATCAAATAACACAAAAAATGTATTCTGAAATCATTGATGCCCTCTAGAGATGCTACTTTAGTTTAATCTACCAAGCGCTCACTACCTTAAAATTCTTTCATCGCACTGGTTAGAAAGAATTACGAAAGATTATCAGTGATACGATAGGAAGAAGACCACCTTCCTTGTATAAATAATTTAATCTTTATTTTGTCGTAGTCACTACGGGACTGCCGCATCACAGCAAATCACCCAGAGTCACGCTCATTCATAAACAATTTGTCATCGGAACTGCAACAGATTTGCTTAATTTGCCCAAGAACTACAAGCTGTAAGTACCTACTGTTGACATTGTCTCGGAAAATGGGGGCCGGTTAATGTACACCCAGTTAAAACGAATCCACCTTTTTTCCACTGTGAAGTCGATAAAATGAGCCTTATCAATTTACACTGCAACAGATAAATATTGCGATTATTACTTTTTCTGATCTAGCGATGGATAAAATTATTCTAAGGGACAGCCTCTTTGAGGGAATTGAAAAAAAACGTCATTTAAATTTGAACCTTATTCGTATTCTCATCAATATCCGTGCTCAGACCAAGGTTTATCTAGATCTTCAGATAAATAAAGTTCTAATTCTACGAACGGTACATCCACGGTCCGAACTCTCAATCTAATGTACATTTTCTATGATTGTTATCAGCGGTAACGTAATATTCGGCGAATATGAAAGAGAAGAAGAAGACTGTGGCATGACGAAGACTCAGCTGAAGTTGGGAGGGAGATGTCCTGACGCGTATTTGGAGACGCCTCTCTTGGACATTACCCCGCATCCTGAGTATTCAAGGTACCTACACCAAATACGGCAGTAAATTTTATTTTGTTATATGTGACAAATTAAGGGCTGAATGCAGAAACAATACATGAGTCTGAGTTGAGCCTGAAGCATCTTTGACACTTCATTGGAGAACTGTCAAAAAGGCTCGGCTCAGACTCAAGCATTATTTTTGCATACGGGGGCCCTAGACCTAGATGAAGCGATGACGTACGCCAGTTGGCGGGCAGCAACGGGATGGGAAGAGCTGAAGACCGGGCACAGGGACGCGCCATGGAAAAGACCTATGTCCAGTAGTGGACTGCAATAGATTGATAATAATGATGATTTGTGGCAAAAGTCAAAAAATACAAATAAAACATGTCACGTGGTCAGGAACGTACAATCTTTGATGACAACCCACTGTGTGTTTGAACTTGAGAGAGATTTCAGATGGTTTCAATGGCACCCACACCCTTCAAACTGAAACATAGCAACGCTGCTTGGCGGCATAAAACGACACACATGTTTTTAATAATTATTTAGGCGTTTTTACCGGTATGCCAATAAATTTGCTTAGAGTACTGAGCTAAATTTAAATTTAAATAATAGGTAGGTACCTATAGATAGATAGATTGAGGTCATTTGATTTAACAACTTTCACATCTTTCTATGGTTTGCTTTCTAGATTTGGTGTAGGAAACAGTTTAGCGCTAGTCAAACTCCTCCGCCCAATAAAATCACGTAAGTTTTATGTTTAGCTTAGGTATTTTGTTTGATGGTATCGATAAAAGGATGTATACAAATACAAATACAAAATCTTTATTTCAAACAATATTACATGACAGTAACTTAGTATGTCTACTATGTCTGTATGTCTATAGCACTGAAACGCAACTCAGATTTAAGCATGTCTCAAGCGACGAATATTTGACAGATTTTCATTGAAAACTGTCAAATATTCGTCGCTTGAGACGTGCTTAAAACTGAGTTGCGTTTCAGTATTCGGGGGTTAGGCCCGTATTCCGAAACAGCACTTGAGTCTGAGTCGAGCCTCAAGCATAGATTTTATGACAGTTCTCCATTGAAAAGTGTCAAAAATCTGTGCTTGAGGTTCGACTCAGACTCAAGCACTGTTTCGGAATACGGGCCTTAGTGTGTCTTAGTGTGTTAGTGTGTTAGTGTGTTAGTGTGTTAGTATGTCTAGGTATTTTGGGTAAAAATCTGGGTAGGGTGAAATCTCTGTGTGACAAGACTCGCAAAATTTAACTATCCAAGTATTTGAAAGTCATCATACGCCTGAAGAAAACTACTGCTGGTCATAGACCTCCTCCACACAATATGGGGAGGGGTGGTTGCCGTAGTCAACGGTCGAACGAAACTTCCTTTTACGCCATCCACAGAAAGTAATGAAGAGACTCAGGAGTAAATAGGTCAATTTGATGCTTACTTGTCAAAAAAAAATCAATTTTCCAGGGTATATGATGCCGATTTGCATGCCGTCAATAGCAGAGCGAACAAAAAAGAAAAAAAATAAGTACGTCTTCATGGTAGACTACTTAAGCAGTAAGTTTTGGTATTTCTTTGCGAGTTATGTTAAAGGCACTGGACTCGATTTTGTTTCTGATCATATTTCTTTTCTTTTTAAGACGTGCCCCGAGACTTCAACTCCGAAAGAATGGGCAAGAAAACTCTGAAATTGTACACACACAAGGATTGCAGGAAACATCGGTTGAAATCGGTATTTAATGCACTTTTTTCTATGCCATACGCACAGTATTCGCAGATTATGTTTGCGACGTGTCATGATGAAGACATATCTAAACTTGTTTTATCCCTCTTCCCAGTTTTGTACAGTCAATTGCACTAAGATGATTTTCTTCTTACGTTTGGAAGGTCTGTTTTTTTTATTGCATCACGTCAAGAAGTTATTTTTAAAATGAAGAGTTTCTAAAGATAAGTAAGATACATTAAATAATTGGATAATAAATAAAAATTTGTTAATATTCTATTCATTCTGCGTATCTATTTTATTATACTCATAGCAGTCGTAGCAATTTTCGCTGTTTTGAGAACGTGAGCGTCAGGATGGCTGGACCAAAGATGCAAAATTGCGTTTTATTAAAATGTGTACGTCGCAATATTTTGCGACGTACACATAACACTCTTCAGTCCAAAACTCTATACAAACCAATTCATTTATGCTACTGACAAGTTTCTTAGAAAATAGTAATTTAACTGACCCTTATTGTTTTTAGAGGTTGGGCAGCGAAGGTGTGACCCATGTGCTGTGCAGCTCAGGATGCGGAGTCAGGCCTGGCGCACCTATCCTCAGCCATAACTCAGAAGGCAGTTTTGAACTTATTGGTAAGTTTTGCGTATCTAGAGGTACGTAATCTGTCCAGCTGCGAATCTATCCAGATGCTCCGGAGGCCTACTTTTATACCTCGGTCGGAGTTCGTCAGGGAACGTAAGTCTACCACTACACCCACATATTTTTGCCGCTAAGCAGAGAGGAGTCACGCGTTGATATAAATATGCTCGGCTTGGGGTACACAAAGACATGACTTCATTGTAATATAAGCAGAGGTGCTTCCAGCACTTTCTTCTTCTTTCTGCTCTTACCCCACTTGTAGGGATCGGCACGACATATATTTTTCTTTCATTCTCCTTTATCATTTGTCATCTCAGTACTTACTCCTTTCTTGGACATAATCATCTCTCACACAATCCATCCATCTTTTTTTAGACCTATCTCTACCTTTATATCCCTACATTCGCACTTTTTCCTCACATGAAACTTTTCTCTCTGAGTCCGCACCTCGCTAGCCGATTACTTTTCATTTTCTCCGTTACTGGCGCTACTTTTAAATTTCCTCTGACTCTAGTTTTGTGTACTCGTTTCCAGCACTTTATTTCTTAATAAAAAACCCATTTTTTTTGACGCAAATTGTTTCATCCCCAAACATTTTCTAAGGTGTCGCAGCAGGTGGCGCCCCCTGCGCCAAGCGCGGTATGCGCCGACGCCTCATCAAAGAGCCTCCGCTCTATATCGACGTGTACCCCTATACAACGTGGATCATGAACGTCATAACCGCTCACGAGCTGCCTCTGCCGTATCCTCTAAACTTTAGGCGAGCTGAAGGTGGAACTAGTAAGTAACAAGGCCAAATTTTCCCCCATAAAGCATTCCATTATACTCGACATGATAAAAAAGGTTGGAATAATAATAGCTCCAACTCAGTAAGTAGCTTCTTATTGAAAAAAAACCTCTTTATGCACCAATGAACTTTTTGTTTGTGCCAAAAAAATGTGCTTTGAAAATCTTTTCGTACACTATTCGTGTGGCGATAGGATTTTAAGGGCGCCTCAAAGACGTTTTCGTAGTAGTAGAGCTCTTTGTGGAGGACTCCGAGGTTCGGGGAAGTACTTCCACCATGCTTTTTTCTGCCGTGAGGCAGCATTGCTATGTTTCGGTTTGAAGGGTGCGGGTGCCGGTGAAAAATGTATCTTTTTTATGGGAAGGATCATGCTAAAACAATAATATTGTCAGTTTCAAAACAAATGTATTTTCTTCAGGTATGGGTCTCCACAAAGAATTTCTCAGAAGGAGAAGGTTACAGAAAGCTGGTTGGCGCGCTCGCACCTACGTGTCAGGCAACTTCTGCTTCAAGAATGTGAAGAAACAAAGGAAGGGGGCTTTCTTTTACTCCGAGAAGTTTGAGGTCAACGCTAACCCACCAGCTAAATTAACTATCAAAATGAAGGTAAATTAATTTCCCAATACTCAAATACATAGTTTGGATTAGAGCTACATTTTTATAAACAAGGGTATAATTATGATGGTGATGCCTGTGCCGCAATATTTGGAATAATACTCACAAATCATGATGAATATCCCGTTGTTTATAAAAAAAAGTGTTCAAAACCGTGATAGGTATCTTATGGCGCGCCACTAAGGCCGGTCTTTGGTCCCACCCATTTGCTGCCCGCCACCCTGCGCAAGAATATTTCATAAATAGAAGAACATTTACGAAAAATAATCAAAAAATATATATTATAATATTGTGGACAATGCAATACAATACCCAGATAGAGAACAAACATATGCGTTCACCACACAAATATTTGTTCTCGGTGGGAATCGAACTCATGACCGGTGCAGAAGGCAGAGCTACTACCAACTGAGCTGAGGGGCCAGTCAGAGAGGGAATATAAAAATATTAATTTTCTGTAAAATATGTTGTTATAGATCTCAGCTGGCTTAGAGTGCACGATAGTCTGCGCTCGGCTACTCCTGCCCAATCGATTGATCGAGCCTGTTATCGACGGTGTTGGTGGTTATAATATTAGTGTGACATTCAGCTCAGAATGGTTTCCCTACACCTTTTACTACACGCTCGGGCTTACCGGGAGAAACACATCTGAAAATGATTTCTATCATTGGCTACCTGAACGCTCAAAAGGATACTGGTGATCGCCAACATCTTCCTGCCCTTATTCCATTATATGTGGGGTTGGCGTTGACACAACGCGTTCTGTTACTATTTTTATGAACAACGCGATATTTAATTCCCTTTCAACCCGTGATCATGGTGCATGCAATTGTGCTGAAATATCGGGAGTAAAAATTCCACTAAATTTACTCATGGTAAATATCCCGCTGTTCATAAAAATAGTGTTTAAAACCATAGTTTCAAAAGTTATGTTTTGTAACTAGTGACATTTTGGTAGAAACAAGTTCTTTATTCGAGTTTTTTACATGATATTTGTTGTTGAATGTTTAAAATAACATGCATCCAGTACAAACAAAATATTTCTCTATATGAATATAAAACATTGTCAGTCAGCCTCTTAGCAGTTTTATATTGATTCACGTGCTATGAACACTCTCAGTTTTCAAACATTGTTGATAATGTGTAAGTATTTCTTTATTTCTGTCTTTTTACTACAACTTTTTGCTGTTTCCGCAGTTTTTATAAAACATGAAAGTGTTTTTCATGTTATGTGTAAACCAAAAAGTGTAAAACAAAATGTGATGCACAGAAATGTCTTAATAACAAGATCATCATCATCATGATAATGATTTTGTTTTACACTTTTAACAAAGCTAATCTTCTTTTGAATTCTTAGAGCTTTGGTTTGATCTGCAAAATTTGTATTTAATATTTTCAAAGTGTCAATCCGAAGACCCGTGGGTGCCTTTAGCGATTTATCAACATGCCACGATGACTTTAGTCTGAAACCTGCTGATGGAATTTTGAAGAAAAACACGTTTGGTTGGCTCGGCTTCATACAATACAGTCAAGGTTAGTTAATTTAATTTAAAAGCAGATTTTAATAACCGAATGAATTAAATTAAATTTTAGAATCATTGTCCAAAATATGTTTTTGTTTTTGAAGGTTCCGAACACGAGTCCGAATCCGAATTTTTTTAACAAATAAAAAAGGTTGGATGATAAATTTGGCACCACGGAGGTAGTGCATGGAAAAGTAAATTATATAATGATGTTTTGAATTCACAAACTTAGTGCACACGATGTTCTAAACTCAATTTACTTTATCCTCTAGCGGATAAAAACGGGTTTTGCACTCGGATATCGAAGTGCAAAAATACTCTTACCGAGATGGGGGGATGAAAAGAAAATGATGTATTGTTTACACACTATAAGCGCATTGCATGTATCTAATATTCTTATTTGTTTTTTCTAGTTATTACTGGATTGCCACACCAAACGAAAGCGCCCAGGGTGTTGCTTATACACAAGCAATTCGTGGTTGGAACGGCCATTGATTTGCTTAAACTGCCTAAAAATTACAAGCTGTGAGTAATAAAGAGATAATTCGGTAGTCCCTTAGGGCCTTATTAATAATCCTGGCGTAGCGTTGGACTAGTTAATCCGTGTTTTGTCACATTTGTTCGAGTTGACAATTGCATGTCAATGCAAGAGACAAAACACGGATTAACTAGTCCAACGCTACGCCAGGATTATTAATAAGGCTCTTAGGGCTAAGGCAACTAAGGTATGTATTTTATCATACCTATGGCATGTCAAAAAAGGTTTGTACACGTATTATTTTTTACCAGTCACGTTGATGGTTGTGAGCTGTCAGACTGATTGCGTTGGTTCCCACTTAACATCCTGTTGACCATCTGGCAGTTCTGTCTCAAATCCTCACTGCACCATGAAAATGTAACCATTCTTAATCAAGAAAGCATAATATTTCAGGTTCAATAATAACTTTTAAAACAAAAGTATCAAACCCTCTTTTGAAGCTGGAAACACATGCGGTGTTCCCAAATGTAAATTTTTAAATTCCGTTCCATTCTGTCTTTTAAAAAATGCAGACTTAGCTTAGTTTCACTATAGTTCTTTGTTTTCAGGGGCAGCGTGATATTCGGCGAATATGATAGAGAAGAGGAAGACTGTGATATGACTCGGAATGAGATGAAAAAGGGGAGCAGGTGTCCTTACGCGTATTATGAGACGTCCATCTTAGATATAATCCCGCATCCAGAGTACCTAAGGTAAAATAATCTTCTGCAGCTTGACTGAAAAAAAACTTTATAGTAGGTAAATAAAAAGTAAAGTAAACAGGCCTTTACATCTATTGTAAACAGATACAAAAAAAAATACTTATCCTTTTCTTTTTGGGGTTCCGTAGCCAAATGGCAAAAACGGAACCCTTATAGATTCGTCATGTCTGTCTGTCTGTCTGTCCGGCCGTGTCACAGTCATTTTTCTCCGAAACCATAAGAGCTAGACTGATGAAACTTGGTGAGTAGATGTATTCTGTGAACCGCATTAAGGTTTTTACACAAAAATAGAAAAAAAACTATAAATTTTGGGGGTCCCCCATACTTAAAACTGATATTTTTTTTCATCGATCGATAGGTCTTCAAAAATTATGTTGAGGTTTCTAATATTGTTTTTTTCTAAACTGAATAGTTTGCGCGAGAGACACTTCCAAAGTGGAAAAAAGTTGGTCCCCCCCCCCTCTAACTTCTAAAATAAGAGAATGATTAATCCAAAAAAAATATATGTTGTACATTACTATGCAAACTTCCAACGATATTTGGTTTGAACGAGATCTAATCAGTAGTTTTTTTTTATACGTCATAAATCGTAAACAGCAATTTACCTTTCGACGAACTACAAAAACCTATATTATGTTAATTGATGCTACGGAACCCTTCATGGGCGAGTCCGACTCGCACTTGGCTACTTTTTTAGGCTTTTCAAAAGCAAGGAGATCGAATAACTCTAGGAATATTTACGAAAAATTAGCCTTATTTTATTAGACGATTATTTAATGGCGTCGTTATACGATTCGCATCTTGGCCTATTATATGGCAACTCGTTATGCTAATTTGATGCAATAAATACATTTTACCCGTTTTTATAGATTCGGCGTAGAAAATAGCCTGGCTCTAGGAAAGCTTTTACAACCAATTAAATCACGTAAGTACGAATACCTTTACAAGTTGTATTGATTGTCTACTGTATCAATAATTCACGTTTCTAATGTTAGTTTTTTGTAAATCATAGTTTGACACTTTTTGTTTTTTTTTAACGTAGGAGAGGTAAAGCTACACACGATACAGGGTATTCTACTGTGCGAAAATAATGTAGGTAAAACGTGGGTTGTACTTACTATTTGTAATTTTTTTAAAAGTGTTTTTGTTGTTAAATAATATTATATTTTGTATTTCAGGCTACATGATGCCAATTTGCATGCCATCGCTAACGGAACGAAAGAGAAAGAAAAAGAATAAGTTGGTATTCATGGTAGACTACACCAGCAGTAAGTTATAGTACATTACTGCAGCGGCCAGCAAGAGGCATTGATGGACGAGCGTGTAAATGTGGGCCAAGGCACACATACGTGAGTCATCAAAGCTTAGTTGTGGTTTGAATAGTACTTTTCTCAAATAATGCGTGAAAATTTAAACTAAGTTACTATTTAGCAGAACCTTAGCTAGCCTTAGTACCTAAGCAGAACTTTTTTTAAAATAAAACCTTTGATTACCTCCTTGGTTGTCATTTTTCATGGATCGTTCCATTTTTAAATTACACGACAGGATGTATTGTGTTTACTATGTATTTATTTGGCCGCTAAACACGCAGCAGATATGGATTTTATCAACTTTTGCCAGCTGCTGCTCGCATTTGGCCAGTACGCAGCAGCAGTTTCTATTTATCTCGAAGAATGTTGTCAAAATAATGCAAAAATGTATGCTTTACGAAAAATCTTAGCATCATTCATATTCCTAATACTAACAGTGGCTCGCAGCTTCACTCGCTTGGTACTGATGATTGCTTACATCAAAATTTAAGGCGCTTTCTCGTATAGCATTATTTTTTTTCGTATAAAAAGAATCCAGGCTAAAACTACACTTGCGCCATTCATTCAAATCAGTCTAGGTGTAAGTGCGTGATTACGCGTTAGATATCCAAACATCAACTTTAGCATTTTTATATACGTCATTATAAATTACAGTTCTTCCGTTTTAGCTGTGCCAAAAGACTTTGATGTAGAAAGGATGGGAAAGAAAACATTGAAACTCTACACGCACATAGAGTGTAGGGCACATCGGCAGAAAAAGGTGATAAACGAGCGAGCTTCATAGAGTTATGGTAAATTTTCTAAAAAGGCCAAATCGGTGTTATAAAATAAAATACTAGCTACAGAAGGAATCCCCTCAGTTTCCTAATGTATAAGATTATTTACGATGTCCAAACAAATGGGACGTCACAATACCTATTTGTCAGAGACTCCATCTTACACAGATCCACGCAATTCTTTTTTTTTTATAAATTAAAAAAACATATTCTTTCACTCTCAAGAGAGCTCAACGCTCGACCTATACACATTCATTATTTGTCCGTAGAGGTTGGGCAACGAAGGCATATCTCACGTGCTCTGCAGCACAGGATGCGGCATCAGGCCTGGTGCACCCATCGTCAGCCAAAACATGGAAGGCGCATTCGAACTTATAGGTATAAGTTTCTAAAACTTATCACGACTGTAATCCCCAACCAAACTCCAACCATAGGTAGTCAAAAATTTCGAATATCTTACCATAAAAATATACCATAAGCATTGATTAATAAACAGCAGGCATAGTAAACATATTTTTTTAGCTATTTTCTTGCAGGAAATGTAACTATGCATATTTTTTCTGAATTTTATAACCTCAAACGCATCTCAGTATACTCTTAATTATAGTGTTTATTTTCTTATCAACAGTAACATTGGTGTTATAAGCAATTGTTACCACTAAACATCAGGTGGGGCATACTCTTGTTCCATCACAAAAGCAAAAAAAGAAATAGGTAGGTAATTCGTAAAAATAAAAGTTACATGTTTTAGAGATTTTTAGATTGAGCGACAGTGCCCAAAATATTTACAATAAAAACACATAGCCTTCGAAGTTTTTAGGTTTATCCATCGGTAGCGCCCTCTGCCAATCGAAGTCAATGCGTCGACGCCTCACCAAGAAACCCCCGCTTTACATAGACGTGTATCCTTACACGACGTGGATTACCAACGTCATCACTGCCCATGAGCTGCCCCTGCCATATCCGCAAAGCTTTAGGCTGATCGAAGGTGGAGCTAGTAAGTTCGTTTTATTTTCTTGTCTATTATCTCAAGCAAACAGGCCTATTGTAGATTATTTACACAGTGACAGGACCAACTTTTCATTCGCAACCCTCTAGGGACGCTAACTACAGAGCCCCTAGCTAGAGGTTGCGAGTGAAAAGTATCTGTCTAAAATCCTGGCCAAAGCACTAGCTTGGGCCAGGATTTTAGATAGAAGTGGCCCAGCACATAGCCGTCCTACATAATAGTGGGCCTAATCCACAGGATGATTTACAGATGATTTAAAATCAATTTTATTTTATTTTTTCTAAATCATCTGTAATAGATGGTACAGGCCAATGATGATAATGATGATGAATCCACAGGAAAGACATTGCTTCAGCATGGTTATCCAGCGGTGCCTTGGGAACGAATAAGATTAGTACAAATTCGAATCAGCTGATTTACCTCTAATTGCAACTCAGAATAAAAAAAAGATTCACAACCAAAGCTCAACCACAATTCCATGACTGGCTGATGATGATGACGATAATGTGGCTACAGTTATTTTAAAACCCTAAATGCAATTATTGTCTTACAGACATTGGAATACATAAGGATTTCTTAAGAAAAAGAAGACCGCAAAAAGCAGGATGGCGCGGGCGTACCTTTGTGACCGGCGACTACTGCTACAGGAGCCGCAAACAGCAGAAGAAGAAAAGATTCGTTCTTTTCTACTCGGAGGTGTTTCTGGTTAGAGCTGAAGTGCAAACTAGGATGACTGTAGACTTGAAGGCATGTAATACCTAGTAAGTATGCATATCCAAGTAAAAAATCTAAAGGCTCTACTTAATTTTGATGCTTGTTTTAGATCTCCGCTGGTATAGAGTGCACGATAGTATGCGCCCGTCTCCTGCTCCCGAGCCGGCTAACAAAGCCTCGTATCGCTGGTATCGGCGGCTACAACATCAGTGTTAGTTTCACAACAGAGTGGTACCCCTACGAATTCATTTATACACTAGGACTAATCGGCAGGAACACAAGTAGGATAGACTATGAGACCTGGCTCCCTGAATTCTCGGATAGGTGAAGTGTGAAATTAAAGATAACATTATAAAAATACTTTATTGAAGTTTGAATTAAGTCCCAGTTTTTTTTGCAATTCTGTGAAGATGTTTTTTCTTATTTTGAATGAACTCATACGCGTTATTTTGGCTATGCGTATCTTTTTATGCTTGTATTTTTTTTTGTTTTTATTATACATATAAATTAGGCGGATTCTACTGAAATAGTATCTTCGTCATTTAGACCCCTGTCACCCCCGGCATCAGCGGGAAATGATGTGGGTGGGGCTGGGCTCGGTGACTGAGGAAAGTTGGGGTTTGATGGGAACTGAGGCAGCTGGGGGAATTGTGGCAAAGAACCTTGCGGGTACTGTGGAAGCGACGGGAATGCAGGTTGTCCAACGCCCTGGGGGAACTGGGGGAAAGATGGGAAGGCTGGATTTACTCCTTGAGGAAACTGTGGGATGGATCCTTGAGGAAATTGAGGGAACGAAGGAGGAAAGGAAGGCGCTTGAGGAAGCGAAGGGA
This sequence comes from Thera britannica, assembly GCA_939531255.2. Taxonomy (NCBI): domain Eukaryota; kingdom Metazoa; phylum Arthropoda; class Insecta; order Lepidoptera; family Geometridae; genus Thera; species Thera britannica. Next base: position 5,222,962 of record OW618046.2, on the reverse strand, counting down.
AGTTGTCTGCAGGTGGGAACTGAGGAGCTGTGGGCTGGTCTTGCTGAGGGGCTTCAGTAGATGGACTTGATTCTTGAGGTTGATCTTGACGGTGATCTTGAGGCTGATCTTGAGGTTGATCTTGACTTGGCTGTTGTGGATAATCAGCTGAGTCTACGACTGCAGTATCAGCATCCTCTGCCGTCTGTGATGGCGAGCCAGGTGCTCCTTGTGGAGGGAAGCTTGGTGAACCTTGAGAAGGGTATTCTTGTGGAAAGCTAGGTATATCGTGTGCTGGTGGTTGGGGAGCCGGGACTATTTGCGTTCCAGGGAACCCAGGTGCGGACGGTGCAACGGCAAAGGGTGGGTAAAAAACGTGGCTGGGGTAGTAAGAGCCTCCAGCTATACCTCCAGGTATGGGGTAGTAGGTGGTGTGTTGCACAGGTGCGAAATGGCTCAACTGCGGCACTTGGTAGTGGACTTGAGGTTGCAATGAAATCGGTACTGCTGATGGAACCTGGAGCAAAATGTAACAGCTACATTATAAATACTATTCAGTCGGAATAATCTTCTTTTTACTCTTGCCTTGTTAACTACATTCGTTCATTCGGACCAGTAAAAAAGTTTAAAAAAAATTAAGAGCGCCTCAAAGGTTCTAGAAGGTCTTTTCGTACACTTGACACGATGTTTTCAAAAATTTTAGGCCCTACGAAATGTCCGTTTTTACTTCGCAATGTTTTCTTTATTCAGTTTAATGATTCAGTTTTCTTTATAGCACCTTCTCAGAGTAGGGATAAGCATATTGAATCACAAACTCACCGAATTTATGTACTGCGTGGTGGAGAAACCGAAGAATTTCGTTTGTGGTACCACAGTTTGATGTGTGGCGTAGGCTTTTGTATGCGCTGGTACTACCGCCTGATGTGCACCGAAAACTTTCGTGTGCGCTGGTACCAGCGTCTGATGCGCAGCGTAGGCGGTTGGCTGTGTGGACAGCACTCTCGCTCCTGGCCAGGCCACAGCGGAGCCAGCTGACGCGCCCGACAGCACCGCAAATATCGTTGTAACTACCAACACCTGTCCAGACACACACAGAAGAACAGAGGTTTAATTACTAAGAGCGGGCTTTATCTCAGAATAAAGCTATTCATTCGAGCAAAATAGTTCAAAACTAACTAAGATGATACACAGGATACTTCCTAACTGTATGTTCGCTAAAAACGCAACTTAACTTGTCACAAACCACTTTTTTATGGTTCTATCGCTAATTCATATCGATAAATTACGTAAAAGTAGGTTTTAGAATAATATCCTGATATCGCACTGGGTATCTTAACATAATAAATTGCAGTGCCTGATTTTATAAATATTTAAAAGACGCGTATCGGTCACTCATCAGTCGTCACTTGTAAGATAACTGACTCCATCATCACTTTATAAATGCTCGTTTACAGTCAAATTTGATCGTCAAAAACTGGTTTAAATTCAACAAAGCACTACTAGCCCAAAATGGCATGAACTGACACACGACTCAATCAACACACTCTCACAAATATGAAAGACTTTCAAAAAGTAGGTGGATGAGATCACTTTTCACTATAAGCTTTTGTTTTGTTGGTATTTAGTCCAAGGTTAAGAGCACAGTACCTTCATGGCGGGCTAGAGATACATGTATAATACGCGCATCGATCCTCTGACTACTCTTTTATATACTAAATAGCACCCCGCCTACAGCCACAGACGAAAGTAACTAGATGTGTCTCAGTTTTTGTATGCATCGCAGTGGTCGCCGAGAGCGCAGTTACGTCACAAACTAGGTGCAATATTTTTTATTGTACCAGACAGATGCGCCAATAAAATTAAAAAAAGCATCTTATAAAAAATCAGCTATTCAAAATACTTGTTTTATTGCTAGATTAAGAATAACTTCACAAAAACATAGGTGTTTTCAATTTAAATGTAAGTAACAATCATCAAGTTCATCGCTAAATATAACTATAGACCTTTCTCATTTTAGGGGAAGGAATTTTTAAGGTGGTAGTCAACACGCCACCACGCTTGGCGGGCAGATTGTTGACGTATGCATAGTCAGCTGCCCATCCTCTAGTCTAGTGCGTTCACATGACATCCACGAGAAGTGATGGTAACAATAATATTATTATTCGCATTTTATTGTTACCATCACTTCTTAATTAACTTGGAGGAATTAGAAATTCCTCCAAGTTAATTAATTAATTCTCCAAAAATAAAAACTTGTAGGCTATGCCTATGCTGGTAGAGTCTTGGGGACTCTTCCGTCTGACGCTGATTTGTATTACAACTTCATTATTTTGTACTACAAATAATGTAGTTTATATTAGTTTACATCTAAATATATATAACTCAAAGGTGACTGACTGACATAGTGATCTATCAACGCACAGCCCAAACCACTGGACAAATCGGGCTGAAATTTGGCATACAGGTAGATGTTATGACGTAGACATCCGCTAAGAAAGGAAAATGGAAAATTATTTTCCGAAAAGGAGAAAAAGGGGAAAAATGGTTTGAAGAAAAATCAACGCATAGCCGAAACCGTTAGCCCTAGAAACATGAAACTTAGAAGGTGTGTTCCTCTAATAGAGCAGAGGTGCACTAAGGAAGAAAATAGGAAAATTCTTCCCCTAAAAGAAGAAAAAAAGGAAAATGATTTAAACAAAAATCACAAAAAAATAGCTTTACAAAATACGCAAAAAAAACATGAAAAAATTCAGCTACCGCAGCATCTGGCACCAGGTTCAAATTCACACAAAGGTTCACAAAAAAACCGATGGTAACCACTAAGACAAAATCGCGGGAAACATCTATCATACTTTAACTAAACACTGCTGAAAAAAATCGGCTCCAACAGCACTCGCCTTCAAATTTAAATACACTCTAAAGTACAAGCTCAAAACTATAGTAACCAGCAATTGGTCATGTCAAATAAAAAAATCTGATTCGATTATACCCCAACACGCATACGAAACCCCAAAATAGCCACTAATATAACTTAAAATCACAAAAAGTAGCTTTACAAAATAAGAAAAAAAAAACATTACAAAATTTCAGCTACCGCAGCATTTGTTACCAGGTACAATACACACAAATGTTTACAAAAAAACAGATGATAACCACTAAGACAAAATCGCGGGAAACATCTATCATACTTAAACTAAACACTGCTGAAAAAAATCGGCTCCAACAGCACTCGCCTTCAAATTCAAATACACTCTAAAGTACAAGCTCAAACTATAGTAACCAGCAATTGGTCATGTCAAATTAAAAAAATCTGATACGATTATACACCAACACGCATACGAAACCCCAAATTAGCCACTAATTATAACATAAAATCACAAAAAGTAGCTTTACAAAATAAGAAAAAAAAAAGCATTAAAAAAAATTCAGCTACCGCAGCATCTGGAACCAGGTTCGATTACACACAAAGGTTCACAAACATACCGATGATTACCACTACGACAAAATTGCGGGAAACATCTATCATACTTAAACTAAACACTGCTGAAGTCATGTCAAATAAAAAAAACAGATTCGATTATACACCAACGACGAATACGATAGCCCAAATTAGCCACTTCAACAAAATCACGAAAAAGAGCTTTACAAAATATGCAATAAAAAACATTAAAAAAATTTCAACTACCGCAGCATCTGGCACCAGGTTCGATTACACACAGAGGTTCACAAAAAAACTGATGATAACAACTAAGACAAAATCGCGGGAAACATCTATAATACTTAAACTAAACACTGCTGCGAAAAAATCGGCTACAGCAGCACTTACCTTCAAATTCAAATACACTCTAAATTACAAGCTCAAAACAATGGCAACTAGCAGTTGGTCATATCAAACTAAAAAAACGAACTCAAATATCCACGCGGACGAAGTCGCGGGTATCAGCTAGTTATTTATAAGACAAATAAAGTAGTTTACCAACTGGATATTTGCACGACTCTTCCAGTTTATTTTTATCCAGTTGTTTTTAATGACATCCAGTTCAACCTTCGTTGTTATTATAAATACTAGTACTTGTCCTAAGATGGTAGGTAATTTATAATTTTAATAACCTAAAGTGGATCAGTGTAGGAATCAATTCTTACGGTGATGTGAGTTTATCGAAATAAAAATAAGACCGGGTGAGGCTTCCGTCGACCCGGACCGGTAGGTACTCGGACCGCAGTCCCACTCGCCGGAGTAATTTAATTTTATTATTTTTCTTCCGGCGACTCGGACCACTTTTGAAATGATTGAAAAAATCTATTGTTCGAGGCAATGCAGTACAGTCAAACGCAAAAGTAGGTGTAGAAAGTAAACATTAAGAATAAAACTCGTTGATTGAAGACACAATTTATTTTAAAAAAATCTAATTATTAACAGTTATTAAAATATACATAGATAGATAGATAGATAGATAACTCTTTATTGTTCACCACACAAAAAATACAGTACAGGACATAAAAAATTAACAATTAGGTAAAACAATGGGCGACCTTATCGCTGAGAGCAATCTCTTCCAGGCAACCTTTGCATGGAAAGAAATAACGAATTGAAAGGCTAGTTACAAACGGAAAATTGAAAATAAGTAGATCTACAATACCTACTCACTATTAGATACCTAATTAGATAGGTATTTACCTAAACTAACTACTTAATTTAAACTAAAATCCTAATACTTATTATAAGATATAACTAAAAATAAACTAATACATACAATATAAATATACATGAATATTATGTATAAATAAAAAAATAAAAATATATATTATACCCAATATTATTATGCTCAATGCCTAAAAAACTAGCTAGAAGAAATTGACGACAAGTAGTGCTCCTTCAACCTTAATTTAAAAGTGTTATGCGAGGTTGACTGTTTGATTTCCAGAGGCAGAGCATTCCACAGCCTAACAGCTTTAACAGTAAAAGAGTTTGTGTAGAAGGAGCTGCTATGACCTGGAATTTTAAGTAACAGGTTTTCCGATGACCTTAGCAAACGGTTACTGCAAGAATGGAGATACATGAATCTGTTTTTAAGATAGTGAGGTGAAAGAGGATTGAAAAGTATTGAGTAAAGAAGAGAAAGAATATGCATGTTTCGGCGAAGACGAATAGGAAGCCACTTGAGTTGAGATCGAAAAGGAGACACATGGTCATATTTACGAAGGCCAAAAATAAATCTGATGCAGAAGTTCTGGAGCCGCTCAAGCTTATCAAGCTGTTCCTCAGTGAGGTCCAGATAACATGCATCAGCGTAATCCAGAACGGGTAGCAAAAGTGACTGTGCAAGCGATAAGCGATATTGCTATATAAGCGATACTTGATATCACACTCCTACTTAACATTTCGTATTTATGTCGGATCTGTTTCTAGCGACGACTGTACAATTTACGTCACGTGGTTTTTGGTCCGACTTGCCGGAAGAAAAATAATAAAATTTAATTACTCCGGCGAGTGGGACTGCGGTCCAAGTACCTACCGGTCCGAGTCGACGGAAGCCTCACCGGGTTTACTTTTTGATAAGTTTATTTTATTTTATTTATTTATATTTTTTAATCAATAACTATGCTGTAGACATGGGTATATCGCGATCTAGATCTATAATTATAGATCCCGACGCAGCTATGAATCTGTGTCTAGATCGCGAGCAATCAAATGTATCACTAGATCTCATAGTTCGCGAACGACGAATAGAGTGAGCAAGAATATACCAGCGATCATGTAATTAAATGAGTAGATTACCACTGAGAGTACTGGTGGTCTAGTAGTAGCAGCCCCGCCTTCCAATCGAAGATTCAAATCAAGCCGTGTATCAATGAGTTTTTATGTCGAAAAATGTATGTGCGATATGCCAGTACTTTCAAACGGTGAAGGAAAACACCTTGAGGAAACTGGCATGAAGTAGAATCTAAAAAGTTCGAAAACAGTGTCGAATGCACGAAAATCTTTTCACCACACTGCACTGGATTAAAAAACCAGAGACACTATAAGAAGAATAATAGTATTCGTTTATCAAGACTTTTCCGTCTAACCTCTGTTAAAAATATGTGAAATAGAGTTATTGTGAGCTAAATACAAACTTATCGTGAGCTACAAGATCTAAAAGATCTAAAGATAGATAAGATCTAAAAATATCGCAAATTCAAAAAACAAAATCGAGTTAATATTTTCAAAGATACATTTTGTACAATCTAGTATCACTGCTTGATTATTTTTTTTTTGTTGATGAAATTTGGCAGAAATAAAATTAATCATGTTTGTCAAGCTAATCCTTCTAGCACTACCATGTTATATTTAAATTACCTATGTGAACTAAAAAACAAGTAAACAGATAAATAATATTATAACAATAATACTATAACAAGTAAATAATAAAAAAAGATTTGTGACCTTGTCTCGTCCCTACGCCACCCGTCTATCAAAAACATAACAACAAAAACAATAAGATGTAGGTATACAAGGTGTATCTAAATATGTGTACTATGCGAAGGTGGGGGGTTTCAGACCACAATGGTGATCAGTTGTAAGGGGGAGAAAATTAAAAATTCCTATTTTCAGTTTCCCATACAAAAATATTTAATTTCATAATGCCTAAATAAATTGACAACCCTATCCTTGTAACCCCTTGACCCCTTGACCTACTACCTTTGTAGGTCTACTACTACTACCTACTACCTCTGTAGCTGAGTTTAGGGTTGTCACTTTGTATAAAGTCAGCTGTTCATGTTGAAACTTCGTTGCAGTTTTTTTCAGAGATACCAATCGAAGTTCGAAAAGTCGTTGAACAAAAGTTGTTCCCCGGGGGGTGGAAATTCACCCCCCTTCAGGATAGTACACATATTTTGGTACACGTTGTATACAACAGAATATTTTACAGAACGTTTTACAAAACTTTCCGATGGAACGTCCATATGACCCACTTGAGGTTTATTGGTAATAATAATCGCCTGAGAGCGCTGGTGGCCTAGTGGTAGCGGCCCCGCCTTCCGATCCTAAGGTCGTGGGTTCGAATCCAGTCGTGTACCAATGAGTTTTTCAGTCGAAAAATTAATGTGCACTATGCCAGTACTCTTAAAACGGTGAAGGAAAACATCGTGAGGAAACCGGCATATCGTAGAACCTAAAAAGTTCGAAAATATGTGTCAAGTGCACGAAAGGAGCCTCTTCGAGGCGCACTTAAAATCCTTTCACCACACTTGGTTCGAAAGAATCAGTGACACGATAAGAAGAAGAAGAAGAAGAAATCGCCTATTAATACATTGTCCATCAACTTGAGCGAAAACAATAAAATTATTTGGTGTTTCTAGTTTCTATGGGACTAATCTGAAAGTCAAAGTCAAACTCAAACCAATAATATGTTGAAAGGATTTTAAGTGCCTCAGAGAGGCTCCTCTCGTGCACTCGACACATGTTTTTCGAACTTTGTGGTTCTGCGACATGGCGTTTTCCTCACAATGTTTTCCTACACAGTTTTAGAGTACTGATATAGTGCACATACATTTTTCAATTCCACTAGACCACCACTGCTTTCAACGTTCTCATGTCAAACCTTATTGATAGCAGCAATATACGAGTGCTACTATAGCAATAAACAAGGATTATGTCCGTCTTCGGAATGCAAGCTGTAGATGCAAAGATTTTTTCTCTATCGGTAGGTAAAGTAAAAAACAATTGTACGCGCACATTCTTTTTTCACATTTTTTTTCGTTAAAGTAAGCGGTACAAATTATTGCGCGTGGTACAGTTGTGTGGAAAAATTTCAAACTGTTGTCCGCCCCACAAAAAAAGTAAGCAGCTACTAGCCGCTAGCTTCCAAAATATACAGATCCAGTGCGTGTACTGGTACACTCTTTCGCATTTATAAAATGTTTGAACATCAATTTGCTTATTATTCTAAAGATTCTTCCCATCGTCACCAATAGGCGGGAAGAAGAATGAATCTATTTTCTCTTTGTACATAATTAACACTGGCTTGGGGACGTCAGGGTGTAGCGGATGTCCTCCGCCCACGTACGACGAAACCCATAGGTTCTTGAACAGTTGAAGGTACATCTGGAACATTCTGGTCTCAGTCATTTCGGCCGCCTTCGAGAACTTATCTGTGGATGTTAAACATAATTTGGTGAATAAGTTTAGCTCTGTTATCTTCTATTATGATAACAGTGGAGGAACTTTGCGTACACTTTTTTTCCTCATTTTACCTATACAAGCAGCCTTGTCTATCTTGAGTGCGGTTGGATAACAGCTTTGAGTAAAATTCCATTTTCAAAAATAAAAAAAAGTATTATTTTGAAAATCGAACCCGTTAAGGTACGGTATCTAGGTGATGAGCTGCGATATTTAACAGGATATTTAACAGCGGTACAGGTATCGCTGTCAAATTTGAATATAGCAGCTCATCGCCCGCATATTATCGACTAGATGTGGCCGTACTTTTTTCTCATCCCACTCATGAAAAACAAGGTAAGCTAACTTATTTACCTTACCGTGGACAAGGCTTCAGTTTTGGAACCTTTAATTGCGAAATTAAACTAGAACCTATTCAGTATTATTTGGCTATTTGGTAGGTACCGGTCTATTTTGGTGCTGACATACATGTACCTATTCCGACGAATCGCACTTATAAGGGTTCCCACTAAAATAGCATCGGAAGGTAAACCAATTATTTAGGGAACTAATTAGTTAGTATAGGCATTTTTTGTATATCTTATTAGTAGGTCATATTTTTTGATGTAACGATTGAGGTTTGCAAAAACTTTTAAAATAAGGAATGGTTAGGCAATATCGGTTGTTGACTGTAACGTCGAACTTGTAGATGGAGCCACGGTCACGTTAGAGCCGTATAACAGTCCCTGAAAGTTATTAGTCGAGTGTGATTAGGATCCGATAACGCAGTGGGTAGCGCAGCCCCGTACAGAGGGGAAGGTTGCGGGTTACAAATCGAGGGCATCACACAGGCGACTCTCCATACAAACGTAGTCCCCTATTTCCTCCCTGGATAATGCCTTTGGAGTAACCATTTTTTCTCATAAAATCCAGATCTGCTATACATATACGTGCTCGTATGTTTTCCTTTTTTTTCAGAAACTTATTGATAAAGAAAATATGACCCTCATATGATTTATATGAAATATGAATTGGAGGTAATACTCTAGACTAGAGGCATTATCCAGGGAGGAAATAGGGGACTACGTTTGTATGGAGAGTCGCCTGTGTGATTCCCTCTTAACTTTTGGGACATTACAAAAGTCTTTGTAAATATCGGTAATACCTTGGCCTTTTGCTCGTTTAACTCGACTTCTGACAGTGCTGTCAGTAACTTGAGACCTTCCATCTTCAAAAACAGCATTATATTGCAACGATCTTGCTAGAGGAGGTTTCTGTGGGAACAAAATATTATAATACTATTTCTTTTTTTGTAATTACATAATTATAATACTATATAACGCCCAGATAGATAACAAACACTTAGAGCACTGGTTAGTCTAGTGGTAGTGGCCCCGCCTTCCAAACCGAAAGTCGTGGGTTCGAATCCACTCGTGTACCAATGAGTTTTTCTGTCGAAAAATGTATGTGCACTATGCCAGTACTCTCAAAACGGTGAAGGAAAACATCGTGAGGAAACCGGCGTGTTGTAGAACCTAAAAAAGTTCGAGCAACACGTGTCAAGGGTCACGCAAAAAGGGCCCACCAGCAGCCTATATACTTGCAGAAAAACCTGCCCGCACATCAAGTGCACATGATAAACTTGCCGAACTAGAGAACAAAGATCTATCACCACACAAATATTTGTTTTGCCGGGGATGGACTCACACCTCCAGCGCAGAAGGTAAAAATTTTCATAAAAAAACACTGAAAAAACGATCACTTACATTTTTTTCTAATCTGTTTTCTGTGGTCATTGGTAGAGATGTGATAAAATGTAAATTGGACATAAGTATAAAATAAAATACAATTTTACACATCATTGTTCCTACTATAAGTGAAACTAACATTAATTCATTCTGATTTATATTAGTTTGGTTCTGCTTGTTTATGTTTGCACATCGAATGAAATCATATTGATATTTTTCTCTTTAGTGTAAATATTATTGCATTCAAATAAATAATTAGTATGCATTATTCATACATACTTAGAATACAGTATAACAGCCAGAAAGAGAACAGATATTATATTTATGTTCACTTCAAAAATATTTTTGTTCTCGGTGGGGATCGAAACCACGATCTACGGCGCAGAAGGCACAGCTACTACCAACTGAGCTGAGAGGCCAGTCAAGTTATATGCTGATTCAGTAAAGTTTTTCGTGTAAAAAAAATAAAATACAACCGAATTGAGAACCTCCTCCTTTTCGATTGGAAGTCGGTTAAAAATATATAAAAACGTATCTTTACCAATCTGAATTCATTGACCTCAAGCTGAATAACCAAAAACGAACCATTAAATAATGTAACTAACTAGTTCTAGCTACTATAACACATACATACATAAAATCACGCCTCATTCGCATGGAGGTAGTAGAGACCACGAATCTCCACTTGCTACGATCCTGACATACCTCTTTCGCTTCATTTATTCGCATAACATTCTTCATATATGCACGTCGGTTTCGGGTACACCTACCCTGGCCTTTCTCTTAGTAGCACAGAATTTAAGTATATACCTATTTTCTACGTTCTAATAGTAGCCTTTGCTTTGATGTGTAATGCTTTTTGATATCAATCGAAGCTGACATTAAAAATGTAATTTAATATTACATTGACATTTCTAATTGAAAGTTGTAAGTTACTAGTGGGCCTTCTCAGCGTTCTTCACCTACGGACGAAACCAGATCATAATAAACAGTGCAGTGGATTAATCAGCTATTTGGTTCCCATAGTACAAGCTCTGCTTAGTTTGGGGCTAAATAGTGTTATGTGGTATGTGTGCACTATTCATTTATTTATACCTACGAACATAAATAAAGCCATGCGCACATCTATATCGACTGCGATGGCGATCTGTGTATCGCTGTCAAATATCGCAAAGTCAAAGTTAACAAATTTTTACAGTGCTGAAAATGGTTACTATCGCCAAAACATAAAAATGGTCCACCATAGTCACTGAAACTTTGGGAATTTTGTTTTTTCGGAGTGTGTGACTTGGAGTTGAACCCACAATTCACAAGGAAGAAGGTTATTACCAAACCTACTGAGCTGTGGGATCTTATAAACGAAACTGAGGCCTTATAAAACACACCTCGTTTTCCTTATATGGCCATAATGTAAAACAATAAAACCTTTTTCACTCTAAAAAGGTTTAATGCTCATTGTTCTGAAACCTCCTTCTAAAGAACTGACAACATTAAAAAAACATAGGTTAACATGACTTATGGTGACATTATGAGGATAACCTCACATAAGCTGACAAAAATTTATAATTGTGCGATAAAATTAAAATACTTACATATTATTTCAATCGAAATGGATTGCATTCTTTTCACATTTAATAAAAACTCGTGACTTAGTTTATTTACATTTTTGTAATGTATGAGAAATGTCAGGTAGCTATATTTACCTACATAAAAGGTCTAAGAATCGATATTAAGAAGTTTAGGTATTGTTATTTTTCTGTGACTTTCAGATTCAAACGTTTTAGCAACCGATTCCTCCGCACAAACCCAAGAAATAAATAAAAAACCTAAGAGAAAGAGTGAGTTTTCATTGTATTTTATGTATATTACATTTGCTGGTATCTGGTTATCAAGAAAAGTAGGTAAACATAACATAATCTCTCTTGACGTAGCGTCTCAAAGTAAGCACCTATAAACTTCTGTTCCACTAAAGCTTTATTACCTACTCAGAAAAAAATGATCGTAGACTTCTGAAATTACATTTAATGACATCGTACTAACAAGAAACATTCCGTTGTGGGTGCGCTAATAATATAATTCCCAAAAATATTAGTATATTTGAATCCGCTTACCTTTTGAATGCTGAAATCGTGACCATAATATTTAGGAACTCTAATTGGTAGACAAGGGTAAGTCAAACTTATCTATGGATGCGCATAGTGGAAGTAAAAACCATTTTCCGCGGCGGATTTCCCCCGCGTGTGTCCCCCCGCGCGCTTTTCCGATTCCCGTCAGTCAGCCGCCAACCAGTGCGGAGCGCTGAGCTCGGCATATTGCTCGCACACACCACACCTGTTTGTTTACAAATAGACACTTTTGACAAGAAGTCGACTCCTCTTCGCCTAAACGTACGTTTACCCTTTTTATTACACCACCTCAGTTCCGTTGCGTTGATGTTCATTCATGTGTGACTTCACCGGTGTCGTGGCAAACACTTTCATGTTTTGGTCAGCCTACACTATTTGACAATGTTTACGATTTTCATTCCTAATGTTTAGGTGCGGATTAGATCAACCAACTATTTGTTTTAATAACATAAATGAAGATCTCAATCGAAACACAAATACCGCAAAATATATGCCTAAGTATAGGTTGCTCGTTAGGAACACATGTTTGAAACCAGTATGAAGCTGTGACCTCAGACGATAGAAGACTGTAGATGTATAGGTACAATCAGATTATCAGGTTTTAAAACTCGATGCAGCGAGTAATGACATTGTTCGAGTGAATAGAAAAAGTTTACAATAGCTTCAAAAATAAATGTCACTTTAGATGCCAAAAGATTAGGATGAATCCGTATTAATTACAGCGTGGAATCAGTAAACTACCCACGAAAAATCGTCACTCTTTTAAAAAGATATTTCATCACGTCAATTTTGTATACTTACGAGTACACATAATTATCACAGTTCCACGAATCATTACCACGTAATTTTTTTTTATGAAGAATGTTTCATTTTTGAACAATATTTCGATTTGAGAATTTTTAGCTTATCGTATGGCGGACGAAGCCGCGGCAGACTGCTTGTTTGAGCGGCTCAGACTTCACCAGCAGCGTGCGCCAGACTCCACAGAGGTTGCTCGCGCAATCACAGCACGCATCAATGCTCGTCTCACGTCACACGGTAAGATCAACCTAGATTCCAGTTCTTAGTATTCTTCGGCCTTGCCGCCAAGTTTTATGAAGCTCACTGAGCATAGACAACTTAAGCTGTTTCCAACCAATGGGCTGCAAGCCTTGGAACGAGATTTGAAGCTGATTGGTTGGAATCAGGAGTTGTCTCGAACTTGGCGGTAACCCGGCTGGTCGCTGTCGTCAATCTACCTCTGTTCAATGTCCAGTGGGAGATGGGAGATTCTCCAAACAATTATTTGGCATAAACTAGAAATTTCCAGTGTTTATGGTCCGACACTTATGCCTTCCACTGAGTCTTCTTCCTAGTATCGCAATAATTATAGCCGTAAATACTACACTAATACAAGTTCAAATGAAGGATGACTTGGAACAATCATACCGGCGTAACAGCTGCACCGATTTAGATGAAACTTAAAATGGGTACAGTTCGTTAACTGAAACAGCTATAGGCTACTTTTCCGAGTGAAGATGATGGCAAGAACTAGTAATAAGATATTAATAATAATAATATTAATATTAGTAATAAGATATTATTAATAATGTGTTAATTTACGAACAAAATGTAATGTTATATTTTATAAACTATCAACATCTTGCGAAAAATATAGCTTACAACAAAACGCTCTGAACGAAATTAGACATTTTTATCTTTTTTGAATCACTATCAATTTATTTATTATAGCAGTTATAAACATAATATTCACATAAAACTGGTAGTAATAAAACTGGGTTGTTAATAATCAGATATCACGTCCTATCCATTATAAGAAAAAAAAATGATTTTGGTACAATGTTGGCAAAGCCTTTGTACTATGTTAGTACAATGTGTTACTACTCGTATGTTAGAAATCACGATAATTTAGTGGAAACGACTACTGAGGTTCTATTGAACTTAGCGACTATTAAAGCGGTCTTTTCATATTTGGAGTTAAATAAGTACCTACCTACTTCTTTACCAGCATAGTAAAACATATTTATTTATTTATTTATTCAGGGACAACAAACAGCTACAACATAAAAATAAACTAAATTAGCTTAAGAGCGCATCGTGCGAAAACCCAAGATTTTTCAAAAAAAAAAAAAAAAAAAAACACAACCAAATAACCAAGCGACATTCCAAAAATCGCAAAAGGACTAATTGCAGACTATACATTTGAGATTAATTCGAATTCAAGCGTGGTAAGAAATACGAGATCTATGTGTAGTAACTAGAACAAAATGAACACATTATCAAATGAACTAGATTTCAAAAACATCTAAAGGTATATAAATCACTATAAAACTTTTCGAAATTAGATGAACCTAGTTGACAGATCTACTTGACCAAGACACAACAAGCAAGAAATTTATGGCTTGATCCGTACCGTTTTTATGAAATCCCTCTACTCTTTACCTACTTATAATGAAGCTTCTCATTGTGGGGCCAATCCAGAGTAGTCTATGTAGGCTAGAATAGGTATTTTAAGATTAGTACGATTCCTCTATGCATCACATCATCGTGGAACATTGTTGTTGTCATGGAGGGCGCTGACACTGCTACTTTGATTTTTACGATCAACGTCTGTTCTTTGTAAGCCTTTGTTTTTTATTCCGAACAAATTTATTAAAGTTTGAATATCCTGTTGCGTTTGAAGCAGATAGTGAAACAACAAGTAACAAAAAGTATAGTTCTCTGTCTCTCTCTCTCTCACTCTCTCTCTCTTTACCAAATAAACGCTCTCTTACTGCGTTTTGTAGCAAGAGCCATATTTTATCGATAACTCTATATTTACTGCCCATAGACGTCAAATTATATGATATTTCAATGCAAATTCGATCACTAAAAGTATCGAAGTATACCTATTTTATGCTCAAAGTTATCAAGATAGACCAAATTGGACAACATCGAACTTGTCTTACCAAAAAAAAAGGGACCATTTAAAAATCGGGATATTCGTGTACTTAAAAGCATTACTTTTGCTTCGTTCGTGTAATAAATATTCTAGATGAGACACAGCTGTAGATAAATCTATTCATTCAGCTGGTTTTGAGAGGATCCGTGGTCGGTAAAAGTTTGGCAAATCGCCAAACATCTTTTGAAGACATCTCTCACTAATACGCAGATTACAAAAAAAACGTGTTAATGGAGGTGTCCATAATGGACCTACCTATTAGTAAATCCCTTTTTTATGCCAAATATTTATTGCATACATTGATGGTGCATAACTTTTTGCATTGAGCAATTTTTTCACAAATACCTAGTAAAAAACATTGTTCCGTTCCGAAGTGTAAAAAGCCATCTTCTTCTTCTTATCATGTCACTGATTCTTTCGAACCAAGTGTGGTGAAAGAATTTTAAGTGCGCCTAAAAGGCTCCTTTCGTACACTAGACACATATTTTCGAACGTTTTAGGTTCTACGATACGTCGGTTTCCTCAGAAGCCATCAAAGTCTGACATGCAACTCATGCTATTTACTAAAACGAGAAGCTAGATCAGAATAAGGTGCGTTTGTGAGCTGTGTTGTTATCGCATCGCACGCAACTCTCATAAAACACTTTTCGTCCATTAAAAAGTTTCAAAACCAATAAAACCTTCACAATAGCGCTACAATTACTAAAGCCGATGTAACTAAATAAAACTTCGGTGAAACTGAAGGTATGTGCGTGTCGTTTGCGGGTTAATAGCCTTCAGCATGAAGGCTGGCCCTTGGAAGTTTCATTGGCACTCATTATTACCTTCATTGAATTGCTTTATCGAAGTTTTGGCGTTAAACGGCCTTGCTTCGACCTATTTTCTTTATCATTTCATTTAAGCTCAAAGCAATAAACACGGATATCAATCAGCTGGTCTAAACTGGCTGACTAAACTGCAAATTAGTATAATATTGATTCGATATTCACGCGAAATCACATTTCTTTATAAACCGTTATGAACCACGTGTAGTTTAGATTAGCGATTTAAAGGATTTATGATGGCAATGAAATAACGTTTTCTTGTCGGTCGATGAAATCTTTGAATAAGAACATCTGGTTAAAATTGGTTTTAGTAAGGAAGTAACTGAGAACTGTGATCATGGATCCTATAACACAGTTATAAATGTCTGTCTATGCGACATAATCATACATTTCCTTTTTTTAATATAATATAATATTTTTACTGTTTTGAATCAAATTATAATACTCGTTCGATGGTACTAGTAGTACAGATTTTAATGGATCATAAACTATCTACACAGTTAAAATAATAAGTATAAAAATCTTGAGAACCCGATTCATGGTCAATCTGCTGAAGCAATCTTTATGAAATTTACGTGGGACCAATCCCTTAACCTTTAAGATAAATAGTATTTTTTCAAATCGGCTCCTAGAATAACAAAGTTTTGCGATAAGAATCATTAAAAAAACACGGCTGAATAGAGAACCTTCTCCTTTTACAATTGAAGTCGGTTAAAAAGGTACCTTACGTTTTATGATTAGTATAATTTTTTTTTTATTTTATTTATTTTATGTGAGAGAACTACAGAGTGGATCCCACAAAATGCAATGCGGCGACGTGGAAGACCAAGAATGAGATGGATGGCGGGACGAACTTGACTCCCACCATAGATCGTGGCCTGTCACTGCGTTAAGTCGCGAAGAGTGGAAAGAAGGAAGGGAGGCCTTTGCCCTGCAGTGGGACACAAAAACGGCTGAATAATAATATTTATTTTATTTGACAGCGTTTCAGCTGGGGCCTAATTCTCGGGACGATCTCGATCATTTTGCAATTTTATTTTATTGCTTCTTTTCACAACTCCGCACTTTTTCTACGTTTTCCGTATATCGTAGCTGTCGAGGCTTCTACGATGAGGTCGTTGATGTATTACTCAAGGAAATCTGCCATTCTCTCTTCGAAAAGAAGCAATAAGATAAAATTGCAAAATGATCGAGATCGGCCCGAGATTTAGGCCCCTGATCGTCATCGCAGGACTTTAACGCTAGGTGAGTTCTACGCGACCACGTGACATGGTGTGACATTTCTAAGCCCAACCATTACTTATCGATGCTAGTTTGTAAGGGTTTCCTTCCCCATGTAAACGCAGATTTGCACCAGCACAAATTGAAATTCGAAGTATTCCACTTGAATTTGGTGCTTATGTTTTACTGCAACGGCGTCGCGTGCAGGCAAACTATATACTATCGGCTTGGTGCAATGGGCCCTCGGCCAAACAGTCCCTTTCCCGTGCCGGCCCACTAAGTGTTACCATTAATTTATACAAAATTTTATCTGTTTGATTATCGCAACTGGTACCGACAGTACCAGAGGGTGGCGTTTGTAGTTCCGACTCTAGCATAGTTTGAACATCAATAAGTAAGCAATACGTACCGTTTTTATATTTTGTATAAGAATTTCAAGCTCCCATGATTTATTATGTGACCGGAAATATAAACACAAACGTTCATATCGGGATCAACTCGAAGGTGATAAATTAGGAAACAAACAGTGCCAAGATTAATGAATTTCAAATATGTTATTAGCTAAATATATGAACAAGTACACGGGTTCGTCGTAGTGCAAAACAGTCGGTTTACGTAGAAATAATTATATTGACGTTTACGCAAGGCACGCTCTATTTCTGAACCGTAAATCAAGTCATTAGTTTGCCCTACAGCACAGCACATAACTAGGTTAACCAGATACATTGTGTTTGCCTCTTTCAAAAAAAGAGTGAATAGGTATCTTCTAGGTGAGCGCGCTACACCGTCGATCGCATCATCACTTAACATCAGGTGAGATTGCGGTCAAGCGTTAGCCTATAAATTGAAAAAAAAAAAAAAAAAAAAAAAAAAAACATTAAGAAAGACTTCACTGAAGAACTATAATATACCTTTTTTAAATATTTTAGACTAGTGGCCTGCCCCGGCTTCGCACGGGTGGGGATATATATTTCAAACACATAAATATATGCTCATGTTACTCAGGGTGAATGTAGCTTTCCAATGGAGAAAGATTTTTGAAATCGGCATAGGGTTTTTGAGTTTATTCATACAACGTTCACGCAAAAATACAAATCTTTCCTCTTTATAATATTAGTTATGGTATTATTATCTAGGGCAGCAAAACGGAGCAAAGGTAAAGCAGAGCAAAAAGTAATTTACTGGCAATATACTGGATATTTTCTTTCGTTTGCATAGTGATTGATAAAGCATAAAGTACTTGCATAAAGTATAAGCTGCAGTTACCTCTTGGGTATCTGTACTAAATAAGTAGTCAGCGGAGTGGGGCCCTGGTGTCCTGTAGCACAGGTTTCATGCAAACCTATTTCAGGCATAGTCTCTCGCAAAACAGGTTCACTTATGTAAACATAGCTCCTATTGTAATAATACCTAAAACTTTAAAGGCCATATTAATAAACGTAGACTAAGCTAAGATTAAGTTTACTCCAGGTTTTAGAGCAGAAGTAAATAATTTTGATATTAATAAACAAAGAGTAAGGAGGAAGTAAGCTAATCCGAATCTACTCTCGGACTAAAAGTTAATCCCAGACGGCACCTAGTTTAGAGACAGAATAAGCATAGAGTAACATGACAATGCATGAATTTTGTAAATTTTTACATAATCATAGCCTTGAAACTCCTACAAAGACTTTGATTTTCATGGTTATTTGATAAAATTATGCAAATAGCTACGTAACATGGATAGAGACTATTATGTTGATGATTTGAGAGTGATAGAAGAATTAGATGAGTTTAAAAACCAAATTCCATCAGTGCGATGAATAAAAGTTTACAAGATTCGTAAAAATCCATTAGAAGATCTTGAAGAAACTGAATTTAACTCTTAGCCACCTGACGTATTTTTCAGTTACACTACCACCTGGCGTCGGTCCTGGAGACCGCTAGCCTATTTTTCATGTTTTAAAACCATTTTTTTTAATTGTATGCTAAATAAAAGTCACATCTGTATTTTCACTATGTTTTTGTTTATTATAAGTTTTTGAACAATGCAAAAGTATGTATTTACTTACATGCGTAATTACTTGCATTCTTACATGCAAAACGCGTGTAAGCTACAGTAGTTTGTGCCTTTCCAATGGAACATCGTCGTCAGAAGATGAATCTTCCATCGGCGATGGTATGGTTTTCATTTTCAGTAGGTTGTCGCATTCAATGATGTGATCACCTGCAATCTTCATTCAGTAGTAGATTCTCTCGATCTACTGCCCTTTTTATCATTGACATGGTGAAAAATCAATTAGCTGGTGATTCAAGAAGTGGCTTTATACCACCCCTTAAAATAAAGCAGTAACGTTTTGTGGACATCTTCCCATGCTTTCGTTTTATTTTTGTTTGTGTTTAGAGATTTGTCCTCTATTATACCCGCGTATTTCTTGAGGACATCACGATTTTATAATATTATTTTATAAACTTAATGACATCAATCAACCTTTGACAAGATATCAACAATCAAATCAATAAAACAGTCTGTCAAACACAAAATATTAACTTGTCAGTGTCATCATTTTCATTCTTTGGCTGATTTGGCTCACTCTTTTTACTTTTCAGTTTCAAGGGTTGCCATATCGCACGTGCTAATCCTGAATTAGCGAATGTATTGTTACTCCGAGGATACTCCTTGTTTATTAATAACATTGAAATGTCATAGGTAATACTCGGTTAGTCTAAGATTAACTAGTCTAAGAGTAATCGCAAATTATGCTAGGATTAAGAGATTCTTATTAATAGGGCCCTAACCCCCGAATACTGAAACGCAACTCAGATTTAAGCACGTCTCAAGCGACGAATATTTGACAGATTTTCATTGAAAACTGTCAAATATTCGTCGCTTGAGACTTGCTTAAATCTGAGTTGCGTTTCAGTATTCGGGGGTAAGGGCCTTATTAATAATCCTGGCATAGCGTTGGACTAGTTAATCCGTGTTTTGTCTCTTGCATTGACATGCAATTGTCAACTCGAACAAATGTGACAGAAC
This sequence comes from Thera britannica, assembly GCA_939531255.2. Taxonomy (NCBI): domain Eukaryota; kingdom Metazoa; phylum Arthropoda; class Insecta; order Lepidoptera; family Geometridae; genus Thera; species Thera britannica. The sequence continues at coordinate 5,202,964 of OW618046.2, read as the reverse complement.
ACGGATTAACTAGTCCAACGCTACGCCAGGATTATTATTAAGGCCCTATGGGTGTTATTAATAATCCTTTTGTCACATTTGCTCGAGTTGACAATTGCATGTCAATGCAAGAGACAAAACACGGATTAACTAGTCCAACGCTACGCCAGGATTATTAATAAGACCCTCTAAGACTTAGCAAAATTTCTTCAAACCAAACCTACCTTCTTAAATAATACCTAATACTTATCTATGTTTATTATAATAATATGTTACCTTACTCATTGTTAAATGTAACCTAGTTTTAAGAGAGAGAAATAAATGATTTTATTATTATTATTATTATTGATGCCCCTTTATAAAATATACGAGTATATACTTGTTTTGTAGAAGAAATAAAGAGGAAATAAGTAAACTATATTACTTTTACAATTTTGTACATCTCAATATCTACATAAAGGTTTTCTTAACTATGAATAAGTTTACGTAGTAGCTAATATTTACCAGCAAGTTCATATTCATATGCCAGACTATTCTGTGCACCTTTTAATTAGCCAATTAATCTTAAAGATAGTAAATACCAATTTACACGGGTCGTACATACAAGAGACATGCTATTTGAACAGCAGCCAAGCATAGCGAAACATTCAATGTTAAGGGTATCATGTTTATAGACATGGTACCATTCAACAATGCAAGATATCTAATCAATCTCAAATGTTATTACAATCTGTCAGTACTATTTATTTTTAACTCTCATCTCTTCCGGATGGCGCTTTGTCATGAAACCGATAGCGAACCTAATGTACCTCTGACTTTCCAAGCATTCCTGATGATAAATTACCCAGCAAATGACTAGTAGTTACAACAGTTTATATTGGCTGGTTTCTTATTATGATATGCTTTGCCAATCTGGATATAAAACTGTAATTATTAATTTGGCAGCTGCGGACCGGAACTACAATAATATTTCGTTGGCAAAGCGTATCAATGTTAGGAGTTGAAAACCCTTCATTGACTCTTTGATGTTGAGTGACTTTTGATTTTAAATTAACTTTACTCTATCTCTTTAATCTATGTTTTATTTGCCTACAGTTGGGCAGTAGCCACATTTATGCTAATACCTATAGTTCCTAAGGTCAATGAAATGATTTTATTTCTTTCATTGGCCAGTTGTTCAGGCGATTTATCAAACACGTTTTGATATTTTTGATCTTACTTTTTCATAAATCATGGTCATTATTTTGTATGTAAACAACAATATGGGAATGAAAGTTGTTTGTTCTTTCAGTTCAATAACATGTTGTATTATTCATATGTACACATATGTCTGGATAGCATGTTACTATAAATAAAAGAAAGTATTGTATCGTCCCTCAAAGCAGATTCGGAACAAAACAGCAGGCACTTTGTAGTAATAAATGATTTAGAGATATTAGTTACCTACCTAAATTTCCTAGAAAATACATTAGAATCCATTAGTCGCGGAGAGCAATCACAATTTATGTCAGACTGCGGTGTAAGTAATGACATAACCGTGCCTAAAATCTTTATTTGTTTGTCTCTTTATTTGTTACCATGGCGTCAGTTTTTTTTTCAAAACAGTATTTTGAAGAACACGGGAAACCACGGGCCAGCCTCTGACGTCCGCGCTTGCTGGCTTGCAGCCAGAAATTGTGACCGAGACGGCATGTCATTGTTGTTGCACTAAGATACCTACACTGTAGTATTATGCACTACCTTTCCGTTTACTTTAATAATACGAGGACTTCCCGTCATAATATTAGGAGCGTTTATTATCACTGGCCAGACAAATTTTAGAGTAATTTTACTCATTTTGTGCTAACTGGAGAGACCGTGGTTCCAGTGTGACGCGTGGCTCTTTGGCTGAATGCCAACTTGCTGCGACTGAGCCTGTCATTGTCGGTTAGAGACTGCTTTCTTGGCGGTAATACTCTTCATTGTGCTTGGCTGGAGATTGCAGCTTAATGATCAATAAAAAACATTTATTTTATCACACAAATACTTAGCTCAACCTTTTACCGCTTCTTCGGGCACAAGGGACACGCCAGCAAGTGTTGCATGGACTGTGTTGGAGCGCCATCCCCACTTACACAAGTTGTCCCTGCAGCAGACCACTCGAGTGCGAAGTCGGTTTAGCGACTTCCACACGTGCCAGGGCAGAACCTACCAGTTTCATCCTAGGTATTTATGTTTGATGATGTGATGATAGCATATAATTAAAATACTACTAATACTACTACTTAAAATATGCTATCATCACAGCATATTTTAATTAGTAGGGCCTTCATTTCATTTGAAAATTAAAGAAGCTAACGACTTAAATCCCGTTTAGGAAATTACGTTTTTGATGTTTGTAATTATGATATGCAGTCATCAATCCAATCAGCAAAAATAATTGATCTAAAAACTAAATAATTATTAATTTGCATAACATGGCTATAATTTCAAATAAAAGATTTATCGCACCTAATTGCTATGGTCTCAGAGTACATAATACGAAATGTAATATTAAATGTACGCTACCATGAACGTTTGTAAATTATATTTGTACCGACATCCGCTTGGGCATTCTCGAAAGGCAACTACGAACTGTAAGACGAAGCAGGCACCACCCACCCGATGGACAGAGGACTTTTGAGGGAAGTCGATGGATGGAGGGTCAAAATCGAGTGAACTTCATCAGGCTCAGCGTTTGTTACAGATCTATAATAAGATGATCATACTCCTCGTCTCGTCCATAAAACGTTTAACCTCTACACAAGCCTTTTCTAGCCTTTCAAGCCAGTTCTTATTACTCTAAAGCTATTTGACGCGTTCAATTCAAGCCCGTTATTATGCGAGAATGTAGATGTTTGTGAAGCTACAGATTAAATAGTAATCACTACAAAAGCTAAGGGTAAATACCACTAGTCGGCCTCCGTTACTGGTCTCTGTTTACAACAAAAGATCACGCGGAAGGGCGTTAAACTGAGCAGTGGACATGTGTACGCTCCTGCGTACTTTTTGCTGGATGGAAATGAATTTAAATGTATTTTTTTTTTTTCAGATAAGCATATTCGACAGGGCACATTGGACAAGCTATGGAATAAACAATCAGGGGCTGTACAAATGCTGCTATCCATATTAGAAGTATGTGCCAAATTGATATTATTATAATGTACTCTTATCAATGCTCAATATAAAAATGTTGAAATAATATTACAATAAATATTTTGTTTTGTTTATAGAGCTCAAGAGATTCCGCCACATCTACTTATATCACCTCAATCCTCAGAGAAGCCTTATGTCTAAAACAAGGAAAAGGAAAGAAAAGTTCAGGTACACACACTCCATCCTCTTTAAAGCATAAAACATAATCCTTAAATAAAACTTTAGATTTAATAAGTATTAAAACCTTTTATATTCAAAAATCCATAACTTGTTTTGATAAATCAGTTCCAATTGAACCAGCGGTCAAGAAGAAAGAACTCAAAAAGGCAGGCAAAGAAAACAAAGCTCCACAATCAGGAAAAGAGAACATTGCATCTCTTATCAAAAAGGGTGGGTGATGTGTGATGCGATTTGCAGAAACAAATAACAAACTAAGCTTTTAAATTTGTTATCCACTAAAGCTGACATGTTATTCTACAATTTTGTTCAAATAACACGCTTTGTGCACTTTTGAGAAACTTTAACAGGAAATACCTAAAGGAGAAAGCTTTTTGTGTCCCAAATTGGCTGCTTGCGTGTTGTTGATGCGTCACCCTAAAACTAAAGCAATATGATTTGCATTTTAAACCAAATAGATGATTGCATGTCAACTATTGAGACACATTGGCATTTCAAATAAGTAATGTACTCTACCTACTCTTAGTACAAGTAGCGGTCCTGCCCACTGGCATTTAAGACGAGCTTACTAACACGCGGCACGACATTGTACCAATTGATGATGGCCTTGCAATACTTTAAATTGCTATAATCAATTTAACTGTTACTTTATCTCACTGCTGTATTCGATCAAATTAACATAGTTTTATCATCACTAAGCAAATTCAATCTTCTTGTCTAATACCTCAAAATCGATTAAAAAAAACCTAGCTTGAAATGCAAACTCTTCAAAATGAGTATAAATAAAGTGATCGGCAACTTTCAGCGAACAACATCACGCGGCAGCAGTGCTCCCAACACTTCATTTCGATAAACGGCACGCAGGTGGTGATCCGCACGTTGCTTGCTACTCACAGCAAACGGGACGGCAACGTCGGCACCGAGCTCATGCTGCACGACCTCGTGTGGATCGTCGCCTCGCTCGCACCTAGAGGTATCCCATCACACCCATCCCTCTCCCTTCTTACAGCCAACAACGTCGCCCGCGCTCAAGCCGCTCAAGACTTCATCTCTATCAAAGGCACCCAAGCTATCGTGAGGAAAGTGGTCAGTACGATCCACGAGAAGAGAGACCGCCACGCAGGAACAGAGTTGATATTGCAAGATCTTGTCTGGATCCTAGCCCCGCTTGGCTCTCGAGGTTACGACGCTAAATATAATTTAATGTGAATGTCGTGGCTAATGTCTACAAATTTGTTGATTAATCACTGTCGTAAGATTTCAACGTGAGCAGTTGACTACTGAATAAAATGAAACGCTTATTGCAATTTCAGATCCAAAATTTGCAATAAAAATACGAATGCTCGGCTGTGTGAGGACAATGCACCTTATATTGAAAGGGCACTTCACGGACAACAAGCTGATATTTCCACTTCTAGTCATCATGAAGCAATTAGCAAAGAATGGTATGCAGATTAAACGTTTTATTTAATCTCAATTAACACTGTAACTGTTTAATTATTATGATTTATTATGCCTATTTACAGTTATCACAACATCCATTTTAATTCGAGACGGAGTAATCGCTACCTACGAGCGAGTGCTGGTGAGCCTTGGCTTTATACCCACGGCGAGACTTCGGCTGTGCCTCGATGCTATTGATTACTTCAGCAAAAACAGTTAAGTGAACACACAAACATGTTTACCTACTTTTAAATGTTCTATGTATGCGTACGTTTGTATTCATGAAACCTCGATCTTTTGTTTAGGTGATCAATACGATCTGTTCTAATTTATCATCCTCCCACACACGATAATCCACAACAAGGCTACCACTATGTTTGTTTCTGTACTAAATTCATGGCATTAAAAATGCAGAGAAATAATAGTTATGCAACGTGATCGATTTCAGGAAAATTCTATTACAATACACGTGTGCGATCTTCAGAATATGTATTTACATGTAGCAGTTAGTTTAAAGATCTCAATAATTATTTGTAGCATGGATAGGTCACGGAACAAATTAAATGTACCCAAACAATTTCATGTTTAAATAATATTATTTATTTATTGGTTATAAAAATATGTTGCCATCAATCTCCTACGGGATGTCACACAGAGTTTATTCATAATTTTCTTTATAAGAAAATAGACGTAGAGAGTAACGAAGTGGTACGACAAGCTTCAACTCGGATAGAAAATGCAAGATCAGATTATTATCACGATCACATTCTACCTCTACCAAATTATCCATATTATTCCGAATCGACAGATGGGATTTCCTTTAAACTTCTTATACTTGGAACCATTTTCAAGCTCTGGTACCAAAAATCAATTGAATAGGAGCAGTAGTTAAGTCGCAAATGATACCAGACGTAGGCTATACTCACCTATGCGTATAGACATAATCAGCTGTTAGGAAAGATACATCGTGTTCAAACGTGGTAAAAACTTGCGATTTAGCGACTAAATTAACGCTCCTATTTAATTTTTGGTACAGAGCTTGAAAGACTGAGAAAGACTTTATATGACTAGGAGAGTAATGAGTATGGATGTGGATGGATATGTGAGCAGAGGTAGACCAAGAAAAACATGGATGAACTGTGTGAAAAATGACATGGATAAGAGAGGAGTGAATGCAGAGATGACGGCTGACAGAGGGGAATGGAAGAGGAAGACATGTTGTGCCAACCCCACATAGTGTGGGTTAAAGGCAGGAACAAGAAGAAGGTACATAACTTGAAAATGGTGCCTAGTATAGGCAGTTTACTTTTTATCCCATCAGTCATATCCACTCTGTATAAGTCCCACACGTGTCAATAATGCAAGTTCACCCGTGCGTAACTCACACAGAGGTGTGCTGCATGCAGATCGTGAAGACTGGGCTCTGTAGCGTACTCCTCAGGGTGTTCGACCGCTGGGATCGGTACGAGGGACGCATGCGGCTCAAGATATGTGCCCACATTCTACAGACGCTCCAACATTTATGCAATATCAGTACGTATACCATACTTTATGTTTCAATATCACTCTGTGTTTAAACATTATACCCAACTATCACTTGAACAACTTCAGTGCACAAAAGGAGCCTCTTTGAGGTGCACTTAAAATCCTTTGACTACACTGGTTCGATAGAAGAAGTGACACGATAAGAAGAAATCAACTTCTTGGTTGTTTATCTGATATTGATTGGTATGAATAACACCGAAATCTAGAACAAATATGCAGATTAATTAAGACACAATAAGGCTGGTGATGATAATAAAATGATGAATATGCTTGAACATTACTTGGGTAAATTTGTCCATTTACGAAGGAATCCTATTCGTAGAATTTTTTTTTGTAAAGTCCAAAAAAGCGATGAATATAGTTTTTATCTGATAGATATCTGTAGATAAAAATGCCCTTACATACAAAATATCTAATTACTTTAAAAAAACTGGTACAGGAACCTCAGTCAATGAAAAAATAAACAAAGACCTCAACTAACGATGATCGTGTTATATTATTTCAGAAGCTGGACGTCGAGCTCTATGCACAAAAAAGCACGTGCAAACTTTACACAGGTTCTGCTCACAGTGTCCCGATGAGCCTGAGTTCGATGGGCTGCTAGCCAGGGTCTGCTCTGTCATCACTCTCTGCTTGAAGCATCAAGCGCTGCCTGTACCCGCTTCTAGCCCCGCTATGTTCAACCTCAGCCCCATATTGAAAGGTTTATCATCACTTTACTTACTATGACGAGCTGTTGTTCGTAGCTTTGCTTGCGTGATGGCATAACTAATACCGATTATCATGGCACTTGACTTTTAGGGTCCGTTTATATCTTTCCGTACTTCCAGGTACAAATACATCTTGGCCCTGCCATGAGGATGAAGAGGAGGCAGCCAATTCCGACTCCAAAACAGTGAACTCAGATTTAGACGATGATGGTGTCGATACAGACCCTGAGGGGATTGATGAATTCCCAGACGTAGACTTTGATGAGCATGACAGCAAAAACGAGAGCAATGGAGAAGCTGATAAAATGCAAGGGAAGAGTGGTGACAGTTTGCAAACTTCACTCTGGATAAATCCTAATGAGAGAGATATCGAAGACTTAAAGAAGTATGACTCTTTCCTGCAGTATAGATTGTAACTGAGTTTTTATGGAGTGTTAGTAAACTTAATTGCATTTTGTTGTTCCAGGTACTTTATTTATTTTAAGGAGTTTGGTTCATACAATAAGCAAGTAAAACTAGTAAAAAGTCGTTCTAATTCCCGAGGGTCCATTCTAGAAGACTTCTTGATCTCTCAAGCTGGTGGTGGTGTCAGAGCTCTGTCGTCTCCGTTGAACCTGTCATTGACAGCAGTTTTAGGAAACACAGATTATGAAAGTGTGATGAGAACTTCACAATCGACTTCGCTCAACTTTGGTTACCATAAAATTCATGAAAGCACGTGTAGGTACCAATATTGACTACACATTTTTATAATACCTTCAAGAATTTGAATTTATCGATCTCATATGTTTATCTCTTAACTTCTGAGAGGAAAGAGAGATATTTTGCCCTGCAGTGGAACACCACTGGCTTTATCAATAAAGTGACTTGAGTTTTACAGTAATTTTGATTCTTAATTTCAGCTACAACGTCTTGTTCGTCCCTGAAAATCCACAAAGACATATCAAAATACAGTTCGTTCGCATCTGTGTACAGCACAATATCGTCGCGAGTCAGAAGCGTCATTGCATTTGTGAAAGTTGCTTATCCTGATATGATGGGCGGGCACGGCTTCAATCAGCCAGAACCACTGAATCAAATGGAAAGAACTGCTTGCAGGTAAATACTGTGCATAGTATACTTTTAGACACTAAGACCCGTATTCCGAAACAGTGCTTGAGTCTGAGTCTAGCCTCAAGCACAGATATTTGACACTTTTCAATGGAGACCTGTCATAAAATCTATGGTTGAGGCTCGGCTCAGACTCAAGTACTGTTTCGGAATACGGGCCTTAATCAGTGACTCAGTTGACACTGGCACACTCAATCAGTGGTGTACTGATGAAATCTTGATAGATACCAGTGTTCCAAGGGGTAAAATATTTATGGGCCTTTTCCTAAAAGATTACGTCGTCGGTAGGTTTACTGGTGGTTTCATTAAGTTCCTATAATTATGCTTTCTACACTTCTTCATACATAAAGAACATGACTACAGTTTGGTCTTTCTATTTCCGTTGGTATTTTCAGAATGAAACTTCTGTCTTGCGTGGATAGAGCCATCAATCCAGAGGCCTATATGAATGAAGTGGTTTACGACTTGGATACGCTGTGCTGTACTGCTGCCACTTCTACAGAAGCATCATCGCAAAAGAGGTAAACCAATAATCATCATCAGCTTGAAGAAGCCCACTGCTGGACAAAGGCTTCCCTTATCCGTTTCCAGGAAGAACGATTCTGAGCCTTCTCCATCCACCAACTTACCGCGATCTTAATAATGTCATCGGTCCATCGCTTTGGCCACAAACAGATCTATGGACGTTTGGGTCGTTATAAAATATACCTTTATTTTTTTCAGTTTCAGCACGGAAAGTTTGTACCTAAGCAACAACGATGAGCAAGAAATCACAAAAATGAATACTTTTTCGTCACGACTGACGTTCGAGTCCAGATTCGAGTCAGGCAATCTACGGAAAGTTATACAGGTGAATAAAAAAAATAAAAAAATACAGGTGAATATGCTTCTAAATAACGTATGAATGTTGTTGCCAGACCTATATTAGTATAGCACGTAGGTAGGTATAATAGAAGGTTTTCATTTTTAGAAAAGGACTTCTATCACCTCCCGTAGAAGTCATAAGAGACAACTGAGGGATCGCTGGTCATTGGCCACATATTTGGGAGCCACATAATATTTTAAGCTGATGATGATGAAGATACACTGACTGGGTAGCTTGGACACTGTATTTGCCAATTGCACAGATGCATCTTCTTATTGTGTGTTACCTAGTTCAAAGAGGTTCCTAAATATGCTGCAAGCTGCAATTATGATTAGATAGATGATTAGAGATCTATAGTGCCGTTGGTGTACAGTACCGTTTGATTTTGAAGAAAACTTAATATTAGGAAAACTTGAGCTTTATTCAGGGTATACTTCATTTACAGGTAGGCCCTAGAGAGTACGAGCTTATCCTGATGCCAGATGTGAACTCATCGAAGCGTCATCAGTGGTTCTACTTCGAAGTGCGCAACATGCAACAAGGCCGCCCCTACATCTTCAATATCGTCAACTGCGAGAAATCGGATAGCCAATTCAATTTCGGCATGAAGCCTGTCATGTATTCAGTTAAAGAAGCAGCATTGGGGAAGCCAGGTTAGTTATCTTTATCATCTTGAGGGAGTCTATTGCTGGGCAAAGAATTCCTTCATATAGTTATTTTCTCTTTATTCACCAACTTCTATACTATAATAATAAACATAGTGGACCATCCACACAACACTATCTAGTCCCAAATTATGCAGAGCTTGTACTATGTGAACCAGATAGCAGATGTAATACTTAGAATACAATCTAGCACACAGACAGAGAACAAACATCTATGTTCGCCACACAATTATTTGTTCGCGGTGGGGATCGAACCCACGCCCTTCGGCTCAGAAGGCAGAGTTGGTAGTAACCAGCTGAACTAGCAAAGGTAGCAAGTTGACTTTTTATAATTGAATTTGTTATGGTCTTCGCTTCTTTTTAACCGACTTCCAATCAAAAAGGAGGAGGTTCTCAATTCGGTTGTATTTTTTTTTAATGTTTGTTACCGCATAACTTCGTCATTTGTGAGCCGATTTGAAAAAATATTTTTTATCTGTAAGTTACTGCTTCCAGATTGGTCCCATTTTAATTTTATTACAATCGGTTTTGCCATTTTTTTTGAAATATTTTTTTTTTAATGTTTGTAACTGCATGCCTCCGTCATTTATGAACCGATTTAGTAAATATTTTTTTTATTTGGAAGGTTATTCTTACGTTCAGATAGTCCTAAACAAATTTCATTAAAATCGGTTTAGCCGTTTGGCAATGAAGTCGGTTTCTCTAGTTTTTTTAACTTATAATTATTTTTTGTATCTCATCCACTTCTGCAGACCAGTGAGTTTTATTTTGGTTGTAAACAGTTTGTTACTGACAATCATCATCATCAGCCTGAAAAAGTCCACTGCTAGACATAGGCCTCTTCTACACACTTCCATGAAGAACGATTCTGAGCCCTTTCCATCCATCGACTTCTCGCGATCTTAACATTTACTAACAATAGTTCTAATGAATTCCAGGTTGGATCAGAGCTGGTTCAGACATTTGCTACTACAGGAACAGCTATCATTACTCAAATCAGAAGAGCCACAACAAATGCTACCTCACTGTCACCTTCAATATCGAGTTCCCACACAGCAATGATGTCTGCTACCTTGCGTATCACTTTCCTTTCACCTACTCTATGATGATGGTACGCTTTTGATTATTTATTTTTGGATAAATTATATTTTTTAGACAATAATAACAAGTCTGACTGCGCCTAGGAATATAATTTGTTAGCCATTTTCCTGTTACTTTTCTCATCCGCATCCACCCATGCCTATTTATGCCGTGAAGCAGCATTGCTGTGTTTCGGTTTGAAGGGTGTGGGTGCCGGTGAAATTACTGGCACGAGAGGCTGAACAACTTTATGCCTCAAGTTGATGTATGCGTTATAGGTGATGGTTATCACTTAACATCAGATGGGCCATATGCTTGTTCCATCAGCTAGTTAAATAAAAAAATCATTTATCATAAACATCATTTATCAATAGGGTCAGTATGAAATTGTATCCGTTTGGTCCAATAGGTGACTTCAGCACGCTGATCAGTAACACGTTACCCATTTAGCTAAAAAGATCTACAAGGTACACCACTTCGACCATAAAAAGTTTGTATAACATTGTTTTTTTCAGACCAGAATCTGGCAGTGGAGCTTACAGATGCCTCCTGGGTCCTACTTGCGCGCTGAGCCGCTGTGCTACTCTCTAAACAACAACGAAGTGCCTTTGCTCACTGTTTCAGCTGACGATAGTCCTACAAACCCTATCGTGGTTAGTAAAACCTTACTTTTATCTTCGTAACATCACGGTGATTGATTAATTGCAGAACATTTTTGTAACTTTAAAATGCTTATCGATCTATTCCTATTATCATTATCTTCCACCACTTATACCCACAACTTTAATCCCCGGCCACGGAAGATTATCCCCTCAGACCTCTTAACCATCACCATCCATCAGCCTGAAAAATTCCACTGCTGGACATAGACCTCTCCTATACATTCCCAGGATGAACGATACAAAGCCCTCTCCAATTCTTCTCTCGATCTTTTAAAGATCTCTTAATATCAAATCAAGCTGCTTTCATGGGCCTCAACAATTTCCCGGTGGAAAAAAGTGGCATCGTTTTAACTGTGTGTATATTAACTGGCCATACATTAAACGGACCCTTTACTGCTACTGAATGAACTTAGGTGATGATGACTAAGGGACGTATACAGAAGTTTGTAACTTAGCGTGGGGTTCACAGGATCGGGAGATAGTGTTCCTAACGGCTCGCGTACACCCCGGCGAGAGCAATGCCAGCTGGGTGATGGACGGTACTCTCCGCTGTGTGCTCGGAGACTCCATAGCGGCCGCAGCTCTGCGCGCTAAGTACGTCTTCAAGATCGTACCCATGCTCAACGTGGAAGGCGTCATCAACGGCTGGTGAGTACTCATGAATTGGCTAGGGGCTAACTCTAGTTATTGGTAACCGAACCAATAATTGGTAACTTATCAGACTTGATAATATATATTTCTGGTAGCGCATGAATCTATGAGTTACTAGTGAATAAATACACTTTTGATTTGGATTTTTTGTTTTTGAGCCTTGATGTCTTTCTTGGTTTAAAAAGTGCCATTCTTGCGGCTTTGAGCGTCTTTCTTGGTGAAGAGTGGCTAGTGGCGGAGGTTGTAGATGGAACCGAAACTTGAACGTTCTTCCGAAGCACTAATTGGTTACTATCTTAATCTGTGGAAGCCTATGGCTTAATATGGAGCCAAGAGCACATTGTAGGATCCTGATATTTGAAGAGTTTTGGTTGAAGAGGTTTGGAAATTAAACACAACAAGTACAAAGTTAAACCTTTATTTACTCCTCTACATCACTACTATTTAAATTCACGTGTTTTAACTTATCATAAACTTATCTAGGTTCGTCACGTATAAACACTATCTTATGCTATTCAGTTTACTCAGATTGATATGTCCCGACAGAGAGTCCGCTTAATTTTCTTAAAATACATTATTACACAATTTACGGTTATTCGAAAATATTGGAGATCTGATCGTCGCATACTTAATTTATCTTATCGTTGTATAAAATCCTAACTAAACGTGGAATACATCTACCTACATTTGTGATATTCAACATCTGCGAAGACGGAGGCAAGTCGCGGGAGCGAGTCGCCAGCACCTTCGAGGCTATTATATTAATACATATTGCCCCTTATACACCTTCAAAGCTCCCATTATCATTCCTAAAAAAGCACGCACCAACAGTGCGATATCTAAATCTCATTCTTATACAAATCATCGATGAGCCTATGCACTCCATCTCATCCCTAGCGAGCGCTTACGTATAATACGTCTTACGAACGTCTAAAAGTAGAGAAAATAATACTTTTGGTAGAGTCAATAGCTAATTTCTCGGGGATAAACGGTATCCTCCGCAAGCCGGACGCAGGTTAGTAGTTGGGCGGTGCCAGCATGCCGCTGGCGTGGACGGATTGCTCGGTGGCGTCTGGCTCGGCGGTGGAGGGCGCGTCGTCGGCTGCCAGGTCTCGTGGCTCGTGGCTCAGGTACGCGGCTGGGTCGTCGCCTGCCATGCCATCCTCGTCCTCGTATGGGCCCTGCGTCACCTGCTCCTTCTCCTCCTCCTCGGCCTCGTGCTCCACCTCGTGCGGGTGCGCGTCTGCTGCGCGCGAGTACTGGGAATCTATCTGTGGCGGGACCTTGTGCTCGCCACTCGTCTTGAGATGAGGTGATTGGAGGCCGTCGAGCGAGGAGGGACGCAGTTTGATGAGGTCGTTGAGGGTGAAGTGGGTGGGCAGGTGCTCTGAGCGCGGTGGCAGCGGTGACGACGACGTCAGCGGGTGGGCGGTCGTCGTGGTGGTCAGCGAGAGCGGTTTCCTGTCCAAAACATACGCGACCCTCGCGTTAGAGAGCCGCTCGCCAGGTGCGGGATATTGAAGAGCAATGCTAGTTATGGTGGTGAATGTTTAGTTAGTGGATCTTCTATTATTGATCGATGATATTGGTTAGTCAAATATGTACTAAGATATTATGAACAGTTAATTGTGTATTGCTCTTCAATGCCCCTGCAACCCAATCGATTACGTGTTGTGAGAAAACATTTTAGTTACATTAAATCCATATCAGACTTACATAAAATTTAGTATAAATTACACTCGTATGAAGATTAGTAAAGTAAAACAAATACTTACTTCGATGTGTTAGTTCATTGATAAAACAAATAATTAGAAATGAAGACAAGTGCTAAACTTAAACTAGAGATACCAAGCTAAGCCCCCTTCACCCACCCACCAAATAATTTTGAAAATTTTGAAGAATTTGACTGTTTAAACATGAGGTAAATCTAAAAGCCAAATATGTGTCTTCGGGGTGTAGGGCTCTTGTTTGGTGGTTGGGCTTGCGTAGAGGCCTTATCCCGCGGGCCTGCACGCTAAAAGAACCAAGGTTCTAACTTGGGTTATTACAAATACCATCTACACACATACCCCAAGATGTCGTCCATTGACATATTATACAAAAAGCACCAGTTACTTATGCGCTTGGCTTGGGGAGCGGGCCTCCGGAGACGGCTGGCATCTCACCTGGCATTACCCCTGCGCGGAGGAGACGGGGATGGAGCCGTAGTTGTAGTAGTAGCAACGTGTCTGCTCGCAGATGAAGTCCTTGATCTCGCCGCAGTGCTGCGGCTCCCAGTGGAAGGTAGGCGCCTTCAGCGACACGCAGCCGTTCGTCATCACGTGCTCCGTTCTGGAAAACAGACTAGTTTTTATGCAAAACATCGCTAATCAAATCCCGACTCTGTGTGTTCTGGCCCGTGGAGGCATCAGAATTTCACTCAGGTAGGGTAATCATAACTATTTGTTAACTATGTGCCTGTATATGTGTATATGTTTATCTTCTACCTAGTCTAAATTTACAAAAGAGTTTTTTTCTGTAGTGGAAGCGAAGGAATCTAAGAAATCTTTTGTCCTCACGGAAATGCAATGAGCTTTGCTTTCTGATAAGCCAAGCTTAGTTGAGTTTTAATGCGTATTTGCGCCTACTGCAAAATCTAATCTACAAATTCACATCATGCCGCCCATGTGTTGCGGTAAATTAAACCCCCCAGCTGTAATAACGTAATAGTCTGATGAGGACATATCGCAGAACCGGTGCAAGGAAATGAGCATTCATTATTCCTGATAGGGAGCTATTTCTAACCAGTTATCTTAGCCAGCGGTGCGAACCGTGGGAACAAGCCGTTTTACATAAATCTATGTGATTAAAAAGTTACAGGGATCGGGAATTTTATACATAACATTTTAAACGATACAAAATTCATACTTAGGCCTATTATGGGGTATGCAGTTTCAAGTTTTTATAATAGTTGTAACGGCACTTTAACATACTGCCAGGAAGTCATCCTCAGTCATAGTACATCAAACACCTAAGTACCCATCGTAAACCAAAATACCGTTTGTCATTTCGTTCCCGTAAACATAAGCGGAAACAATGAAATTATTATACAGTTAGAGAACAAGATGGGACTAATAATGGCGCAGGCTATAGCACCGGGTGTTTTACAGCCCTGCGGCATAACTAACGGACCTATGCTCGCCAGTATGGCTTGGTACATCAATCGCTACCCGTTGTGGAATTATAGACAAGGCTCTTCGGCTGTTAGGTGAATCAGATTTGAAATAATACACCTAGCCTTGATCGAAGAATTGAAAAGGGCATGTCGTCAACAAAACCTAGCTTCTTTACGTTTAACTGGCTGACGAAGCTTAAGCTTCTCAGCTCCTCGATCAGGTCATTAACATACAAGTTAAACAGGTCAGGAGAGGTCAAACCAACTTGACAAACACCGCACTCTAGCCTTTATTTACTGGAAGTCGTGTTGTCCCATCTCAGACTATTAGTTTGGTTCCCATACCAGTAACTCAACAGGTTCCAAGTTCTTTTAATACTAATTGCTGAATCGTTTCTGTATGCACTATAAAATCACAAATGACTTAGCAGCAGGCATACTGCCCACTGGCTGCCGTCCAACCTTTTACTGGAAAAATCCCAGCTGTGGGAAACTGCTTCTGAAAACTGATTTTCTATCAATGGTTGATAGAAAATCATATATA
Organism: Thera britannica; assembly: GCA_939531255.2. NCBI lineage: Eukaryota > Metazoa > Arthropoda > Insecta > Lepidoptera > Geometridae > Thera > Thera britannica. The sequence continues at coordinate 5,187,205 of OW618046.2, read as the reverse complement.
GTATCTCATATGATTGGTATGGAATATGACAGCACAGGACCGCACAAAGTGGAGAGAATAGGGGAATCTTTTGCCTAGCAGTGGAACATAGAGGTTTATTAATAATAACAATAAAAAGGAGTGGAAACGTACCCATGACGTGCGGTACGTTGGGGGGCAGTGCTACCCTGAGGCACATCGAGGGGATCCATGCTATCATCGGCATGCTGGCTGGGCGCGTCCATGGGAAGCCGTCTCATATAGTTGAAGGTCGCGTTGAACGGCAGACCCGTACTCATCCACAAATACATGTCCGTGCCGAGGTTATTGCCCGACGTCCAGAAGTCATATTTATTATAACCTGAAAATCGTCACATATTTCTATTAAAAATCCTCTTTTTCTTTTAGTTAGGTTTTCTTTACACTCCAGACTCATTTCAAGTCAAAACATTTGCAATTTGCTAAGAATTAGAGAAAAATAAACTTCCAATTCAGAAAATTGCAAAGTAAACATATTGAAGCAATACTGTCAGAACCTCAACCCATTCATCTTTTCAGAAATAAGCAACCATTTCTTACCCGCATTCGTCAAGTATGTCGTTATAGAGTCCGCCTTCTCCTTCGTCTCAAACGAAGCAAGCTGCAGACCTAATGATCTGAAAAAACGAGAATTATTTATTACAGACCTGAATAATTGGACTTTAAGACAAATCGTTTTGTTTTAAAATGTTAACAAGCTTACATACGGCTGCTCGATTTATATAATAGTGAACTGGCTAATCGTACTATACGGCTATTACCCCGGCAAGCTATCTAAATCTATCTATACACCGCGAAGCCAGTTTGTCGGGACATCGGGAGGCAATTTATTCGCTAAAGACTGCCCGTGGCCTTGCTCGCCACTGCCAGACTGCATTCCAACTCGGTTCAGAATACTCTAAGGGATAAAAACGATGACGTTGATAAAACTCACTCTTCAATCCATGAGCTTAAACAAATTTTCGAATAGAGCACTTATTGTAATTCTTTATTACTCCTCAATTACTTTATATTCTCGCGCCCAGTGATTGAATAGATAATTATATTTTTCCCATTGACTTTTAAAATAATTCGTTGTAGGTATATTCATCAGTGCATCTTTTTTTCATTCAGACCCATGAACTGAATGCATTTCATTCAAATTTCAGACACGTCTCGCACCTAATTGACATTTTTATGGTGAGTTAAAACATCATAAATTATACACCTCTTGAATTCAATATAGTTCTTGCAGTATCAGGGCCAATCGTTGACATTATTTTGGCTCCACTCGCGAACACCGGAAACCATACTGCACTTTTTTTAATATGACCTTAATAACCTAACTACATTATTGTCCAAATTAATGATGCTTTTAAAGCTCTCCATTACGCTTAAAACAAGTTATGACTCTCATAAACTCGTGATAAAAAATAATGTGGATTGCAATCAAGAGTCTTATCGACCGATAAACGTTGCTCATGAAACAGCAAAAAAGCACTGATGACCATCTGGAATTTTCATACTTGGATACCGTTAGTAAGTTTTTGTCCCCTGCGATCAGAGTATAAACCGTAACACTTCCAACGAGATGTTTGGTACGCCTTATGCATTATCCACGGGTGCAATGTTGTTATTGCGACTATGATGCGGGATGATGACGTGTTTCATCCGTCACACCACCTCCATCTTCGTCACGCCTGTCGTATCAGTTGGCGAATCAGCGACATATTTTACAACGACTTAAATATGACCTTAATCGAGTTCTTGCTGCTACTTAGAATAGATTGAAGAATCTCAGTGTCTCTAACAATTGAAACTGTAAATTGGGTCGTGACAGAGATGCGGCAACGGCAAGGACTTGATGACCGAGCAACGAGGCTAGTGACCTTTCAAAGCAATGAGCGTGCACGTGGTGGGATCTAGATCGCGGAATATGCCACAGCAAGCTCCACGGAAACACGACCATTAATATGATGACAGATAAAGAAGTCCAAATATTACGGTACCTACCCTGTACTCGAAATGAGTTCCCTCAACTTTACCTCACTTATGGATGTCGTTAATAAGGAAGCGTCAGTCGTTGAGCAGTATGTCATTAAAAATTATTCCCACTTAGTGGTATTTGACATATGAAATCTATTATTATAATTGCCAAGTATGAATGGCTTGTGCTTGCGGAAGTGATCAACGAGGCAGCTTACCATTGTAATATCTAAATCCAAGATGTTGAAACTGTTCCCGCGATTTATCAGAAACTCTACGGGTATGCAAATGTCCTAACACTTCCCGGTCGCAAGGCGTCGAAACGAACCCACATAAGTATTGTTAATACCAATCTGAATGTAGTTATGCCGGGGCTCGTACAGGCTAGCCGACACCGGCGCCGCAGATAAGGGTATTCCAAGTCACGATGCGATTCTGGAATCTCTATCTCGTGAGACTACACCACGCCGAAGTCTTACATGACATTATAGCTTGGCTTGTCCGTGTCTTACCTGCAGTATTGGTAGGCTAGGAAATAGTTGAGTTCCGGGCTGTAGGGATTCATCCGCGATATGAAGTACTGTACGCCATCTAGCTGTATAGTCGTTATCCTTTGAGCTGTAACAATTAAAAGATTAAATGAATATACAGTACTATTTCCTCATTTGGACCTCATAATAGAAAGACAGCTGTTAATTGAAGGCGTTGTAAAGATCGACAAGCGATAATAGATGGACTGAGTGAGAATGAATATGACCCCTATAGATGTGACGCGCCCCTCAATCATTCATCTCGTTTAACATGACGTTACGATCGGAAACGCCTCCGCAGACTCCAATGTCGCAACACTCTTGAATTATATCATCACCACGTATATTGAAGACATCTTGTTTTACACATTCAAACTAGGAAACACGTATCAGAGCAAATAAATCAATTGTGTTTAGTGACTTGTTTATTAAGTTATGAGACAGCACAATATCTCGGCGAGTAGGCGGATTCGTTGTATGAATATTCGCATTTTGCACGTTCATTTTATTACGGCAGCATCGGTGGAACGTGGAATACATATACATTATACGACGAAAAGAGTTTGCGGTCAGACCACCACAACTGTTTGTAAATGTTTCTGAAACAAGGTCCATTCAGAAAGTTCCTCGCAAATTTATTACACCCCAAATTTGGACTGTAACATTTAATGTAAGGCTGGTTATTTTTAACACAAGTACCTAAACTGACTTCATTTTTATTGCTTGCAAGACCCTTGTTCCTTAGTCGTCTTTCCTTTTATAAATACGATAAGGCTACGCACACATTCAATATAACTTTTAGATGCTTTGTGAATGTATTAAACGTTAATTCGGAAATGGTTATACTAGAATTACAATAATGGATTATTTCAAAAATATTAATAAGTTGGAGTGGCGCCACGTCATTTAATAAATTACGCGTTGAGTTCTAGTCTTATTTTTTATTCTTGGTTATAGATATTTATTTAAAATCAATTTATACCTAAATATCATGTGCATAATGTGTTTTCTTTTCTTATATAGGACCACTATAGTACAGCCTCCAAAGATCAATTGATAGTAGCTCTGCCTTTTGCGGAGGAGAACAAATATTTGTGTTGTGAACACAAATATTTTTTTGTGTGTGTGTTATATTGTTAGTATGTATATACAAAAAGAAGGCTAAAAAAGAGCTAGATAGTGCTGTGTGGGTTGTCCACAATATTTATTTATTTGTTAATTTTTGTTGCACTTTCTGCCACGGTAAGAACGAAGTTGAAAACGCTTGTATAAACTTCTCCACGACCATTATCATTATAAACGAGAGCACGACCAGTCTAACAAAAAGAAGATGCCATTCCTTTTACAATGTTTAACGATGGTGTTCGAGTTGTAAGAGTATTATAAGATCTCAAGCCGTGACGCGCAAATTGTAGTCTTATTGTGAGCGTGCGGATCCAAAACGATTCCCACTGGAAAAAGGAATTAGCATCTACCCTAACCTGTTTTATTTCACCGTCACGAAAGCGATTAGCCACATCTAATTAAATACATCCTGCCTTGTATCGAACTACGAGTATACAATGTATGGGTAGACAGGTAGAGAAGCTAAGTTCAATAGTGCCTTAACGATCGCTGAATCTTTTTGTTTTAGTATACCTTATAAATATTTGATTTGCAATTCAAAATGTTTAACAAAGCCAATAATAGCTTGCCGTGATATTTCACATCGATAAATCCTGATATGGGGCATAATCAAAACAAACGAGCTCGTTTTAAGCCCTTAAAAGGACGGTATTGCTTTCGAATTGGTTATTGAGACTCTTTTGTGTTTGTTCGTAGAGTTCGTTGAGTAGTGAGCTCCGCGTGGCCTATTAGACGCTCAAGAGTTTGCGGGTGGAATCCATGCATAATGTGGCCTCATGCATAAATGATGTCGCGCGTTACTCGCTTTTACTTCTTATACTCCTCCGATACAGGAATCCGTATTGCTTTCTGCAGTCACTTTAATGGCGATGCAATTTATCACTACGAGTACGTTGTCACTTAGACGCCTTTTATATCGCATTGAGAGTGTAATAAGTGCTTCTTTCTGATTATAAGTGGGCATTGTGTGTATTGTTTTTTTTTATCTCAATTCATAAAACTTAATTAAGTTCCACATTTCCAACGAGCGTTCTATAGTGCTCCATTATTTTTTATTCGAATGGGTTTAAATATAAATCTGTAATTGGTCGCAATAACTGAGTAACGGCTAAACGCACTCATTTACAAAGGGGGATAGTTAGAAAAGTGGCGGTTGGAAGTAAGACAGGCGTGCAGTCGTATACGGCTCGAGTGGTCGAGGAGGCGAGTCACGTCGCCGGCACGACTGTCGCATACTGATGAGGCAGGAGGTGCATCGCCTAACCACGTCCCGCGCCAGTCGGGACCGGCTGCGACAACCGGCTCGCGATAACGCTGCGATACTGTCAGCACATAGTACATTACAGGGTGGATACGACAGATGGATTTCCTTTAAACTTCTTATACTAGCATCATATTTAAGCTCTGTACCAAAAATCTATTAAACAGGAGCAATAGTTTATAGTCGCAAATGGTTTTTTAAGTTTTTGCCCCATTTAAACACGATGTATCTTTCCTAACAGCTGCTTATGTCTGTACCTACGCATAGGTCATGCATCTCACGATCAATCTGAGTATAACCTACATCAGGTATCATTTGCGACTAAACTACTGCTCCTATTTGATTGATTTTTGGTACAGAGCTGGAAAATGGTGCCTAGTATAGGTAATCCCATCTGTCGTACCCACCCTGTATAGCACGCAACACCAAGGTAGTTTGATCTCCAACGCAACAGGTCAGAGAGTTCAGCTACATTGGATTAGCTCATTCATTACTTTGCCACAACATGGCCAGAACCAGTGATAGCGTCTGCGCATTATGGCAAGTAACAAGGGTTGGTTGGTTCTCGCTAGTTAGGCTGACCTCTCTCCAGTGCAGTTGCTTGAGAGTTTCCTACTGGTATAGGTCATCTTTGCGAGATAATTGTCAGATATAGTCCTACATGTTGAGGTAGCAGGTAAGCCCCGACCGATCATCAAATCAAATCAATAGTATTTCATTCAGACATTAACCCATCCATAATTTTGTTAGTAACAATGTAACTTAGAGACTAGTGTTAGTGATATTACGAAGACTATTTATTGCATAGTGTGCAGCTGTATTCAAAAACTGTTCAGGGGACAGTCTCTTCAACCTTCCAAATTATGCAAAAAAATCATCCCACCTAGCTAAAAAACATATAATTATCTTTTCCGTTGCTTGTTTAGTGCCTAAACTCACCTAGTATATAAGATGTTTCAACACTATCCTTGAGATTCTACTGCATAAAGATCGTTTGATTTATTTCCGTAGCATCTAATTTTAGTGAGCAATATTCTGTTGTCTTCTCAAAGGGCACCTTGATGAGAAGTTAAAGTGCGGGGTGCGTGCATTGTCTTGGATATGTCCGGCTCATCTACCGGAAGCTTGTAACGGTTCGAGGCGGACCCTAAGCTTGCGAATGTCAAGCACGTCTTGTGATAAATACAACGACAATAAAGATTTCAACTGACTCATTCATTGCGAAAATACTGCGATGCCTTAAAAGTACCGGAAATAACCAATAGTGTAATAATGTTCCTTTACATGATTATTATATTTATCGGCAACTAACTCTACGGCCCGTATTCAGAAACAGTGCTTGAGTCTGATTCGAGCTTCAAGCATAAATTTTTGTCATTTTTCAATGGAGAGCTGTCAAAAAATCTGTGCTGGAGAGTGCTTGAGGCTCGACTCAGACTCAAGCACTGTTTCTGAATATGGGCCTACAAGCTATTCAAATTGTTATGTAAGTCCATAATAATTATTATTTTATGTTAATACAATATGCGACTCATTTATTACTCGTAGTAATTAGAAGTAGAAAATGTTAAAACTTTGTTTTTTGTTCTGACAGGTAGAAGTGATGGCCAATAAACTTCATGACAGTAAAATTAAGTTTTGATCCCATTACTGAACAGGTGTATTTAACCAAAGTATGATTATTAATAAAGTATGATTTTTATTTTAATAAAATCAAAATGCATAGCGGCTGCTACGTCTCCGCTTACAACAGTGTGATGTAATGTCATCTCAATGTAAGTAAATTATTCAAGGTACGTAATGTTCTTCGGATATCATTAGTCAATCAGCTATCAACCGTCGCCTGTCGGAAGTGAGCAGATGTTACGCGAACACTTATGCATACTGAACACGTACATTGTGAGACGGCTCCACAAACCTCGCCTCTCATTTCAATTCATTTAAAACACATCTCGCCTTAGTTTTATGACTTCCAATGAGAACCACTTCCTCCTATTCAACGCTCACTAGTTTATATAAAATAAAAATAAAATCAGCAATAGACATTCTTTTATGAAAATAAACCTCAAAGTAATTTGACACGCTATTAAGTTAGTTGAACGTTTCTTCGAAGTCAAAATACCATTCTTATAACACGATATCTCCCGTGATAGTCCCGTGGATAGCGTGCTCTCTAGACACCTTATACATATAATTATTAGCGTTAAATAATTTATCTCGTAGCTAAACAAAAACTGACAACTCACGCCCCATCAAGCTCTTTATAAGGAGCTTGGTGGAGCAGTGATAATTTTAGCACCCTCGTATGACAGCGTAATTGTGGTATACTTACTCATACTACGGCTACTCAGGGTCAATGTCTGCCTTAATTAGTACCTACTTATGTACCTGAGTTCTTCTAGACATGTTCTTTTCATTATTAAGTATACGAGTATACTGAATTTTTATATCACAAGCTTTTTTATGCGCTTGTTAATGGAACTGGTTCTATAAATAGACTGCAATTTTCCATAAATGTTCAGTATTTAAAGAGGATTTTATAATCATCTTTTATATACCTTTTATTTTTGCTTATTTATATTACATGTCTTTTGAATAGCTTATTTAACTTTAACCTGTTAAAGTTATAAGAAATAAAAAAACTGTCTATAACCAAAATATCTGGTTACCTGCCTATAAGATTCGGGTAAGTTAGAACGTTTCACATTCCTGTTGGATACAAATATCAGCTTTCAGTTTTTTAAACGCTTTTTTTATACTCCCAAGTGACTCTTGAAATAATAATATGAAAAAACTAGATAAATGTTTAGAGGTACTCAAGTTTTTATTATATTGTCACTTGAGTAAGTTTAGTTCAAATTAATTTAAGTAACAGCCAACCAATGCGTTAGCGCCAGAGGCTTCGTGCAAAATGCCATATGCGTGCGCAATGCAGAGCATTGCATAACACAAACCAGTCGCAACCGAGTGCAACCTTACCGATCCGCCTTACATTACACAAGCTTATTTCTCGGTCAAACCGCAAGTTCAAAGACAACTAAAATTGATGTTTCAAAACTACACCAAGTCGTTGAACCATAATAATTCAATATCGGCTCACTACAAAGCTTAACCAATCTCCATTTTCGATGTAATCTCTCGCTGATGACTCAAATATTGCCTCTAAATCGTCTAAACCAAATTAGAGTAGAGTAAAAAATGCAATTTTATTGTCTATACATATTTTTTGATGTCTGACGAGCGTGGGAACATCGATCGGCAGGTTCGCGGTCGGATAACGATCGGAACGCAAAAAAGGGTTCGAGATAATGTCGAGCGTACGTCCCGACCCGCGGGACTCGCGAACACGGCAAAGACGAACCAAGGACGCTACAACCCGGCTCTCTCTGCGGGAATATTCGTTAGCAACCAACACTATTTTTAGCAATCAAACCCGCTGTCGATCCCATTCTCACTGAACCATTTGCAAAAACCAGAATTACCTGCCACTGAAACGTACGGCGTCTTGCTAACGAGCCCGTAATTCCACGTTATTACTGTTGTAAACATAAACAAACCTTAGGCTCGGCTCGACAACGTTATTTTCATTCAAAATACCGTAATAATGATAATTGCTTGTATTTGCGATGATAATAAGATATTATCATTTATTATATCCTGATGCCATTCCGCAAAAGTATTTTTTGTTGTATTTATAATCTTAATAAAGTTAAAATAACTTGTGGGCTATGATGGCTTTACGAGTCATGTTCCTTCTAAATATATTTTTTGTTTGCACCGATCCCATCCGATCGTAATTTGATACAATAGTACCACCCGGTGAAGCTCTGGTAACATTACTTTCAAGATTATTACAACAAAAAACGCAAAATGTGAGGATAACAATAAATAACACTTAGTTGCTTTCGGCACCGCCGCGTAGAAGATTAACTTGCTTGATGTATTTTCGGAACGATGCATGTTATAGTTATGACGCTATAAACTTTGTTATTAAAATTCCTATCAATAAAATATTGAGGTGCAGTTAAAAAAAATAGAAGCTTATTCTGACAGCCTCACCTGGTTTCTTGTGGAACGATAGACTAACGGCGAAGGGCCATAATATCTTGATTTAAGTGTTTCAACTATCATCTTTAACTTTAAAACTATGATACACCTTTGCACATTATTCATCAAGTCTATGCTATCAAAACATAGATTGTTCAACCAATGTTTTTAAACATGGACTTTTGCTGGCGTTTAGACAATGGAATTGATATACCTACTTGTAAAGTGTTCAATGAACGCATTGAATTTGTTGCTTTAGTTTAAACTCAAGTCAGAACTAACGTCTGTCCTATCGTTCATACTATCTCATTAACAGGATAACTCACAAAAGCAAAGCAGGGGAAAGCTGCAACAAGAAAAACCTGCACCACCTGCGCAAGTTGATAAACTATTACAGCGACGCTTAAAGTACCTAAGGAGGAATATAAAAAACGACAATTCACCCGCATCTTTCTTCAGCATTCTTGCAAGAATCTCGGCTCGTTTACGGTATCTACCAGTGGTACTTGAAGATGCGGACTCGGACAATCCATAATATTATTCCTTGGAAGTGGCGACTGGCTTGCTAGCGCCTGGTTAGATCCTGCGTTAGGCCGATGAACCTCTGTACCTGTCGCGCCCCTGCTTCTCCCCCGCTCTATTTTTTCACCGCTGACTTCCGTTGCAGTGTTTTTGCCGACCTGTCGATAACCTGCCCGATAACCGCGGACACGCCTCATTAGCGGAATTGCTTACTCGTTGATTGCGTGGATTCTAAAAGTATTTCTTCTATCACAGACTTAGACGGAACTCAGGAATGCATGTTTTAGATCACTGGCTAAATTAAGCTAGGTGACCGATTGACTTCATGTGATCTAAGGGTTTATCAAGACCGCTTACGTTGGTGAAACTTGATGAAGACAAAAAAGCCATCTTTGACGTTGGATAATCTTAGATCTTATCGTTACTTGTTTTACCCACCATTTCATCGGTAACACGCCTCGATTAACGAATAATAAATAATTTTTAAAATGCTGCTGACTTTTGATACCTAGTGCCAATTTTCGGAAAAAATATATCAAAGTTATCAGATTAAAAATGCAAAGAAATATCTCAATAGCTTCTCCAATTAATCTTTAGTTTAAATAAATTGTGATTTGGTCAATAGGCGGTGAAATAAGTTGCTTGGAAAGCTAGTTTAAGAATCCAATTCCTTATTGAACGCTGCATGTGACCTAAGCCTGCAGTTTAGTTTTTATCAGCTCCCTCATGGGAGTAGAATGCATGGGACGTCGCATTGTTCTCCATCCGTTCCTAACCACTTGAGTCAACACACGCAAAACCACAACGCACACTCGTAGAACTTACTTTACAATTATGTAGCAGCTATAACTGGAAAAGTAACTCTAACATTTAAATCGTAATTATTATTTGCATGAAAAAAAATTGTTAGGTAGTCTGGTTTAGTCTCATTTTCTAGATAAAGCCAGCTGCACCAAGATGTATGCAATTCGTAACTTTAAAAATCGTGCCCCAGCAAAGCAATAAATATTTTCAGGTTTTATATTAAAAAAAATTCAGTCATTACAGTAACTGATGTCACGAGTTTGAGTTAGTTCTGTGCGAGAGTTTTGTAATGCTGTGATACCATTCTGAATTATTTTGTATTAATTCAAAAACAAACCCTACGATCTGACACTGTTAAATTAAATGTATAAGGCAATAAACTTACTGAATACTGAAAGTTATGAAATGTAGTAGTACATCTTAGTACCGCTAGCCAACTGTATTTTGTGTTTGAACTTCTTAACATGGAGGACTTTATCAGAAAACTGGACGTACTAAACTGTTGAGTTTCGAAAATCGTGTTTTTTTTGAGATTTTGCTTTATGCAAAGTTATTTGATGATTCTACTGTTATAATTTCTATCTAGGAAGGTTGAAAACTAAACCTTTCTTCTGTTTAGACAGGATGGAAAACTGAGCTTTTTTTCTTTTTAGACAAAAGGAGAAAAGTATATTAAACTACGAGTAAAGACGTCCAATAGAACCCACCATTTGATGTCGTAACCTTTGTTGACATACGCTCAACTTAAACGGAATTACACGATGTTTTATTGCTTGTAACTTTGTGTTGAACATGCTCGTTTCCTTTATTTTTATGTTTTAATAAGGTTTAGCTTTACATGTCATACACGTTTGGGTCGTAAAGCAATCGATCGCATGCGTGTATGCTCGTATGTAATCATAGGTTCATTGATTTTGGTCATAACAAAATTTCTAGTTTTTTGTTTTGGGTTTTATACTTGTTATAAGTTGCAGCTTCGTGCTAGAGTATAAGCCAGCGAACAACGATTATAAACACTATGAACCCTATATATGTCTCAAAGTATCAAATAAGTTTGACGTATACGTATAGTACTACTTTTACTGTCTTCTTCAAGACCTTACGACCTTACCTTAGTCTGAATGATTTTAAATTTTCTGAAAACTTAATTCTTACGTAAGACTTTTTCATTTAAGCATTTTTTTTCAAGAAACAATGTAAAGTAATCTAATTACTCAACATACTGTAAATTTTTTTAACTTCAATGTTCACTCATTATATGTTCCAGATATCAAAAAACTTGGATTTCTTCCTTTAGTCAAAACGTAATTAGGTGACTTTGGAATATTATTATTGATTGAATTAACAAAAACAAGATTTATTTCCTAACGTTATCTGAAAATTTCATAAAAACTGAGAAAAGTTATTTGGTAAGGTGATGGTGCGGCCAAGCAAGCATTGTACTCTAATGAAAGCTGAACAATGAAGGTCGTAGACCCTTAGGTCACAACAGCCACCATGCTACGTTTGCAACTGCGAATAGCTAAAACAGTCTTTATTGCAATGGAGGAAGAGTTGTTTCTAGTTTACGATAGAATGGCATGTAGTCGCCGTGTGCCCATGTCTCCTGCTTTCTTTGCATTCATGACTATTTTTGCTCTGTCTGTTCCCGGTTCATAAAAGATGGACCAAATGCGCCCTTTTATAGATATTATAGGCTATTTTAGGCTCGTGATGTTTCGTTTATTTCATGACTACATTTCTTTGAATGCAAATAAGGTCAATCCTGAAGCATCATGTAGGTAGGTAGGTTATATGAGTTATTACAAAGATTCCTGAAAAATAATATTAGTAATGTAAGCTTGGACTACATTTTTTTATCTATTATTGCAAGAAATTATTATTATAATTTGGCATACATGTAAACTCGTTCCTGACTTTTTTTATTTCCAATTCGACAGACAATGACGTAAACCGCTAACTCCCAATTAATTTATGATTCTTCTGCAGCGAACTTACACATTGGTCAGCACTGATGCCCAATTAAATTATAAATAAAATAGACATACCTGCAGATGGAGCAAGGGTGGCTGCGAACAGCACGAAGCAGGTTGCTAAAACGAGCTGCATGATTGCGCGTAGTTTGGGATAGATGAGATCGCGGACACAGGAGTGCGCACTAACACGGGACACTCTGGCACTGAGCGCGCGCAGCCCGGGACCCCCCCTTATAACAGACGTGTCCCGCGCGCACCACTAGCAGGAACCGCTATTGCGACGCAGCACTCCAGCGCACAGCCCAACGCTTCTTTCAAAGAAAGTCATCTAACTCGAGCAAGCTAACCCAGCGATGTACTACACGCAGAGGAATAGTTCAGTTTAGGTGTAGTGGTGTGTCGTCAGTCGCGGACGTCCGGCGGCGGGCGGGCGTGCGTCGCCCGCGAGCTCGACACGGGAGTTATCTCGGCAAATCGTACCGCACAATTGTTCCCTCTCAATTTGTTCTTGTTGCGGTTGAACGCGAATTCTTAGCTTGTCCCTTAGGTTGTCGATGTTGTTGTAGTTTTTTCTAGGCTGACGGTATCGCGGCAGTCATCAAAGAATCTGGCAAACAAGAGAATTAATAAGGCTGCAAACACAGAAGTCTCACTTGAATGACACAGACACATAGGTAAGTTGTAAACTTTTCGTTTAACCTAAATTGATCGAAACTTACATTAGTTGTCAACAGATGTAATTATCTTAGGTATGTGTACTTTCTACGGACACACAACGTATTAATTTAAATTCCTAGAATTAAATTGTGCATAATTATTTTTAAATATTATGGTATACTAGTACTAGAAATAGGCACAGCACACATAAAAGTGATATACCACCATTTTTATTTTAAATAAAATTTGAGACAAATGCACTTGTTTTACAAAAGTTTCATATTTTATTAAATTTTCACATTGTACCATCGTTTTCTATTTTGTTTTTGTATATCTTACGTATACGTTTTGTTTTTTATATCTTTTTAATGCATGCATTCAATCAAACATGATATCCTGATCATAAACATATTTTAACCATTAAAAAGGTATAAAATTGACACAGAGCATTGCCTCGGGTACCTATTATTATTAATTTTAGGTTTCAGAAGAAATCTTCATGAGCAAAGTCCATAATCTTGTTCGAATTAATGGGGAAAACCTGCATGAGGAAAACACAAGCACAAGCAAGAACAAAACAGCGATTGTAGGAGACATACAGATTTATTACAACAACAAAAAATATTAACTACATAATTATTATTAAACATACAATCAAGAATCTGATCAGAGGCTAAAATTATTATCAAATAAGCGTTATACAAAAGACATGAACGCGCTCATACGCGTATATTTACAATTGGCGACGTAACGATTTGACACCGACGGCGTATTGGGTACCTACATATTAAGGGGGTACGATTTCCATACAAACTTAATTTACACAACTATGGGCGAATAAAGTATTAATGTACACTGAAATAGCTGTAATAGGCTTTAACAGTGGTCCTTATTACCGGCCAGCTATATAAAGTTGGAGTGGTAGCCGTTGGTCGTGGCAGTCGGGGCTTTAGAAAAAAAACTAACAGACTTTTACGACTATTTTGAGACATATGTTTTAAGCTCAGTCACGTATTCAATGCCGAGTACCCGTTAGAAAGAATGACGAAAAAATTACTTTTTTGGTTTTTTATTATTATTTCTGTTATCCTACAGTTTTCTCCAACTTTATATAACTGGCCGGCAATAAAGATTACTGTAAAATTCTATTACAGCTATTTCAGTGTACATTTATACTTTGTTTGCCCATAGTTGTGTAAATTCAGTTTGTATCGGAATCGAACAACCTTAACAAGCAATATTAAATCACAAGCAGTTAGGGTCGTTGCTTACTGTGTTTAAAAGCATTTTCCAACAAATGGCAAGTCAATTATTGTCGGCTAGATCTTGTTAGAAAATCAATGCAATATTACTAGCTTTTTTGTCAGCACGTCACGCTGAAATAGCCGTATGATTTGTATATCCAACTAGCAACGACTCATTCTACTGCTACAGATATCGTTGACGCTGTTTTTAGGTACTCAACTCGTGGAGACGGTAAAGTATTAAACACTATCATCAACAACTTTCAATAAGGTTTTTCAGTGCCTAAGGATATAAATCAGTGTGGCATTATATTAATTTTTAGTACTCAATTCGCCATAATTCAGTCTGGTATTTTATAATGGTGATTTATGGTTTAATTTATTGTGGGTCACGGCAAAAATACCAGGCTGTGCTATAGAAAGTATATCCACTTATAGTATTTTATACAGGGGCTAAACTCCGCCAAACGATAATTATTGAAGGTTTGTATTATCAGTTACGTTGCGTGGTGTTTAGTGTGACCAAGGTGTGTGAAGTAGATCCCCAGGTTATTTGTGACATGTATAAGGGAGAGTTTGCATCCCATTGCTTCAAATAGGGTTAGAAACTCTACCTTATATACATATTGATGCTATTTAAACTGCAATTTTTATTCACGAATGAAGTAAAATTTTCTAGACTAGCTATAAGGTATCATAACAAAATATCTCAAGTTTTGATTTCAACATTATCTCTCCCCAAACGAAATATGGCATGACTAGTTTTAAAAAAAGCTGCAGTATTAATACTGCAGGTTTTTTTTTGCCTGAGTTTGTAGCGAATTTGAGGTTGATTTATCCACAACATGATGATTATTTTAAGGTTTTTACTGTTCTCAGTGAAACAATGACATAAGAATTATCACTTTTACACAGGCTTTTTGCCTGACCAAACCTCTGATGAACTAGCTTTTTAATTAGATCTTTGCTGAAAATAAAAGCATTCATTCGAGCTGTGATGAGGCACTTGAAAGCCGCCGCTTAAACATGTTACTTTCAAAGCCACGTTAATTGGAGGGGCGCTATTTGCTTTGCGCGCTATGCCTCCTACGTCCCACGGCCTACCAGCCACGAAGTGCTGAAAACTGATGACATTGGAACCGACAATACACGAAACAAAATCTAAAAAGGATAAGCAAATAATAAGTAATGATCATCATTATAATCAGCTTTAAGCAATCAACTGCTGGACATAAGCCTATCCAAAACATTTCCAAGAACAACGATTCTGAACTCTTTCCATCCTCAATCATAATTTTTCAGAATTAAATATTACCTAGGGTAGATATATTTTCAATTTCATTAGCATCATTAAAACCTCTTAATAACAGAAATTTGGACTGCAATTTCCAGGCATGGTAAACACGGAATTCTGCGAAGCTGATCATAATTTATAAGATACACGCCACGCCCATTTACCGTGTCCACTGAATTCTTTGTTCCCTGCTCAACACGACGACCCATGTGCTATATCTACACCCTACACATACATACTAAGCGTTTCACACATATTTACAACAATGAATAGACTCTTCGCATCTACTGAAGAACATACTTACATAAACATTTTATTAGGTACCACATCACATCGGAATTCACAAGACAAGATAGAGCACTTAAAATGAACCATATGCAAAAGTTGAATTACTCTATAGCCTGCAGTATGTTACGTTTTTAAGTTTCTTTTTAATCGCATTGAAGCGATACCTATCAGTATTGTTTTACATCCGATGAGTTACGTCCCCAGGAGATGCGGTTCGATAAAATGAAATTCATGGTTTATTTTTATAAAAAGTCAAAGTATTACTATAATAGCTGCAAAAGAAGAAAGAGCGTAGAGATTCGAACGATACAAACATTTCTCTTTTTATCTGAAGATGTTAGTCCGCTTCGGGGAGCTTTTAATTGAGCGGGTGCATGACTCCTATGTTTTGAATAATAACGATAGAAGGACCGCACATATTGCCCCACCGCCGCGCTCTATGCCGCCCAAACTAAGCGCCAATCACTCTTCCAGCATTGCCTTTGTCGCCTATATTCAACTAAGTGCTTATAATTATTACTTTTTTGTACATCATTAAATGCTCATTTAAACTGTTCATTCCTTTGATGTTTGAGTCTGTTTGCAATGCGCTATGGCCTCGAGACATTCCGTAGAAGTGTTTGAAAAAAGCTCACCTGTCGCCAAGGGATACCTAACGGCATTAGCGGTATCTGAGGAAAAAACCGCTTAGGTGAGTATGTATGTATTTGTACTGAACTAACTGTGTGAAATCAATGCATGCAGTGGTTAAAAAGTCGACTAGATTCATGCTTGGGGAAAAGCCCTTTCATCCTCCAATGATTTCCTCAAGGTAATTAAATGAAATACGTAAGTATTTTTAAATTATCTATTTAAACTCTCACGGGTACCTTGTTATGCAGGTTCTCGGCGAGTATGTTTATTATAGAGTAGGTAGATAATAAAATACAATCATAATATGCACTTGCAAATCTAATGAAAATGGTCAGGTATTTTAAAAATACACGAGTATTTTATACGATTCCTGTGAATCAGGCTGCATTTCTTTATAAATAATATATTTAAAACTTAATATTTCGTTACATGTGTAACGAAAATAAATATATTTCTGTATGCCTCTAGTTGATGGATATAGGGCAGTGCATCGTAAGGCACGTTTCTGACATGCGTGTCCTACGAGACAATGCTTTGTTATAGGCGATGGTTACCACTTAACATCAGGTGAGCCGGGCCATATGTTTTATCCAACAACAATATTATTATTATTATTATTCAGCCGTTTTTGTCCCACTGCAGGGCAAAGGCCTCCCTTCCCTCTTTCCACTCTTCGCGAATTAACGGAGTGACAGGCCACGATCTAATAACAAGTTGTATAAAAAAAAATGTGTAGTCAATATTAGAATTATTAAAATTACTTACATAGATAGATACGTAAATAGGCGAATTGTCTAAAAAGTACTGGATTATTTCTACTATTCATTTTTACAACTTTTGCCCTAATCTAAGTTTGGCGAGGGAAGGGCATGGCTATATTAAGTAAAGTAGTATGTAACGAATAGGTGCGCATATTCTTAAATTTAAATGTTTATTACGAATGCGTGGAGTTGGCAGCGATCCACCATTGTCTCCATCGCCATGGGAAACTACAGTAATTATTCTAATGCTCCGTAAGCTGCGTGTAATGCGTGCACCCTCGGTGGTCGCTCCTCCGCTTACCACGATTACGATAAAAACGATCCTCGCCGTCGCTATAATGCCTCTTTTAAAAATAACCGCGTAATAGTCAACCGCAATACCTATGGCCAGTAAAATAAAATAATTACGTCTGCCGTGTGCAGTGTGTAGCCCGCCGAGTCTTGAATAACATTTGGAATATTGCATGGTCATTACGCGAGATGCGACTACGCGTTTTGGCATTTACATAGAACATGCTATTAAAATACGCTGCCCGTGCCATTATAAAGTTAACTGCCCTTAATGACCACCAAGTTCACTACCGTAGAATTTCTAAGTTCATTGGGGTATAAATGATGCAACATCTAAGATGGTAGCATAAACGATACGACAGCTTTGACCTGCTGAAATTTTATTTTTCAAGAACTAAACGTTTGGATCCTAAACCAGTAATAAAAGTATGCTCATAAGAAAGAGGTGACAAAACAACTCTACTAAAACTTTGAACCGATACTTGTATTGTACCGATACTTGTAATTATATCCAAAAGTTCTGAAGAACAAGACAATCGTAAATCGTACAAAACTTTCGTAGGAATGCACTCCACACAAAATAAATAAAGTGTGTCGCAGTGTTGCATGTTCTGGAATAGTTTCGTATTGAATTAACACACAACCTGGAGCGTGGTTATCGTGCTTATAAAGTAAATGTACGCCTATGTTCAGGCCTAACAATGTACTTCAGATTATCTTTTATATCGGTGTTAACTATTTATTTGCTGTTTCTTAAGTTATCGTCAAACAAGCTTCCCCTAATTAAGCTCTGTGCTGATAGTGCATGCAAGTTATTTAGGCTCTTTTTATCATTACGACACATCTTATTTTTGCACTGATCTTAATGGAAAACGCAACAGAATGTAGATTTAATTAATTTGTTTGGGACACGACAAGAAGTTACTAAATTCAACATCTGTACTCTGTCTTATATTATGTAAAAGTTAAGAGACAAATCCGTAGATTCAAGCTTTAAAGTATTTCAAAATAAGCATGACTACGCTAAGATTATATTTAATGGCAAATATTTCTTCTTTTAAATGCGTCCGTGCAATCTGTACCTCAACTTTTCTATAAACAAAAATAAAATAAGACAAGATAAATAAAATAAGGTAACTACACAAAATCTACTGATACATATTATTTTGCAAGAATCGGTTTTAAACATGTTATGAACAAAGATGAATCTAGGCACAAGTTTCATGTGTCTAACAATTGGCAATTGGCTTAAAACTGCCGAGCTATTTCAAAATAAAGTTAACTTTTAAACACAAACATGCTTGGTTAAAAAATATCACGTTACAGCTAATTGAAAACAAAGTTTAATAGAATACTTATTACTTATTGCTTTTTATACAATGTTATGTTAAAGCCGCTCTATGTCTATGAGATTGGCTATGTGTAAATGAATTCAATAGAAAGTGAACTTCAATAAAACTGGCCAGACAAAATAAAACAAGACCGTTTTGTATGGACTCATCCGCCCAGAGAGCACACGGTGTTGAATGCAACATTAAACACAGTGCCCACGTTTTAGCAAATCGAGTGGTCAACTTTACTACCAACAAACAACCCTATTCCAAGGTTCGATGCCATTATCATTACTGTTGTATGATAATGGCGGTAGGACGAATGCTGTATCATTTATATAGTGCGGGTACTCAGTAAAAGTAGTCTCCTTTCTATGGTAGTTTCATTGGTATTGTGTCTTCTCATTTTAAACAATTACATATATTGTGTTTACCGTTCTACCGCTATTATTCGTGGGAATTTATTATGGCATCAACGCATACAGAAGGCCATAGGGGCTTTCAACGTGATTAACATTATCCTCTTAAACTTTATCAAGCGTAGCCTGTCTTTAAGATTTCTGCCTTGTCTTTTTTGAGGACGAATCCATGCAAAGAACTTCAGTGAAAGCCTGGTAATAGATTCGAATTTATGACTCTTGGTTCAGAAGATAGAATTCCTACTAAGACTGTCACGGCTCGTGTTTTGTGACCGTCGCTCTATAATGCCCCTCCTTATTCAAAGGAATTCCTTTTACAAAATTGATATAACCATAATCATCCATCGACTTTTGGATAAAATGAAACCTTCGTGATATTGCATTTGCCATAACACATCCGCAGTCGTGAGTGGGGAGGGATTTTAATAGGCAAACTGAGATAAAGTTTCGGAATAATAAACAACCTAGCGATTGCGAGCGAGTGCCTAGTTGTCTTTATGTCAGCTATAGGGCTCTTGTTTGGGTGTCGCACCTCATACTTAGCTCATACTCATTGTGACCTTTGCACGTACATGTTAACATTCAAAAATACCTAGTGTGAGACAATTCATTGACCGTCGACTTACATTAGATCAATTTTACCTTTGGAAGCTTCGAATTTTAATTCTTTTTGAAATTTATTTCGGTACTTTTATTTTGTTTTTCTACTCTAGAACTTATTAAACTAAGAGTATTATCCGTAAGCCACTGCTGGCCCCGTATTTCGATATCCTATCGAAATAATATTGATATTGAGACTTAAACAAATTCATTTTTGACATTATGACTTTGAGGGGTGTGGATTTGTTTAATAAATAGATATCACGATAGAGCCTATCGTGTTTAAGGATTTTAAAGCATCCGAATAACATCCTCCACCTTTGTCTTTCGTAAAATCTGAAAAGAAGTCACGGCCGTTACTTAAGACAGGTTGAACGAACCAAAAGCTCAATTACCCCATTCAATTACCTACTTTTTTCTGTTTTGCTAGCATTTAATGCTATTCGCAAAGTTTGACAAACCGTAAAATTTACAAAACGAATCGCCACAATGCTCTTCTTGGTCGTTGTTTGTTTTTCTTACATTTAATTCACCTCGGATATTAATATTTTAATAACCATTGGTGTTATTTTTAGAGTAATTTCATCTCACATTTATCCTGTTACAGTGAATGAAGCAGAACAAAATTCCGTTATCGAAGAATTATGTGATTGATCAGTTATCTCAAAATATTAAAGTTTAATCTGATTTTCGATAAAACTCATTTTAAGAGGAATTTGATTGATATCGTTCGCATTCTGCGTCGTCGGCGTCGTCTCTCTGCCGTAACTCATGGCGAATCAGCATGTTGTACCTTACCTACCGGTTTGAAGTGCAATTTGAGTTTTTTGGCCCGACACGAAACGTAAGTGTCGCGAGACCAGACGCTATCAGATCTGCCATGTCTCATTTACATACTGCATGCAGCCTAACTACTAGCTCGGCTCGTCAACTCATCTAACGATACACTGCTTATAATATAACATTGAAATATGCTTTTTGTTTTCATACGAGATGCGTCATCTTTATAACAAGCCAATGGCTATAGCAAATACCATTATATTTTAGATTGTGAATTTTAGCTTTTACAAAATTTAATAGGTATCTTCTTAACAAAACATTCCAAAGAAGAAAATAAGCACAAACGTTACTGCCTCCTAAGTACAATAAAGTAGCTCGTGCAGGCAGCATACCAACAGATGCCAATATATTTGATCTCGAGATAAGGATAGGCAGGCAGCGTTATTGATTTGCTTGGAAGCTTGGCGGGCGGCGTGTACGCGATGTCAGCGGTTATGTGCTTATGCAATTACTGTGGGTAGCTGAGCTTGAACCTGCAGGGTTGGAGGCAGCGGACACGACTAGGTTTGGGTTCAGCCGCTTCCCGTTACAGGTAATTGGCGGTGTAGCTCGCAGGCCAGGGTGTCAAGGCGCCGAGTGCCGTGTCCCGGCGCTCCTATATAATTTCCCCAGCGATGCCCAGGCCGACAACCCCTCATCGGGAATATGTTTAGCGAAATCACCATCTTCAACACTCGCAATCTCCAATACTAATAAATTCTCCTCGGTACGTTATCTCCACCATCAATTACCTTGTGATTTTATTAACAACCATTAAATGTAAAAATAATGATCACGTTTAATTTTTTAAAAGTTCGAATAAGATAACGAAATCTTTATTTAAATGTGTCGTATTATTGGATAACTTATAATAATGTAGTAAATTAAGAAGATTCACTACATGCAATGAAAAATTGTGGATCTAAGTAAAACATTATATGAGTATACATAAATGCAGATTATAAACAATGAAAGTACATAAATATGCAAAATATATGTACTTCAATCACTCAACTGAATCTTCCTAGTAATTTAACTGATCGGATTCACCCTATTATTAGATATTGTAAGAAGTGTTGTAACGCAAAGTGAGGGTTAGATCATTACCATTAGTAAGCGCTAGTGGTCATCCACGGTAGAATAAGCGCAGGTTCAATGTTTTAATGATGAAAATGACGGTGAGAAATATTTCCGAAGACGAAGACAGTGCCTTGGCTATATTTAAGTAAATAACCGTGGGTAAACCATTCATCCTCATTGAATCATTTCTAGGAAACAGTACTTACAAATAAATAGGTGTATCATAGTCTGATAATATTATTTAATAAAATGGAAAATTGGCTAAATGTGTGTAGGACCGCGCCTATAGAACCACTTCATACGGTTTTGACGCCTCTTCAGGCGTATTCAAAAACACTCCATGCAAGATAATTATTTGAAAAAATACCCAATTTATATGGAATCCAATACTCTTAGAAAAACTTTTTTTCAGTTTTCAAACGACTCTCGATTTAGATGCTCAGGGCGAAGTTGTTGGTTCCTTGTTCGACTTCTTGACTTCGTATCCCAGAAAACGATGATGTAATTTGGTAATCTGCGTTTCTACAGTAAAACATACTACCTAAATATATAATCATACATTGATTACTTTCATAGGTCCATCTACGAAAGTTATCAATGTATGTATACTTATTTGAATATCGAGGTGTTATATCGTTCTCACAGGTTCAAGGTTGGGAACGTGATTTAGTAATGATGTATCGAATCTGAATGACTCAAAATGTGGCGCCGATTGCTTTTCACCATGCTTAATCCTCTTATCGAAATCATCGCTCTTATACAATAGCTCATAAGAGTTGTTTTCTCAAAAGTGCATCATATTATGTGAATAATGTTTAGCAACTACATTGGTTCTTTGTTATCTGTGTTGACTCTGTCAATATTGACACCAAACTTAGCTTGTTTGAATGTTATATCCAGAGTATTTTCATTGGCGTCGATAGCAGGAAGTGAGAAGGTACTGATATTGATCTTTTGAGTGTTTTGAAGTTGGTTCTGACAGCTTTTGTTTCTATCGATCCATAGGTTATTTCGTTAAAATAAGCTCATAGGGTGTTATTAATAATCCTGGCGTAGCGTTGGACTAGTTAATCCATGTTTTGTCACATTTGCTCGAGTTGACAATTGCATGTCAATGCAAGAGACAAAACACGGATTAACTAGTCCAACGCTACGCCAGGATTATTAATAACGCCCTAAAGGTATAGACAGGCATGGTGAGAATGCCGCGTAGGAGTGTACACGGCTATAGCGGCGCTATGCTGTACATAACACAATTACACAATTATTGTTTGCACCGCAACGCTTCCGGATTCCCTGCAGAATTGCTTTCACACAACGTTTTGCGACGGACAGTTTCAGCACATATCTTCCTCGTATGCTGCCATTAATCGCCGGCGCTCTTGCTGTTTCACACGCGCTAGCCATCAATTCATGTCGTAAACATTTATACCACGTGATTCATATTAGTTGCGAATCGATAGCGGTCAAGTATAAAACGTCAGTTTCCTCAAGTGATGCGCGAACACGATCTCATACGATGATGTGCATGTTTAGATCGCATCTTGAATTTATATTATACAGGGATAAGAATATCAGCGCTGCAATTAAACTACACCTTCCGGGAAATGGAGCGAGTTCCAAGCTTGCCCGCCTCTCAACACCGCCCTAACTCATTATTTTTAAATATACATTTGAGGACTAGGTTCTTAAACCTAAGGTTTAAAAATCTAGTAGAAATACTTATTTAAATAATGAGTTTCATTTCATCGAATGGTGGTTACATTCCAGTCCGGCCGCTAGCACCAGCTACTTATAAACCCACTGTCAGACATCAGCTCGTAAATAAGTAACTTACCGACGAATAAATCAAAAGATGAATAAGAAGCGATCGTTTAAAACGCTATTGAAAGATACATTGTACGATCTTAGAAAACCTTGACCTCGGATATACTATTGAAACGTCCTCATCGTCTAAGCTTATAAGCAACTTTGAAAGTCTGCAAGGAAAGTGTTCACAGAACCTAAGCGGTCATAAATAATCCGAGTGAACAGAGCGAGCTAATGAATTATGATGGCACAGAGCGCAATTCTCGGTCGGCGCTAAATGCAGCGTTCTACCTGCGGGCAATGTACCTAGAGAGTGCGGCCGCTTCTGCAGGCTGCGACGCGGAGCCTCTTCTCGTGCGAATAGTTCACGCTCTGCCTCTTGCGTTGCATCATTGTACCTAATAGATCGGAGTCAACGACACCGCTGGCGACGCGCCGACCGACGACTCATCGCTGACACCATTGAACTTGAACCGCGATCTCAAACCTCGATGAATCATTACCGATGTTGCGTTTCGTCGCGTTATTGCTATTCACCAATTGCAGGTAATAGACGCTCGTATTATAATAATTTAGTAGCCTGTAAATATGTGAGCAAACTTAAAGCTGCGAAGAAGCGGGCGATGCGCCAAGGCCGCCCGGTCCTCGCTGTTATGTAAATAATGCACTCCGCGCGGTGCCCTCTGTGGCACTCGCCGACCCTCCATTACCTGCGCTGCGCATCCCATCCGCTCGACCTCTAGCCGCAGTCACCTTATCAACTCTTTTTAAGAATCCTCGATTAAGAGCTAATGTTTTTTTTTCGATGGCTCACGAAATTCGTGCTGCAGCAAACTGAATGCAGTCTATCTAAGACCCTCTGTGTGGTAGTAGCGATGGCACCGTCCACGTGGCTGTATTGCTTTATCGCAGGTTGATCAATGTCGTAGTCGCAGCACGACCGAACACGATATTCGTGAATTAGATTGTACTTATCGACTGTGTCACTGACTCTTTTTCAATGAGTTCTTACAAACCAACATTTACGTTAATCCACGAACACTATTGTTTGGTGAAGGAAATTTTTTACAGTGATTGAAATACAGTTAGCTGCCTATTAAAGTCTATATACAAAGAGCCTGCCTACGAAGTGCCACTTCTACTTTACTTTAGAATATGACACCATGTTCTTCAATATAACATTTTATTTACTATCCATCGAGATAGGTACATCGACTGCGTCCATATCTCCCCGTGAGAGTCTGATGACACAATCCGCAGGCTAAAGAAACTGTGAAAATAATAAATACCCTCGCAAGAAAGTACTCTTGTGGCTAATGGTGGCTGCATTCCAATTGTGAGGAGTGTCGCCAGAGAGCCGTGTCATTGAACCGTCTTGTGGCGAATTGCTCCGCTTCCGCCAGCACCCGGCAAATAAAATCAATTAGCGAAGCGCACACCGTTACTTCATCTCGACCAGTAGCGGCTAACCTCGCTCCAGGACAATCGGGGCCATCGCCGATACCATTCAAAGGTTAATCCCATATGCAGGCAGAACCTTAACAGATATACTACGAGAAACCTAACCTTTGCCTCTCCCGTCTATGTAGACGACGACATCGTAGCGAGACGATAAATTAGTACCTACACAGAGACGGGGGTACGGCGACAACTCCCACATTCTCAAACTAATGTTCGTCGCCATTCCTCGCGAATGATTCAACGCTGCTATAAATACAAGCTAGGCACGTGTGTTAATTTCCAAAGGACGCTGTTTAATAAAGATAGACACGTCATGTTATTGTCAGGGTGCACCGGATAAGCGCGGCGACCGGACGATTGTCTCGCGACTATCGTAAATAACTCGCATCGTGTCCGGTGCTGGCCCGGAATACAGAGTTATCGACGGCGGTGACGGTGGCGTCTCAGTCGGTGGTAGTTAGCGAATCCCGACGCGCAGCTTAGCCTGCAGGGGAGCTCGCGATCTAACATATCCTAATATTGTCGTCGTCGAGTGCCCTCGACTGCGGTGCTCTCTACGCGGCCGCAGGAAGCAGCCTCCGCACTCTGAATACGGATGAGCGTGACGTCTGCCATGAGCCCGACACAACGCTTCTAACCCACTCCATTACTGATGTTTATCGCTAGAAAATTTACTACATAGGTAGATAGAACATTTTTTTAGACTGTAGAAAGAAATTAGGTAAATAAGTAGCTAGTTAAATAAAGTATGCCGGTACCATTCTTCAAAATGCAACTTGATGATATTAACGATGCACTCCTTGCAAAAGTCTGGAATTGCCCTCTGGCTATGAATTCCTGCTGAGGTAGAGACAATGGACATTATGATATAAATAGGTGGAATAAATATAAAATGACTTGGTTTATTTGGTCTATTTTGCCGGTCGAACGTTATGCGAAGGGTGCAGGGCGGGTGGACCGGGGAGGCAGGGCAGGGGTACCTATGGCGAGGTCCGATACCATCGCGCGGCGCTGGCTATAAATAGAAGTACTTAGGTACGGGCAGACCCTTGAACCAGCCGCAGCCCACCGCCACTGGCACTCAGCAGAGTCACCAACTCATTCATGAAAAATATTAGGTAGAGTCTGTTTGACTCTACTTGAGAGAAAACACTTAAAGCTTCCTTTAAGAGAGCTGAATAACATTTTATCTAACATTTTCAAAGCACTGCAGCATCAGATTTGTTTACTAAACTAAGTATAAATGTAGACAAAAGATCGGCATCGTTACCAATATCGAAAAAAAGCCATTAAGTATAAAATTTTAACAAAATTGGCTAAACATTATATCTTCTCGATAGAATATGGTAAAATAAATGTTCACCTAACGTCAACCTAGCGTTAAAGAAGGGGCAGCCCTGTTCGATACCGAAACAATCCACCATAAAACACGGCGGGCGGAGTGCAACTTCTCGCTTATTCGCTTTCATTCGCGCATGCTCTGCTATGTAGATCTTATTTTTTTCTCCTGATTAGAGTAGGTAAAAGATGCACAACCGGTCGGTTTGCGAAGGCCGTGGAGCGGCCGCCACCGTGCGCGAGCGGACCTGAGTCGAGGACCCCGCCCGGCCAGCGAGCGCAGCCCCGCTAATGATGCGCCTCCACTGGACCACTAATTGGACGAAAGCCAGCCCGCTCTCCAGGAAAAAAATTGGACGCTACACGATTCGATCCGCAGAACCGCAAATAGACATACGATCCGAGGCTTTAAATCATACGAATTAACGAATTTTCAAATTCCGATAAAATTGACCCCCATCATTAAAGTCAGCGGCACACGAAACACAAGCCCTTGTCTCAGAAGTAATTTGTCCATGCTTGTCCTTATCTTGATCTCGGAGGTGTGAATTTTAAATTTGCCTGCGGACACTTCGGGAACTGGACTTTTTGGAACTGCGAAGCATTTGAGCGTTTTGACGAAATGTTTGTGAGTAAACAAAATTAGCTGGTACAGTTACATTGATGAGTGCTTTTCTATGGTCCGCCGGGTGCCTTGCTGAATGCGATTATGCCGGAAGCACGTACATAAGAATTGCCCTTTAATAACGGGAGAGTTGTGTAGTCAATTGTCGTAGATTGCAGACGCACTAAAGTTTACCTAGCTGTAAATAATGACACAATTGAAGACGTTGTTGTTCACATAATCGACGTAATAACAATAAGGATTAGGAACTTTATTTAATTGAACTAAAGAGTAATGTTCCACGTAATGAAGTACCTGAACATCGAAAGCAGTTAGAAGCGTTTAGACACACATTAAACATAAAACATACATCAATTGTACTGTCTTTGTTGAATAGCACCAGTGCAATTATAATAACACCATTCTATATCCACTTACAATAACATATAGAAATAACAATGTAAATTAACATAGGCCTTGAAATAACATAATAAATACATACATATTAATAAATAGCACATTAAAATAGCATAGCATTAGTAATCAAATATTAGACTGTCTATGATTGTGTCCTCTTCTTTTTTGGAAATATGTTACTGCTTTGACACCAAACATTTTGATCTAGCAGGGGTATGATTTTCTGAAATGTAAACATGCTCTTTCATCGCAAGAATTATCAGGCACTTATTTTCTAACATCCCATATGTTTCATCTGAAGCACACTGCACTCGATCACTAGATTGTGTGCTGTGCTTACAAGGGTACTTGCAAAGGTGGAATTCAAAGCTTAAGAGCCATGTAAAACGCAGCACGATCGCAGCCTCGAATTAAGTTGTAAATGCAGATCCGATAGAACTTAACTGCGAGGAATTCTGCTGGCATGCGGCGCAAATCTCGTCTAGGTGATATGAGGCAGAGCGGAGATGGAACCACATGTCGTTTCAATTGGACTTGTCCAACTATATCGACGCCAACTTATCGCTCACGAGATTTCCTGGTTATCTCTTTTAAATTATCATTTCTTGTTGCAGCCATCGATGCGGTCTGACTAATGAAGATTTAAATCGACGGTGGTGCAAGCCCAGTCCCGTTTTGCATCCTTCTATTTACCATACCAAGGTGAAGTAACGCTACATGATATTTCCACATAAATGTTCAGTTTCAGAGGGCCTATTGAATGTGCTATGCACGTATGTGGCGCTGCAACTCTACAACATCCGTTACGAAACCGCTTATCTCATAGGCATACATTAACTTTAGTGCTATGTAATCATACTTCGTAGTTCTACTTATAATACATATTAAAATTATAAGGACCGCTACTCCCGTCCGTTTAAGTTTCAGACTACAAATGCTCATTACTTGGATATCTTTGCAAATAATGGACTAACTATGTTTCTTTCTCTACAGGGTCTGATAGAGTACTTAGTCCGCGTATGGAAGAAGCCTCCGTTGGTGTACTGTGACTATCACGGGCATTCGCGCAAAAAAAACGTATTCTTCTATGGATGCGCCGGCGCAGAGAGCTGGTGCAGCAACGACCGCCTCGTTCAAGACGAACCTGTCAAATATCTCGTAAGTCTGCATAATAAAATGTCTCCCAGTATCTCAAACATGGTCCTAACCTTACGTAAGGATTCCTTGACGTGGCAATTATCAGAAACTATACGAAAAACTAACAAACATGGAGCAAATATTAGCCTATCATCAATTTATCTTCTGCGACGAGAATAGAACCGCAATTTATTGCGTCTCACTCAAATTGACTTCAAAATAGTTTCAATACTTGCAGATAGGTAAGAAGATAAGCATTTCAGATGATTCGCAGCCACTATAGCAACATTCGCAGCCACTATGACTCATCGGCGAAACTTCCCATGCCCTTGCAACAATCAATCATTCGTTTTGTTCCAACTTGAATATCTGAACCTTTTGTTCGGCGTTTTAATTCAACTTAAGACATGAGCGCCGACAAAGAATAAGGTTATCTTTATTTATTTTTTGGTTAGATGCTGCCAGCTCTAATGCATCGGATATCCCCAGCTTTCGCATTGGGCTCGTGTTCTTTTCGTGTTGAACGGGAACGAGAGAGCACGGCTCGTGTGACCGTGTGGAGACACCTTGGAGTCACCAGATCCTATACTATGGAGGCGTCGTTCTGCGGCTTCGACAGAGGACCGTTTAAGGTTTGCTACTGCATTTTTATTCTAAACTTACTACCAATCGTAAAACAATTATTCTTAGGCTCGCTTAGGCTACGGTTTCATTTTGAATTTCAGTCTCTCGGAATTTCAATGAAGTAAAAATCTCAATAATTTGTTTGTGTGTGCAGACTTAAGCTTTTTTACCCGATTCTACGATAACAGTTATTTTCTCGTCTCTAACCCCAGTTCAGAAGGTACATCCAAAAAAAGCCTAAATTAAAACACAATGAACAATGGCTTTTAGAATTAGAGCATTACCTCCTACAAATAACTTACTAAATGCTTTTACGTGCATGGTGGTCTCTTCACGTGTCAATTAAATTATCTGAGAAGAAACGCCACTGTCCGTGCTCTGTGGCAATTCAATTGAACGACCGAGATAGTGGCCGTGTGTTCTCTAATGTAAGGCGTTTATCATTTTTATTTACATTTACATAAAAGCACCCACGCGCAACATTACGCGCAGATACCCCGCGTCATTTTAAAATGATGATACTCCAACCCAATTCGATGTAGAATATTTATGTTTATTTACTATATTTATTTTAGTCTTATATAATTTAATTTAAAACGTTTATACTAATTTTGTTTTTGCATGCCATGACGCCTTTGAAAGGAAAACGCTAAGTGGTGGAAATCTATGGGGAAAATCTTTGCCCAGCAGTGGGGCAAAGTAGTTTAAATAAAAAAAATGCCTATTATGTAGAATTACGTTGATTCAACCTCAATTTTTTGCACCTTTTCTGCATGTAATTCAGCAAACAAAATATATACGTTGACTTTGGCTTTTGTAAACAAACCACAACTATAGAATCTAAAATTATCTTTTTGGTGTAAAGTTTAAGATATTGCAAGGAAGATCTCAAACCAAAAAATAAAAATCAATTAAAAAAAAGCATTTTTAGGTTTGTAGGTAGTTACTACAGGTTTGCTTACAAGCTTCTTACATCCAATTTAACTGGAGTAGGTATAACTACATCCCATCTCACTTAAATTCTAAGCAGAAATGACGGCCTATCTCGAGATCACTGATAACGATACTTAGCTTAGCAGGACATGTGGGCTAATACCTACATCTAGCGGTGCCCGCGCTATGGATACTAGTCGTAGTTGGCATCGGCAGATCCGCCAGATAAGCCTCGGAGATGCAACAAATCTCGGATTAGTCTATGGCTTATGACGATCTAGATGTAATTTTTTTAAGAAAATAAAGTATAAGTAGCTTGGTTAAAAAGAAATCGCGCAAAAGTTTATTTGCAATCAGTGATTTGAAGAAGTGATAAAATTAAATTCGGGTAAACATCTACCACCTTTTCATGTTATGCGTTCCTTACTTTTGTAGCTTCATCATCATCATCATTATCATCGCAACCCGCGTATCACCCACTGCTGGGTATAGGCCTTTTCGATGTCGTCGACCCATCGAGCTTTCGGATGGCCTTGTAGCTTCATGAAGCTTATAATAGAATAAGTTGTGTGGCGTCTATAATTTAATTATGTACACAGGGTCGTGATTTCGCATCCAGTGGACGAATGGCTCTTAGTGCTTCTGAATCGGTCTCTCCGGATAGACATCGATGTGCGTGTCTTATAATTAATGATACATCTCACGATTAAATCCTAGCGTGAATGTCAATTGTAAATAAATCAATTAATTTATCATGATCTAAGATAATCTGCTTCTGAAACTACCTACTTACTTGTCTTAGGTATCTCACCTAAGCGTTTTTAGACTC
The DNA here is from genome assembly GCA_939531255.2 of Thera britannica. NCBI lineage: Eukaryota > Metazoa > Arthropoda > Insecta > Lepidoptera > Geometridae > Thera > Thera britannica. The sequence goes on along the minus strand of OW618046.2, from coordinate 5,156,388 downwards.
ACGAGAACTCTATCGATAGGCGTATTTAAATAATTGGTTACAATAGAATGTATTTAAAACGTAACTTTAATTATTTGGCCTCTCAGCTGAGTTGGTAGTAGCTCTGCCTTCTGCGATATAGGTCGTGGGTTCGTGGGTGGGGATCGCCCCACCGAGGACAAGTAGATTTTTGTGTGGTGAACACAGATGTGTGTTCTCTGTCTGGGTGTTATATTGTATTCTAAGTAAATGAATTTACAAAAAAAACTATAATAAGTATTATATCAGCTATCGGCTTCCGTTCGGGTATCGGGTACCACAAGTTCTGCTCAATTTGGGTTAACTATTTTAATTAATCTTTAATTAAATTAAAGTGTCTTATTTCTCAGGGCTTCCACCTGAATACACAGCACCTACAAAACGTGGGTAGCGACTTCTGTGAAGCCCTCAACGGTCTGAACGATAACACCACGACTGTTGACATTCAACTCACAAAGGATCTGAATGGGTAAGATGCCATCAACACTTAAAGCCCGGTCAGCTTTGCTTAGCACAGGGAGTTATTTATATCTGACTCCTCGGAAGAGGAAAGGTAAAGATGCCATCAACACTTATAGCTCAGTCAGCTTTAATTAGCACAGGGAGTTATTTATTCCCGACTGCTCAAAAGAAGGGGAGGTAAAGATGCCATCAACACTTATAGCTCGGTCAGCTTTGTTTAGCACAGAGAGTTATATAAACTTGACTGCTCAGAAGGAGGGTAAGAAAAGATGCCATCAACTCTTATAGCTCGGTCAGCTTTAATTAGCACAGGGAGTTATTTATACCCGACTGCTCAAAAGAAGGGGAGGTAAAGATGCCATCAACACTTATAGCTCGGTCAGCTTTGTTTAGCACAGAGAGTTATATAAACTTGACTGCTCAAAAGGAGGGTAAGAAAAGATGCCATCAACTCTTATAGCTCGGTCAGCTTTAATTAGCACAGGGAGTTATTTATACCCGACTGCTCAAAAGAAGGGGAGGTAAAGATGCCATCAACACTATAGCTCGGTCAGCTTTTTTTTAACACAGGGAGTTATTTATACCCGACTGCTCAACAGAAGGGGAGGTAAAGATGCCATCAACACTATAGCTTGGTCAGCTTTTTTAACACAGGGAGTTGTTTATACCCTACTGGTCAGCAGGATAGGTGAAGATACCATCAACACTTATAACTCGGTCAGCTTTGTTAGGGAGTTATTTACATCCGACTGCTCAGAGGGAGGGTAGGTAATGTTTTTAGCGGCTGAGTTTATTATTTTCTTGTCACCATAATCGGTGGTTGGTTTCCTAACGTTTGAATAAAGGTTCGTTACGCATACTGTAACTGCCTTTAAACATTTCCAAAGTAACCATATCCTTATTTCATCCCCTTATAAATTGTGTTAATTTCTTTAACAGAAATATCGTTGAAATTAAACTGAACAACACAGAAATGAACAGGCAAGTTTATTCCAAACACGCCATGGATATTATTATGTAAAATGCATGTCGTGTAATTTTACAACTTCAGCCTCAATACCCATAACTTTGAGAGAAGTGAATGAACCACTTGTGCGACTCTTGATGCTTGTACCTTTATTTATAAACCTACTTACCTACCTCAAACTGTTATAATAATCCTCTTGCGCTATTTTATTATTCATTGCCAGTAAAAACCCTGTATATGGCGCGGGTGGTGAAGTGTGTAGGCGGTTTTTATCCGCGTAGAATTTTATGTCACACCAAACATAGAACCATTTTGTGTTGTTTCACTTTTTTTGTAAATAATCATTATAATAACAAAAATCATAAGCCTGGTGGTAAATTATTGAGCAGTTGGCTCGCTCGCTAGGGACCGAACCCGTTTTCCGTAGCCTGCGTCTTCCAGAATCAGCAAAAAAAAAACAAAATTACTGTGTAGGTACCTAAACACATTTTTTTCAGATCAAATTATATCTCTAATTTTCTGTAGGTATATTTCTATTCATAGGCACAACATTGATCTAAAATTGGGTAGTTGTACGCCTCTTTTATTTCAATTTCTGTCCTGATTTAGTAGATTTTGCTAGCTCTATGGTAGCTGCAAAATCTGTCTTTGGTTTAAAAGTTCAGTATGCAAACGAGCTTGTCTAAGCTTGTGTTTCTTCCACAGCGAGATAGCAGTGGACAGCGAGCCCGGCTCCGGGTCAGACAGCGTGCTCAGGACAGATTCCGACGAAGACTTTGATTAGTCTCCACTAGTATTATAGGCTAGACTAATAGTGCTCCCATCGAAACAACCGGCTTTTGAACTCACGCAGCGCCAAGCATCGCAGGCTCTGTGGACTTGGGAGGAAAACTGACGTTTGCTCACTTTACCTACATAGTTAGCAACACCATTGCTTGATTTAAAGAGCAGCCGCGCATGCGTGCAACCGACTGATAGTTCTCAATGCAGTTTCCAAACTCCTTGCTGCGCACTCTGCGCGCAGTCTCCAGACTCCTTGGAACAAACGTACCTACATAGCTGTCAAATTTGATGAACAATCGGTTGCACGCATGCGCGATTGCTCTATGGTTCAGGCGCCATCTATAAAAAGCTTTGCGTGTCCTACCCACCATCCCTATTCATTGTCATGTCTAACTCTATAAAACCTACTGCATAGGCATTCGTAGATTTATCAATTGCATTGAATGTCTCTTACGCGACGGTTCTCTGACGATCCGACGCAGAAGTCATTCAATTATTGTTGTTATAAAATAGATAGCTAGGTACATATGTACTCAGTTCCTTTTTTCTCTGTATTTTGCTACGAAATTGTAATTTTGGTTCGTTCGTAGTCATGAGTCAAAGCGGATCCCCAAACATAATTCAAAAGTGCCTTTTATCGCTGACTGTATTTACAGCGTTGTTTGATTTCAACAGCCGATCAACAAATCTCAGAAGAATTCGTCAGATGGGTTCGTTACAAAACATAGATAGTTCTCATGGTTTTATATGCCTAAGAAAATAGAAACAAAGATGTAAATAGGTAACTATAGTTCGTAGTTAATAAAAATCGTAACCCGAAATGCTGCATTAATTTAGAATAATATTTTGTAAAAACGTTAGGTACATACTTTTACGTTATTTAAACGCTTTCCTAATAATTATGTTCTAAATTGTGTGTCCTAAGGTTGTGTAGTTTTCATTTGTTGTGATATAAATTATGTAAGTGGCTTGTGATCTCAGTAACTAATATAAATTATGAAATCTCTACATGTATTTTATTTACTTGGACCCTTCCAGAACAGCATTGGCTCACCAATCCTACCACACCCCGGCCACACGGGACAGTGCCCCTTTTATACATTACTAGCGGCCTTCCGCGGTTTCGCTCTTCTCGTTCCTGTTACGCCCTGTTCCCGTTACTTACATACATCCGTTCTCCGTTAAAATATCTTTATAAATTGTAGCCTATGTGTTATTCTGATGCATAAGCTATATTATTGTAGAGTTTCATTAAAATCTATTAATTAGTTTTTACGTGAAAGAGTAACAAACATCCATCCATCCATACTTACCTACAAACTTTCGCGTTTATTAGTAGGATGAGGTATTTTTATTAAAACAAGGCATAAATTATATGAAAATGTATATATTATCTCAAAACGTTCATTATCAACAATAATCACATTTTACTAAATATTAGAACACAAATAAATTGCACTACTTGCACCTTCCACTGAATAATAAATTGTTACTATCTATTAGTTTGTCAGTTTAACTTAATCCTAGGGAAATATAATCACGAGACAGGAGTTAACTCTTTGTAATTGTATTACACTGTGATAATAGCTCTATTTAGATAAAAAACGATATTAAATAACAAAATGCAAGCATGTGCTGTAAATCTTGTTTTACTAGTTTTTTTTCCAAAACCAGTAGGTACCTACTCGTAAACAATAGCGGAATTAAACGCATTTTAATTTGATCAATGTTGTTGATACACAAACAGAGAAACAACATTTACAACACGCACATGATTATTACAATATAACATAATCTGTAATAAAAACTCTATACTTAATATAAATAATGATTAAATGATAGGTTAACGTTACATCACGTACAAAACTATAATATAAACTGCCATCTTACCTAATTGCCTGTATCTGAAGACAGTTTGTTTTTAGTTTTTCGTATTTGATTCGTATGTAGAATGTTGATGCGATACCAAAATTGAAAAAAAAAACATTGTAACAGTGTCAAAACACTTAAAAAAAAGTAAAGTATGCCTTTATTATCTCAAGACAGTTTGTTTTTAGTTTTTCGTATTTGATTCGTATGTAGAATGTTGATGCGATACCAAAATTGAAAAAAAAAACATTGTAACAGTGTCAAAACACTTGAACAAAAGTAAAGTATGCCTTTAATTATTATCTATTGTAGATGACTTATACAGATGCAACTGGTGAACTCAAGCCCTACTTGCTGGGTAAGCCTGTTCCATCTAAAATCCTGTTCCTAACACTATAGCGTCCCGCAAATAGGGCTTGAGATACCTACTAATGAAAAATTCGGAAACAAAAATTATAGTCAAACTACAAGCATGTTTCAGACGGCACGGCTGACATTAAACAAAGCATGCATGTGTGAAAAGATTCATACTGATGCATAAAAATGTAGATTGATTTATTAATAGTAAAATAAAATATTTCAACTATGATTGATAACTCTCGAGACTATTAACATTATAGCATACAGATATTTCCAAATACCTGTTGTATTTCAAGTGATACGCAAAAACGAGCAAGATAAAAACTTTGCTTCGAAGTCCGGAGTCGATCTTTATTTATAGCAATGATAAGGTATAGAGGGCAGCTTTACGCAAATTTAACAATTTTACGGTAAATCCTGAATTAGAGCGTAAATATAATTTCGTTGAGGTAATGACTTTTTAAACGCGGCATGTCGTTTAAGTAAATGCGTAACTGTAATCCAGTAAACACAGTTATGGCCCGAGATGAACATTGAACAATAAACACAATGCGAATAAGAATAAAAAAAACAACCATTTACGAGCATGATCCCCACGGTCACGATCACGGGAGGATATCCTCTCAGATCTCAGTATCAAGTAGAGTCTGTTCAGAAAGAGAACCGTCGTGGGATTGGAGGGCGCTGCTGTGCTTAATCACCTTTTTTGTTTAGTGTGCAATACAATAGCGCGTCTGTTGCGTTTTGATCCTATCACAACTAGTGTACTATTCCTTTATTTAATTTTTATGATGCAAAATGCTGACAGAAAGAAAGGGATGAGCTGCTATATAAAAATCGAAACGTTAGTTCTCAATTTGGCCACGACGGTTCTCTTTCTGAACAGACTTTACCATTAAAGATTTTTTGAGAGTTTCTAAGTTTAAAATGTCATCTAACCAGGCATTCATTACAAAGATATCGGTATCAATTTGACATAGGTGATTCACTTTTCGCCCGTGCTTCTATGATTGGGACATGATTTGGAGTAATCTTGCTGAGTAGAATACCTAAATAAATATTATGGACATTCTACACTGGTCTATAACAGCCCCAAACTAAGCAGAGCTTGTGCTATAGGAACCAGATAGCTGATATAAAACTTATGACAACTTTTTTTGTCGTAAATACATACTAAAAATACCATATGACACTCAGACAGAGAACAAACATCTATGTTGACCACACAAATATTTGTTCTCGGTGGGGATCGAATCCACGACCTACGGCGCGCGGCGCAGAAAGCAGAGCCACTACCAATGTCATCTGAGCGTTTGTTGCGCGTGAATTCTATAGAAATACAGTAGCAAGTTAAGAGGTATATTTGATGTAGAATGTAATGTACCTACTTCAAAATATGTTTATCTATGAATTCTACTACTACGGTGGGTATTTAGTGCCATAATAATACTTTGTTTTACATATCCCATGACGCAGGAAATCATAGCGTAGGGTCAGGCCAGTGACTGATTATTTTTAACTACATCGTAATGAAGGATACAAAACTCGGGCCCAAAATTAAATGTTATGACGATTATAATATACAAGAAGATTCCGGAAAAATCAAACTTCAAGCTTCTCTTGAAGTTTGATTTTTCCGTACATTTTTGAAAAAAACTTACTACACACTGGATTTTACTAGAGTTCTTTAACGACGTAAGAAAACAATAACGTTAATTACCCTTCGTTATATTTTTATATTAACCTGTTTACAATCTGCATGATTATTAATATCGGTCCGCTTCTACTGTATGCAACACCCTTAAAGGGTAAAGTATGTATTGATTCTAAAAACTAGTCCTAAGATCTGACTATGTTCAATTTACATTTATAATAGAGCAATAAATATTCTGAATACTAAACTTTGAATTAAAACCATAGGTATATTTTCTCTATTTTAATAGCTAACTAAAAATACACTAGTTTGGTCTTCAAGCGATTTGTTCACCAATTGTTCATGTAATTGGGCTGACTTTAAAATAACTTATCACATCTTATAGGAGCAAAATAAACATTGAGCTATAATACATTCGAATATAAAAAATATTAAATACTAAAGGATTAATTATAATAAAGGTGCAAATAAAAAATCTTTCGATTTGTAATCTCTATGCATGGTAGGTATTCCATAAAATATGGAAATTCTTAAGGCGCTGACAACCATTGGGCTACGTCTTGCTATCACATTTCAACATATTTGATGATACTCTGTGTGATCACTATCTGTAGCTATGAAAAATCACCGGTCAAAAACGTTGAAAAGTTCGAGCAAGAATTAGCCTGAGGAAATGTACAAACGATAAGTTCGTTTATGACTGTTTCAATCCTAGGATTTGGTGCATTAGCCCTAAGACACGGTTCATACAGACGAGACGATAGTATACCAGCACACTTTATTGTAAAAAAAAATCGGATTATAAAACGTTGTCACGTCAAAAATACGCAGATAAGTATGTATGTACTTATAATGTATACGTAGTTATTAAGTGACACATTAAAAAACCCTGATATATAACAAAGCATAATAGATTATGCAAATAATAGATATTACCTAATACGATTATAAAAAAATATAATATTACGTTTAGTGATTTTACGAAAAGAACTGAAATAATACCGATTTATTGGCTTTTGCTGATTTTAATATGTAAAAATACAAAATATTTGATTTTCCTATTAATACAAACATATTGATTTATACAAAAACTCAAACAGTGAAGTGAATATAAAAGAAAAAAGAAAAATCATATGAAAACATACAAATCTCTTCATAGGAGAAAGATAACAGATCAAAAGTTTTTATTACAACCAGTGTAAAAAAACTTGCCATAATATTAATCACACAATAACAATCATCCATTCTCTATCCCATTTATTGGTTTATATCGCATATTAAACATGTTTTTTTTTTATAAAAGGTGGCGGAGCAACATCTACCTTTTGCCTACTATAGAGGATCTTAGCTTCAGATAATTCTGTGAGAAGACATCTTCACATTTTAAGATATAAATCTTGCATTGATTCTTGCTCTCTAAGCTTACAATAATAAGGCTAATGGTCTCGCCCTGTGTTTTGGGCGGAGTTGTCTTTTTACAATATTAAATAGACATCGGTCATAGACGCGATTTCAGTAATTGACACATTCACTTTTTAATAAGTATTTTAATAATAATTATTAATAATGCGACGTCATATTCTCACCCAACATTTCGTGTAGACCAGGATTTCCCCACCGGAGCGGCGAAGAGAGATCTTAGGCATGAAAGTGTTCGGATATTTTAATCTGAATAAAAAGGTTGGGAAACCCTGGACCAATGTAGCCGTATAAGGGTGTGTCGCTGATTATTGTTAATGTGAGCTCAGGCTTTTTGTCGAATTGTGTTACACAGTTCCTGATCTTAAAAGTGGGTCAACGCTAGAGTCAAGCACGAGCTAAGCACAAGCCGAGCCGCTCTTCTCACCTTATCACAACACACCACCATATTTTATGACAAAAATTGATTTATAATAAATAAATAAATACTGTAGTGTAGACAATCCACACAACACTATCTAGCCCTAAACTAAGCAGAGCTTGTACTATGGACTGAAGCTTGTAATATGAACCAGATAGCTGATATAATACTTATTTTTTTTTTTTTGTAAATACATTCATACATAGAATACAATATAACACCCAGACAGAGAACAAACATTTGCGTTCACCACACAAATATTTGTTCTCGGTGGGGATCGAACCCACGACCTACGGCGCAGAAGGCAGAGCTACTTTAACTGAGCTGAGAGGCCAGTCGCATATGCCGAGGCAAGTAGCTGTGAGCCCGCTATACAGGCTCGATAGTGACCTAGTGCGGGGAACAGTACTAATCTAGGTAGACCATTACCTATAACTGTGTCCTATAATTTGTAAATTGATTTTGTTACTACCTACCTCTGTACTTTGTAAGTTTGATAAATAAGCTTGACTTTATTTTTACATGCCGTGTCAAGTGTGGACGTACAAGGAGCCTAATACAATCACTGTCCTCGAACGTAGCCAGCGCGATGCAAATACGATTGCGTTCGTTAAAAAACCTACAATAAGCGCAGTACAGTCGAGCACGAACTAAATGCTCGAAGCGCTTGTACGAGGCTTGTAAGTCAATCCAAACTACACGAAATTGTACTCAGCTCGTGCTAGGCTCTAGCGTAGACCCACCTTAAACTATAAAGCCTTCAAAAGTACTAGTATTTGTGGTTGGTATAGCTAGACGGAAAGGAAGAGTGTAACACCGATGTAAAGTTTGGATCGTATCACAGTGGAAATACTGTTATTCTATAACATTCAGACTGGCTTCAACACCGACGCTCAGATGTTTCTCCTTATAGTTTTCACCGAAGTGATGTATTTGTGATTGTGTATCAATGGTAATTCAAATGGTACCTTACATTAAAAAAATACTTCAGGCGTACTTGCATTAGTAGGTCTAGGCTGAAGTACAGTTGGAAAGGAAGACTTTCACACCGAATGCAGTTGTTTAGTTTTAAACCTTATCACAGTGTAAATAGAGCTCAAGTATGCAAGTTGTCGCAGGCTTTTAGTATTTTGGTATGTCACTGGTTACAAATTGAAGTGTACATCAATGCATGAAGCTTTCAGGTGTACTTGCATTGGTTTTAGGCCGAGGAGGTTGTAGCCTCTGCCTCGCTAGGAAAGAGTGTCCCGCAGACAGTAGACGTAGTCGCGAGTCAGCTGATTCACGATGATAGCGCGCGCCAAGATTGTACCACGCGGACGCGACTAGTCGCAGCTCGGATGTACTGCGACCTTCGCCGCTGGTCGCACTGGTCGCGCTTCCGCCGCTCCATCTGATACAAATGAACAACTTATAACATCAACTTCTAAAACTTATATTTTTTAAAACTAATGTTAGCCAGTTTTGGGAATAGGACAACCCTAATCGAATCAAGCAGCGTGACACATCTCTAATGGTGGAAAAAGAAAAAGGGGAAGAGAGATGGCGTCGTGACTCGTGATACGTAGTTGTATGGTTTGCGGTGTATTACAGTAAAACAGAGTTGTAGCTATATTGAATGAAGAGTTTTCGTCGTAACACTAACTACATAATAATATGAAGTTTGAAAAACATCATAGTAAAAAAGACAATTTAAAAAAATATTGTTTATTTCATGAATCGGAAATTCAATACATTCAATACAAAATGTACAAGACACACAAGAAACAGTTGAGCTATCTGCAGACCGTTACAAAACGATCTAGAGATATTTCAACTGATCCAAATCAGTACCAGACGGAAGTGTCCCAAGACGCTGGCGGCATTACCACGCTGAATAGCAAAGGTAATAATGCTCTGCAGCAGATTAAAAAAATCGGTTGTCTGTTAAGTCAGTTTACTGACGACAATTGAACGTGACAACGTTGAAATGGAACGCCTCAGAGCGAGGTAACACCGCATGAGTCATGTTTTTTAGTGCGTGCAGCCGCCTCCATCGAATTATAAGACGTCGTCACGTCAAAAAATAATAATTAGTAGGAGTTGGTTATTAAAATGGATAGAAAGTATTTGAAGTGCGCCTCGGAGAGGCTCCTCACTTAAATTTACTCACTCTTTATTATTATTGGTTGTCGTGGTAGCAGCACTAGTGCTCGGCGCAGGGCGGGAATATCCGAGCGTTATGTCTGACAGCGACTGACCTGCAACCAGATAAGTGATTATTACATACTGAGCTACCTTGTATTGCTTTTTGGACTTCTGTATACACATTTAAACTCAGGCGGTCTAATTGTGCGTAAGTGTTCTGGCTAAATTTGTAAAAAGCCTATCCTCCCCTATACATTTCCAGGAAGAGCTATTCACATAACGAGCCTTTCACCGTCCAACGACTTTCCACGATATACATTAAATAAATATTGTAGACAAACCAAACAACACTATCTAGCCCCATACTAAGCACTATGGGAACCAGAGAGCTGACAAAACACTTATATTCTTTATTTTGTCTATACTTAGAACTGCTTAATTTGGGGCTAGATAATGTTGTGTGGATTGTCCACAATATTCATATTTATTATGATTATATTATTACCTGTAGCTCTTGGATCAAGTGACTTGACGACCTGCTTGGCTTTCTCAACAGTCTTTTTGAAGCGGTCTTCTGTAGCGAGCATTTCCGCATCACGCGCCGCTAACGCCTCCTGCAGTTTAGCTATCCGCCGCCGTTCCTCTGCCAGCGCACTTTGTAACTCTTCTATTTGGAGCGCTATCACAAAACATCATTTTTAGTAACATGGTAATGTATAATATTTTTATAAACCACGGGATATTTACAATGAGTTTTGACTCCCGTACCCAAAGTCCCAGTGCATTTACAACATTTCGTTACCAAATGTTGTTTTCGTTTCGCCTACGTGTCTCTCTCTTTTGCATGGAAAAATAATGAGACAACAACTCTAAGTACGTAAAATATGTTTGCTGTCTCATCTTTTGTCCATACAAAAGACAGAGATACGTAGGCGAAACGAAAACAACATTTGGTAACGAAATGTGGTAGCAAAACTCGGACTTCGGTACCGATATTTCTTCGTAACCAGCTCATGCACAGATCTTCGTAGCACTTGGTCGTGTGGAACTGGCACTTATCACCTAGCTTTGTTTTTTACTTTGTGATACAATTGAATAAATTTTAGTCAATTTTATCACTCATATTTGACTTTCTCTGATCTACCAAGATCTACCGGGCTTATTATCAGTTGGGTTTTTACCATTTTGTTTTGTATGAAGCTTTTACAATATTTTTGTCTACAGATAGCTCAACTGTTTCTTGTGTACTTTATACATTTTGTAAATATTAGTTTAACTGTAAGTTTCTTTGTGTAAATATTTTTTTACAAATTATACGTTTTGACTTACATTTCCTCTGATCGTCCTCAACAACGGAAGTAGGTGGTTGGTGTTGCGCGTCTTGCATCGCTTCCAGTTGCATTATCCTCTGGGTAGCTTCTCTATTCGCAGTGCGTAGCTTCTCACATCTCGCAACATACCCTTCTAGCTCTTGGCAATACTGGAAATCAAAAGTCAAAGTCAAAGTCAATAATTTTTTATTCAGTACGATGCAAGAATCACTTTGAAACGTCTTAAAGCTAGGTGAGTCTAGGTGCCAGTTCCACGCGACCAAGCGGAGAAGAACAGGCAACAAACTACGTCTCGGTTCAAATAAACTAGCGTTAGTACACACGGATATACATCTGAATATACAATGCTCGCTTTTACGTATTTGTAGTGTCGTGTATAGTGTATTATGTAAACAAAGTAATAAATAAATTTTCGTTAAAAAAAACTTTGTGGCTTTGCAGAAAATGAGCATGATAGACGTAATGCAATACAACTATCGTACAACTTGATTTTTTTTTCTCACGGCGATTAGTTTTATGACAAAATGTTACTCCCTCCACCAGGCACAGAACATATAATATGTAATATAATATTTCGTACAGAACGGACACTGCCGCCCCCCTTCATCGAAGCTTCATACATTCATCTTCATTTCACCGCCATTTCAAATATTTCAAATCATGCCACATGCGCGTGAACAAAACGACATTTGTCTGTGTAATCGGTAATTAGAACGCAGCTTTTGTATAGGATTTGGTCGGGTGTCCGTGGCGTAGTTAAGGGTAAGGCAGGGGTAAGACTAGTGTAAGGTATGCTCACCCGTACAGAGGCCTGGTCGGCTTGTGCGTTCTGACTCTCTCTAAGTAGGTTGTTTTCGTGCTCCAGTCGGATCAGCCTTTCTTTCATGTCGGTCGGTATCAGCTCTCTCGATACATTGTCTTCGCTTAAAGCACCTAATCAAAACAGTTCTTCATTTATTTATTTTTATTATAATATAGGTGAAATGGATAAAAGGAGTGAATGCAGTGATGACAGAGAGACGATACAAAACCGAGGAGGAAAAATGTTTGGACGTTTTTTATGATATAACAGTTACATAAAGAACATCATCAAAGGAAATGTAGAAGGAAAGAGAGGAAGGGGAAGACCAAGGATAAGCTACTTGAGCCAAATAACTGCGAAGATCGCTGTCATGTCTTATAAGGAGGTCAAGGAGGTTGCCCTAAAAATATATACCTGGAGAAAAATGCATATTGAATATAATGTCTCGAAAGCTAAGAGCCTATCTATACCTGTAGTCATAGTTGAGCACTTGAGTTCCTCCATAGCCTCCTTGAGCGTGTCTCTCTCTTGCAGCAATGTGTCTCGCTCCCTCTGCAGTAACGTCGCTCGACTGCTCAACTTCTTGTTCTCCATATCTAGTTTGTCAGCTCTTGTGATTTCCGCGTCTAGGTTTTCGTTTAGTTCTGTCACCTAGAGAGCAGTGGTTATAGTAAGTTTAATATAATTAGGGTTCTGTGTACTTCGTAGGTTTTTAAGGTACCTGTTTCTTATAAATATCGAGTTGTGGTCGAAACGTATTAGCTCGCGCGGCCGCCTGTTCGTTTTCTATGGCCCGCTTCAAGTGCTCCGAGTTTGCGCGTTCAAGTAGCTTCACCTGTTAAACAAACTAACATATCAAACTACAGTCATTAAAACAAAAGGTATCTCGGTCAGATTTTGATCGAATTTAAAAGTGTGTACATTATAGTGTGATGAATTTCAATAATGGTTCTAATTTTAATGGTTTAATAGAAATTACTATTATGATATTTGATGACACTTGTCATATTTGTTTGTAAAATAGTCTGTCAACTTCATGGAAAATGCCGTTGGCAATTATGTATGGTTAGTCAGTTGAATCGATTGATTTAAAATATGTCTGTGGATCTGAATAATTTGTTTGTAAATAAATAATGATTTTAATTGTCATTAATCATGATAACTGTTTTAAGAACTAGTTTGTTTGTTTAGTTTATGTAAAAGTATTATTAATGGTGATTGATTCAAAATGTCTGCACTGCATACTGGCAACGCTTCCGGCGATAAAGATGGCGGTCGGGCTCGACTGCTCGATCGCCATTCTGGAACGAGCGCTCGGAAGAGTTGGTCGCATGCAATGCAAGCTACTTTGTAAAACCACGTGGCTTAGAGTTGGTAATTTGTGAAGTACTAGAGAGATTGTAACGTAGAAGGAAGTGAACAATATAGTTTGATTGGACAACAGTGGGAGTTTTATTACATCTCCGAAGTGGTAAGTACACGCCCAATTTTATTGTTCTGATGACGTTTATTGCATGATGGATAATGTGTAATTAAACTTAATTGAATTAATGGATCTTTGATAAAATATTTAAATTTTTCTTGAGAAAATTTAAAGAGGGTACTCAAAAAAAAAAAAAAACTTGCTCTGAAGCATTGTTACCATGTGTTGTGGGGTTTCATAGGGGGATGAAATTTTCGTCATTTTTGTGCTACGACGCACCGTTTACGAGATACCCACAATCTAACATTATTCTTAGATTATCGGTCTTTTCTTTTAAATTTATTTATTAGGTTATGCCTACCCTAAAATGTGTGTGGAATCATATGAAATTTGATATTAGCCGCTCATCCGAACATGAAATGGCCTGCACCTAATATTTAACGACTTTGACTACTTAGTTAAGCTGTTTCATTTCAATCAATTGACATTCACTTAATTTTTGGAATATACGCTAAGTTTAACGAAAGATATTTTAAAAATATTAACGAACTTAATAACAGCAAATAGTTTTACATTATTATGCATTACGATGATCATTTTATTGGTTAGCCTCTGATAACACATGACTCGTGTTACCGTGTATGAAATTAAGTGAAGGTACTTGAGTGTAAAAAACAAGCTTGAGTGTTAAACGCAAGTCAGTCCTCTGTAGCATTCTTGTTACTTTTTGATATGCAGAACTGTTGGGTACTTAGGCAAGGCCTACTTTCCTGTCTAGAACCATAAACAAACATTTTTATGTCCATGCTAATAGTCGCCATTGTGCCGATGTAGCCTATGTACAAAATTAAATAAATACCTTTAAATAAATTAGAATCTCTGTTGGCATAAGCAGGGTGTTATTGGCTGGGTTATGTTGAAATTATTATTTGGTAGGTTTCTGGAAATATTTATTTCTTATAATTTACTTAACATCAAAAATGAGTGATTGAATAAAGTTTCATAATAAAGTGGCCGTAAATAGCAAAGACCGAGCACAATCTTGAATTTCATAAAAGCCGGTACGGTCTTTGTCATGGACCGGGCCTAACCATAAATTTGATATAGGGGCTATCCGATAGTGCTAAAACTATTCATGTACTGCTAATACCATAGCAGCTCAGTAAAGTTTGAGTAGCCTCTAACTGCAAATGTCTAACCATGCTGGATTTAAAATAAGCAAGTTAATGATCATGATCAAGCCTACCGAAGCGAGTTTTTGAAGCAAAGTGAGCTAATGCTATCAAAATTGTAGACTATTTATTTATTTTTATTTCTTAGGTAAACAATCAGCAGATACTTATAATCTAATTGATAATTTAAAACGACAACTAGGGTCCATTAAACAGGTTTCACATAGTGAGACTATTGGAGCTTAAAAAAAAAAAAAAATGATATTAAGTAATGAGAGACTAAGGTAGACAAACTATAAAATGAAGATACAATTTTTTTAAGAAATTACAATTAAAACAGAAAAACAAAAAGTACAATAAGAAAAAAAAAAAAAAAAAAGCATATGGAACCTGGGGAGTCTCCTCGAAACAGCATTTTGACAAAATGTTAGTAGCAATTCTTGGTGGTTTTGAGCAAACAGATCTAGTTTGGGGACGTTAACCAGGCCATTGAACGTAATTACTGCTCGACTAAAGAAAGTGTTTTGGGATCTGTGTTTGGCTATGTACGCCATAGAAGTAAAGATTAATTTTGGAACCAAGTGAGTACAGTTTGGCTATTTTCACCTTAGAAGATGAAATTGATTTTGGAACCAAGTGAGTTCAGTTTGGCTATGTAGGTACGCCTTAGAAGATGAAATTGATTTTGAAACCAAGTGAGTTCAGTTGACTATGTACGCCTTAGAAGTTGAAATTGATTTTGAAACCAAGCGAGTTCAGTTTGACTATGTACGCCTTAGAAGTTGAAATTGATTTTGAAACCAAGCGAGTTCAGTTTGACTATGTACGCCTTAGAAGTTGAAATTGATTTTGAAACCAAGCGAGTTCAGTTTGACTATGTACGCCTTAGAAGTTGAAATTATGTTTGGAACCATGCGAGATCTGTTTGGTCAAAGTTCAAAAAGTTCAAAATGTTCAAAATGTTCAAAAAGTTCAAAATGTTCAAAATGTTTAAAATGTTCAAAATGTTCAAAATGTTCAAAATGTTCAAAATGTTCAAAATGTTCAAAATGTTCAAAATGTTCAAAATGTTCAAAATGTTCAAAATGTTCAAAATGTTCAAAATGTTCAAAATGTTCAAAATGTTCAAAATGTTCAAAATGTTCAAAATGTTCAAAATGTTCAAAATGTTCAAAATGTTCAAAATGTTCAAAATGTTCAAAATGTTCAAAATGTTCAAAATGTTCAAAATGTTCAAAATGTTCAAAATGTTCAAAATATAAGTTTTTGGATATGAGTAAAAGTTAAGCTGGATTAGAGTTAAAGTTATTTGAGTTTAAAATTAATGTTTTGGATTCCAAGTATACAAATTTGTTCAGTATTGCCAGTGTCGAGTGAGGATATTATAATAAAAGATGAAAAAACGATGAATTAATTATGAATTACAAATGAAATAATGATGAATTACAGATGAATTACAGATGAATTACAGATGAATTTAAGATGAATTTAAGATGAATTTAAGATAAATTTAAGATGAATTTAAGACGAATTTAAGACGAATTTAAGATGAATTTAAGATGAATTTAAGACGAATTTAAGATTAATTTAAGATGAATTTAAGATGAATTTAAGATGAATTTAAGATGAATTTTAGATGAATTTAAGATGAATTTAAGATGAATTTAAGATGAATTTAAGATGAATTTAAGATGAATTTAAGATGAATTTAAGATGAATTTAAGATGAATTTAAGATGAATTTAAGATGAATTTAAGATGAATTTAAGATGAATTTAAGATGAATTTAAGATGAATTTAAGATGAATTTAAGATGAATTTAAGATGAATTAAATATGAATTAAATATAAATTAAAGATACAATAAATGTGAACTAATTATAAATTAAAGATTAGCGATTTATAAAACATTTATAAAATATTAACTTAAGATTAACTAAAGATGAATTGCAGTTATAGGAGTTCAATTACAATTTTACAGTTCAGCTTTACAACTGAATCAGTTTTCAATAAAAAAATAAAAATTGAACCAAGATTCCAAATTAAGTTAATACGTCATAAACCTGAACCATTAGATTGGTTACGCACCGAAACAGTCTCTGTCGATAAGATGTTTACATTTCAGCAAAAACAATGAGAATATGACAGTACAATCATGTTCGTGCCTGCAGTACCATGGCAGGGCATGGCATGGAGGAATTCAAGTAAATAAGTTCTTCGCTGTCAGAATTTATGATGGCGTTTTCATGCATTTACTGAGCTAAGTTAAACGTATCTTTTGTAGTATTTAAAGCGCAAGACTAAGTACAGAGAACTCGTCCAAATGCCGTGGATAGTGTACATTTAGTGTTTTATATTTTTGGAATACATTGTTACTTTTTAATTATTTCACAATTGGAAAACCTATTCATTTCAACTAGATATAAAGCAGATGAATGATAATAGATTTATTCACAGTGTGCTTGCAGATCTGTAAATTTTATGACGAGTTTCAGATCCTTAAAACTCCAGGCAAAGTTAGTAGCGATGCACCGCAGAAGGTGCCACAGGACACAGCCGTGACGCACCGCATCAGCAGCATGAGCAGTGATGCGTCACGGGAGGCGCCGCACCAGCGCAGCGGCCTGAGTCGGGATGCGCCATAGAAGGCGCCGCACCAGCGGCCTGAGTCGTGATGCGCCACGGAAGGCGCCGCATCAGTGGTCTGAGCCGTGATGCGCCATGGAAGGCACCACATCAGCAGCTTGAGCCATGACGCGCCTCTGAAGGTGCCGCAGTAACAGGCTGAGTTCCGAATTAAGGAGAAGAATTATGTAGTTTATTACCACAATTTCATTTTGTTTTTTATTTTATTTTATTTGTTTATTAGGTACACAAAACAGAGTACAATCGATAATTTACAGGCATAAATACTATTAAATTATGAGCTAGACAGTACCCCAAAACATGCGTACACAGAATGCATTGAACAGGAAAGTTATGTAGATAGCGTGTAACCAGGCTTAACTAGTAGTAGGTGATTAAAGTTAACATTTACTTGGAACTTAGGTGTACTCATACAATTATTTTATTACAGTAAGTCACTTCGAGTTAAGACTCGAAGAGAGTGCAGAATTAATGAACTAACTAATAAGAGTTTTCGGCACACTCTAATGAAAGAGTGGCCAAAGCTGCATTCTTGAATTTATTTTGATTATTGTTAAAGATATCAATTTTATCACTGTATTTAATCAATAAATCGTTAAATAGGCGACACATTCTGACAACGGGGTTATAATAAGAAGTGTTGTTTGAATGGACTTGTAGGGCGAAAGTGTTCTGAAAGGGTTGCCGAGGTCTAGGCTTTATATTTAGATTAATAAGATAAAGTAAGCAAGGAGAGTCGATATGCGAGTGGATAATTTTGAAAAGATACAGTAGATCATGATATTTGCGATGATTTTCTAATAACATTAAATGAAAATGATGGAGCTTTGCAGTATAGTTATATTCAGAAACTTTTTCTGGACCCTCTCAATCCGGTCAACGTGAATATTGTAGTAGGGAGACCAAATTACTATTTGACTTTTAAAACAATTAACTGTTTGACTGTATTTTTAACCATGTACATGTTTTCCTATCACAATCTGAGTATAATTTATGTTATTGGAATATTTAATTTAAATAATATTTTACCCGAATGGATTGTTTATGGCTGGGATGCGAAGACTTTTCTCATACAAAACTGTTATTATTATCTTACGAGAAATTTCATTTAGTTAAATTTTTTTTGCATACAGGCTTTGAATATGGTAAACAGGATATTTAACTTTAGTTATTTTTAGATAGAATTATATTTTTAATATCTGTTTATTCTAAGAAATGACTAAGATTTATTTGGGTGTCTTCGTATCTTCTACTTAATAATTTCATTTTGTTTACGAGTTTAATATTGTAATTTTGGATTTGTCTTAATTTGTTCTTATTAGTTGTTTGAATTTTGGTAGTCATTCAAGTTTCAAGTTTTGTTTATTCATACATATACATAGTTATCATGTTATCATTATGCTCTCAGCATGTGCTTCCAGAGTAAGCACACTGTCGGATGGCCGAATTTGATAGACATTAGATTTTTTTAGATTGTATTTGAATGGTCATCTTTTCTCATTATTTGTTTTAAATTCAAGCTTTGTTTATTAAGTTATCATATTATATTGTGCACTTAGCATGTGCTTCCAGAGTAAGCACAATATCGGATGGCCGAATGTGATGAATTTCAATAATGGTTCTAATTTTAATGGTTTAATAGAAATTACTATTATGATATTTGATGACACTTGTCATATTTGTTTGTAAAATAGTCTGTCAACTTCATGGAAAATGCCGTTGGCAATTATGTATGGTTAGTCAGTTGAATCGATTGATTTAAAATATGTCTGTGGATCTGAATAATTTGTTTGTAAATAAATAATGATTTTAATTGTCATTAATCATGATAACTGTTTTAAGAACTAGTTTGTTTGTTTAGTTTATGTAAAAGTATTATTAATGGTGATTGATTCAAAATGTCTGCACTGCATACTGGCAACGCTTCCGGCGATAAAGATGGCGGTCGGGCTCGACTGCTCGATCGCCATTCTGGAACGAGCGCTCGGAAGAGTTGGTCGCATGCAATGCAAGCTACTTTGTAAAACCACGTGGCTTAGAGTTGGTAATTTGTGAAGTACTAGAGAGATTGTAACGTAGAAGGAAGTGAACAATATAGTTTGATTGGACAACAGTGGGAGTTTTATTACAATAGAGTAGACAACGGAATTTAAAAACATGTTGTCGCTTTTTTAAACAGAAATAGGATGGAGAATAGTTAGGGTATGTTAGGATCATAGCAAGTTAAAATCTATGGTCTCAGCCTACCAGCCAGAGAAAAAGGGAAATGAATAACTGTAAAGGCCAACTTACTTTTGATGCTGACTGTACGTAAGTACATCCTTAAAATCACGATTTAGGCCAACTTGCTTTAGAAATAAAGGTTCTCGAATGGCGACTAGAACCGGAAGACGAAAAGTAGGGCAGCCATCCACCAGATGGACCGATGACATTGTTAAGATCGCAGGAAGTCGGTCGAAAGAAAGGGCTCAGAATCGTTCTTACTGGAAATGTGTTGGGGAGGCCTATGTCCAGCAGTGGTCTTCTTCAGGCTGATGATGATGATGATGATGACAACCGTAGTTACCTGTCTTTTCAGATCCACATGTTCTTCCATCCTCTTCTTGTAAGAGGCGACGGTCGCCTCGAGAGTTGCCGCCTTTGCTGCTGTTTCTCGCAACGCGTCCACTTCGTCTTTCAGAATCACATTCTCTGATGCTGCTGTCTGGCATAAGATAAAGCTTAAATACAGCATTTAGAATGACACTATTTGTTCCAATTCGTCCATTGTCCACAATATTTGTTAATTTTTACAATTCACTACATAATTACCTATCTAAAGTCAAAGTCAAAAATGTATTTATTTAAAAGCTAGGTGAGTCTAAGTGCCACTTCCACGCGTCCAAGCATGAAGAACTGGCAATAAACTACAGCTTGGTTCCTACCGTTTTGTTCGTATGAAAATGTATTGGATCTTAGATCCAAGACGTATTTTTATTTGCTATAATTAAATAAAAAAATTTGTAACCCTGAACCGAAAACACGTCGATAGTTTCCGAACAAAACCGACTGAGTGTGACGTCACAATTTTATAGTTCTCCTCATCGTAGAATACAACTGATATAAAGAGCCAATACTAGAACAATATGGCGTCACAAAAACGGCGACCAATGGTGGTGCGTTTGTGTTCACTTGTCTTATACGAATTTTCGAAATATACGAACTTATTTTTATGAAATAGCAATCAATACTTCCTGTAACTCTTTCAAACTTACTTGCAACTCTTCATTCTTCAGCCTGACCATCGCTAGTTCTCTCTCCAGTACATCAGCCCTCGCTCTTTGATCATCCCTTTGCAATTCTACCTTATCTAACTCTTCTTTCAGTGCGTCAAGTTGCGCTCTCATATTGCTGTAT
Organism: Thera britannica; assembly: GCA_939531255.2. Lineage (NCBI taxonomy): Eukaryota > Metazoa > Arthropoda > Insecta > Lepidoptera > Geometridae > Thera > Thera britannica. Next base: position 5,135,540 of record OW618046.2, on the reverse strand, counting down.
CTTAGGGTCCCAGAGTGGGCGGGGCCTAGGGAAGCGCCTGCATCGTCTAACTCTGTCTCTTCAGTTTCTGCCGTCACAATTTTGGCCGTCAGGCGGGCCACTTCACTTAGAAGAGTCATCTTCTCTTCTTTTAGTACTTTCACCTGGGAAGATAGGAATAAATGAGTGCATGAAAATTATGACTAACGAAAAATTTACGAATCCGAAAATGTCCACTGAGAACATCTTGCCTAAAAGATGTTAACTATAATCCTTTAATCAAATAAAGGTATAAATAATCAATAGTTTTATCCACCTCGTAACTATACATTTAATAATAAGTTAAGTATATGTTTAATAATAAGTAATTATGTTATCGTAATACATTTTTATTTTTATTCTAGAAAGCAGCTAATGCCTGTTTAATAAGATACAAGCTCTAATTAGTTTCACTTTGAATATTCACTCAACCGGCGATTTGTAATTACTCAAAGCAGATACAAATTACAAACCAATTACCTTTTATCAGTATACATAAGAAAATGAAAAAAAGTAATGCTTCATGTTTTCCCGTTGGGAACAACGTTTTTACCCCAGTGGTATGCGTGTCTTTTGTTGCAATTAAGGCAGGCCTTCATTGCAACAGTGAAACGCTGTCAAATATCGCTGTCAGATTTGAGATTTGACAGCGATATTTGACAGCGTTTCACTGTTCGCTACCGCCAGCGAACTAAGTGTGCGCAGGCCTTCAAAAGTCGCATCTGTCAGACATAATTTTGAGCTTCGATTGTAATAATAATTATAAGTTTAAAAAACTTGAGCAACCGACTTCATTGTCAAACGGCTAAACCAATTTTAATCAAATTTGTTTGGGACAATCTGGACGTAATAACCATCCAAATAAAAAAATAATTTTCTAAATCGGTTCATAAATGACGGAGGCATGCAGTTACAAACATTAATAAAAATATTTAAAAAAAATGGAAACACCGATTTTAATAAAATTTAAATGGGACCAATCTGGAAGCAGTACCTTTCAGATATTTTTTTTTTCAAATCGGCTCACAAATGACGAAGTTGTGCGGTAACAAACATAAATAAAAAAAAAAACAACCGAATTGAGAACCTCCTCTTTTTTGATTGGAAGTCGGTTAAAAACGATTTGAAACAAAACTTATCGTTGACAAGGAACAATTGCAACGAGACTGAATGCTGACGTAATCAACATGACACCCACCAGATGGACCGACGACATTGTTAAGATCGCAGGTAGTCGGTGGATGGAAATGGATCAGAATCGTTCTTCCTGGAAATGTATAGGGGAGGAATATGTCCAGCAGTGGACTTCTTCAGGCTGATGATGATGATGATGGACGGAGGGTACGTGCATCATAGGGCACGTTCAAGGGCAAGAAGCAATGCTAGGCAATGATTACTATATCAGGTGGGCTTTTTTAAAACCCTTGTTGCATAAAACAAACCTGTGCGTCAAGTTCATGGCACCTCTGCGCCAGCGCATCTTTCATATCCTCTTCTGTCTCCACCACCATCGGCTCCGCGGGAACAGCGCCCTTCGGGCCAAGGGTTAATATCTCCAGTTCCTAAAACAACATTATCGTTATAACCTCTCTCTTGGTAATTACCAAGGATCACGATAGATCACGAACAATAAAGATAGTATGTAATCCAAGTTTCATCGATAAGGAGAAACAGCTGGTAACTAATTTCTCGTTTCATTAGTATGACTAATGAAACGAGAAATTAGTTACCAGCTGTTACCAGCTGTAAAAAGGAAAATAACAATCGCTGAACACACCCTGACATCATTTTGCACTGATTCTTTCCAGCAATCAATATTCCGTGGATTTGATTATGAAGAACTATTCCGGTTTTCCACTTTTTTACCCCGAAACGTTTCTAAAATTTCAACATTGCTTAAAATTAACACTATCGCGGCATATCATTAACCATTGGTAGAGGCGGCAACAACGTCGCATTGTTTATGCTTTAATTTTTTTATAAGTAAGACCATTTGAACACCAATTTATTACATATCACTTCACAAAAACACAATAGAAAACATTTATAAAAACATTTCAAACTGAAAAAAATATGAACAAAGTGATCGATTTAGAACCGCACCGTAACGGGTTCAGATGACCAACTAACGCATCTCTATATCATGATGCAAGGATAAAACTGAAACTTAGTACACTGAATTTCTTTGCGAGCATGCAACATCGAAAGTGATGTTGAGTAATGGTTAATCTGCAACGATTTACATTAGGTATATCGTACCGGCGTTTATGAGCTATGTGCATTATGAAATTATAGAGGGGGCATCGTGAACGAACGCGATGATTACTCCGGCGGAGACTGCTGTTGGCAGCGTCGAAAAACATGTTTTTGTAATTCGCTGATTGAGCAAGCATACCTATGGTCCACCGGATTTTAAGTGGTAACCATCGTCTATAACAAAGCATTGCTCCGTAGGTCACGTACGTCAGGAACGTGCCCTACGATGCACTTCCCTACGACCATCAACTTGAGGCATACAGATGTTCAGCCTCACGTGCCAGAAATTTCACCGGCACCCACACCCTTCAAACCGAAACACAGCAATGCTGCTTCACGGCAGAAATAGGCGATAATCACTGGGTTCATTTAAAACTACAGATTGCGAAGAATCTGTACAATACATTGCATTCTTCTGTATGTAGAATAGTTTTCTATTTAATAGTAGTAGTGTGGGTCCCGGCAAAATTACTGGCACGTGAGGCTGAACATATTTATGCCTCAAGTTGATGGACACAGAAAGAAGAGAATCAGGTGAGTCATATGCTTGTTCCATCCGCAGCTTATAAAAAATATAACATTACCTGTGCGAATACTAGCCTTTATAGGATTCTTAGATTTATCTCTATGTTAATTTTCTTACTATAGTCTCTCAGTAATAGTCTGATGTGCTTTTATTGAACCAACCACATTCACTGACCGCGTTTATAGCTATTACAAACCATATATATATTTATATCCCCACCGAGAACAAATATTTGTGTGGTGAACATAAATGTTTGTTCTCTGTCTGGGTGTTATATTGTATTCTATGTATTTACAAAAAAAATGTATTCAAGTATTATATCAGCTATCTGGTTCCCATATTACAAGCTCTGCTTAGTTTGGGGCTGGGTAGTGTTGTGTGAATTGTCCACAATATTTATTTATTTATTTTATTTTTATTTATATTTGTATATCTTATAATTAAACGATTGTTGTAGAAACGTTTGCCTCAGTAATAATATCTCTTACAGAACGAAGCCTATACATTCTATCAGGAAATTATGACATCGACAATACAGTTTTTCCGTATGATATTAAAAATAACTATCTACTTGGTAGCCATTCTAAGTGGCAATGCAACCAGCGGGTAATAGCGTCGAGAAAGCTTCCGATTGTATATATTCACTTGGATCAATTGAGCTATAAATAGAATGAGCTGTGGATGGAGTACAACGGTATATAGCTCAACTATGTTTATTTTACCTACTAAGTAACTGGGTGTTATATTGTATTCTGGATCCCATACTACAAGCTCTACTTAATTTGGGGCTAGATGGTGTGGTGTGGATTTTCGACGATTATTCTTTATATAATCTATACTTCTATACTAATATTATAAAGAGGAAAGATTTTTATTTTTTGTGCATGTTTGTAATGAATAAACTCAAAAATTGCTGTGCCGATTTCAAAAATTATTTCTCCATTGGAAAGCTACATTCACTTTGAGTAACATAGGCTATATTTGTGATTAAAAAATGTCCACACAAGTCGGGACAGGCCGCCAGTTTATTATAAAAAGAATAGATGGTAGAAAAATAATAGGTAGGTAGGAGATACTTGTTACGTGATTCTTCTGTTATAAAATGCGGTTGGATGAACTAAATAACACAATATGAAAATATGATACTAATTGGTCATGGCTACGTGCAATTATGCAATTCATATTTGTATTATCCATTTACAGTTTTAGTGTTGTTCCTACACTTCCGGGAAATAAAATAAACTATTGCTAAATAGGGACCTAGATCCTCCTTCCCATAGCCGCACAAAACTACTTAGAAAATTTAAGATAATTGGAAAAAGAAAATTTCGGTTTTAAAATCAAGATGCAATTCACTCTTATGAAGGCTGGCCACACTATTAGTTCCAAAGTGTACCATATTGATGATTAGTAGAGCATTTCTCAATTCAAAACGTAATGCGGAGTCAAGTGAATTTCTATCTGTTTTACAAACAGGTGTGTATAGTGAGTTATACCTAAACTAAATTGTCCAGTAAAGCGCTGCAGCCAACAGACGGCAGCCGGCAGATTGGACAATGTAAGTCCAATTGATTGGATTGGATTTTCATTGATATTCATAAAGTTAACTGTTTCTATATCCTCCCAATACTCAAGAGACAATCCAGTACTTATAGAAAATATTTGCATGATAATACAGACCTAGTAAGAACACTCAAAAGGACCGAACCATTCGAGTTAGTGTAGTGATCAATTAAATATTGTGTAGCGATAGTTCTACTTTTGTGAACACATGAAGAAAGTACTATTTTTATGAACAGGATATTTACCATGATGAAATTTTTGACTACGGCCGATATTTCAGTGGCCGAATTATCATAATATTTAAAAAAAAAAAAAAAAAAAAAAACAATAAAAATAAAAAAAAAAGTTGGATAAACAGTGTCATTAAGAAAAGTGCCAATGGACACATTCTATATTCTTTATTCCCCATCCCTTTAGTACCTCATACTTATGCCTAGTGGTAGCGGCCCCGTCTTCCGATCCTAGGGCCGTTGGCTCAAATCCAGTCGTGTACCAATGAGTTTTTTTGCCCATCAATTTATGTACACTATGCCAGCGCTCTCAAACGGTGAAGGAAAACATCGTGACAAAAGAAATCTCGTTGAGGCGCACCTAAAATCCTTTCACCACACTTGGTTCGAAAGAATCAGTGACACAATATGAAGACTAATTTCGTTTTTAAAAAAGTTAATACATTTATCCGTACCTGTATTGCTTGCATCAAGGACCTCTGACATGAAAGCTCCATTTCCATAATGAGTGTAATATACTCCTGCTTTTTGTTGCAATTTACTGCACAACCTGATAAAAAAAAATATTACTGACGTGGGCGATAAAGCCCTTAAGCCAAAATGAGACTAGGCCAGCCACGTCTGTCGCATGCCGGATGACCTGTGGGCCAACACCACTACCGAGTGGTGCCCTGACATAGTGAGGCGGCGTCGCGGCAGGCCTCGCATGAGATGGAGGGACGAGCTGGATGCTTATGAACGGGACTGACGAAAATGGGGGGGATCTTTGCCCAAAAGTGGGTCACTACTAAGTGATTGAGACTTTACTATTACCATTATTAGCCCGGGCTAATAATAGTAATAGTAAAGTCTCAATCACGAGTCGTATGACAAATTAACCACAAACATAGGTTGGTTAAACTAGTTACCACAAGGTTATTATAATGAAAATCAATCTTCAATATTCTTTTTCTTAATGACAAAATATCAGGTTGAGTTTTGATATAGGGGATACAAAAGGTAAGTAATTAAAATAGTGGTATGCAAGATTTCCACCTGTGTTCTTCCTGGAAATGTGTAGGGGAGGCCTATGTCCTAATGGTAATTGTAATGCTATGTAGTAATGGTAATTGGAATGTTTTAATACTCAATACTTCAAATTTAACTGTCATCACATTGGTAGGTTTATACAATATTATGGCTTCTAATAGCCTACGCAGACCAGGACGGCATGGCAAGGGTACTGATATAGAAATACGACACAAAATTGCTATGCTATAAAATGATGCCGTGGCATCGAAAGGGATTTCATTGCACGGCATTGAAAGACGCCACAGGCTGCTGTGCGTACTGCGGTAGGCAACGGCATGCCAAGGACTCCGGCGCTCGTTTTGACATACTGCGTAGTGAGGCGGGCAACGTGTCATGCCGTGGCAAGGTGCTGGAATGCTGCCGCGGTATCTAAGCGGCTAATGTGCGCTGACTGATGGCAAAATCTCTTGCCATGCCGCCTCGGTCTGCATAGACCTTAACTCAATCAATAATAACTTACTCAAAACAAGTTGCAGTAATCTCCCCAAATCGGTGGGGTCCGCAGTTTCAGCTATATTTACAACATCTGGCCTTGAAAACTCTTGCAGACTTAAATTTAAAATGTCTTGGTGGTAATCTAGAAAGAGAAACATTATTTGCAACATTTCAAGCAATTGAGATAATAGAAAGTGTACAAAATAGGTGAACTTGACATAGTTCTTCAAAAATTTGCATATGTGAAATGGTATGTTTTAGCTTAATGTTGTTGAAATTTTTGTTTAATTATAATTTTTTGATCAAACATTATACAATTATCAATCAATATTATAATCAACAGTAGGCTTATAACTGCGATTCCCGAGCAAAGTGAACAATCACTAGTAGCCACCAAAAGTTACCTACCTGTAAACATAGCTCACGTACAAGAATTTTATAATGTCCCAAAAGTTAAGAGCCAAGTGGGATTGGAACTCGCAATCTTCCCTTTGGCACGGACATGCGCTAACCGTGTCATAGAGACTTTCTTGTGATTTTCCTTAAGTTTAGTAAACATTATAAAATCAATAAAAAATAGCTTACCTACTACTCCCTCTAGTATTTTCTTCAAATTGCTAACTTTCAGTCTCCAATTATGTCCTGCATCTGTTTTTATTTTTGAATTCCATGAAGGAGTGTAGAATTCAGGGGCTATTTGTGTGAGCGCTTCTGCTATAGCCACTCCATCGGAAAGCTCTAAAATACAACAACAATAGACATGAGCATTTAAGCTCAGCCAGATTCTTATGGTAAAATGTAACTTCTAGGCTTAGCAAGAAAAGGATTTATTGTCAACTTGGTATAACAGATTTAGAGTGTTTGCTGCCCCTAATAGATACATAACTAGACGTAATTCTAGTACACCTACAGAATATGATTCAGCTTAGATATAGTAACAGAAGAGCACGATCATAAGATGTGACGAAACAGAGTGTAGAGTGGGCGACGAAATCGTCAGTCTTTTTTGACTCGAGATGCCTCGAAACTATACAGAACGAATACTACTGGATGTATTAGGGTCCGGACGGGAAGAAATGAGGATATTACCTGAAGGGTTTCCATGTTTAGCTTTCAAATCTAATGTCTGCAGCCACTTTATCAGATTGTCGCACAACAGTACACCATTTCCTTCCATCCTGAGTCTTTTACTACACGATCGATTCGATTTTAATTAAGCAATATTACTTCTGAAAACGCATTCTAATTTTACCTAGAATAGATAAAAACAAAGAGACAAACAAAAAATACGAATAATTTCTGGCGATTTGCATCAATCAATCAGATCAATCTAAATAATCAAGCCCGGGCAGGCAGAGCAAGCAGCTGTCAAGCCAATCAAGCAATTCAGTGCTGCCCACCGAAAAAATCCTAGCCTAGCCGCATGGAGGAAGAAGTGTGATCACTTGCCTATAGTTAAAGTTAGTGCCTTTCGTTTTATTTATAATCTAACTCCATTTGCAGAAAATGCTCTAGTGAATACCGCCCTAAAAGGGTGCGAAAATTAAAACGCAAAGCTTTTATATAAGTTCTTTATTAAGATTTTCATCATACATAGCTGGTAAATCACACCCCATGTATTTATCGTCATTGATTGCTTGCTTTATAACTTTGTACCATAACGGATCCGTGCACAGAAGGTGCGGATCGCACACCAACAGAACAGCCACCTGTGCTCTAGTGAGGGCCACATTAAGTCTCTTCGGGTTTTTCACAAAACCCAATAAATTTTTCAGGTCTTCTTCCAATAAAGAGATCGACGATCTCACTGTCGATATTATGATCAGTGGCCGCTCTTGACCTTGGAATTCTTCAACTGTTCCAATCTTAGGTAACGGTAATCCCAATGCTTCGAATACGATTCGCAGGTATTTGATCTGAAAAATAATAGTCCAATTAAACATAGGCTTGCAAAAATAAAAAAAATAAAAATTAGAACTCATTCAACATATTTTGTTGCTAACTGTACATAAATGCAATGATGGTCTAACTAACGGTAGCAACTCCAACTTCCGAGCCTAAGGTCGCGGGTTCGAATCCACTCATGCAGGTCCCAGTGAATGAACTAAAAATATCAAAGCAAAATTCTTTAAATATGGGCACCTAAAGTAGGTAGGTGCTAAAGCCACCGAATTCAGTCTTCCGAGTTGACAGAATGTTTCAACTAATCGTGGCACTCCGGGAATGCCGATAGAAGTGAAAACTTGAACCCCCTTCCCCCCCGACCTCCTTCCGACTCGCGACGTGTGACGCATCACGACACGACGAGTCTATTTAGTTTGTTACTAGTCTCTTTTCACTTAAAAAAAAATGGTTACCTGTGCTATGTACGGAGTAATGATGCCAATTTCATCTGGAGTAATATTTCCTTTATAAAGTTCGCATGTTGTCATTGCTACCATGGATGCTTCGTGGCGATTGTACCATGACGGACTGTCTTGTGCCCTGGCATTCTCACCTCTAATTCCATTCACGTAAATGCCACCCGAGCCAGAATGTTCCTTATCAAAAACTTTATCCATTGCCCCTATAATTTTCTGTATCCATGTTTGGTTCCGATCTATCTTTGGCACGAGAGAACCATCATAGAACATTTGACTAGGTAAAGTTATCACTTCCTTCAGCGATCTGTAGTTATCGTTAAGTTTCGTGACCAGCTTATCATTAAAACCATCTTGGAAAGCAGCAAAATCTTTTTGGTACGGAATGGTTTCAAGAAGCCTGCACAAATAAGATTCGCACAACCCAAATTCTTGTGCATAACGTGAAGACACGACTGGGCCCAGCTGCATAGGATCGCCAGCGAGAATTATTTGTCCGTTGTCTTTGTCGGTGTAAGTCAGTGCTATCATTATATCCGGCTCCGTTGCCTGTCCTGCTTCGTCCACGACTACGTGAGTGAAGTGACCCTTCGGGAAACCCATTATCGCCAGCGTCCCCAAAGTATTGCAGGTGCCGATGGTTACACGATGTCTTCCGATAAATGATTTACCGCAATTTACATTGATACCATCCTGAACGCCGTACTTCGACCTAGCCGTGCCTTCACTTGCGATGTCTAGAGTAGCGCAATAGGGCTTTATCAGAGACGGAATTTTATCACCATCAACCAAATGATGAGCTACAACTCGGGTAATAGAGTTGGAAATATACTTCTTGTATTGTATGAGCCTCTCTGTTACTATGTTCGCAGCACTGTTGGATGGCGTGGCTACCAGTACTCTGCTATCCGGTAGGAGCGTTAGTATCTGTAGAATCGTCTCAACCACTGTTATAGTTTTGCCAGTGCCTGGAGGTCCGTAGATAAGGTATGGCTTCGGACGGCATCGACCTAATAATACGTTTGATACTGCAGATTTTTGCCAGTTATTCAGATTTTTGTTAAACCACTGAATCGAGTTAATTTTTTCAGGGGGCACTTGATTTTGTTTTCCTAGAAGAAGGGTTGGAAATAATATTTCTTGCCCTAAGTTTGAAATGGCCATGTTTACGGCCTGATGAGCCTTGCGATATTTAGTTCGAGATAAGTGGAACTCTATTGATACATCGGATCCAGAATATGACTCCTGGAATTGTCTTTGGAATTTCATGAGAACTAAATCTCCCTTTATTTCGTGTATGACTCCCTCGTAGCGTGATGCTTTATTGTCCCATATATCTTTCACAATAGCAGAGTCTCCTTTTATAAGTGATGGTCTTCTTTCACATAAACCATTTATTTCGAGTCCGAGATATTCTTGGCATCTTATAAGAAATGTCTTAGGTCTATCGTAGACGCGGATGCTTATGTTCTCTTGAATCTCTTCTATGAACAACAAATTGTGCCATCTGTCCATATAGTTGCTCACGCTAAGATCCTGTGTAAGACATGGCAGTTTGTCTTCAATCAGATTAATTACTCTATTGAAGTCGGCGGTGAGCATCACTTGTGAGGAATCACCAATGATTACAGACCAAACTCTATCAGGGACAGGGAACCAGCCAAGTTTCACTGCTACAAAATTAGGTTTTCTTATTGGTTTAGGCGCTAAAATTACTCCTTCCTGAGTATTTTGTCTGACTCTATTCATTTGAGAGATTTTATCTTCTTGTCTATGTGTAGAATAATAATCATATGAATTATTTGGGTTTTCATGTGACCAATCTTCGTTAACAACATTTATTTCTACAACTCTTTCAACTTTGAAACCTCTGAAGAGCATGACAATGTTTTCTTTGGCTACGCCCAAAAATTTTGGTTTACATTTGATACTAAGGGAGAATGATTGGCCTGGGTTTAGTTTGTAGGGTCGCGTGAGCATTGGATAGATATTTATTTGAGAATCTCTCTTTTTACTGAGTACAACCCACTTATTTAGGACTTGAGCTTGGTTACTTTTGTTTGTAACACGCAAGGTAATTTCAGGTGATTGTTTAAATTCAACTTTATCAAACTTTAATGGATATGTAACTTCAATACCCATTTCTTTCTCAAGCAGTAGTGATGTATCCTCTGGCGACGAATTATTTACTTCAATCATTTTGTTAGGTACTACCCTCTCTTCTGTTGGTATTAATTTGATAACTCTCCATGAACATAAGCCTTGGTTGCTTTCAATAGCTTCTATGACAACCTAAAATTATTAGAAGTGCATTAGTTACTCTGATAATGATCTAAGCATTTAAAAAGCGGTCTCAAACTCATCTTCTATCATCCACTTGGGGCCTAATCTAGATTATAACCCCTCTCCTGGCATCAGCCCCAGCCAAGGTCGTAGGTACCAAAGCGGAGCTTTTGAGTTTGTTCCGGTTGAGCGCCCACTGCACTCGCCATTATCCGGTAGCGCTGGAAGAATCGTCAGACGATCACCAGTATTGAGTCTATTTGGAAAAAAAAACTCCAGTCCCATTTTGCATACCAAACGCCTGTCACTTAAATACCTACCTAATTAATAAATACTCTTTAAATTATCAGATCATCGGTAATTTATACAGGGTGTCCCATAAGTCAACGTCCAGCCGAAAACGGGTGACGCGCCAAGTCATGACAGTTATTAGAAAAATATAAAAAAAATATTTGTTTTGTAACTTTCGAGTTATGAGTATTTTAAAAAAACAGGAAAAACTGACACCCTGTGATGATCTTTTAAGTCCTGTGACTACAAATATTAACTTTTTTTGAAACTTTTTTCTGCAACGTAAGCAAGAATAACCCTTCTGTAAATTACAATTCAAAATTAAGCCATAACTGCCTCAGTTTTTAATGAAATCGTGGAGTTTTGGCCAACATTTCATTTCAGATAATTACATAACCCAACTTTAACTGTCTGTACCGCAAAAAAAATGTACTACACTATCATGGCATGTAACTTTAAAAATTGGCGCATTTATCCAGGATTCCAAAATGGTATAATACTTGCTAGAGTACTCCTTAGTTTTGGAAATAAAAAATGTTTTTTTAACTAAACCGGATTTCCAATCAATTTTATTTCATGAGATAAAATGTTTGTACCCTTTAAATTATGAACTTAAAATGCCTACGCTGCGTTTTTAAGTCACTCACAATTCACAGGTACAAGTAAATACCATTTCGACAATGCAAGTAAACAGATAGAGCCACCATCTTGTCGAAAGAGTAATAACCATGGGTTTTCAAGTAATTTGTTAGTTTTAGGTGAAAGTATGAAATAAAATTCAATAGGATTATTAGATTCATGTAGGACTGCACTTCAAGTATTAAATGGAACGACTCAGAGCGAGGTAACGCCACATGAGTCATGTTTTTTCGTGCGTGCAGCCGGCTCCATCGAATTATAAGACGTTGTCACGTCAATAACCATGTAATAAGACCGGCGACGGGCGAAGGCAAACTTTAGATTAAAATCACGATTGAAGTAATCCTATGATTGAATGTTATACCAAACTTTCACTTAAAACTAACAAATTACTTGAAAACCCATGGTTATTACTCTTTCGACAAGATGGTGGCTCTAACTGTTTATTTACATCGTCGAAATGGTATTTACTTGTACCTGTGAATTATGAGTCACTTAAAAACGCAGCGTAGGCATTTTAAGCCCATGATTTAAAGAGTACAAACATTTTAGCTAATGAAATAAAATTGATTGGAAATCCGGTTTAGTTGAAAGAACATTTTTTATTTCCAAACCTAAAAAGTACTCTAGCAAGTATTATACCATTTTGGAATCCTGGATAAATGCGCCAATTTTTGAAGTTACATGCCATGATAGTGCAGTACATTTTTTTTGCGGTACAGACAGTTAAAGTTGGGTGATGTAATTATCTGAAATGAAATGTTGGCCAAAACTCCACGATTTCATTGAAAACTGAGGCAGTTATGGCTTAATTTTGAATTGTAATTTACAGAAGGGTTATTCTTGCTTACTTTGCAGAAAAAAGTTTCAAAAAAAGTTAATATTTGTAGTCACAGGACTTAAAAGATCATCACAGAGTGTCAGTTTTTCCTGTTTTTTTAAAATACTCATAACTCGAAAGTTACAAGACAAATATTTTTTTTATATTTTTCTGATAACTGTCATGACTTGGCGCGTCACCCGTTTTCGGCTGGACGTTGACTTATGGGACACCCTGTATAATAGAATAATACAAAAGAAGGACCTTCAGTGCAACTTACTTTTTGTCCAACTGGAACTTCAGTGTTTAAGGATAGACATTGTTTGTTGAAGTAAATCTGCCGATCGCAAGTTCCTTCTGTGCCGTTCCAATCGGTAACAACAGCAGTCTTTATTTTACGTCGCAATGGATTGTATGAGATCACTTTTAATACCTGAAAACATAATTGACTATTGTTATCATCATCATTCAGTGCGGTATCACCCACTGCTGGGTATAGGCCTCCTTCATCTTCCGCCAGCCTCCTCTGTCCTGCGCGGCTCTTGTACAAGTGTATCCTGCGACCTTAAAGATGTCTTCGACCCATCGCACCATATGAATACTTAATTATCGGGAATCCTCTTGTATGCCTATTCAAAAGATGATTTCGTTTTCTTTTCTTACTTGAAGGCAGCTTAAACAGGCAAAAAAGCCTGCTCTTATAGTAAACATACAGTTACTGGACAAATTTGACACCAAACAGGTTAAAAATAAATTGTTTTGATAAATACCTGGGAACCTGTTATATTGTATGGCTTATCATCATCCAACTGAACAGAGCACTTCAACTCCAACCAATCACCAGCGATGGGTATGATTGTGCCTTCCACATCATCAAGGCAAAACTTCAGATCATTATCCTTCAAATAGACAAATCGTTCTTTTCTATAATCCACTTCTGCAACTATTATATGATCTATAACCTTGAATTCGGATTCTTCAACTTTCTCATCCTCCCAAGTTTCCCAAACAATCCCATGGTTTTCCAATATGCGTGTGACTATAGTCCGATCTACTTCGTTTTTGTATCCTAGATAAGTTACCTTATCATTGAGGTTCAAGGACAGTGTGCACGAAGAAATTTCAAAGCAAAGCTGGCCATCAATCACAATATTAGGGTATTCCATATGTGTTATAACCCCTGTACGATGAAAACAACTGGTGTTTCTTGGTATTTCAGGAGTATCTACTTCACAATCAAAGGGTTGCTTTTGGAGTTCAGCAAATTCAAATTCCATGATTTGCTCTGCCACCCATTCGTCTGTATTAAAGTCATCTTCTTTTTTAGAATGGTTATTGATGATTAGATGGTACAAAAACCCAAATAAGTTGTACACAAAAGAAAACGCCGGCAACATTTTAGATTGATTTAGAGTGATTATTGCATAAAACTATGCTCAAACTCCCATTCAGTCGACTTTAGATAATCAAGTTCTTTTCTGAGTGACTGTATTCTATTCTGGTGCATTGCGTTTGGAGCATTTTTTAAAGACTGTTCAATACCAAGTCCAATTTCCGAATGGTTTAGAGACTGGTCAAAGTTTTGTATTTTAGTTTGGGTAGTAGCCTGCAATAATAAAATAAAAGCTGATTGGACAGTTTGATGCAGCAGTATTTCTGCATAATTCTATTAAAAGTTGTACAAAAATAACTAGTTGTCTAGTCTAGGATCCCTGTGAGTCAATAGAAATTGTATTACCTAAGGCTGGACTCACTGCAAAGGTATAGGTAACAAAAAGAAGTTGTAAGCAGTATTTACACAACGAGTTGGTTGATGAACTATTTCGAAATAGTACATTATATTACTGTTGTCCACAATCATGAAGACCAAACCTTTTTTTTAATAATAATTGTGGTTAGCGTATTATCCATGGAACACCGGTCGTCTATGGGGACCCAAAGGATAGACAATGCATCCCGATTATTAGTTACATGCAATGGGTCAAAACATAAGCTAAAACGAACCTGCGGTGTTTCGGGTTCAGAAGGAGAGTAAGTTGACTGCGAAATATTACTAGAAGTAGACATCACCGAAGGACTTGTTTAGCGTGTTTCCCTGAATGCCAATTCAGCTGTTGATTGTTGATTGTTATTTCATATTAGTCAACAATTTTTGATCTGGTAGCCGTGTAGTGTAAATTCTGGCGAAATAATTTCTCTCGGAAGACGGATACTCTGTGATTGTAAATTATTTGTAACATTGGTGTGTTACGCACACGAGAAATAATCGAAAAAGAGATGATACAAAGAACCGAAAGCTTGGACGAAATAGCTTAGCTAGCACAAAACAAGAACGAAGGTTTTGACTGACATTGTCCGTTCCGGATTGAATGAACATAAATGAACCAAAAAAACCGCTCGGTGGTGCTGCCAACACATCAGTGATGTGTCTGCTACTTGGAGGAAGTCTGCTAAGATGTTTTAGCCATTTTGGTACGATGTACGATATTTCTTTTTTTTTACGATATCTCATCGAAATTAGGCTAACACTGTAAATTATTTTCATCCAAACCTACTCCTAACTACGTTTTCTACCAGTATTCATTCATAAAACTTAAAGTTGCCACTCTACCGATATTTTACAGTAAATATACAATTCGGAGAATGCGATGGAACTTATATTCATATTCATATTCATATTCATTTATTCATTGTTTCATGTGTATTATAGGTCTTAGGGGGTAATAACGTCCAGAACATGAGCCCCGCTGGGGCATTACAATGGCCTTACGGCGAAATTAAATTAAATTATGTAAATCTAGGTAACAAACTTCTGTAGAGAATCTAGCATAACAATAAAATCTTAAATCTATGTATGACTATTTGACTTGGACGGCTTGGTAATATTTAGAGGTAGGTAAGGTGTAGTTTTTAAATCTCGTCTTCCATAAATTCCTTAATGCTGTAGTATGATTTATTGATGAGCAGTTTTTTAAATTTTCTTTTAAAAGTGATATTTTCAACTTCGTTTTTAATTTTATCTGGGATTTTATTAAATATTACTATTGATCTATAGTAGGGACTGTTTTTATACATTTCTAATTTGGGTGCAGGGAGGACAAGCTTGTTTTTCCGGCGAGGGTTTTTATTGAATTCAAAATAGTTTATATGTTTTCTTACTTCACATCAGCGTTGCCAGAATGTTACTTTTGTAACATTTTAGGTTAATTTTGACCCTCTCATGTCATTAATATGACTCAATACAAATGATGGATGGAATGGGATTAATGGGACAGGAAACTTACATATTTTTGTTTTTGTCTAAAGTACCATAATTTGATGTATTGTGTCGTTTTCCACATAATTTAGAAAGAAGAAAGAAAGAAAGAAAAGCATTTTATTGACCTACTCATATACACAGGAATACCTACCTACTTAAAAAAATAAAAAATAAAATCACATAAAAAAATTATAAAAAAGAAAATAATCATTATAGGATAGGCAGGTAGGCAGCTGTCTTTAGATACTACACTACAGGTCAATTAGGCCCCGGCTCAGTATTTGTTGCACTGTGTAGGTCACCCCACTCAGTGCAACACTGGTATTCTGCCGGGCCTAGGGCGAGTAATTTATGTGGTAATGTTACTTTTTGAGCTGTCTCATGTTATATTTGACTATCTGCCGCTAGCAGCACTGCTTCATCTGATAAACTTAGAGGACTTGGCGGAAGGATTTTGAATCCAAGCCAGCGCAAAAAAAAAAAAAAAAATCCCTAAGGCAGGCCGCACACCAGCGCCACATGCTACATGCATCGAACATTTACGTCGCCACAATCAATGCGCTACAATTCAGCTTGCTACAAATGTATTATATAGCGCACATCGAAAGCACAGTTGTAGCATGGCACCGCATTATGAATGTCGACATCATCGTCTGACGACGACGATTTCTTGATGTGGCGCCACAAATAACGAACGCGTTCGATCTTGAATTCGTGTAGCGCGGACAACGTCTCGCCACAAAGTGCGCCCGCTACAATTGTTTCCTCAGTGTGCGTGCTCACGTACAGATATATGGGGGCGTTAAATGTGTCGCGTTTCAAATGTGGCGCCACAATTATCGAGATACAAGTGTATGCCTGGTGTGCGGCCTGCCTTAATTTCTATGGTTTGAGAGTTGGCAGCACTGTCCTGTCACTGTCAGGAAGTTTAGATTTTTAAGTGCTTTTGGTTTGGACGTCTTTTGGAAGAAAGTTAAAGATAAAATGAAAATACTAGAGATGGAGAGTGGGCAATTTTTATAGCCTTGATCTATTTTTACAAGAAAGAAAAAACATCCTTGAATAATCTTATCCATTCTACAGCTATGTCTTTGAAACTTTTTCAAAGTCAGAAGGATGGTGACGCTGACTGTGGTCCTTCAGGACCTTGTCTCCAAGTGAGCGATAATGTGCAATTAAAAGAGCATCCATCAACCGGGGAAGAATTCCTGTTAAAAGTGATACTAGAGCGCCAAAACATCCCAGCCCTAGTTGAATTTAAGGAATACAATAATGAGGAGAGCATAAAAAATCAAACCCCGAATATGGAGGAGGTAGGTAATAGTCGTGGAAGGAAAACTCCTTTGAAGATCAGGCAGTATCTTCATACAGTCTAATCTTCTCAATATTTCAGATTCCTGTAGCACCAGCACCAGATACACTGAAACCGACAATAGAATGGCAAAATATTCAAGTAGCAGACTTCTCAGAAAGCCGAATGTATGTTTCACGAATGCGGTCACATCCAGATGCTCAAATAGTACCATTTGAATATGACCATTGCTACAGAGGATATAAAAGATTCTTTAAAACCCACAAGCCTTGCCTGTCACGGGTATTAGGAATGAAACCGAAAATGATTAACGATGGATTGGAGACACTACTTAAATTTTTGACAAATGTAAAACATGGTGACACCATAGAACATGTAACAGGTAAAATAATTACTAATTCTCTTTCTCTTTTTTTTATGTATTTTTTTCTGGAACAAAACAAACATACTAAACTAGAGGATAGTGAGCTGGATGTCTTGGGTATATTATGATGACTGTGGTTAAATTAAAAAAAAATTGTGAACAATCCCCACAGCACTATCTAGCCCCAAATTAAGAAGAGCTTGTCTATGAGAACCATGAGAGCTTTTATTATACTAGTAGATTTTGTATTGTGTTTTGGATACATTGCCGAATACAATGATTTAACCTATATGCCATGATAGATCTACTTCTAATATGCAGTTTTTGGTCTTTGAATTTGCTATACTACATCTCATTCTTCACATGCTCACTCAAAAGGCTGCTACAGCAAATTTTTTAATCCTGACTTCAAATAAAAAAGGAGAAGGTTCTCAATTAGGGTGTTTTTTTTATGTTTGTTGTTTATTTATCTGGGAGTTTATATAAGATTCTATTTATTTTAATTTTTGAATCAAATCATTTTCTTTTTCAGGACAATGGCTTTACACTTTCATGGCATGTATAAAATTGCCAATATTATCGGAAACTCATGGGTTACTTAGAGATATAGCACGACAATGTGCAAAAATTAGGTAAGTTACTATTTAATAGCATCAGAAACAGCTACGCAGTAAGGATGGTGTAGGGACATCATCATTGTAATAGATGAAGAACATTAAGGGTGTTATTAATAATCCTGGCGCAACGCTGGAGTAGTTAAATCGTGTTTTGTCACATTTGTTCGAGTTGACAATTGCATGTCAATGCAAGAGACAAAACATGGATCAACCAGTCCAATGCTACGCTAGGATTATTAATAAGACCCTATAATATGTCTTTACTTCAAACTTTTATTTAACTTTTTTTTAATACAACTAGCTGATGGAACCAGCATATTATGGCCCACCTGATACCAGTGGTAACCACCGCCTATAACAAAGCATTGCCTCGTAGGTCACGCACGTCAGGATCGTGCCCTACGATGCACTGCCCTGCATCCATCAACCCAATGCATACAAATGTTCAGCCTCACATGCCAGTAATTTCACCAGCACCCACACTCTTCAAACCAAAACACAGTAATGCTGCTTCACGGCAGAAATAGGTGGTAGTACTTCCCCAGACGAGCCACACACGCACACAAAGAACTCTACTAATACTACAATTTTTATTTACAGGTCCCACATTGATCCAGAAAGTGATGATGCTGCAAAACTAGCTAGTCCATTAAATCTATTCATATGTTTGGTGGGAAGATATTTTAGGCAATATGACTTAGCAGACTCACAAAAGAATTATTTAAATCTTGTGTAAGGAAGTATATTTTTAATAATATGTAGGTATTTTTATTACCATTAAACAACTTTATACATAGAAAAAATATAATTAATCATTTTGTACCTATATTACCAAACCAATTAATATTAATGTATTTGATAGTGCCATTTAAGGATATTCTAGGCTGTCAACATCATAGTGCACACCAACTTGTTCACGAATGGTGTCCTCAAGTTTTGCCAAGATGAGGCTCTCATTGTGAGACATACGCGGGGATTCAATCAAACCTGGAAGAAAAAGGTTCTTAGAAAAAACCAGACAAAAATCATCTGTAGCTACACAGATGTCAAAAAAATACTAGTAGACCTAAAGAATTACACAGGTGAGTTCGGTATTTTTATTTCTTGCAAATTATTTTGCATAGATGTTAAAGTTTGTGCTTTCTTGACAGTAGGTAATGATTACTCAAGAGCAGATGGTCTCTGGTTTGTTCTTTATGTCTATGTCCTTGTCTGCCCTCTACAAAATGTCTGAGACAGTAGATAGAGACAAAATTGACTTGTTTCAAGCCTACATTCTTTTTAGGGTTCCGTAGCCAAATGGCAAAAACGGAACCCTTATAGATTCGTCATGTCTGTCTGTCTGTCTGTCTGTCTGTCTGTCCGTCCGTCCGTATGTCACAGCCATTTTTCTCCGAAACCGTAAGAGCTAGACTGATGAAACTTGGCGAGTAGATGTATTCTGTGAACCGCATTAAGTTTTTTACATAAAAATAAAAAAAAAACTATAAATTTCGGGGGTCCCCATACTTGAAACTGAAACTCAAAAAATTTTTTTTCATCGAACCCATACGTGTGGGGTATCTATGAATAGGTCTTCAAAAATGATGTAGAGGTTTCTAATATCGTTTTTTTCTAAACTGAATAGTTTGCGCGAGAGACACTTCCAAAGTGGAAAAAAGTTGGTCCCCCCCCCTCTAACTTCTAAAGTAAGAGAATGATAAAACTAAAAAAAATATATGTTGTACATTACTATGCAAACTTCCAACGATTTTTGGTTTGAACGAAATCTAGTCAGTAGTTTTTTTTTTATACGTCATAAACCGTAAACCGCAATTTACCTTTCGACGAACTACAAGAACCTTATTATGTTACATCAAGTAACATAATTAAAGGTTTTTGTAGTTCGTCGTGCTACGGAACCCTTCATGGGCGAGTCCGACTCGCACTTGGCTGCTTTTTTTTTAAATAGTCACATTCTCACCTTCTTTAATGCATCTAGTAACTTCCAAAGCTTCATATACCAATCCTGCACTGTTGTCAAAATTGTATGGGAGTGGTGAGTAATGTAATGAAAAGGATTCCTTTGCTCCGTTGACATGAATCAAGTCGGTCGGAAAATGGAATGGATCCTCCAACTGGAAAGAAAAATGACTTATTAGGCTAGAGAACCAAAATAGGGTTTATTTTTACCTTCTCGAAAAATAACTAAAACCATTAAGCTATACTGCAAATGACATATTATTAGCTATAGATATGCTGAAATGTAGCTGTCAAGCACTGGAGTCGAAGAGCTGAAGACCGTCAGTGTCGCGTCTTGGGAGAGATCTACATCCAGCTGTAGACTGATTAGGTTGATGATGAGCTAGACTTACCGTGGCTCGTCCTTTGGTCCCAACCACAGTGGCCTTGTTCCACAGCTTGATTTTTGCGTGTATGTTCAACACTGCCCTTCTGCCGCCTTCGTACTCCAAGACCACGGTGTCCACTACATCAACTCCATTTGAGTTGAGTTCGCCGACAGCTGTCACCTTCTTAGGTTCATCTTTGAAGATAAACTGTGCGAATTGTAAGGTGTAAATTCCAAGGTCTAGTAAAGCGCTTCCGCCGAGAGTTTTCTTGCTGTAACAAATTACAACACGGTCTAGTATTTAAATCAAATCAAACCATTTATTTTATGCCATACAAGTATTACACAAGTATCATTTACAAGTAACAATGACATAAAAATTGGTTGCCACTATAATGCTGGTCTTCCGTGACACCAGTAGAGTACGACAGAACGCAGCAACTGCGACTCACAGTCGATAAAGAAGTTTAATTTACAGAAGAATAATAACACAAACCAGTTAAAATCTAACATCAAATAAATAAGGCTGATAGTGACGGTGAAAGATTATCAGTAATCCAAGAAAGCAGCTACCTAGCTCAAGTGTGACTGCAGATTTGTCCTTGCCAATACCTACTTAGGTAAGTACCTACTTGAGATAAGTTTTCCTAAGTGCTAAACACATTTGTTTTGGCATCAGAATAATTAAATTACTACCCATCAAGGTATCTATCTTGTTCATTTGAGTAGGCACTAGGTACCTTCATAACCTAGATAGGTAGACCTATGCATGTACTCAAACAAAGTAGGTAAGTGTCAAAATTATTTAAAAAAAAAAGATAACATTCCTAGGTATTAGTGTTTTATGGTTTAGGAGTCAAAGATAGCAACCTAGTTCGGTAGCTTGACCTTTTGAATTACCCAATATTTTGCTAATAATAGATAGTATAGTATATATCTAGGTACTTACCTAGTTATTGCTTGTCAGTGTTTCGTTCATATTCTACTGATAAATCAGGGTTCAGGGTTATCATTATCATGTTATCTTGCCCATGTCTTGTTGACGCCAACTTGTTCGAATACCCCATCACCCAATCTATCTTGTCACCCTGTATATTCACTGGCTATAGCTGAAGAAGAACCTTACAGTTAAAGGACCTTACAGATACTAAATGGTGACCCCAAGTAATGTACCCATTTGGTGGCACAATAATTAATTAAAATGTTACTTACATAAGTCTATCAACCCCTTCAAGTGGAACACCAAAGTTCACTTCCACAAATTGTATGTCTCCCAGTTTCCCAGCCTCTATCTCCTTCTCCAAAGCTTTGTAAGCTGGATTGAACCGGGACCAGACTGCTTCCATTAAAAATAACTTTTTCTTCCTAGCAAAGTTAATGAGGCTCTGAGCTTGCTTGAAGTTCATGCATAGTGGTTTCTCGCAGAGGACATGTTTGCCATGCTCGAGGAACAGTTTGGCCAGGTCGTAGTGATCAGGGTTCAGAGAACCAATATATGCAACATCTGGAAAATAAGACTATTATGCTGGGTGCGACACTTCCATTATATTTAAGAAAACTGTTGAAGAACAGACTAAGTATGTACGATATGAGTGCAGTTTACTGAACTACCTCGTCCATAGAATAAAGTAGGTACTTACAAGGTACCTCGTGCCTCTGCTTACCAGTTGAGTCACCTATTACTGTAGGTAGGTACATCTTTCAGCACTTACCGATAGCGTCACTAGCAGCTAGTGCCTGGTAGGATTCGAAGACCTGAGGAATATTATGCAGTTTCGCGAACGCAGCGGCTTTAGTCTTGTCCCTGGCTGCTATTGCTGCTATAACTATATCCCCTTTGTCTGGGTAAGAGTTGACTGCGTTCACGAAGTCATTGCAGATCTTCGCTGCTGTCACGATCCCCCAGCGGATAGGCATCTGCGAATGAGAATAATTTACAAACTCGTCTATCTTGGCTATTACCTACCTACCTCAGATAGAGTAGCTATCTATGTGGTACTATTATATCTACCTATGAGGAAGGACCCAATCCTAAACTATGTAGGTACCTAGGTCCTGTAAAACTCACCTTATAAGTATTTTTAAACAAATTTGCAATGATAAAATAAACTTTGCTCGATATTTTTTCGAACCTAGCGACCGCTCGTGCAGCAGCCCACTCGACAATAAAAATATTTAATCAGTGATACTGATATGATATAATTGATGGGGTGCGGTTAATGTACAACCATGGATTACACAACCCGAGAAAGCACGGCCAGGAAAGCACAGGCAGGAAAACACAGCCAGGATTTGGCAACCAATGTACATCAATTCCATGGCTGTACATTCTCAGAACGTTCCGAGATTGTGCAACCAAGGAAAACACAACCCTGGAATACACGGCCCGGAATTGATGTACATTTTGGCTCCAAAATCCTGGCTGTGCTTTCCTAGCCGTACAAACGTGTGCACACCCTGGATTACACAACCATGGAATTGGCTGCCATATCTCTGTGATTGGTTGAGTGGCTATTGACAGTCAACCAATCACAGAGACTGTCTGATTGATCGGAATCCTATGCCTCATTTATCTAAAACTACAGAGTAAAAATTGTACTATCCCAATTTCGATTAGACAAATAATTCTGAATAGAATTATTTCACACACTTGACCAGGCACTAATTTTATGTACATGTATTTGTATTGTAATGCAAGTAGATACATAATATAATACAGGAGACAAATTCGATATTCATCGTCACGCATTATTATAAACACCCTATCGACAACAACTACTTTGAGTAAATATCAAATCTTTCCTCCAAGGTACACTACGTACGGCCGGGCGTAACTTGGTTGGCGAGACTGAAGTTAGCCGTTTGACCTATACTTCGATTTGCTATTTTGATTGGATATTTTCGCCGGCTTACTGCTTAGTTCAGACCTGCTAACTCCACCAAGTAAAATTGGCCGAACGAACAATCGATAATCGATATAAATTATTGATTTTCATGCGTAAACAGTATTTTTGAAGTGAAAACTTCTTTATCGGCGTTGAGCACTTTCTGTAATGGGTATAAAATCTTAAACTCGCGTCAGGATCACGTGACCTGATCGAAAAAGCGTAAGACGCTACAGATACGCTAGTAGTTACTATGACACGGTAACGTCACAGAATAGATAATAGTTAGTAGCAAGCATACCAAGGCGTTTTTCGTGACTGTAGTAGGTATAGGTACATACCTATTATAGATTTTATGAACTAGCGGCCGCCCGCGGCAGGTAGTAGTGGTCATTGGTACATGATTTTATAGATCTACTGTATTTATTTAGGTATTATTAATAAGGTAGGCAAGGCACTGATGCCAACGACGAGCTTCGGCAAATTCACCATCCACACTTGATGTGCGGGCTGGTTTCCGCAAGGCCTCTAGTGGGCCCTTTTTGCTCGAACTTTTGTGGCTTCTACAACACGCCGATGTTTACTCACGATGTTTTACTGGCATAGTGCACATAAATTTTTCTACAGAAAACTAATTGGTACACAACTGGATTTGAACCCACGACCTTAGGCGGATCGGAAGGCGGGTCCGCTACCACTAGACCACCAGTGCTCTCTGCCAACGAGCTTACCTGATGGTGGATTCAGAGGAGCTGGTAATCATTAAAATCATATAGGTAGGCGTTCTGCGTGAAATCAAGTTTTCACTTCTGCCGGCACTCCCGGAGTGCAACCCGTCTTTTTTTTGAAGTGAAAACTTCTTAAGCGACGTTGAGCACTTTCTGTAATGGGTATAAAATCTTAAACTCGCGTCAGGATCACGTGACCTGATCGAAAAAGCGTAAGACGCTACAGAAACAGATACGCTAGTAGTTACTATGACACGGTATCGTCACAGAATAGATAATAGTTAGTAGCAAGCATACCAAGGCGTTTTTCGTGACTGTAGTAGGTATAGGTACATACCTATTATAGATTTTATGAACTAGCGGCCGCCCGCGGCAGGTAGTAGTGGTCATTGGTACATGATTTTATAGATCTACTGTATTTATTTAGGTATTATGAATAAGGTAGGCAAGGCACTGATAATCCACAAAACGATGAGAAAGTTTTCACTTCTGCCGGCACTCCCGGAGTGCAACCCGTCTTTTTTTTTATATCATTTTCGTTGTCTACACTAATATTATAACGAGGAAAGATTTGTACCTATTTTTGTATGTTTGTATGTTTGTAATGAATAGGCTCAAAAAGTACTGGACAAAGAGTATAGTATGTAGTGGGGGTACTGGGCCGATTTAAAAAAATCTTTCACCACTTTAATGCTACATTCTTCCAATTTGACACACCTAGGCTACATTTCATTTTGAAAAAAATTAGGGATCCTTGGTAAAATTTGAACAATGTAGGTAACCGAAGGTGTAGAAAAATCAGTCAGAAAAATGTCTTTCGTCGAATGCGCTGCCGAAACTATTAGCGATAGAACAAAATAATGTACAACAATATTGTCTACCCCGTGCGAAGCCGGGACGGGCTGCTAGTATGTTATATTTTAGGCATTACATTTCATTTCGCATTTTTTACGTGTAAGTAAACCTATTTCTTGACTAAGTATTGTAATTACGTTCCATGTAAATCATGAGTGCTTAGCAAAGTGCATTGTTATTTGTTATTCAAAGACTTCCTATATTTCAAAAGGCTTGCTCAGTATCAAGTGGGCCATCTGCTTGTTCCATGTAGTTTAAAAAAGCTATTGTAAAATTAGCAATATTTATAATCAGTGAACGAGCAAGAAAAATTGTAGAAGCAATAATATCATCACATGCTATGATTATGATAGGTTCCATCTCGCGGAACTACGTGAAGTCTTCAGGTTGTTACATAAATTATCTAAAATCACGATCTCAAATGAATCTCGGTTGATCGAGTCTTGCGCACTTGACGCACATACAACCCGCTAGATGGCGCAAATAAACCATAGAACGGTAACAAGTAGATAGGTAGGTGAATCCACTAGATTGATATCTGATACATACAAAGATACGAATACTGGAGAAATATTATGCTTTATTCAACTAAAGAATTAACGTAAACATTTGCAATAAAATGATATGATTTAAAATATGACAACGTCTCTTGTCAAACAAACTAAACAGAAACTTCGTAGCTCTTACGAATGAAGGAGTTCATATCAAATATCCTATGTATTCCTATGTTACTTAATATAGGTAGGTACAAAACATGCGATCACAGAGCACCAAACACGCTTTTGCTTAATTAAATTTGGAATCCGTACTAGTTATAGTTACGTAGGTATCTAAAGGCCTGCGCACATCTAGGTAATGGTGATGACGATCAGCTAAAACGCTGTCATTTTTGACAGCGTTTCACGTGATCACCATCGCCGTCGCCTAGATGTGCGCAGGCCTTACGTAGTCACTACCCCGCTAATGTGTATTTTTCTAAGCTGAAATATGGCAAATGCCTTAAAGATTAATACTAGCAAGCACCGCTACCACGCAAATGATAAAGAATAGGTATGATGAGTGAAAAGTTGAACTAGTAGTAGGTACCTAGGTAGTATGTCCTTAATTGGTAGGCACTATGCTAGAGAGGTATATAGCTAGAATAGGTGACAGCCAACCCAAGTAGGTAGGTGTATGTAACATGCACTTGATTTGATGAAATCAAATAAAAACCACGCTTATGTTGAAAAACCTGTGTTATAGATTTTGATCATTCCTTCGGTTTCTAAACGATGAGCAGTGATGTTAAAAATTTCAACCAAGGTAGGAAATAAACATTATTATAAGCCGTGTAGGCAGGCACAAAATCAAACAATCAAAATCATAGCAGGTAGTGTAGGTAGATATTATGCACGGAGAATAATAATAAATATCACAAATAATTGAAATGCGTATAAATCCAGATAAACTAAAAGAGGTTCTTACATAAAAGCAAACTTTTGTTATAAAAAGGTACATAGGTGTCTAGTAAGCAGTAAGCTATTGGTCAGTGGTACAGTAGGATACAGCTCAAGTTACCTAAAAACAAAGAAAAATAACACTTACTACAAGGACATAAGAGCTAGCTGTGTATAGTCTGATGTGTATCCTTGTGTACTGTCCATTTCAAAGAGACATGTAGTAGGTAGATGAACGAATCTAAAAACTAAACGTAGGTATAGGTACCTAGGTAGCTAATTAGCTATACACCGCCATTCGAAGCTTGAAGAACGTCACTCGCTTTCCATGCTCGCTACGTAAACGCAGTAGGTATTATGTTGTGTATGTACTTCAAAAGGGTATACCGGTTCATGTATGTCCGTGCGCAATAAACTCTCAAATATTCACAATGCGTTAATCCATCAAGTGAGTGAAGTAATAATACACAAATAGGTACCTATGGGATGCGTTTTGAGAGAAATTGAATAGAAAAAATACAGAATAGACCCTATTTTATAAAAGGTAAAGTTAAAATTTACATAGCATATTAATATATCCGGATCGCAAATTTCTAAATAAGAACCTTAATTTCTAAGGACTAAATTGAATAATTCCCTGGCTACAGGTTCTGGAATCAAATTTAATTCTGAAGACTAATTAGAATACTCAAATATACCACTTTTCAATTATTCGCTTAGGTTTGGCTTAGGTCATGAATGTAAACGAATAAAATGTCAATTAATTGTTTCGTGTTGATTTACTGTTTAGTTTTAGGAAGTTCTCATAGATGGCAGTGTACGTTGAATCATCGGGTCCGGATAATGTACGTCCAGTACAGCATGCTATTGTACAGTGTACACCCAGTTAAAACGAAACCTTTTTAGGGTTCCGTAGCCAAATGGCAAAAACGGAACCCTTACAGATTAATCATGTCTGTCTGTCTGTCTGTCTGTCCGTCCGTATGTCACAGCCATTTTTCTCAAAAACCGTAAGAGCTAGACTGATGAAACTTGGCGAGTATATGTATTCTGTGAACCGCATTAAGGTTTTTACTCAAAAATAGAAAAAGAAACTATATATTTGGGGGGTCCCCATACTTGAAACTGAAACACAAAAAAAAAATTCTACGAAATACGTGTGGGGTATCTATGAATAGGTCTTTAAAAATGATGTTGGGGTTTCTAATATAGTTTTTTTCTAAACCGAATAGTTTGCGCGAGAGACACCCTTTTACCTTTAACCTTTTTATTATGTTACTTGTTGCTACAGAACCCTACATGGGCGAGTCCGACTCACACTTGGCTGCTTTTTTGTTTTTTCGGATTCGTTTTAACATGCCGTAAAATAATTGGTTGCGAATTAACTGGGTGCACAAAATTGTCATGTTAATTGGATGCACACTGAGGCAATTCAATTATTTCTTATTTTTTGTAGGCAATGGATACTCCCGTCGTTAATCCAAACCCTGGCATCGTAATAACGGTGTGTACATTAACCTGCTGTACATTATTATCATGCTGTGCATTAACGGGTCGTACATTATTGCCTCCTGATTCATCGATAAAATTCTTCAATATTGATTGACATCTAGGTTGCAAATACACCAATAGATGGCGCTGTGTTCTGTTTCTTAGAATATAAATTCTATTACTTTATTTCACGTAATTTACGTAGAGTTTTGGTCTTCCCTGACCAAAACTCTACGTAAATCGATGTTCACTCACTGTGGTGTGGAAACGCAAGTCAAGCAAGACATTCGCAAGCTTGGACAGATAATATATTCGCAAGAATAGAGTCCACACACTCAAAATCTAAGGCCTGAACAAGTGTGTTTCTGGGTTTTATAGTTCGCTTAATCTGTGGTACTCGTCTTATTGAAAATGGTTTAGTAAATGTAACCCTGTAAACGAAGCACAAAATTTTGATGAACTCTGATTCATTGTCAGGCGACCAATCAGAAATGGTCACAAATTCTCAGGTCGTGTTTTCCAGGGTCGTACAATCCCGTTACGTACCGAGAATGTACAGCCAGGAATACGCAGCCAGGAAAACACAACCTGAGAATTTGAAACCATTTGGCAGCCTTTTCCATGGTCGTACATTCCCGGCCCGAGCCGAGATTGTACAGCCTGGAATATCCAACCACGGAATGCACAACCATGGAATTGGCTGCCAAAATGTACATCAATTCCGGGCTGTGCTTTCCAAGCCGTACAATCCGTGGTTGTACATTCCTGTCTCCCTAATTGATGTCATACTACTCAATAATCACATCAATTTAATTTTTTTAATTCGTGCTGGCTTTGGCTTGGATACAAAGTCCTTCCGCCAAGTCCTTTTTTTAAGCAGATTTTTGTTTACAAATTCCTTGGTTTCCAGAATGTTACTTTTCAAAAGAAGGCCAGGACCTCAAGAATAGTAGGTACTCATTTATCAAGAAAGTCTCAAGCAAGCCATAGATTTTTTCTCAAGCTCAACTCAAGCCAGTGACTGGCTGCATTTCATTCATTCAATAATTACCTTCGTGATTTTGTAGACACGCTAAAGCCCACTCCACATGAGAATCTCATAACGCGAGAATACCGCGAGAAGCGTGATTAGGGAGCCAATGCAATGCTCCCATTCTCGCCCCGTTCTTGCTGCGTTCTCCACTTTTTGTCGGTTATCTATTAAATTATTATGACAACCGACAAAATGTGTGTGCTATGCTATGTTCCCGTTTTGTCACACTGCAATACAAATTTGGAAAAAAACCTGCTCGCAAGTGGGTTTTTAATTCTTTGCAGATCACAGGTTATCTGACGCTAGTTAACTGCAAAGAGTTTTTTTGTCTTCTCAATGATTACTTGCTCACATACCTACATAATTAATCATTATCTCAATCAACACAACATCTACAATTATAGGTACTTATGTAAACTACCTACGGTAGGTTATTAGGGGAGCTTGTAATAAAAAATAACAGAAAAAACTCATGAAACCATAACAGTTTTATTATTGTAAGTATAAGTTCATTAATCCACGCTAATTAACATCAATAAATATTTAATAACATTGTGATTGGTAGGTTAATAATAATGTATGAATTTTATTATAATAAAATTAAGCTATCTAGGTATACAAATACAATATTTTTAAAATTGGAGGTTTTAAATATTTTAAGGCGCTTTCAAATAAGCCACAAGGCTACGCTGTATGCAGCATAAATTTATAAGGTACCTTTAATTTACATCAGACTTGAATATAATCTAAATCTGTCTCGTTGCACATTATTACACCTAATACCCATTTAAAAATCACAGTTCCTAAAATGTTTGATTTGTAATAAATACATTTATTTTGAACACTTAAAACCTCATACCCATAAAATGACCTATCACGAAATGAGGTAGACCTTATCATCATGTTAGTAAAATACTGCATTGACGAGGACTGTAAAAAATGCACATGCATAAATAATATAACCTTTCTCAGCATAATAAAATCTTTTGTGTATTGTGTTGAGGCAACTAGGGTGCGCAATAGCGGCATTCAAATTAGTTTGATTTAGTCGTAGGTAGGTACTGTTATGAAAACCGTAATTGTTACTTCGATCGAGCATGATTGAAATAAATTGATAGCTAGAATATCAATAGGATCGTTTATCGATCAATCTTTTAATTGAGATTCGCCTATATATATTTTTAGGTGCTGTACTGTTCATTAAAAACATTGTCAATTAAATAAAAAAAACTATGCTAAAGCAAAAATTATTACTCAAACGGCTTTGAACGCTCGTCTGAATGCTTGATCAAGATCATCAATAAGATCTTCAGTATCTTCCAGCCCTACAGAGACTCTGATGAGAGAGTCTGTGATGCCCAGTTCAGCTCGTTGTTCAGCTGGCACAGAAGCGTGCGTCATGAGAGATCTGTAAATAAAAATGAAATTCAATGAATTTACTTATACTTACTGTAACATTCAGAATTATTGGTTATTAGGTACTCAACACTCCTTAGCAGAAATAGATTTTATGAAGACAAAGCTGCTGGAAGTGGCTATTAGAGTATTATTTTATGTTCTATGTTATTCGTCAGAAAAAGTTATTATGGGCAAATTTTTCTATCTACAGTGTTTATCCGGCAGATAAATCACTTTTTCTGGCATGTCAAAAACAAGGGCTGACTATTTTTATTCGACGAATAACGTTATTCCGTAAACAGAAAAATCAGGGATAGGTAATCACATTAGTAGGTAATTATTTTAAAATATTGGGTATTGTATAGAAATAACGTACGGTAATTCGGCTAAGCTTTCATATCCTCCTAAGCTTTCAGCTAGCGTGAAAACTTTCAATGAACTTAAGAATATTTTAGATTCAGCCAAGCCTCCAGTATGCTTAAAACTGAACACGCCAGAATGTCCAGTCATTTGTTTCTTCGCTATGTTGTACTGTGGATGAGTTGGAAGACCTGAAATAAAACAAATCAAAAGTTATTTTCATTACTCATACTCTGAAAGTAGGTCTGAAGTTGCCTGAGGGGCCTAATTGAAAGTAAAACTTTCAGCCCTAAGGAGAATCGCTTTCTACTGACAGCTGTCAAATTATAAAAAAAAACAAGTTCTATTTTATTCAACCATGTTCCAACTTTCTAACTGCAAGGAGGTCGTTGAACCGAATTCCAACTTTTTATTCAGCAAGTAGGTTGGAAACCCATTACAACAGTAAGAAGTTTAAAAAGTCTAATAAGCTAGCGCAATGTAAAATTTAAATTTAAATAACATAAAGATAGTATTAAATAAATAATATATCTTCTAAATTACTTGATTAATATATAGCTTCAACTATTTATTTAAAATAACATAGATTTGAGATTGCCATTTTTTAAATTATGAGAATGAAAATAATGGCTGAATAATGCTGGCGAGCCGAAGCCGAAGGCCCGCCAGAGAAAAAGAAAAAAAAAACCGGGAAGGCGGCAATTCAATCTTCATTTTCACAAATTTTTCTTTCATGTTTTTATTTTTACTTTCCTTGTATTCGTAATGAAAAGCACAGTGTTTACCTCGGGTGAAAGTCTTTTAAGTCCCTCAAGCTCCATTGGCGCCCTCGCTAACGCTCTGGCGCCAAACCCGTCTCGGGACTCAAAAAACGTGACTTTCAACACTCAGGTAACAATGTACTATTAATTAACGTCACGTAGCAATAGTTTAGACGTGAAGTAACAATGACGTTAAAATTGGCTGCCATGCCACTCAGCAGCACTGACAAATGATACCACTCTCCGTCGTAACAGAAAGAAGCCATATAATATTTACACACATTTCAGGATATAGTAAACAAGTGTTGAAGTGAAGTAGGTATAAGTATAATACCTATGTAAAATGT
Source organism: Thera britannica (assembly GCA_939531255.2). NCBI lineage: Eukaryota > Metazoa > Arthropoda > Insecta > Lepidoptera > Geometridae > Thera > Thera britannica. The sequence continues at coordinate 5,103,873 of OW618046.2, read as the reverse complement.
ATGTAAATAAAAAACAATGTTAGTCTTTTAATGTGCCTCTGCTATGCCATCATAAAACGACGTTTAACAATGCAACTACCCATGTTTTTGCAAGCATTGCTCATAATAACGTTACCTGGATGAAGAACTTCAACAATTTTCGGGTGCTTCTGTAGCCATTTCGCGATAATCATAGATGATTTCTTATGTTGTTCCATGCGCAACGCCAGCGTTTTCAAGCTTCTATTGACGAAATAGCAATCTATCGGGGAAGGAACGATTCCCATCGCTGTAATATAACAAACATAAGGAATGAGTTATTACATTGATATTTGCAGTCTTTAAAAATGCGACTGATAACAACGTCTCTTTACCTACTAGGTGTAATATAATGTAAAATCATAAAGTAAAAGTTAAAACAACAATGTTAATCCCCACATAATCTAATCATGAAACCTATGTACGACTAGGTGAAGGATAAGCGTGTAAAAAGTATTTTAATCTTAGCTTACAGCATGATACAAAATGACAGAGCAAAAGATTAATCTGTAGTGAGTAAAGTAAATATTATTAAGTAAAGTTAACCGGCCTTTGCATTTATTCTAGAGGATTTATACAATGTCAGGGGCCAATACCGTCTTTACCATAAGGGCACACGGGGCCCGTGCCCAGGGCCCCCATTCTTAGGGGGCCCCGAAGGACCGACAATTTCTCTAACACATTCATTCTCAAAACATTTTTGTCGGGCTCATTACATTTTTTTCACAATACTACGCCATTATATCCTAGGTACTGTATTTGATTACCTATAATAAATGGTTATACTTAGTAAAAAAAAATTATTGTAATTAGCTTTTATTACTTTCCAAAAGGGCCCAAAATTCTTGTGTGCCCAAGGGCCCCAGCCTAGTTTAAGACGGCCTTGTCAGGGGCAACTGTTTTTGCTCTTGTCCTTAAAGTGCCTGGGACATAATTTTTTGATGGAGTAGGCTTGCCCAGCACCTATACCATCCTGACAGTTTAGTCGGCCTAATCCACAGGAAAGACATGGTCAATACGTGGGGAGCTGACTAAGCCGCGGATTTCCTTACGATGTTTTCCTTTACCAAGAACACTGCAAAATTAAATAATACTCAAGCTATTATTAATTTTGTTCATCTCAATGAGAGTGGTCAATATTCAATGGGTGTTTGTTCAAATTATCACCTCCATTGTACTTATTGTCGTGGTGATGTGAAGTGTGATTCTGATTACCGACACAATAGTTAGGGTAAACATGAGTCAGAAAACAATGACTGGATTTGCGATCTTAGGCACAAAGAAGAATTTTCCGATCTGTGATCTTAAAATATTCCGTAGGTAATGTTGAGCAAGCAATAATAACTACTTAAACTTTATTATACTTCATACTTGTGAGCTAGTGCCAGCTTACATAATAGTATGAATTATATACGGTTACAAAAATAAACTATTGTTTAAATTACCATTATGCAAAGCAGTTCTTTCGATAACGGGCTTAGATTTGTATTTATTTTTTTATATAAACTGCACTAGGATCTAGAATATTACAGTAACTTTCAGAATGATTTTTGTTGCAATATTGCAATGCAACATACATTGACAGGGTAAATGCTGAATAAATAAGTGAACTCATCAACAAATTAACATAGTTGCATAGTTGGGAATTGGTCTGATAAATCGTGCTCGGTTTCGATCGGATCAAGTATGGGATCGTTTTCAGTATGGGGCTCAGTATATTTTTAATTTAAAATAAATTCTTAATTATAGAAAAGCTAAAAATAGTTTTGTATCAAAACCTTTCCATAAATTATTTAAAAAAAACAATTGTAACAGACCAATTAATTGCATAAATTCTAGCGTAGTTTACTGTACCTTTTAAAAATGAGGTGCGTAAGTATATAGCTTTTCTTAAAATAATAGCAATAATAAATCAAACTTACCGTTTTGTAAAAATCTGAGCTTTTTCTCAAGTTCTTCATCTTTGACAATAGCGGCACCCATTATAACATCAGAATGACCATTCATGTATTTTGTTAGAGAATACATTACTACGTCGGCTCCGAAGTCCAAAGGCTTTTGAAGGTACGATGTCAAGAAAGTATTGTCTACGACTACAATTATATTGCCACGGGCTTTAGCAATTTTGGTCAAAGCAGCTATATCAGCCACCTTTAGTAGAGGGTTCGTAGGAGTTTCAATCCATATCATCTACAACAGTAAAAAATGTTATGTTATTGTCTTTTGTTACTACATGATTAGTAGCATGTTAAGTCCTTAGTAGGCAACAAATATTGCAAATCGGGTAATTTCGGCTTCATTGGGCGTAGCATGCGTCAGAAAGAAATATCGCTCTACAAAGCCGAAAAGCCGATGTGCAATATTTATTGCTTACAACCGTAAGTACCTACCACTACCACACTAGTTTTGACAGTGCAGTAAACATTATCTAATATTCTTATCTATATTGAGTTGATTATTCAATAGTAAAAGTAAATTGCTGCCGCTTAACGAAATAACATACCTAGGTACTCCTTTTTCTTCAGATAAAGATTGTTATGGTTTCAAACACAAGTTGTTTAAACAAACGGTATGATTTTAGTAGCATAATTATCGCAATTTTGATGTTGTTTTACATCATTACTTTCCACATACCTACACTAAACGGTCACCGGTGCGTGACGTATCAATAAAATGCACGAACATTAATCTAACTATGCAGGAATAAACCTTTTAGTTTGTTGAAATTATAACAATTTATTATTTTCCTAATGTTATTCATTCACTGTAACTATCAACATTATATTAAAACACACAATACTCACTTTAGTATTATTTTGAATCGAATTTTTTACTTTTTCTAGGTCAGTAAAATCTACGAACGAGGTTTGAATACCCATTCTTGCTACCACTTGTCTGAAAATTTAAATAAAAAGGTGAACATATTACATACATTTATGCCCGACCTGGTAGTAGTTCTGGGTTTAAATCCAGTCGTATGCCATAGGTTTTTCAGTTAGAAAATATAATATGCACTGTGCCATACTCCCAAACAGTGAAGGAAAACATCACGATAAGAAGAAGTACTACCTGCTTCCTGCTTTTTATTACCTTAACAGTCGGTTTGTCCCACCATATAGATCATCAGAGGATACTACATGATCACCATTGCTTAGTAGTGAGACTATGGTAGTAGTAGCTCCAAGGCCAGAAGCAAAAGTTAATCCGTATTTTCCGTTATCCAAAGCAGCAAGGCATTCTTCTAAAGTATTTCTGGTTGGATTTCCAGATCTGCCATACTCAAACCCCTAAAATATAAATTAACATTAATACAGAATGTACCTACAGTACTTAAAACAGCTTGTTATACACAATTCGTCACGTATTGGACTATGATACCTAATTATTTTATACCTACAACTCACTTTCATAAAACAACGTAAACAAAACAAAAATAATAATTACCCTAACCATAGGCCAACGAGCTAGGTACCTGAGTTCTTTTCCAAGAATTCGCTATGATTTTGTTATACCCCAAAACATGATTCTCTGTAATATTTAGGCCATCTGAGTAAACCTAAGCCTACATAGTCTACCTATTTCTAAATATTAATAATGTACCTATTTAGTTATGTGCCTACTTAGTTAGTTTAGTTAGGTAATTAATTGCATATTAGTTTAACCAAAATATTTGATCGGTACCTAATAAAAAAAATATATTAAAATTGTATTTAGCATACCGTATGTTCAGCTGGAGCTGGCTGTTTAAAGGTGGTAGACGTGACTATGGGTGGTACGACAGCCGCAGATTTCCATTTTTCCGGATCTTGGCCCACATGGATTGCCATGGTGGCAAAACCGGGTTTTTGTTCTAAGAATCCGTTCTCCATCTTACAAACAAAATAAATGTAAGGCTTATTTATTTTTTAGTTTGACCACGCATCTATCTATATTTTAAATAATTATTATGAAGTAGGTACCTAAATAGGTTATAATCTATAAAACATGATCAAAGTTTTAGCATAGGTACCTACTGACACAGTGCGACGATTATGTTACCCATGCTGTCTAAAAATATTTTTGCGAATCAATCCCGTATTATTCTAAAAAACGCGCAGAAAAGTCAAGGCTACTAACAGGATGATGAAACAAGCGAAATTAGTAGTATTGATTTAAGTTATATCCAAATTATACGACAATATTTTACCTTATTGTATGTAGCACTTTCGTAAAGGTTTTTGTAAATTTAATTTAACACGCTACCGGCTATTGATAGGTTTCACTACTGAATGCTGGCTGGCTGATTGAAGTGAAGGCTGCTGAACCAACCAAGCTGAACTGAGTACTGTGTGAGAGAGCCCGCAAGAACTTTGACAATAGGTTTTTCTACCGATACCGATAGGGTGGAGATATTGACGTTACGAGCATGCGTAATAATAACGCAACATTAGTTACAACTCATTCTTCGTACAAAGATTTCATGTTAAAACTAGGTTAGTAAAATAAATGTAGGTACCCTGTGTTGAATTTTAACTTGGTGTAAAAGGTACCTTACACCCTTAGTTTATAAGTAGGTACCAGAAAAAAATTAAGGTACATAAGCTGCAGCAGAAGCTTTTAGTGTATAAGTGCCTTATTAAGATCTCTCTTAGTAGTTAATTATGTTCTTCTGTTGTTATGTCTGTTCTTTTCTTTTTAGTTGTTTCAGTATAAAACATAAGGCAAATATAAACAAATTACGTATTAGGTTTCATATTTATTATTTTATTATACTATGGTTTACTGAGCAACGGTGACAGGTAAGCTATGATACGGGTGGTGGTTGCCAAAAAAAGAAATTTATACTAAATACCGGTAACGTAATTACTTTTTTATACAAAAAAAAGTGTAAGTATCCGGTCTTCAAATGCAAGCCATCCTAGGCTTGCATTGGCATTAACTGCTGGGAGACCCAGATTTTATTTTGAATGGTCCTGTCAGGAAAATAATTATTTACAATGATTTTGGCTGCAAATATTTTTCTAAAAAACTGAGATGTGTAAAAATGGTTTACGTTCTAGATAGACAACACACACCAACTCTAGTCCTAAATAAAATGAACGAATGAATGAACTTTTCCACCTTGAAGGCTTGAAGGAGATACTGACGTTTGTCTGACTTGACTAACTAACATTGACTTTAGTTTTCCCGCCAAATTAAAAAAGTTAAAATATCTTTTTTGAGTTCACTTCATTTCACTGGAATTAAAAAGAATTTAATATTGCGTTGTTAGTCTGAAAACAGCGTTTTGCAAATCATGAAAATAGATAGCAAACCACTAAGATACGCTCACGCTGAAGGCCATACAGATGTTTGTTTTAGTGAAGATGGAAGGTGAATTTGTGCAAATGTTTTGTATTTGTAGTGTATTAAAGTCACCAAGATTTTTCTTCGTGCATCTGACTATGAAATCCCACAATAATGATGGAATAATGTTCATAAATACTTGAGGTTTTTTTTTTTTTTTTTTTGTTCTGTGTGTCATCTGCGATCAGTCTTCTGACTATAAGCAGGTTTGGTGTATGCGCTGGACATGTTGGGGAATTTCTCCAGTGATCATTCCCCCCTTCTTTTTGAAATCATATGTTGAGTTCTATGATGTGTTGTCTTTTAAGTCTCTTAGGGTAGTTTATAGTGGTCAGCTGGGATGCCAGGTGATTAGGGTGGTCGCTTAATCGCTGCTTGTACTTGGTTGAGAACCGCTTTATTTCGTCGCTGACGGTGTTTGTATCTAGTTCGTTGTGGAGCTCATCGATCTTTAAGAACCAGGGTGCATTGGATATGTTTCTTAGTATACCATTTTGTGCTCTTTGGATTATTTCGACGTTTGATTGGCACGCTGATCCCCAAAAATAAAATAAATACTTGAGGTAATGTCTGTTTTTCGGTTCCAGTCACATCATAACCTGCGGGCATGATGGAGATGTAAGAATATGGGTGGATATTGAAGATGACGACCCTAACTCCCACTTCGTTGGTGAAAGTGCCATAGCCGTTTGTTTCAAAGAGAAACGTCTATATGTAGCCACTGATAACCATGTCGTTCAAGCTTACACCTACCCAGATTTTGATAAAGATGGTATTGTTACAAGATTTACTGCTCCTGTTACACATATAAAGTCCACAACGAAGATTGAGGTGAGTACTTCTTTATATTAATTATCTTTATACATACAATTTTGATAATCTACTATAAAACCTTATTTTCAGGCCCTGGGTTGCTCATCGGAGAACATGGAAGCCAAGATTTGTAGCCTAGAAGGAGGAGCACCTCTCTTTGTGATGTCTGAACATAAAGGTCCGGTCCTCAGTATTGCAATCTGCCCTCAAATGAAGTATGCAAGTACAGCCAGCGGAGATGGGGTACTTAGAATATGGGATATTGATAATCAGAAAATGGTCAAGGAGATTTCTTGTGTGCCAAAGATTAATACTTTCTTTGCTGCTAAAGTTCTGTGTAAGTTGATATCTCACTCATCAGTTTTATAGGATCGCCAAAAAATAATTGGCTGAGCGAGCAAAGCATCTCAGTTTCAAAATAGCCAAAATGGTTTTTGTCTGGCTCTCTGTCTGTCTTCACCTACAGGTCGCATTTCTCAACAGATTAGGACAAAACTTAGCACAAAGGTCATAAAGGGCAGGTTAATTCACAAGAGAAGTTTTGCTATCAGAGATTTTTGGTTGAAGAGGCACATCCTACAAAATGTGGGCTAATGGATAACTCTAGCATATTAGGAGATCCATTATCAATGTTTTATTTTTTATTTTAAAGCATCTTTAAAAACTTATTTGATCTGATGAAGATCTTTGGCATGATGAGCAGAATAGCTCCTCAAGAGCCAGTAAATTACTTATTTCACTCACAAGCCCACTAGTACTAATGGCCTCTCTACTACATAAATGTTATCTACAGATATGTACCATCAGCAAAAGATCTGCTGTGATTTGATTGTGACTAGATTTTAACTAGTTTTTGGAAGCAGAAATGTCGTAAAACAGATGGCTATTACTAAGTGAAACAGATGTTTATGTCTCCCATTGGTCAAAATTAATAAGCAAAGAAAGGAAATTTCGCTGATAATACAAGCATTAGGAACATAAAAAAACATTTAATTTGACCAGGTCGAATGGATTTTGAGCCGTCAGATGGAAAGTACCTTGCATATCCTAACAACAGGGAAATAATATTACTGGATTGTGAGACCTGGGGCCAGAGGATGACATTCACCCATAGTTTGGTGAGTTATCATATTTTATAAAATGTGTTATTGTCATGCCATGTTATTTCCAGTGTAAAATTACTTGCTAATACAGCCAAAACAAAAAAAACTAAAAGTAGGGCGCCTACGAACCAGATGGACCGATGACATTGTTAAGATCGCGGGATGGAAAGAGCTCAGAATCGTTCTTCCTTGAAATGTGTAGGGGAGGCCTAGGTCCAGCAGTAGGCTTCTTCAGGCTGATGATGATGATACAGCCAATGCTTATCATGTAATAGTCTAAGCTTTGCTGATCAAAGAAATAGAATTAATATTAATTATTGAGTTGCCACCGTTGGGGAATAAAAGATCTCGAATGGCGACCACGAATCGAAAGACGAAAGGACGCCCACCCACCAGATGGACCGTCAACATTGTTAAGATCGCGGGAAGTCGATGGATAGAAAGGACTCAGAATCGTTCTTCCTGGACATGTGTAGGGGAGGCCTATGTCCAACAATGGACTTCTTCAGGCTGATGATGGATGATAATGATGATTGAGTTGCAATGGGAGAGACAAGGCATTTGCTTCAAAATTGACTGGCCTCAACTCAGTCGGTAGTAGCTCTGCCTTCTGCGCCGTAGATCGTGGGTTCGATCCCCACCAAAAAAAATATTGGTGCAGTGAAAAGGTTTAATCTAAATAGGTATTTACTAAAAAAATACATAAATATTATACCACGTATCTGGTTACCATACTACAAGCTCGGCTTAATTTGGGGCTAGATAGTGTTTGGGTGGATTGTTCACAATATTTAATTTATTAAAATGTTGAGTTTGTTTAGCCAACCTCGCAAAAGAAGGAAGTTTATTTCAGTTGAAGGTTAAATCAGTTGTTCAGTTCTTAATTTGTTTTTAGATAAAATGTGCAATCTCCCAATGCTTGTTCTCTCCGTGTGGCGAATACCTAGCTGGGAGCACAGTAGCCGGTCAGATAGCTGTTTGGGAAATAGAATCTGGCACTTGTATTGGGATTATAGAACATCCTACAAGCCATAATGTCTCCGCTATGGCTTGGAACCCTAAAGGTGAGTGGAAAAACAACCATTTGCGATCGTCAAGAGGCAGATTACAAAAAAAAAAACTACAGTTTCTCCACTTTGGTTCTACTCTGTACATGGTTGGTATACTCGTACCTACTGCAAATCTGCCTAGACGTGACGATTGGACGTGCCTCTGACAACTTCTCTAGAAGCTTGAATAATATATAATTTAGCATGTACTTAGTATTTATTTATTTAACTCTTTATTGCACAAAAAACTTAAATTGATGTACAAAAGGTGGGCTTAATGCTTTAAGCATTTTCTACCTGCCAACCTTAAAGGCGTTGGCGTGCTTACATAAAAAGGAAAGCTTAGTAAGTAATTAAAATTAACAACATGGTACAATACCTACTAGATATTTTGTTTATAATAATAACGAAGTAGTAACAGAATTATAGTAAGAGTTATAGGTATATTAAACAGATCAAATCAATAATGTCTACAACACTCTAACTCCAAACTAGGTAAGATAACAATTACTTATCAAAAATCGGATTTTTAAAAGTGTACAACTGTACAGCAGTGGGATACTAGGACATGTACAATTTAGCATGTTAATGGCCTCCTAATACATTCCAAGCATGTTAATTAAAATGTGTAAAGATGTAAAGATGTAAAGATGAGACACTAAACTTCGTACTATGCATGTTTGATAAAGTTCATTGCTTTCAACGATTATAATCTATTTTTAATGCATTTGCTTTAAATTTTTGTAATCTACTTTGTATTGTTTATATCTGACAATAATAGTTGTGACAATGCTCTGCCGTCGGCGCTGTAAGATATGAACTGGCTCCTACCAAGGACGACGTTTTGTTAAAAAAAACGTTTTTTTAAATGGTGTTCTAGAAGTAGCGGCCCCGCTTTCCGATTCTAACGTCGTGGGTTCAAATTCAGTCGTGTGCTAATGAGTTTTTCCTGTCCTGTGTATAAGTACACTATCAGTACCAGTAATCTTAAACATCGTGAGGAAACCGGCATATCGTAGAATCTAAAAAATAGTTAGAAAAAAATTGACGAGGATAAAACGAAGATAGATTTTTTAAACTGCGTTCCAAAACAAACAGTGGGAATAAGAACATGTTATGCAGACTACACTAGAGTAGATTATGAGTAGAAAGATTGTCATGATGTACCATAGCAGACAATTGATGTAGTGATCTTCTTATCAATAGGTAATGGAGTTTTGGTGTACTGTGATGTGGCCGGTCAACTTGGGGCATTAATGAACTGCTATGGCAAAGATAGCGGTAGCAATGACGATGTTGAAATGGTCGAAAGAGCAGATGGTAAGTCAAACTTAAGGTCATGCTTTGTCTTCTGCGCCGAGGTGGGTTCGATCCCCACCAAGAAAAACATATGCCGTGAACATAGAGGTTTGGGATGTTATATCGTATTCTAAGTAGGTATGTATAGGAGTACCCTTAACCGTTGAGCATGTATGAAGAATGTTATGAGAGTGAATGAAGCGAAAGAGGTGTGTCAGGATCGTAGCAAGTGGAAATCCGTGATCTCTGCCTACCCCATGGGAATGAGGCGTGATTTTATGTATGTATGTATGTATGTATGTAAGTAGGTATGTATGTATTTACAAAAAATATATACATATACAACGTGTACCAAAATATGTGTACTATCCTGAAGGGGGGTGAATTTCCACCCCCCGGGGAACAACTTTTGTTCAAAGACTTTTCGAACTTCCATTGGTATCTCTGAAAAAAACTGCAACGTAGTTTCAACATGAACAGCTGACTTTATACAAAGTGACAACCCTAAACTCAGCTACAGAGGTAGTAGGTAGTAGTAGTAGACCTACAGAGGTAGTAGGTCAAGGGGTCATGGGTTTACAAGGATAGGGTTGTCAATTTATTTAGGCATTATGAAATTAAATATTTTTGTATGGGAAACTGAAAATAGGAATTTTTAATTATCTCCCCCCCACAACTGATCACCATTGTGGTCTGAAACCCCCCACCTTCGCATAGTACACATATTTAGATACACCTTGTATTGGTAGATGGATCAGATGTTGAGGTATCAGGTCGCTCAATAAACAAAGTACGTCGATAACGTTCTATTTACTCCATAATGTACTAATTGCAACCATGCATGCTTTGATGATTATTTTGCCCTTCCACTCTTCTCGCCTCCACTAAATATCGCACGTTTGGGAAGGAACTTTATGAACTGTTTTTTTAGATGACAACGATTTAGATAACATCATAGAGAACTACGAAAGTGATGATGACAACGCGATATCACTGGAGAAGCTCAAAAATGAGACGCTTGGATTAGTGACCGCGCAGGATGAGTCTAGGCCGGTGTCGAGACAGACGGTGCACGCGTCGACTGTACCACCTCAGGGACCGTTCCAGCCGTCTGCTACTCCGAGACACCTTGAACACAGGTATACACATAGATTTGAGAATAAGGGTACTTTTTTATAATGTCCCAAAAGTTAAGAGCCGAGCGGGATTTGAACCCGCGACTTTCCCGTCGGTACGGGGCTGCGCAATCGGATCCTTATCACACACGACGAATTACTCTAGGGACTGTTCGGCACTAACTAAAAATCTATGATGTGATTTCCATAAGTGTAGTAAACACTATAAAATCTATAAAAAATAAGGGTATTTCATTGACTGCCTTCACAGGTCAGGTAGTAGCTCTGCCTTCTGCGCTGGAAGGCGTGGGTTCGATCCCCACCGAGAACAAATATTTTTGTGGTGAACGCAGATGTTTGTTCTCTGTCTTGGTGTCTAAGTACAAATGTATTTACAAAAAAATATTATATCAGCTACCTGGTTCCCATAATACTGCTAGCTAGCTAAGATCTGCTTAATTTTGTGCTAATCAGTGTTGTGTGTATTGTCCGCAATATTTTCGATCAGTCCATTTCACTTCCCATGACTGTCTTTTCTTCGAAGCCATAAAGCAAGTAAGGGGCCATTCAAGTATTACGTAAGCAGTATTTTTACAATTATTTACCCCCCTTCCCCTTGTCAGCAAAAGTAAGCAAACTATAGGTATAATAAAATATATGCATTTTTCTTTTATTGTATTCTGTTTTTTATTGATTCGTGAGCAGCTATTAGTTTATCCCCGACACATCTGTATTTTGCTTTCAAATATAGACTAACGTAATCATGATAATCGACCCCCCCTACCATGTCATCAAAAGAAGACCCCTCAAGCGCTTACGTAATACTTAAACGCCCTCTAATCTGAAGAAAATTAACTGCTTTCGCCGTTCCTAGAATAACCGACCTTATTGGTTCCAGATACATGTGCTGGAACGACGTGGGAATAGTCCGTTGCCATTATACGGCCGAGAAGGGCGAATCTACTATCGACGTGGAATTCCATGATACAAACGTCCACCATGGAATACATTTGAACAACTACTTAGATCACACTATGGCGAGTTTATCTACTTCAGTCTTGGCGTTAGCTTGTGAGACGCCAAGGTAAGAAATAACATACTATGGTTTTGTTAGACAATGAGTAGGTACTACATCTACATAACATCAGTTGATAAATATGGTATAAATAATAACAATAAAAAATATTTATTGTTATAAATATTTTTCTAAATGCTATGTAAAAATAGATATGGCACTAATATTACAATGTATCTAGTCCTACGATCGTTGGTCTTATCGCACGCAGCGATTTCTTCCAGACAACTGTTTTTTTACCTAAGACTTAAAAAATCGACGAATACGGACCTAACGATTTTAAATATATACATAGTTGGGTTTTAGAACCTTTGTATAGATTCTCACACTTCACTAGAAAAATCCAGTATGCAAATACGATAGTGAAATTTTTTACCTATTATAAGTAGGTTCATGTACTCATAAAAAGAAATAAAAATAGAATTCTAGTCTCGGATCTAGGTAAGTTTACCAGTACCGGCTTCAAGATAAGAACACACTTTAATTCGAATTAATCTCAAATGTAAGTCTACAATTAGTCCTTTTGCGATTTTTAAAATGTCACTTAGTTATTTAGTTATGTTTTTTTTTTTTAAATCTCAAATTTTCGCACGACCCGCTCTTAATAATAATAATGATTATTTCAGCTATCTGGTTCCCATAGCACAAGCTCGGCTTTGGTTGTAGCTATAGATAGTGCTGCGTGTGTCCACAATATTTATTTACTACAACCTACGGGTGTCATTTTTCCACCCGTGCGAAGCTGGGGCGGGCCGTGCAGTACGCACAGGGATAATGTTCTAAGGTCGTGGGCTCAAATCCAGTCATGAACCAATTAGTTTTTCTGGCCAAAAATTTATGTACACTATGCCAGTGCTCTCAAACGGTGAAGGAAAACATCGTGAGGAAACCGGCATATCGTAGAACCTAAAAAGTTCGAAAATATGTGTCAAGTGCACGAAAGGAGCCTCTTTGGGGCGCACTTAAAATCCTTTCACCACACTTGGTTCCAAAGAATCAGTGACACGATAAGAAAAAGGGAGGGAGGATAATGTAGCTAAATAATGTTGAAAGATTTTTGAAATCCTATGGTCCCGTTTTAGATAAATTTAAAATTTTAATTTTGATCATGCAAACCATTCCTCTTTATAATATTAATGTAGAAAATCTATTATTTGGTTGAAATAAACATTGTTTCACAGTAAACTGGTCTGCATCTCCCTTGTGGGAAGCAGCAAGGAGTGGAGTTCATCAATGCCGGACACAGAAGAAATATTGTGTGTTACCGCCGCGGCTGGCATTGTCGCCTGTGCAACCAATGCTCGTCTGCTGCGACTCTTCACCGCTATGGGCACTCAGCGACAGGTAACACCTTCCAGTCACTCATTACAGGGCTAGGCAAGTCTTAAGTATGAGAACCCCCAAAATTTATTGTTTTTTCCTATTTTTATGTGATCATCTTAGCGGTCACAGAATTCAAATTGCAAATTATTTATTGGAGAACTTGTACAGGTGAATAAAATATTAAAGTGAACGCTGAAAACTACAAAAGTAAAAACTGTGTCGCAGCTTCCAGCACCCAACTTTCGGTAAAAGGGAGACAGGCGTTCACAACGTTATTAGAGTACAGGTAGTTATTACAAAAGCAAAAACTTAAAACTAAAAACTAAAACTAGTCCTTCAACATTTTATCTAAAATCATACCAAACAAGAAAACTGAAACTAGGAAAACTTGCTAATGATACTTTAGTCTAATACTAAGTCTTTTTGTTTTGTAAAAGGATCATACAAAATAACGGTAGAAACCTAGCCGTAGTTTGTTGCCTGTTCTTCTAGGCTTGGTCGCGTGGAACTGGCACCTAGAGTCACCAAAGTCAAAATCAAATATTAAGTTTAATTATTTTAATTTATTTATTAAGTAGTATCACAAGGATCACTTTGAAACGTCTTAAAACTAGGTGAGTGTAGGTGCCAGATCCACGCGACCAAGCTTAGATAGAAGAACTAGGCTTGGTTCCTACCGTTTTTTACTTGGTTTTAAGGCATCACAGGCATGGTAGATATGCTCATATCTCCTAGAACCAAGTAACCACTCAGAGAGTATTCAGAGGTAGGTATGGCCAAATATTACTTTCGGCGTCCAATCATGATATTTGCACAAACAAAACTCCTAAAAATTGAGACGAAATTTTATCAAACGTTGCTTCACTAATGCTTGGAAAAAATGTTTTGTTGTCGGTAATAATATTTATCTTCTATATTATCAATTCCAAACAGATCATTGACTTTGTGTCGATAACCACCTTGAGGAAAATGTTCTGCATGACTTGTACGAAATTATTTATGCTGTTTTTATCCTTATTGCTTTGCAATACGGTTGAATGATAACAATGTTTAATTATACTTATTAATTCCTCATTCAACATGTTTTCGCATTATCAGGAAACTCTTCTTCATACTCCGATGTTGTCCAATTCTGTAGCTTTTAAAAACCCACGCGAGTTTTCCGTGTTTTCCAATTCACATATTCTAATGTCTTGTGATTGAGCCCAGAATAATATCTTCCTACCGTAGATTTTTTTTATACTAACTAGTTGATGGAACAAGTATTGGCTCACCCATGTTAAGTGGTAACCATGGCCTATAACAAGGCATTGCCTCGTAGGTGACGCACGTAAGAAACGTGCCCTACGATGCACCGCCCTGCGTCCATCAACTTGAGGCATTCAGATAATGAGCCTCAGTATGGATGCCGGTGAAATTACTGGCACGAAAGGCTGAACGTCTGTATGCCTCAAGTTGATGGACGCAGAGTAATGCATTTTAGAGCACGTTCTGTACGAGCGTGACCTATGAGGCAATGCTTTATTATAGGCGATAGTTACCACCCAACATCAGGTGTGCCATATGCTGGTTCCATCAGCTAGTTAATTATAAAAGATAGCACCATCGACTGTTACGAGTACATATAGATATAGTGCAACCGACTGTTAAGTAAATTTGACGGCTATTACTCATGATTTTCCATACTATTTAATTTAATTAAAAAAGGACAGTCGCTTGTGCTGCCATCTACAAAAAGTCTTACGTGTTTCTTTATGCACCTTTCTTTATTATTGTGAAATGATGACGTAATTTGACTTGTGACCTCATCACATTATGGTAGCAGATTCGCAAGTCATGGCTATCAAGAATGCTGGCTCATGTAGGAATGAATCGGTATGTTGTTCCTACTGTGCTACTGTTTCAAGTACTTGGGCAATTGAACGCAAGACTTCCTTTAGAGCTGAAACACTTACGTCTGTTGGTATTATCTTCCGCTCTAGAGCCCGTAGGGCGCCATAAAACTGCGTTCCCAGATGGAAACAAGAGACGACAAAATGTTATAGAACATTCTAGAACGTTTAGGAGCATTCTATTCGAACATTTTGTCAAAAACTAGAATTTATAGAAAAGTCCTTACGTGATAAAAAAGGATAGACACAGGAAAGTCTTTATATAAAAGAAAGTCTTGTTAGTAACACTATTTATAACTCAAGAACGGCTAAACCGATTTGCCTGAAAATTGGTGGGGAGGTAGCTTGGAACCAGGAGACGGACTTAGGATACTTTTTATCCCGGAAACAGGGCGAGCTAAGCCGCGGGCGGCCGCTAGTTACTGACAAAGTTAGATATATTAAAACAACTGTCGCAAAAATTTGTTTCCCAGGCACGGTAGACAGCCCCTCAGACCTGTTAGGGATTGTTTGAAGATTTATGAATGGAGTAGTCAGAGAAACGTCCGAAAAATAACTATTTCTACGATAGTGCCTGTAAACTTGCCCAGTTTTAATAAATAATAAACGTAATCGTTGTAATTATATGCATTAAGCGCAACGAAATGCCTTTTATGTATGACATGCTATTGCGTATTAGGTCTGTTGACTCGATTTACTTTTTTGTAGAATACAATAGAAATTCTTATCAATGAGTTTATATTCAAGGCTAAATAAAAAGAAAATTGACTCAGTAATCTGCCGTATTAGTAAGCCGAATTTATACAGCCGCAAGGCCAACTTTTTACAAATATCCTTAGAATAATCTCTGCTTAGTTTGAGTTTAGATAGTTTTGTGTGGATTGTCCACCAATTTATTTTAAGCAGACTTAAAAAAAATATTCGTCAAAATCCGTGCAGAAGTTAGGCCGTAAAGTCGGTTTCTCTAGTTTTTTAACTTAATTATATATGATTAATATATACTTGCAGGTAATATCACTATCGGGCCCAGTCGTCTGCCTAGCCGGATTCAACACAACAGTTCTAGCCGTCTACCACAGTACAGAACCTGGGCACTCAGACCAACACCTAGCAATGGACATTATCGCTCTAAATGGTATGGGTTTGAAACGAAAGTTATAGAGGCTCTATAAAATCAGTTTAGTCA
Organism: Thera britannica; assembly: GCA_939531255.2. Classification (NCBI taxonomy): domain Eukaryota; kingdom Metazoa; phylum Arthropoda; class Insecta; order Lepidoptera; family Geometridae; genus Thera; species Thera britannica. The sequence goes on along the minus strand of OW618046.2, from coordinate 5,087,675 downwards.
CATTGGTATTGTAAGGTATTCAGAAGCAGTGTGTGAGTCGAGCCGCAAACATAGATATTTTGACAGTTCTCCATTGAAAAAATTACAAAAATAATATGCTTGAGGCGCGACTCAGACTCAAATGAGCAGCTTATGTATGCAGCTATACTTTTAGTCACTCATTCACTGACCTACCCTACTGACTAAGATGCTACTGAATTTCATTTAATTTAAATACTTCTTATTCAAATAGTTTTTTTGTAGACACCTGCAGAGTTATTTTAAAACATCCGTAAACCATTCCAAATGTTTTAAAATAGCCCATTGGTAGTCGCAAAATTCTAACCCAAAGCAAATCTAATGCTCAACACTATTATTATCGTTATCAGCAAAGACCTTTTTATGCACTACATAAACAATAAACTACCGACTATTACAGGTCGGCAAGTTCGAAGCAAAACAGTCCCTGTGCCGCTAACCCCAGGGTCGAGATTAACATGGCTCGGAACCACAGACGTCGGCTCACCGACTGCCTACGACAACACAGGTGTTTTAAGACTATATGACGTCGCTAGCGGAATTTGGATGCCGATCTGCGATACTAATAACCATTCGAGAGGCGCTTCGGATTCCTGGTACATCGTTTCAGTGAGTATTTTGAACAAAAACTACTAATAAACTTGGCAGTCGTCCGAAATACGCTAGAAGAACGTAACGGTCGCACGAGTCGTTAAGGGGCAGACTGCCGTCGATTAACTTATCACTCGAACACCTGAAAATCGCGGGCTATCTTGTGTGCAATTCGATTGCACAGTTTAGCAAAATGTTTTCTAAATAGTTAGAATACAATATAACACCCAGACAGAGAACAAACATCTATGTTCACCACACAAATATTTGTATAAACCCACATGATATGGCGCAGAAGGCAGTATGTTCAACACACAAGTATTTGTTCATTTGTTCTCGATGGGAATCGAACCCACAACCTTCAGCGCAGAAGGCAGAGCTAATACCAACTGAGCTGAGAGGCCCATTTAATGCAGGGGTCAGTTGCATAATAAAATGCAAGCATATTATTGTTTTTTACTTTATCACCTTCTTATTATGCAGCAATTTTATTAGGTGACATGCAGAATTTTCCACTTTTGTTTACCTTTTTGAATACAATAGCTTTGTTTGTCTATCAACGATGATATTTGCCAGATAGATTTTGAAAACAAATATAATGTGCTTATCTCTTGTCTGTACGCACACGGTCTTGACTTTGAAAATTGTAGGCATGGTATCTCTTGGAAATGTATTAATATATAATATTATGATGTATTAATATATAGAATTAATGATGATACACACAGTATTGTAATTAAATAAAGAAAAATTAAGATACCCGACGGAACATAAAACGTGCCTAGTGTTAGCCGGTTTTGGGAATAGGACATCCCTAATAATCCACATTGCCCGGCCCGGTCTCAGTGAGACCGGGCCGGGCAATGCCAGCCCAGGCACATCACTAGTTGGGGGGTAATGTTTGCCGAACAGAGTTCTAACTATAATCAATGGGTAGTTTTCGCCTTAATACTAGGCTCTAATAAAGCTATTTCGGTTTCTTTAATTAGATTTGAATAGGACGGTATTCGCTGGCAAATATATCTTGTGTACCAAATGTACATAATTGTTATGATAATAAATTTATTTTGAGTAAAACACACAAAAGTGCACGACAATTTTTCAGAATTTACATATTAATTTTTTGCTTCCTTCGATGTACCCTTCGACAAACCTAAACAGAAAAAAAATATCTCTTGCGTCTATGGCTTTCAAAAGTATGTTAATACATCTTGTATAAGCGAACTTTTTCAGCTATCTCTCGTGTATCCATGGTTTATAATATATCGCTGTTACAGGTTTCCGAATCAACTCAGAAAATACGCTCAATATTGTGTCGGGGAGCGTCGTTCCCTGCAACGGTACCGAAACCTATCGTCATGGAATTAGACATTCAAGTGAGTTATTGATTTACACAGATGATACTACTTGCTTCTACTACTACTAGTACTACTACTACGGTAGGAACCGAGCCGTAGTTTGTTGCCTGTTCTTCTAGGCTTGGTCGCGTGGAACTATTATCTAGTCTAGACTCACCTAGCTTTAAGACGTTTCAAAGTGATTCTTGGAATTGAACTGAATAAAAACACTTTTCATTTGAAAGTACTACGGGACCACGAGAGTGATGAGTTATAAATGAAGGTGGATATTTGAGTAGAGGTAGGCTAAAGAACAGATGAACTGAGTTGGTGAGATGGTGCGTTGTGCCGACACCATATAAAGTGGGATAAGGGCAGGAAGAAGAAAAAGCTTCCAGAGCGCAAAACACATTTCTTACTAATTCTTTCTAATTTTTGGGGAATTTAACTAGAAAATATTATCTACGTTCTACGATATAATGTACAAATATCTCACTCCCAGAGACTCCCAGAGACAGAGCTACTACTAACTGAGCTTTGAAGCCTGTCAAGCCTGCCTGTCTGTTATGTTGATTGCTTGTAGAATATCTCGGGATTTCGTTCGCTCTATAAGCTTTTTCTTATTACAAGCCCCGGAATTTCAGGTGTTTCTTTCTTTGTGCACCATTACACTACACCAAGAATCAGCCCTACTCGTAGGACTATGTTGATTGGCTAGTCAGTTAGGAACGTATTAGTTTCATATCCACAGCATCGATATTCCATTATCATAAAATACATTCCCAGAAGCTTTTCAGATGTTCATACGTCATGTTTCTTTTGTTTTTTATTCTAAATTATTTTGCTTTTGTTTCTAGATACCATTATGCGAGCTGGACTCTGAGAAAAGTCAATACGAGGAGCAGTTGGTCCGATGGGCGCACACCACAGCAGATGTAGACGTTAAAACTGCGAGGGAAACTGCACTCAAACTGTTCGCGGTAAGATTCATTGTTACTTGACATAACAAACTGCTATGGTAACTAAACGTTTCGTTCTTCGGAAGGTGAATCTGTGGTGAGTTAAAACTGCGAGGGAAACTGCACTCAAACTGTTCGCGGTAAGATTCATTGTTACTTGACATAACAAACTGCTATAGTAACTAAACGTTTCGTTCTTCGGAAGGTGAATCTGTGGTAAAGTAAAAAAAAAAAATTTGGACAATCCACAGAACACTATCTAGGCCCAAATTGAGCAGAGCTTGTGTTATGGGAACCCGATAGCTGATATATAATACTTGTATAATATATATTTTTTTGTAAATACATACTAAGGTTATAATAAAACACCCAGACAGAGAACAAACTTTACTGTTCACCGCATAAATATTTGTTCTCGATGGGGATCGAACCCACGGCCTACGGCGCAGAAGGCAGAGCCGCCATCTAGGATCTCTTGCAGGCCTTACCCTCATATTGAATGTTCCTCATTATTATATTTTCTTCCCAGTTGGCATGCCGCAGTGAAATAGAACAGCGGGCACTAGAACTGATGGAAATCCTGAAAGACGACCGCCTGCTCCCATTAGCCGCGAAATACGCATCGCGTCTCGGACGAATGCACCTAGCAGACAAACTCACCAACCTGGCAGAATCCTGGGAGAAAGATGATAGGATGAACATAGCACAGAACTCGCATTTCCAAGAGTTGGACACTCAGGAGACTTATGACGTCACTAGCACGGAAGATTTGAACGCCAGTCTTATTATACCCCAGAAAACGAGGGAGAAAAAGGTTGAGAGTGTCACTCCTATCAAACCAGTGGTAAGGTTTTACTAGTACTTGTACTGTAAGTTTATTAGTAGCTCTTTGGGTGTGGCTCGTCCGGGGAAGTACTACCACCATGCCTATTTCTGCCTTGAAGCAGCATTGCTGTGTTTCGGTTTGAAGGGTGTGGGTGCCGCTGAAATTATTGACACGTGACGTGAGGCTGAACATCTGTATGCCTCAAGCTGATGGACGCAGGGTATTGCATCGGAAGGCACGTTCCTGACGTGCATGAACTACGAGGCAAAGCTTTGTTATAGGCGATGGTTACCACTTAACATCATGTGGGCCATAGCTTGTTCTATCAGCTAGTTGTATTACCACCCACTAGAACTTGCCATTGCATTTGGATTACCAATGCACGTATTCATCAATACATATATTTCATATTATGTATTTGGCGATGAAAATAACCTCATTTATCTACTTCATCATCATCAGCTTCAAAGAGTCCACTGCTGGACATAGGCCTCCCCTACACAATTCCAGGAAGAATGATTCTGAGCTCTTTCCATCAACCGACTTCCCGCGATCTTAACAATGTCGTCGGTCCATCTGGTGTGTGCGCCCTACGTTTCGTCTTCCGGCTTGTGGTCGCCATTCGAGAACCTTTTTTTCCCAACGGTTGTTGGTTCTTCGAGCTATATGACCGGCGCATTATCTAATTAAAAATCTTTAACTCTTCTACATTTAAATTTTCCGCTTTCAGCCTATAAAATCCTCACCGGGTGGCGCGAGGAATCCGTTCAGGAAAAAGCAAGAGTCTGTCAAGAATGCACCAAGCCCACTGAGTTTGACTGAAAGAACTTTGGTTGAAGTGCATTCTACAGACTCAGTGGAAAATAAAGACGTAAGTAACTATTTAAATCTTTCTGTGAGTTTGTTAAATTGTCCCAAAAGGAAAGCTTCAATAACATTAAGATTTTTATAATGTCCCAAATGTAAGCCGAGCGGGATTTGAACCCGCGACCTTCCCCTTGGTACGGGGCTGGTCTCACCGCTGCACCATCGGATCCTTATCACACTCGACGAATAAGACTTAGGTACTGTTCGGCACTAACGTGACCGTGGCTCCATCTACAGGTTTGACGTTACAGTCAACTTCAATACCACGTCAAAACTATGAGATACTCGATATTGTAAATATGACTAAATTTAATAGAACCATCGTGATTGTAGGAACAGACTTACAAAATCCGTTTTCTCCTACAGCCACTCAAACCTTTGGACAATGAATCGTTCGTGGATTGGTTCACACGAAACAAAGCCGTATTAGAAGAGCAAAATCCCGACCTAACCCCTTCAGAACTAACACGCACTGGCGTCAGAACGTACAAGTCATTGCAGACCAAGAACGGAACGCAGGCTGAAGGTAGTCAGAAAAGAAAGTTGGATGAAGAAAATGGCATTGACCCACCAATAGCTAACGCTCCGAAACAGTCAAAATTGAGTGCTTTTGCTTTCCAGAAGAAATCCTAGGCCTATACTCAAGGGTCAGACTGCCTGAACCAACTAGGAAATATAGAGGAATATGTGACATCACTGTACATTTCGTAAGGAATGCGATCGAAGGTATGAAAGGTAAACGCGTCTAATTTATAATAATGTTCAAACATTCTAAAACATTTATTAGTAAAAATGAGTTTACTGAGATAGATAACAATGCGTTTGTCAGACAAATCAAATCAAAAATGTATTCAATGGTACCACAAAGATCGTTTTGAAACGTCTTGTAACTATACTCGGATTTTTAATTAGACGAAGCTAGCTGACGTTTACTGTGTTGTCAGTTTTTGATGAAATAAAAATAGTGTTGTGAAAAAGTGAATGATTGAAAAAACTCCTGAATGAATGAAATTGCCTCGTTTTTCTAGTGAATAGTTAGTGTGCCGAACTTGACTTGACGTGCTTGGTTGAGGATCCATATCGTTCGCGCGAAACAATAAAGCAACAAAATACACGACAATTACCACAAACACAACGTAACTAAAAACTTTACTAAAACAATAATTAAGTAGACAGCGTGAGCGCAGAAAAACATTCGTGCTATTAGACCAGAGGTTAGAAGCCGAATTACAAACAAAATGGTGACCGACGCGCATGGCGTTCATCGGTGTTGGCACTAGTCGCCACGTCGCGCTTTGTAATAAACCGTCAAATAACTGATTGTAGTACATACTACAAGTAACTTATATATCAGAGCACTTTTATGCATTTTTTTATAAAAATTCAATATTATTTTATAGTTTGAAATGATTAACTATTCACTCATTGTTCATTCATCTGATTGAACGAGAACTGGGCGCAGCACTACTACTTTAAATATGGCAACATTATTTTACAAAGTGACATTAGCTCATGTCAGTCGGTATCGTCTAATTAAAAATCCGACTATAGGTGAGTCAAGGTGCCAGTTCCAAAGCATGAAAGTACTGATTATCTATAGTTAAGGCTATGGCTCTTTACTAGGTTTGAGTCCCGAATCGTGATAATAATCTCTTTCCCACCTTTATGGCTTAAACAATCACAAAACAATATGGCGGTTCAGTTAGCCAATAGTGAACCGGCCTCGCGCCTTCTAGCATTAAATATTGTCTGTTGATGAATTTTAAATATGGAACGGTTTGTTTAGTTATTTTTATTCATAAGACTGCCTATAATGTAATGTAAAACAGCCATAAAATGGTAATTGTAAATATAAAATAGGGCGTAAGAGTAAGAAAATAAAATAATTTGTTATGAATTTCCTGTTTAATTTCCTGTACTAACTTAACTTCCTCGCGCTTACAGAATATTTGTCTGGAATTTTTATAAGTAGATATACAAAATAGTACTTTGGGTATGAACTAATTTATAATTTCGCTATAGTACACCCACTATTCTAACTGATTTAGCAGTCATGATGACTGATGATCATGATGATACACACCTACTAACGTAGTTGCCATAAAAAAACACAGAATGTTCGGCAGACCGTATGTCCAGTCAATTACTTCAAGCTTCGCCCATTAGACAGCTTTAAACGCTCGTCTGAGTGCTTGATCAAAATCATCAATAAGATCTTCAGTATCTTCCAGTCCAACAGAAACTCTGATGAGAGAATCTGTGATGCCGAGTTCAGCTCGTAGTTCAGCTGGCACGGCAGCATGCGTCATGAGAGATCTGTAAAAAAAACCAATGAATGGGGCGGAACGTGGAACACGCAAAGCTTTTTGTTGATGTTAAATTTGGCAGCTATGAAGGTTTATTTCAAGGAGTCTGGAAACTGCGCAGCAAGGAGTTTAGAAACTGCTTTGGTGCGGCTATCTAAAGTGAGCAAATGGCAGTTTTTCTCCCCGTAGGCTAAACTAACAGACACTTTTTGTCATTTTTCAATGGAAGACTGTCAAAAAATCTATGCTTGAGGCTCGACTCAGACTCAAGCACTGTTTCTGAATACGGGCCTTAGTTATTCCAGTAACAGGTAATCGATTATATGAAGAGAAAGCGTCTTTTAATCAGTTTGAGTTTCCATGTTTAGTAGTATAAAATTAGTGAGTTTTGTATATCAAAACAACGTACGGTAGTCCGGCTAAGCTTTCGTATCCTCCTAAGCTATGAGCTAGCGTGACAACCTTCAATGAACATAAGAATAATCTGGATTCAGCCAACCCTCCAGTATGCTTAAAACTGAATACGCCAGAGTGTCCGGACATTTGTTTCTTCGCTATTTTGTATTGTGGATGAGTTGGAAGACCTGCAATTAATAAAACTTTCATCATCATCATCATCCGCAGCCCGACTTAACCCACTGCTGGGCATAGGCCTCTCTTTGCTCCTGCCACTTACCACGATCTTGGGCTACCCTCATCCAACTGCGGCCCACGACGCTGGTAATGTCGTCAACCCATCGAGCTAATGGACGTCCAACACGTCTCTTCCCAGTCCTTGGCCACCACTCCATCAATCTTTTGCACCACCTGTCGTCACCACGCCTTGCCAGGTGTCCTGCCCAACTCCATTTGAGTTCCATAATTCGTATGCCGACGTCTTGGACCTTGGTACGTCCTCGGATCTCGATATTAGGAACTCTGTCTAAAATCTTTATGCCGAGCATGGCACGCTCCATGGCTCTCTGTGTAACCCTCATCTTGTACACAGCTGCTTGCGTGAGTGTCCATGTCTCGGCACCGTAAGTCATCGTGGGTAGAACACACTGGTTAAAAAGGCGGGTCTTCAGACATTGTGGTACATTGACAGACTTGAGGATGTCTTCAAATTTCCCAAACGCAGCCCACCCTAACTGTATCCGTCTTTCAATCTCTTTCTTCTGATGTTCCTTGCCAAAAGATAAAATATGTCCCAGATAAACGTATTGGGCAACCATCTCCAGTTTCTCATTGCCAACTGTTACCGCAGAGTCAACAAAGCTGGAGAGGTTTCCCATAACCTTCGTCTTGGACATATTCATCTTAAGGCCTATCCTCAAGGACGCATCACTGAGTTGGTTTAGCATATTCTGGAGATTTTCAAAACTTTCTGCAAAAAGAACGAGGTCGTCCGCGAATCGCAGGTGCGACAGATAGACACCATTGATATTAATACCAAGGTTTTCCCATTCAAGCGTTTTTATGACGTCCTCTAAAACAGCCGTAAAAAGCTTGGGTGATATGGTGTCGCCCTGTCTCACGCCGCGACGAATTGGTACTGGGTTCGTTAGTTTGTGCACTCGAACCTGCAGACTGGCTGATGTGTACAGCTCCCGGAGTACATCCACGTATCGGGAATCGATGTGGCAGCGATGGAGAGCATGGAACACGGCCCAATGTTCGACACTGTCAAAGGCCTTCTCGTAGTCGACGAAGGCCATGACAAGGGGCCGGTTGTATTCGTAACATTTCTCCATCAACTGTTTCACCGAGTGGATATGGTCCATGGTAGAAAAGCCACTCCGGAAGCCGGCCTGTTCGATGGGTTGCGCTTCATCAAGCTCACGGTTAAGGCGGTTGGTTAAGATTTTAGCAAAAAGCTTGTAAATTTGTGACAGCAAGCTAATAGGTCGGTAATTGCCTAGCTTAGCGATATCACCCTTTTTATGTATGATGGTTACTAAAGCGTTTTTCCATTGTTTTGGTGTGCGAGCATCATACATAACCCTGTTGAAAAGTTTAACAAGAACCGATAGAACGGGGTCACCACCTGCTTGAAGCAGTTCGACAGTTACTCCGTCTTCTCCGGGTGATTTCTCTGCTTTCATGGCATACAGAGCTTTCGTAATTTCAAATGGTAAAATAGGTGCTAAGGTTTCCGTGTTGAAATGTTCTATAGGAGGAGCTCTACTGTCATGCTCAGGTGCGTTCGGTTCTTTGACGTTGGATGCGTAAAGGTTCTCATAAAACCTCTCAACCATGGCTACTATTTGAGCTCGGTCTGTTACTATGCTACCGTCGCTGTCTTTAAGTTTTAATATCTGTTTGGAGCCTGTGCATGTTTTTCTTCGAAAAACTTTCGGGCCTCTGTGAGCTTTGATTGTGTTCATTATTATATCTGTATTATGCCGTCTTAAATCTCTTCTTATTGACCTACTTACTAATTTATTTATTTTATCTAATTCTTTTTTATCTGAAACAGTTACGCATATCATACTCCTTCTTGTATTAATTAAATCTAGAGTTTCTGGAGACAATTTCTTAGCCTTTTTAAGAGTTCCACCAAGATGTTTTTTCGCGGACTCGGCTATAGCCTTACACAGTAAGTCATGGGTGTAATCCATATCTAAGTTTGACTCTCCAAGACCTTCAAATTGATTCTTCAGGTCCGATTGAAAGGCTTTTGGCAGGAAAGCGACTTCATTTTTCTCATACCTCCGCTGCGATGTTATCATTTTCGTTCTTTCATATTTGAGGTCAAATTTTAGAGTGGATCTAACCATCCTGTGGTCACTCCCGGCTTTAAAGCGTGAGAGGATCGAAACGTCGGAGACTACATACTTATGTGAACTTATAACGTAGTCTATCTCGTTTTTTATGTGCCCCCCTGGTCCAACCCACGTCCACTTTCTTGAGGCTCGTTTCTGAAAGAAGGTGTTCATAGCATAGAGCTTTTTGTATTCAAGATAGTTAACGAGAGTTTGACCTCTTTTGTTTCGCAGTCCGAAACCAAATTTTCCCACAGATTTCTCATTGATCAGTGGCTGGCCTATTTTGGCGTTAAAGTCACCAATAATGGTGCTATAATGGCATGGTGTGTCATCTAGGGCTCTCGTTATGTCGTCGTAGAATTCTTCGACATCTTCGTCTGAATGGTCTGACGTTGGAGCGTATACTTGGACTACCTTAAGCGAGTATCGTTGGTTGAGCTGTAGTACCACAAAGCAGACTCGAGTAGATATACTCTTGATGTTAGTTACCGATGGAGCCATACTTTTCGCTATAAGAAAGCCAACCCCTCCATAAGTTGAATCTTCATGACCTCGGTAGAAGAATAGATCACCTGAAGTAAGTTTAATTAGGTCTTCACCCTTTCTTCTAACCTCCGATAGCCCTATAACATCCCATTTGATGTTCTCCAGTTCAACTTGCAATTCCAACAATCGTTCGTCCGTTCGCAACGTCCTGGCGTTGTAACACGCCAGGGTCAGGGTCAGTTTTGGGTTGTGGCAGCCAAACTAAAACTTTAATAATAAATTATTATCACGTTACTTGCGATGCTATTTTCTGTTATTCAGTATTTGTCCTTATCGAAATAAATATAATTCTTGAGAATTTAATGTGGATTATTATTATCTTTAAGTCAGTTCGGCAAATTTTATCATCCGCACTTGATGTGCGGGCTGGTTTTTCCGCAAGCCGCTGGCCCTTTTTGCGTGACCCTTGACACGTCTTGCTCGAACTTTTTTAGGTTCTACGACACGTCGGTTTCCTCACGATGTTTTCCTTCACCGTTTGAGAGTACTGGCTTTTAGTCAGTTATTATTATAACATTACCTGGATGAAGAACTTCGTCAATTTTCGGGTGCTTCTGTAGCCATTTCGCGATAATTATAGATGATTTCTTATGTTGTTCCATGCGCAACGCCAGCGTTTTCAAGCCCATATTGACGAAATAACAATCTATCGACGAAGGAACGATTCCCATCGCTGTAATACGATAAATTACAAAGATTAAGCAATTTTATGCAATCGCTCATTGATATTTTAAATCATAACGTCAACCTGTCTAAAGTTTATGCTTAGAGTATTGTTTTATAGTATTTTTTCATGCTGTGAGCTAGGATCTAACGGATTTTGAACTAAAATATATAAAATAGATCGCAATTATAAAACAAGCTTACCGTTTTGTAAAAATCTTAGTTTTTTCTCATGTTCTTCATCTTTGACAATAGCGGCACCCATTATAACATCAGAATGACCGTTCATGTATTTTGTTAGGGAATACATTACTACGTCGGCTCCGAAGTCCAAAGGCTTTTGAAGGTACGATGTCAAGAAAGTATTGTCTACGACTACAATTATATTGCCACGGGCTTTAGCAATTTTGGATATAGCAGCTATATCAACCACCTTTAGTAGAGGGTTCGTTGGAGTTTCAATCCATATCATCTAGAAAATATTTTTTATAATAAATATGATGGAACGTAGCATTCTGGGCGTCCGTTGAATCGACCGAGTTCGCAACACGGTACTGTACTGCGTTCACAAACGCAAATCGTGGATGTGGCGAACAAAGCTGCCAAGCTCAAGTGGGAGTGGGCTGGCCATGTCTGCCGCATGCATAACGAGCTCTGGGCCAAAATTACAACAGAGTGGTGCCCACAAGAGCCAAGGCGTCGCGGCAGACCAAGAACAAGATGGCGAGACGAACTCGATAAGCACAGACCACAGTGGAACATTGAGATGTTCCACTGTGGTCTGTGCTTATCGAGCACTCTGTGCGGTCCTGTGCTGAGGCACAGGACCGCACAAAGTGGAGGGGATTGAGGGAGGCATTTGCCAAGCAGTGGGACATAGAAGGCTCATTATAATAATATAATAATAAATATAAACACTATCTAGCCCCAAATTATGCAGAGCTTATAACTATGCTTAACTGATATACCTAATACTTATAAGTATGTAGGTATATGTTTTTGTTAATATGTACATACATACATACTTAGAATACCTACAATATAACACCCAGACAGAGAATAAACATCTGCCAATCGCCACACAAATATTTGTTCTCGGTGGGGATCGAACCCACGACCTACGGCGCAGAAGGCAGAGCTAATACCAACTGAGCTCACAGGTCAGTCAACGCTTTATTCAATGGACGATGTAGTTTTTATTTAATACTTACTTTAGTATTATCTTGAATCGCATTTTTTACTTTCTCTAGGTCAGTAAAATCTACGAATGTGGTTTGAATACCCATTCTTGATACCACTTCTCTGAAAATGTTAATGGAAGGGTAAATACTCGAACAAACATACCTACCTACCCAAGTTTTTTTATCACAACCTGTACCTACCCCAACAATTCGTTTCGCCTGCGTGTCTTTTTGAATGGAGAAATGATGAGACAACAACTCGTTTCGACTGTTTCTGCGTAACGTTTTGTTGTGTTTCATCTTAACTCCATACAAAAGAGAGAGACACGAGGGCGAAACGAATTGTTTAATTTAAACTGATCGAGTAAAATCTTCCCCTTAGGTTAGGCTGGCCTCAGATATTCAAAATAAGAAAAAAATCCTGATAGATGTTTTTTTTCGTTACAGAAACACCGGAATCAGTCTATGAATTCCGGATATTTGATACCAGTCTTACTGGTATTTATTACCTTATCAGTCTGGTTGTCCCACCAAATAAATCATTAAAGGACACTATATGATCACCATTGCTAAGCAATGAGGCTATGGTGGTTATAGCTCCAAGGCCAGAAGCAAAACTCAATCCGTATTTTCCGTTGTCCAAAGCAGCAAGGCATTTTTCTAAAGTATTTCTTGTTGGATTTCCTGATCTGCCATACTCAAACCCCTAAAATATAGGTACATAGAAAAATAAAATGGCGGACTTTCCACACAACACTAAAGTCCGCGCCACGACTGCAGTCTTACGGCAAAAACGGGAACTAAAGTGGTTGATCCATTGGCGAGCTAAAACCGACAAGCCTGCGAGCCAAAGGTATAAACCGTCATGGAGCACCTGCAAAACGGCGGTTTTATACCTTTAGCTCGCAGGCTCGTCGGTTTTAGCCCACTTAAGCCTCTGCGTATAAAAATAGAAGTATGTAACCTACCTATACTAGAATATGATTCTGTGAGAGCAGTGCCGCGTCTATCGTACTTCAGTGGTGGCGCGGACTAAACCTAACCCCAAACCACAGAACATAAAACCCAAACAAAGAAAAGCTTGCATTTAATAAAATGTCTAACCATTATTTGGTTATTTGGTACATATTTGGTTTATAGACCAAATATATAAAAATATTTCAATTGTATTTAACGTACCGTATGTTCAGCTGGAGCTGGCTGTTTATAGGTGGTAGAGGAGACTATGGGTGGTACGACAGCCGCAGTTTTCCATTTCTCCGGATCTCGACTCACATGGATTGCCATGGTGGCAAAACCGGGTTTTTGTTCTAAGAATCCGTTCTCCATCTACGTATAAGAATAATAGGTACATTTTGGACTAAGGGCCGTTTCAAGGATGACCAATCACATCCAAAGAAAAATTTGATTATTGAATTTATTACAACTCAAGGGTATTTATCGCGTGAAGGTATTAGGTAGGTGTACCTATACCTTACGTGTAAAAGAATCAATGTGTTATGATCCCAAAAGTTTAAACAGCACTAAATATTTGATCGTTGTCATGCTGAAATTTTGCAAGAAATGAGTTAAACAGCTCAGTATCAAAAATTTATTGGCCGAATCATTCGTGAAACGGGCCCTATACAGGTAAGTGAGTTTAGTTTTACTTACTTTTATTGCAGAGCGAAGCCAACAACGGGCAGAGGCCAAACACTACTGCTGAATGTACCAACACATTCAGCAGTAATGTTTGGCCTAAAGAGATGAGCAGTTCAACAAAAACAGAGAGATGATATGCATGTAGGATACTTTTTGCGAATCAATCCCGTATTATTCTAAAAAAAACCGCAGAGAAGTCAATGAACTATGATGATACAACAGGAATATAGTTGGCAAGTTTTGTATCTAGAACAGTATTCTGTAATCAAATTAATCACAGTATTGTACTTACCTTAATGTAACACTTTCGCAAATGTTTTATTAAAACAAACTAACACGCTACCGGCCATTGATAGGTATCACTACACTAAACAGTACTGATTGCTGAGGGCAGCTGAGTGAGAGCCCGTATAGGATGGAGATTTATGTTATGACTTGAGCGTAAATGCTTGGCAACGTTGTGAAAATTTTACTTTTAATTTTATTAGTAGGTACAAACAAAGACTGGGATAAGATGGTACATATTTATTTATACAGGGTGAAACATATATCCACACGTCATGCTGAACAATTGTCAAATATAAATCCGTGGAACTGGATTCAACCCTTAGTTCTGTTATGTAGGTACATTATTATACATTTAAAAATACATAATTAAATAATATGTATAAAATACAAAATAGATAAGATGGAAAATTATTTATTGCACTGTACCTACACAGGCGAGCTCACTAAGCAAAATAAGTTGTGAGCGTGATAAAATTAAACATTTGTAACGAATTTCCTGTTTTACTAGGCGTTGACTAGCTCAGCTTCGTCAGGCGCTGGGAATATTCCTTCTTTGATCATTCGCTTCCATTCACTGCCGTTGGGATATGAAAACTTTTCTAAGGTGCCTGGTAGAAACTCAGTGCTGTAGCCGGGTACCTAGAAAAAAAAAAACACCATGCTTAATACGTAACCATATTCTCTGCAGCATGACTTTTGCTCAAAGTTCAAATAGTGAAATGGCAGCAAAGAAAGTAATAAATATCAATATATAATGTCCGGTAAAATATTTGGACGAGGTTTTAAGACTATAGATTTTTTGATCTTCGGGGATTATTGATAGGAGAGGTAGGTTAGGTACTTCTTTAAAAAACGGGCAAAAAGGAAGCAACTGGATATTTCCGTCAAAGACACCCGATTTCGATAGTTATATTTTATTTAAGTATTTTGCTTTCTTCTGTCTAGTTTATTTTAGTTTTGTGATCTTATTTTTCTTCTTTTCTCCATCCAAATAATTAACACCTGATGAGGACGCCGCTGGTAAAAGACGAATACTGTTTTGGCGCATATGAAAATACGAAATTGTTATATATCAAGACATCGCCTTAAGAAGCGTTCCAGTCCTCTGGCCTTAGGCACGTGGTTCGTCAGATCAAACAAAACCGGTATCTTACTTTAGGAGCCATATATCTGGCGTTCTCGACCACACAAGGATCGATAAAGTGCTCGTGTTGTTGGTCGACATACTCGACCAGCCGGCCCTCCATAGTTGAAGATACGCTGGCGAAGTCCCAGTACTGCAGGTGTTGGACCATCTCGCATAGACCTACGCCGCCCGCGTGGGGGCAAACTTTCACTGAAACAAAAAGAAAAATAATTTTTCTAAAGCTATATTTCAATCAAAAATATACAGCAATGATAAATAAATCGTTTTTGGTAACTTACCGGTACCGATCGATAGCTTCTCTTCTTTTATTTTATTTTAGTGTGTGTGTTGGCATTATGCCAAAAAAAGGCGTGTCCTTTTTCAAAACCCCCTACGGTAATGATGAATAATATCCTCAGAAAATGGAAACCGCTGCATGGATTTCAACCAAACAGTTTTAAACCCTTTGAATGCTCAAATCGGCTCGCTTCTACTCCAAATATTGCTATGCCCTAAAGTTAAGGGCCCGGGTGAATACACAATAGTATTCAATATTTTAACGATTTACCAAAATACTATGTAGGAAGTTTGAGTAAATCGGAGTATTCGTTTCGGAGCTATAAGGTTATAGACAAAGTGACACCCCCCTTTTTGTCGGGGTAAATCTGTCATTCCAAAATGCGAGTAAGTAGGTGTATAGTAAGTATAAAGTAGTAAACCGGTAACCGAGGAAAGTAAATAAATATGACATGGTTACCACTTAGCATCAAGTGGAAAAACAAACTTTGACTAGTTTTTTTTCTACTACCACAGAGGAAAAATCTTAAGCCTGTGTCAAGTCCAAGAAAGGAGCCTCTTATAGGCGCACTTTAAATCCTTTCACCACACTTTCTAGACAAGAAGAAGAAGAAGACAACATGATTAGGTACCTTTAAGTTTCTCAGCCATAAGATAAACGGATAGTATCTCGTTGATCCCGCCGATGCGCGCTGAATCTATCTGACAGTACTGCATTCCACCGCTTTGAAGAAATTGCTTGAACATCACGCGATTCGCACACATTTCTCCTGTCGCTACTCCGATGCCGTAAGGTCTGTGGAAGGGAGTACAAATTCTTATTTTATCAGTGAAGAGAGGTACAGTACAGGTGGATTTACAGAAAATCAAGGAGGGAAAAGGTTCTGACTTCTATTGCAGACCCGCGTGTTGCGACCAAGGAGGTTGGAAACTCATTACAACGGACAGGAAAGGATAAGGTGCCAAATAATTCGGTGGTTCATAGGTTTTCGATACTAAGTTCCAGCACTTTCTGTCAATCTCATAGCTTTTTGACATTAGTGACACATTTATAAGCGTGTCGCGCATGTGGCGCTCATAAATGGGTTACGGCCCTGTCTTTCCTGCGACATGGTAGAGATGCATCAGAAGCCTACTATATCGTCTTACACATTGTTGGTCTACGCATTGTATATCTGTCTCTGTCTGCCCCATACACAATGTCTGAGACAGTCAACTTGGCAACACATACCTACACACGGCTCTGCAATAGTGAAACTCAGGCTTTTGTGTACAATGTTCTTATTTTCTAGTAATCAAGAGCCTTGACGGTATCTAAGAGGGTAAGTCAAAGTATAGTTCAAATATTACTTTTGGCACAAGTCCACTTCAGATATCTACGCGTGATAGGTTTCAAGCCCAATTACCGCCACTTTCAAGAATACTTATTATTAATTCTAATGAGGTTGTTTTAAACCAAACTTTGGGGATACTTACGCTAAAGCCTTGGAGATGGTCGCGTGCCCTAAAACATCGTCCGGCGAGGTTGGCTCTTCTATCCACATCGGTTTCAGTGGCGCTAGCTTCTTCATCCATTCTATAGCCTCATTCACACTCCACGCCTGATTTGCGTCAACCATCTAAAAACCAATGCCTTATAAAAATCTAGCATAGGATCAGGGAAAATATTGAGAGAAATCCACCAGTAATCCAATTTTTTTTCTTTATCGTCTGTTCTAATGACTGCTAACAGTTTTAATAAACGGCGCCATCCAATTTATTGTCGAATGATAAACGACGTTTTTCTTCTTATCGCGTCAAATTTCAAACCAGTGTGGTAATGGGATTTCAACGACTCAGATGGAATTCTTGAAAAGTAAAGTAAACAACGTTTACTTGGCTAGTAAAGTCATTTAAAATACCCCAAAATATTAAAATTGATCAGAGCAGATTCCGATATAAGATTCGTGAAGTTTTTTGCGTTCTTAGTTAGCAAGAAAAAACTTGCAATTTACTAACCAAAAACTTATCATTGCCGATACTCTTCCTAACAGCGCTGCAGCGTCTATAGTCGTCTTCGAAACTGCGTCCGACCTTCACTTTGAAATGCGTGAACCCTAGGTTTAGGTATTTTTCGCACAACTCCTTTACTAGCTTATCGCTGTAGCCCAGCCAACCTAGAAACAGGCACAAGTTTTTAAATCGTCTCTGGCCTGCGCACATCTAGGCGATGGCAATTAATGGCAATGGCGATCAGCTGAAACGCTGTCAAATACGACAGCGATATTTGACAGCCTAGGTGTGCGCAGGCACACATAGAGACCTGTCAGTAAATTCCACTGACTACTGGGATAAATTCATAAAAAAACGTTTTTTATTTAAATTTCGAATAACTTTTGAAACCTACGGTACAGGATATCAATGATAAATGTTGGCTAATATTAGTTTCATGGCGCAGTTACCATTTATGTAGGGCAAAAAAACCTCTGGCTTCTATTTTTTCAGTATTCAATATATTTATTGCCCTAGCATGTAAATTATCAGATCTTAGGACTAGGTTTTTGAATAAATATGTAATTTATCCTGTAAGTAACAGCTAAGTTTTTCAGTGTTCTTATACCTAGAGGTATACTAACCGACTTGTGTAGTATAGCAGGGATAACCATTCTCCATCAAAAACTTAATTCTCTGTTCTTTCCCGGCTTTCTTACTCCTCAGGAGATAAATAGCTTCTTCTTTTGTAATAACATCGGTTATGTAACGGAAATCTATAGTTGACACTAGCTCCTGATAACAAAAAATAAACATTACAAGTGATAAATAGTTTTATTGGTTTTGCTTAAGTTAATTTGAAGGTTAATTATTTGTTTAATGCAAAGAATTTATCAGATCAGAAGAAAAAGATTCACGATTCCAGTGATCAGTGCAGTCGAAACTATATTATTTATCATCATTAGCCTGAAAAAGTCCACTGCTGGTGACCAAGGCCTCTCACAAATTTCCAGGAATAACGTTTTCGTAAGACTCCTATGAACAAAACGCTTTACGTGTACCTCCCGTACACACAAAGCGTTTTGTTCCAAGGAGTCTGGAATCTGCGCAGCAAGGAGTTTGGAAACTGCTTTGGATAGCTGTCAGTCGGTTGCACGCATGCGCGGTTGCACGCATGCGCGGTTGCTCTTTGCAACAAGCGATAGTGCTGCTATCTAAACTAAAGTAAGCAAACGGCAGTTTTCTTCCACAGAGTACTCTTCTCTTCCCTCGGTCCATCACTAGTAGCCGTTCTACGCTTTTTCCGGCGGTCGCTATTCGAGAAATTTTATTCTCCAGCGGTTAGCAGTTCTACCAGCTATTTTCGTAATGTTTACCTCCGGTTCCATGTCAGCCAATAGTCTCCACAACGGTTTCTTCTCCAGCCGTGCCCATAAGTCCCACAGCGCGTTCAGAATTGCCGCTACCGCCAAATGAGCCACACCTTTTTCTGGACCAATCTGAAAACACACAGGACTTTTAGGCTTTAGTAGCATGTTATGAAGGTATAATTAAGGTTTAAAGGATTCTATTAAGTATTACTAGACTTCAGTCGCGTAACAATCACACTTTCGACAATCACCAGCTCCTCGAGCAAACATTGGGACACCCTATTTTTAAAGTAGGTACCTATACAAGAGTTATTTTTAAGATTTCTCCAATATAAGTGTTCTTCTTCTTATCGTGTCACTGATTCTTCGAGCCAAGTGTGGTGAAAGGTTTTAAGTGCGCCTCAAAGAGGCTCCTTTGGTGCCCTTGACACATATTTTCGAACTTTTTAGGTTCTACGAAATGCCGGTTTCCTCACGATGTTTTCCTTCACCGTTTGAGAGCACTGGCATAGTGTACATACATTTTTGGGCAGAAAAACTCATTTGTACACGATTTGAACCCACGACCTTAGGATCGGAAGGCGGGGCCGATACCACTATGCCACCAGCGCTCTGTGTGAATGTGAATATAAGGATTGATATTCTCTATTACCCATCTCATTTGCGAGTCATTGGTGATTTGCCGCCAAAACTCCGCGAAGTCTCCAAAGATATCAGCTGCGTTCTTCCCCAGGAGGAATCTCTTCATCGACCTGATGCAGAGGACAATGACCTCGGTACCGCGACCACAAGTGAACGTGAGACCGAAGCCTTTCTGACCGCTCTCAGTTTTGACGGTAACGTACGCGCAAGAGTAGTTTGGGTCGGTATGCTGTGGATTAAAGTTTTAATTTAATTTATTTATGATAGTAACCGTTACTTATGCTATCCACGGTTTCACGTGAGCTCTTATGAAACAAATAAAAAAACATGGTTTAGTTAGAACTACATACAAACTTATGTTGTGTGTTTCATGTAGGTCCAAGGCATTAGTGTAAGTAGTATGTGCATAAAATTAAATAAGTATTGTGGAAAATCCACACAACACTGTCTAGCCCCAAATTAAGCAGAGCTTGTACTGCGGGAACCAGTAGCTGCTATAATTAAAAGGTAAATCGGTACTTAAACTACTGTTATATTTATTTTTGACAAAACTTGATTATAAAGTAGGGTCCGATCACCAATGAACAAGTTTTAAAAACCATTAGCTGGTTGTATATAAAAAAAAACAAACCCAAACTAAGTTTATCTATTATAAATAGGCATCAGGTAAACTAGAAAACAATCTTTAATAAATTTTAATGTAAACTTACCAGGGCATCAGAACCATGGCCACCAAGCGAAGTCGGAAACCTCACATCTTTCACGTCCACATCCACGATCTTCAATCCATCTCGCTTCGGGACCGGCATTACACAATACAAAGCGAACTTGATGTCAACAACTAACAGACTTGATGTCAACAACTAACAGACTTGATGACACCAACTAACCGACTTGATGACACCAACTAATGTAACGTACATTCACGAGCACTGACTTGCGGTGAATGAAACTTAAACCTGCTTCAGACTGTTTGACATAATTGTGTTGTAAACAATCCACAAAAGCCGTTATCTAGCCATGGTAGAGTCTGCGCAAGATAACTGTGCGCTTGACAGATGCCGGATAGTTTTTAAATAATAAATTAATTTTTAGTACAGTCATTTGGTCAAAAAAATAGAGGTTACCTGGAAAGTTTCCCGGAGGTTTTGAAAATTGGCAATTTTATAGATTTTGATATGCTCTTTCCAAATTTTAACTTTGCCACCTCGTATGTTTGCCGCTCGCGCCGCCATATTGAAAAAATGGCGTCCAAAATCAATTTTTTTGATAATAACTCCTTTCCGGCGCATTTTGCAGGAAAAACATATCTATACAAAATAAAAGAAGATGAAATTTCCGCCAGTTTATGTCATAATCTTTTTTCTTTAAAACTAATAGTTTCGGCGTAGGAGCGCCGTAAAGTGTAATGACGAAAAGTTTCCAATCCTTTTTCCTTCACTTCAATAACTTCACTTTCTTGCAGTATATCACCACAAATAAAGCAGTTTATTTCATTAAATACGGCTTGTTGCCTGTTTTCTGTCTTGTTCTCTGTCTAGGTGTTATATTGTATTCTATGTAGGTACCTATGTATTTACAAAAAAAAATATTTAAGTATTATATCAGCTATCTGGTTCCCATAGTACAAGCTCTGCTTAGTTTGGGGCTAGATAGTGTTGTGTGGATTGTCCGCATTATTTATTTATGTATTCACTGGCACGCAAAGTTATCATGCTCAATTTCGTTGGCTGTAGGTATGACAAAAGAACACTTGCGTACAAATACAAAGTCAACTGATAACCTTCATAATTATTCAGGCTGCGATAATGAAACTATATTCTCTAAAAGCCTGCGCACATCTAGGCGATGGCGATGGCTATCAGTGAAACGCTAAATAATATCGCCGTCATATCGTCGTTGTGGTGCGAGAAGTCACTAAGTGACATTTTTTGCCAAAATGAGTTATTGATGCCAAAGTGTTTTGAAACCCATTATGTACCTTCTCAGAATGTAAAAGAGTAGATTTTACTACAATTTTAGATAATACAATAATGTCAGAAGTGCATAACTACCCGTAGAGGCAAAAATCTGTCTACAAAAATCACCTAAGGGTTCTTAAGTAGTTTAATTCAATCACTTTACTTACAATATTCTTCAAGTCTTGGGGTTGCACTGCTCACTAAAGTCACTTAGTGATTTCTTGCAGATAAAAAGCTATTGAATGAAATGAAATTCTGTTGTCGGTAAGAGTCATCAACAGATCATAATTAAGTAATATTTAATCAAGGTATTACGTTAATGTGTATGCCAGAATTAATTAACTTACTTTTTGTTATGTATCTCAGTAACCATATAATTACTTACATTAATTTGTTGAACGTTAGTGTGTAGGGTAAGGTAAAATTATCTATATTTTATGTGAAGAAACCTCTTTTGTAACTATAAGTGTTGATAAGTTACACTCATTTTAAGAACAAAAAAACTTTAAAACGCGATTATCTCGAGACTAGCTTTTTGCACTTAGTTACTTCTCGCACCACAACGACGATATTTGAGTGTTTGACTGATGGACATCGCAGATTGCTTAGGTGTGCGCAAGGTTTAAGTGTTGTCAGTACATACAATTTACGTATTGAATAAATATGGACTGTAATTCCTGAGAATAAAGATTGAAGTTCTATGAGAGATATGAGGATGAGACTTTATTTATGTGGTCTCTTGGCCATAACTTTTAATATACTTTTAGAGAAACTGTTTAATACAACATTATATATTTTAATTTTAAAATAATTTCAATGACTTAATTAATAATCTTTATAATATTTTTATCGTTTGCGACATTTTCCTTCCTAGACTATTATTATACACAAAAAATGTTTGTAAAAAGTTACTTAATTACATATATTATTAAAGTATTAAGTATAAAATATCACAATTTGGAAGATTAATTTCAATAGTTACCTAGTAGATTGGTAGTTTTACGTCTCGTACAGTAAATATTTTGATAATCACAGATTATTTTCAGTAAACATGTACAACAATATTCATATAGCACCAAAACCTACTTTGAACGGGTTTTAGAAAGGATACTTCTACTATAGTTTCCACCCACATTCGCAAAAAAACATTATGCATTCATTTTTCTTACAATTAAATTATGCTTGCCTACATTATTGTTTTTTTTTTTTTTCTTAAGTTTGTGTTTAAATAAAATAATAATTATAAAGCTTGCCTACAAAATGTATATTGGAATGATCAACAGAACAGGCGAAAGCCTTCAAAAGACCGAACAATAAAAAATAAAAATAAATTTGACAGAAACTAAAGCCGCTATTTGTGTTGTAAATTTATCAGTCGACTAGCTCATAGCAGGCTGGGGCCTAATTCTCGGGCCGATCTCGATCATTTTGCAATTTTATTTTATTGCTTCTTTTCACAACCCCGCACTTTTTCTACGTTTTCCGTATATCGTAGCTGTCGAGGCTTCTACGATGAGGTCGTTGATGAATTACTCAAGGAAATCTGCCATTCTCTCTTCGAAAAGAAGTAATAAAATAAAATTGCAAAATTATCAAGGTCTGCCCTTCTCTATGTTGCCATCTCTATTTGTTGTCATAAAAGTGACAGGGACAACAAGATTTTAGCAAGCTGTTAAAAAGTATAATCACAGGCTAGTTCTTTCGGCTGGCTTTCTTATACAACAATGCTAGCTCCTTCACTAACTCCCTCTCTCCTTCCTCCCAGAGGATGTTGGCGAGACAGCCCAGGGTTCTGCTTCCATCTGCATCGTCATTCATCCAATCCAGCAATAGTTTGTAGCGAGCCTGGAATTAATATAGACTCTTAATTGATCCCTAGGCATGGTAGATATCGTCAGTGGCGGATTTGCAGTATTGGCGGCCCTAGGCCCCAGGCATGTGCCGCCCCTTCTCAGCACCAATCATATTGACTATGACTAGATACGATACATAATGAATTTACTTTATTGCCAACTTTTATCTAAATCAAAATGAGAAATTTATTTTTCTTCTTTTCGCCGGTTAGCCGGCGCCGTAATATGTGCAGCCTTTTAAATATTTAGGTACTTTACATTTGATATAAATCTTGCTATCATCGGTTTATTTTGTCACGATTTGCCGCCCCTAATATCTGCCGCCCTAGGCCCGAGCCTACTGTGCTTTAGGGCAAATCCGCCACTGGATATCCTCTTAGACTAAGTAATAGCTTAACCCCCGAATACTGAAACGCAACTCAGATTTAAGCACGTCTCAAGCGACGAATATTTGACAGTTTTCAATGAAAATCTGTCAAAAACTCGTCGCTTGAGACGTGCTTAAATCTGAGTTGCGTTTCAGTATTCGGGGGTAGGATTCTTTTTTATCCTACTTTGTATCTGCATTAGGAAACAGGCTCTTTTTTACTCTAAAAATAAACGAAGTAAAAAGCTACCACGCGGGTGAAGCGGAGGACAGCCGGTGGTAACAAATAAATGTGAAAACTAGATGCCCAGAAAGAGTTTTGAAAATGTGGAGGGCCTAAACCATAATACTTACTTCCGAAACGCCATAGCTTGCTGTGTCAATTTCCTTTGTCTCAATAGCCCCTTTTGAGAATCCCAGGGTTCTGAAGAAACTGTGCCAGTTTTTGCCAAGATTCTTTGACACATAGTCAATAAATACATGCTCTGGCTGAAAATTATATACAGTTTATAATTTTTTTTTCTCATACAATTATTTATAATTTTGTGTGAGTGTGTTAAAATAGATATTTGTAATAGCCATTTCAATAGCATTAAGAAAGGGTATAGCCATTAAAATAGCATTAATTAGTGGCTAACTAGCTTTCACAATCTTAGCTATGATAGGTATCAAAACCAGTAGATTGACCAAAGGACTCCATTGTTGCTCAATAATAATAGTAGGTAAGTAATAGTTCCATGGAGCCGAATTTATTTTTTTATTCAGCTTGGTCTGTCTGGGCAAAGGCGTTCCCCTTTTGTTTCCACTAATTTCATGCTCGTCCCATATTCGGTCACTTCCTGCAGAACACCTCCAGGTCATCGCCCAACACTTTGTACGGTTTGGAGGGTGTGGGCGCTGATGAAATTACTGGCACATGAGGCTGAACATCTGTATGCCTCAAGTTGATGGACGCAGGGCAGTGCATACGAGGCAATGCTTTGGTATAGGCGATGGTTACCACTTAACATCAGGTGGGCCATATGCTTGTTCCATCAGCCAGTTGTATAAAAAAATGAGTATGATAAGATGCTGAAAAATAGTTACCTTTATTTTAGATTCCAACAACAACTTTATAAGGTTGTTCTTCTCAATATGCTCTTCTTGGTCGTTACCATCATTAGAGTTGGTTTTAGTTTGTGGCTTCATGTTTGTAGGTCCCATATAATAGTCATTGCCCCACCGTACATTCTTGGAGTTGACTATGTTGATCACATTTCCCGTTGCTGCACAGAACAAATAAAGTTAGTTTAAACTGGCCTCACAGTGACACCTCGGACACTCCACCAAATCCCATGCAAAAACTTTGTTCTCCGTATGTATTAATTCAATTAAATAGTATCTAGCATAGTTATAGACCTGTGACAGTGTTGTAAACCTATATTAAGCATGTGTCAATCATACAAAAAACTCAGTGTAATAATTTTGGTGTTTCACTTCAAGAATTCTAATCATTTTGGTTCACACTTCACAGACATGCAATAATTTAGTTTTTTTTTATACTTCAAACTGTTGTGTGTTATATGATTCAAACTGTCTTTGTTTTGTGAAGGATCCTTTAAAGCAGGGATTCCCAAAGTGGTCGATATCGACCCCTTGGGGTCGATTTTGGTTTCCTAGGGGTCGACAAAAACGAAAACTGATTTTGGGGGTCGACGAGGTCAAAAAATCGACCCCTTTTAACTTATCACAAGTTCTTATTTCAAAGTTTCAAGATAGGTACTGTATTGTTTATGTTGTGTTACGTGTACTAAGAATAATTAATATTTTTGTAGGAAATAGCATTGTTGTAGTCATTTAAAGTCTCAAATTTGTACAACATACGTTTACTTTGTCAAATTTTGATGAGAAAATGAAGTCAACTTTACTCACTTAACGAAGTGAATTGGTACCTTAGTACCTAGCTATTTTGTATCATTAGGAAAAAACTAAAGATAAGCCCCCTTATTCATAATAGTCTGCTAAATTAAAGCATTGCTAATTTTCACTCTGTCTTCTTCTATTGACCTAAGTCGAGAGAGACCTATGCAAAAATAACACACTGTAGCAGCTGTTTTAAGTTAACGGACCATTGTGAATTTGTTGATCATAAAAATAGGTAATTTGGCCATGGGGGTCTGAGGTAACCATTCATTTTGGAAAAGGGGTCACTTGTCTAAAATAGTTTGGGAATCCCTGCTTTAAAGTAACATACTTACATAAATACATTTTCTCTTTTGAATATCAACAGATAGACTGCTTTATAAAATGTTGGCGACCCCCAGACCTCTTGACGATGAAGATGTTTGCAGATAAATATATGGTAAGCTTAAGTACGCACCTTGAGTATTGACGTTACTGCTACCAGTTTTGTCACTCTTTCCTGGCTTGTCCGCTTTTTTATTGCTTTTAAAAAAGGATTTCTTGAACTTTGGCTTTTTTTCATTCTTTGCTGTGTCGTGGTCAGACTCATCAGACTCTACAATAATTTCTTCTGGTTCGTTTGTAGAGTCTATATTTTCGTCATAGTCATCAACAGGGTCTTGTGTAGTCTCTGTAGGGCTAGGCCGTGGCGGCTTTGGCATGGCATCAGACTTTAAGTTCTTGAACATGTCAAATATCTTACTATGGATGCTGGTCATCTTTGAACTTTATTGGAAATCGCTTCGAAAAATAGAACTCTGGGTTTTCCCCACTCACACAAAGGTTCCTGCACTTCCGTGAAGACTGTTTTTGTTTTCTTTGATAAATCGTCAATAGTCAAAGTAGGTATACCCGCTATTGTACGTAAGATGTATCTAATCTAAACTAAAACTAGATTATTTAGTGTAAATAAAACTTCCAAGCGATTTCACTTTTCTATCTTCTTCTTTTGTTAGTTTAACAGTTTAGCTTTAGCGCACTCGCACGCATTTTCATTGAAAAACAAAGTGCAAAAGTGTGATGTGATTGTGACAGTGACAGTGACAGTCACTCTTTGTTTTTGGTAAGCTGTCAGTGTAATTTTTTTCAACCATCTCGGCTAAGATAATTTGCGGGTAAGAATCAAACTTATTGTTCTTTTTTCTTGCGCGAGTTATTTTTGACCTTGGTTTTTTTACTCGCGCTTGTTTTTTTTTTTTTTTTTGTTGCTCGCTACTCCGAGTCATTTGGCTTTGCTAGCTTGTTGCTTACACTATGATCATAGTGGCATCATCATCCATCATGCCATCCTTTCGGTACATAGAGGTCACCGGAGTTCCCTCTGCCGAAGTTCATACAACTTCACGGGGCCTGTAATCTTGAGATAAACAAGAACCCCGACTTATTTCCTGTTTTTTTCAAAACCGAGTCCAGCGCCCATTTGAATCTCCGGTGAAGTAAAAAACTATTCTAGGTACTAATTATGGGAGGAGCAAGAAATGAAAAATCCCTGAATAGCCAATATCCAAAATATTTGAAAATAATTTTATGTGATTTTACTCTATTTATCCTATAGCATTCTATTATCCTTCGCCACTCGGATAAAAATAAATGATCTTCTGACTATTATCTTGAGGTGTATGGTGTGTAGGTACCTAGGTATTTTCCATTTTCAAACAGCTGTGCCAACTTTTTACTAAAATGAATTATTTGTTGACTTGTAATACGTCATAGCCTGGTGTCAAAGACCCGAGGTTTTTTGCAGAATATTGTTATTTATTTATTGAATTTCAGATACAAGGATACTTGCATAATATTATTACTTAATGGATTATTATAATACGCAAACGAGGACATCTACAATTTCACTATCAAATTTACTAAAACTAAAGTTTTTTGAGGCAATTTACGCGAAAAGTGATTCTAATCCTGATACAAGAGCTAGTTCACCAAGGAAAGATTGTCCTCCGCCTGCGCCTCCCCTCTCCCCGTGCCCTCCTGTGGACAAGGCGGGGGGAGGAGATGCACCACCTCGGCCGAAGTGCGCCTGCAGCGTGCCAGATGGTGCAAAGTGCACTGCAGGCGACCGTGGCAAGACTGGCGCTGGAGTCACCGGTTCTCGAGCGGGACGTATCTGCGGACCTGCAAAAGAATCCGATGAACTTCCCGCAGGAGCGAATAACCCTGGCCTCCTACGCCATATTCATAACGCAGCTCGGTTCAGGCTGCCCCAGTGCTTTGAAGGGGCCTGCGTTTCTGTCAAACAGAGCTCTACGAACAACTGGGTCTTAGGGCATTCTATATCGTTCAGCTCTGTTTCTCCCGGAGGATATAAGCTTCTTCTGTCATATGTGGATAAAAAGAAGCCATCAGCAATGCCGTACTTCGTGATGGAAGCGGCCCCAGGTGGCCAGATGAGTTGCGAGTTCCGTGTGGGACCCACTTTAGGAACCAGAGCGACGGTCGTGGCGCAAATAGCCGACGCTGAGTTTTATAGCTTCGAGAGTATTTTGGACGCATACTTCAATAACCTCACGACGTCTGTGATTGCGGTGAATAAAGAGTTCATTGCTCTACATTTTCTACAGGTGACTTGTTTTTTAACTGGTAGCTAAAAGTGGGAACGCCACTGGTTCCTTTCACCGCTTATGAGCACTAACATTGCATGAAACAACATACAGATATACGACTGTAATCGAACCAAATGTAAAGATGTACATTATAGCACGATACATCTCATTACATCTTTCCATAGAAATCGTCAGGAGACCACACACGACAGCTATAATGTATATTTTCATTCATGTATATTTTCCCGGGATGTAATGTACATTATTATAGCTGCTGTGTGTGAAGCCCTTTAGGATCGAATGTTTGGGTTGCTGCCATGCCATTCCTTGTCTAAGATTAAGAATATTTTGCATCGTAGACATAGACACGCCAGCCAAGACAACGGTTGCCACGCGTAAGCAAAAGCGTGTTTGGTGCTCTGTGGTTGCCACTATTGACAGCAGTTAGGGCACAGCACGTTCCATTTCCAATATATATAAAAAAAGTTATTTCCTTCAGGCTGTAACGGAGCAGATATCACTAGGCGCGGAGGTAGTAGCCCGCGCACAGATAGCCGAGTTGAGTTCTGCCTCGGGCGCGGGCCGCTGGGCTAATGAGAACCACTCCGTCAGCGCTACACTCGGCAACCGCGGCCTGGACCTTTGCTATGCCAGAGTCATCACGCCATATCTCACAACAGCTGCGATGCTCGAGGTAAAGAATATACCCAGACACGTTAGGAATCCTCACATCCTACTCATACCAATACCAAATATCAAGAACCGTAGAAAAAAAAATTGTTTATACAGTAGAATCGCGAGGACTTTTTTTCCTCGTCGGTCTGTCTGTCCTCGTAATCCTGGCTCCTTTAAATTTGTAATTTAAAGGAGTCAGGATGGGGGCTAGTCAGGGGTACACCGTAAGATAAAATTCAGGACGTAAATTCATTTAACAAATATTGAAATAGAAATAGATATTAGAACATTCACTATGTACTATTCATATTCTTAATTTGCAAATATACGTAGCCGCGTAGCTCTGCTACGGTGCTACGAAATGGCTACTTTAGACCTCGCTTGGTGCATTTTAAGTATAATTTTGTGACTAAATAACTAAGCACTGGGGTCTTAACTAACTAGCAGCTGCCCGTGGTTTTGCTTGCACTTACATAAAAATTTATGCCGTGTGTCCTTTGTGTGTCGATTTTCTGAGGTTACGACTTACACGATCGTCATTCTTAAATTTGTGTAATAAAATCTACAGAAGAACGTTTGCAAACAGGTTGGATTCGCCATCAAGCGAGCCGTGGCCACGTTGGCCTACGAGTGGCGCTCCGAAGAGTGGACAGTGAGAGGATCAGCCGACTCGGACGGACTAGTGGGCGCTACCTTGCAGCGCGCTCTAGGAGGCAAGCGGGCCCAACTAGCCTGTGCTATATCGGCATTACTCAACCATCCCAATGATAAGTTCCGGTTGGGCTTTGGGATAACGGCGGCTATCAATTGAATTTCTTCCAGATAGAACCAGTATAATTCAGATCCAAGCAAAAATACTTTTTATAAATAGAAATACGGGCGTTAATTTTACTGCCAAAACTCTTCTGGAACTTGGATGAGATAAGCCAAACGATTTACATAATATTATGAATTTTACATAACAAAGATTTGATAACATTATTTTTGAGTTGTATAATTTTCAAAAAGCGTAACTGTTTTTGGTCTATATGCCGATTGTTGGTATTTATTACGAAAGTACTATACTCTAATCTTTGTTAGTGTTTATTCAAATTGTACTTACGTAGTTTTAGCATCTGTATTTTTACTAATTTATTATATTCTTAGGTAATTATGTTTGCTCTAGGTTCTTTACAATAAAACTTTTAATTTTACATATTAATTTCAATGTTTTCACTTAAACAATAGTCACCAACTCACCACTTATTCGTAGGTAGGGTAGGTGCCTTACTTTTATTCCACACTTACCTAAGTGGGTAGGTTACATTACCTTTATTCCAGAGCATAAACGTCACGATAACTAAACGAACTTATTCTTCACACTTCCCTGTCCTCACAGACAACAGTTTTAAAAATTCATTTTCAATATAACGATAATGTAGGCGTGTATTATCGGGCAACTGCTACGAGTCTACGGAGCTACGCGCTTTAGAGAATAGGCGGGCGCCTGCGCGGGCTTTTACCACTGGGCGGGGAAAGAGGCTCCACCTTTATCAACCCCAGCAAATAAAATCAGGCTTTATAGAGAAGTAATAGAGTTGGGAGTTCCGTAAAGGGTGGTTCGAAAAAAGGTTGGGCGTACACTGAGTAGCGGTCGCTGCAGTGTTAAGATCGGGCGCGCGCGAGTCGCGTGGCCCGGCAGTTATGCTCATGGAGCGTCTCGCAGACTTCGTGAGCAAGTCCCTTGAAGGCGGGGAGATCCCCGCGCCTCCTTCCGAGCCGGACCCCGATGAGACCGATGACGTGGAAGTGGATATAACTGAACTGGATGAGAAGCCGCCGCCTGCGAAACGGCCGAGGAATTGGCTGCTGTCGCCCGTGCCGACCCAGCAGTGTAAGAGGGAGACGGACGATGATGATGATCATAGGCATGGTGAGTGATTTTGAATTATGTAATAGGCAGTTTGGGAACGCCAAACCGTTGTATAGGACAGATTCTGGGCATTCTGTAGGTATAGGACAGATTCAAACGTATCTGAAAATATTGTGTAAGTGACTTGTATTTCGTTATTTGAATACAACGTGCACTTGTGAGGAAATGCCACGAACCCAAGAATATACTGATGTTGGCGTTTTGCTAAATAATGAATGAATTTCCAAACAGTCAGCTAATTCAAAGTCTGCATTTAGTTACAAAACCAGCACGAGAGCTAATCTAATAGAAAATAAGTAATAACTGTAGTTTGGTAGCTTGCAATTTCGTATTTTGAATAACCGATTCAAACTATAGCTCAAATTGTTAGCTTTAAATACACCCTACTAGGTAGAACTAGGACACGACAAGTCCTAGTTTTTTTCTAACCCATATCGTCCCACTGCTGGGCAAAGGTTAAAAGTAAAAGTATAAACCTTTTAATAATAATTTGATACTTCTTATGGAAGTATATAATATGCTTAAATATCATCTATTATGGATACTAATCATTACAGTAATAAAATCGGAAGGATGTTATTACACCTTTAGCGCCATCGCTTTACGCTGAGTTGTCGCCGTCGGCGTTGGTAGGCTCAAGTCTTTCCGGCGGACGGTAATTTGATGATGCCAACGGAAAACATCTATTAGAATTTCCATCGATTGTAATAATGGCCCGAACACACCTAGTTCGCTGGCGGTAGCGATCAGTGAAACGCTGTCAAATATCGCTGTCAAATCTCAAATCTGACAGCGATATTTGACAGCGTTTTACTGATCGCTACCGCCAGCGAACTAGGTGTGTTCGAGCCTTAAGTGTTCGAATAAAAACAATTTCAAATCGCGAGTTAGTAGAAGTCAAGACTCAAGACTTCTACTAACTCGCGATTTGAAATTGTTTATATACTCTAGAGTCATGAAAAGTAGATGAAAAAAAGCAGCCAAGTGCGAGTCGGACTCGCCCATGAAGCGTTCCGTAGCATCAAGTAACATAATATAAAGGTTCTTGTAGTTCGTCGAAAGGTAAATTGGGGTTTACGATTTATGACGTATAAAAAAAAAACTACTGGCTAGATCTCGTTCAAACTAAATATCGTTGAAAGTTTGCATAGTAATGTACTACATATATTTTTTTTTAGTTTTATCATCCTCTTATTTTAGAAGTTAGAGGGGGGGGACCAACTTTTTACAACTTTGGAAGTGTCTCTCGCGCAAACTATTCAGTTTAGAAAAAAACGGTATTACAAACCTCAACATCATTTTTGAAGACCTATTCATAGATACCCCACACGTATGGGTTCAATTAAAAAAATTTTTTTGAGTTTCAAGTATGGGTCTCCCAAAATTTATAGTTTTTTTTTTATTTTTGTGTAAAAAATATCTTAATGCGGTTCACAGAATACATTTACTCGCCAAGTTTCATCAGTCTAGCTCTTACGGTTTTGGAGTAAAATGGCTGTGACACGGACGGACAGACAGACAGACAGGCATGACGAATCTATAAGGGTTCCGTTTTTGCCATTTGGCTACGGAACCCTAAAAACAAGCCTTTGCATCTATTGTAGATGCATAGCCTTGTAGTGTTGTGATATAGCGTCAGAGGCAACTCATATCATACCCCTACTTACGATGATACAGTACCTGAGACAGGATTTTAGATGGCTTGCCCAGAACCTATACCTGACAGCCATAACCATAGTCGGCCTAATCCACAGGAAAGGCTTGAAAATTTATTAAGCCCTTATCGCCCTATTTAACCTTTTTGATTTAATTGTAAGTTTCTTTATGTAAATAAATTTATTATTACCTATTTGACGTGCATGATTCAAGCATTTGTGCCATGCATTATTTGAATGCCTAATACTTGGATTATAGCTGATAACTTATTACATACTAGCTTAGTAGGTAAATAAATTTTCATGAATAAGTATTCAAAAATTACTAAAAGTGTTTCAACTTTGGCCCGATAAACATTTACAGTAAATCCTATACAGTTTTCGAAATGTTTAAGCATTAAAGCAATTAATTCAATTAAGTACCTTGCTTGTTACTTTATAATACCGAATAAGTAATTAATTAAATTAAGTGAGTAGGTACTTACCTAAATTACTTAAATTGTACCTTGATTAAACTTCTAGTCAAAGTTGCAGATTTATTTAACTTTATGAACTTAGCTGTTACACCGTGTAACGTGCCTACGTTATTGCTACGAGTATCGTAGCGTTTATGCTGATTTCGAGAAAGTTTTGTTTATTATGCTACGATTATCGTAGCTCTTCGTAGCGTTTATACTGATCTAAATAAGTTTTTGTGTAGTATGCTACGATTATCGTAGCTCTTCGTAGCATTTATGCTAGCCTCAAGAAGTTTTTGTTTAGTATGCTACGATTATCGTAGTTCTTCGTAGCGTTTATGCTGATCCAAAGAAGTTTTTGTGTAGTATGCTCCGATTATCGTAGCTCTTCGTAGAGTTTATGCTGATCTAAAGAAGTTTTTGTGTAGTATGATACGATTATCGTAGCTCTTCGTAGCGTTTATGCTGATCTAATGAAGTTTTTGTGTAGTATGATACGATTATCGTAGCTCTTCGTAGCGTTTATGCTGATCTAATGAAGTTTTTGTGTAGTATGATACGATTATCGTAGCTCTTCGTAGCGTTTATGCTGATCTAAAGAAGTTTTTGTGTAGTATGCTACGATTATCGTAGCTCTTCGTAGCATTTATGCTAGCCTCAAGAAGTTTTTGTTTAGTATGCTACGATTATCGTAGTTCTTCGTAGCGTTTATGCTGATCCAAAGAAGTTTTTGTGTAGTATGCTCCGATTATCGTAGCTCTTCGTAGAGTTTATGCTGATCTAAAGAAGTTTTTGTGTAGTATGATACGATTATCGTAGCTCTTCGTAGCGTTTATGCTGATCTAAAGAAGTTTTTGTGTAGTATGATACGATTATCGTAGCTCTTCGTAGCGTTTATGCTGATCTAAAGAAGTTTTTGTGTAGTATGATACGATTATCGTAGCTCTTCGTAGCGTTTATGCTGATCTAAAGAAGTTTTTGTGTAGTATGATACGATTATCGTAGCTCTTCGTAGCGTTTATGCTGATCCAAAGAAGTTTTTGTGTAGTATGATACGATTATCGTAGCTCTTCGTAGCGTTTATGCTGATCTAAAGAAGTTTTTGTGTAGTATGATACGATTATTGTAGCTCTTCGTAGCGTTTATGCTGATCTAAAGAAGTTTTTGTGTAGTATGATACGATTATCGTAGCTCTTCGTAGCGTTTATACTGATCTAAAGAAGTTTTTGTGTAGTATGATACGATTATCGTAGCTCTTCGTAGCGTTTATGCTGATCTAAAGAAGTTTTTGTGTAGTATGATACGATTATCGTAGTTCTTCGTAGCGTTTATGCTGATCTAAAGAAGTTTTTTTTAGTATGTCAAAGGTAGGTACATGTCAGTGGACATAGTTAAAATTTTGGCTTGCTATTGTATGCAATCAAAAATAGAAGATAGGTATACTTTACCCATTTTTTTACTATTGACATAAAAAAACGTAATCTTTGCTTTTGACTAATAAAAAAACTTGGTTGGAAGCGCGTTTTATCGCAGCGCAGAGTAATCAAACTTCGGCCTGAAAAAATATGAATTCAATAAATTTTGTTTAATTTTTTGGAATGATCTAGGTATATTTTTTTTTATTAAAAAAAGACTCAAAAAAGCCTAACTATGACATTTTTTGGGAGGTCTTGGATCGACAGCCATACTTATAATCGAAATTTAAATTGAATCATTGCTTATAGTTAACCCTGTCACTGTTTGTGTGTATACCTAGTGGTAAAAGATGGCAGAAGTTTAGGCACTGTTTATATTTTGACATATTTTTGTAAGGCCATTATTAACAAGAAACTAAAAAGGTGAAGTTTAATTTTGATAGACACCTCGCAAACTCACGATCCAGCGCGACATCCAACAGTCATTTGAAGCAATTTCCCAAATTGAGACGCTTTTTATACGGCAATTATGTAAATGTAGGGATTATCCTCAGTGGGCGGCGCCAGGGCCACACCCCGTCCCCTTTCGTCTCCAGGGCATAGGCATAAGGCCAACCTGCGTCTAAGCGCCGACACTTCGAGAGGTGATTAATTGAACCCCCCTTACTTGAGAAGTGTTGGTGATTTATTTGATTGAGAAGTCTTTTCCGGATATCCATTAACGGCTTATTCATTTCGTTTTGTCTCGCTTAGTGAAAGGTTCTTAATTTAATTGATGGTTGTTTAAAACTGGCGATGGCGATGAATTAATTTACAGATTTGTAGCACAATTAATTTATGTCATATCTTTAAACTGCCTTTATCTTTTTAAACCTTTAAGATTAATTATTTTGAATCTGAGTTCCGTATTCCGAAACAGTGCTTGAGTCTGAGTCGAGCCTCAAGCATAGATTTTTGTCATTTTTTAATGTCAAAAAACCTATGCTTGAGGCTCAACTCAGACTCAAGCACTGTCCCGGAATACGGGCCTTAGATACTCTTTATTACGCCTAAACAACTGTATAAGTAGGTAACATATCCGAAGATCAATAATGAATGAAAAGTTTAACGTAATCGAATAATTTTAAGCCTTTGTCGAACTCACAAGATGGTACGGTTGTAGGCAATAAATATTGCACATCGGCTTTTCTGCTTTTGTAGAGCGCTATCTCTTTCTGACGCACACCACGCTCTAAGAAGCCGAAATTAGCCGATGTGCAATATTTATTGCCTACTGCTATACCTAGATTTACTAGCAACTTGAAGAAAATGTAATTTAACCAATTATGTATTTTTGCCAGATGCAGTAGATAAGTCCCCAAACGGTGGGTCTGGCAATGCGGGTGGAAAGCAAAGGAGGTCCCGCACCAACTTCACACTGGAGCAGCTCGGAGAACTGGAGAGACTGTTCGATGAGACGCACTACCCTGACGCCTTCATGCGGGAGGAGCTCAGCCAGCGACTCGGGCTCAGCGAGGCCAGAGTACAGGTAGCATGAACTACTTCCACAGCTTATGAAATGCATTGCCCTGACACCTTCATGCGGGAGGAGCTCAGCCAGCGACTCGGGCTCAGCGAGGCCAGAGTACAGGTAGCATGAACTACTTCCACAGCTTATGAAATGCATTGCCCTGACACCTTCATGCGGGAGGAGCTCAGCCAGCGACTCGGACTCAGCGAGGCCAGAGTACAGGTAGCATGAACTACTTTCACAGCTTATGAAATGCACTGCCCTGACGCTTTCATACGGGAGGAGCTCAGCCAGAGACTCTGACTCAGCGAGGCTAGAGTACAGGTAGCATGAACTACTTTCACAGCTTATGAAATGCACTGTCCTGACGCCTTCATGCGGGAGGAGCTCAGCCTGAGACTCGGACTCAGCGAGGTCAGAGTACAGGTTACATGTACTACTTTCACAGCTCATGAGATGCCCTGCCCTGACGTCTTCATGTGGGAGGAGCTCATCCATAGACTCGGGCTCAGCGAGGCCAGAGTACAGGTAACATGACTACTTTCACAGCTTATGAGATGAACTGGCCTGATACCTTCATGCGGGAGGAGCTCAGCCAGAGACTCGGACTCAGCGAGGCCAGAGTACAGGTAACATGAACTACTTTCACAGCTCATAAAATGCACTGCCCTGAGACGCCCTCATGCTAGAGGAGCTCAGCCAGAGTCTCGTAACATGAACATGAGCTACTTTCACAGCTTAGCCAGAAGTAGACATGTTTAGTGAGGTGCACGACCCTAGCGCTCACTAACCCGCGACGCAGACTCAGTGAAGTCAGAGGATAGGTAAAACAAACTACTTTCACAGCTCAGCCAGTTATACTTATAATGCGGTGTATGAATCTGGTGGCATCAAACTCAGGAGCTTAGCCAGGCAGCGCGGCTTGAAAATAATGAAGCCAGGGAAGAATTACATAGAGGAGTTTTTCAATTAAACGCTTGTGACAATCACGAGCGTTCCGCTCATGAACGAAACATAGACCAGCGTGTTTTCACCTTGTTAGGCATTAAACCACTGCTGGGCCTTTCACATAACCTTCCACCTATCCCAGTCTTTGACGGTTCTCCATCAACACCTCTCTTATTATAACAGATAAAGCAATCAAACAAGTTAAGTAATTACAGCTCCATGCTCCATAGTTTAGGCTTGTGTTCGCGTGGCACTGGCACCTAGCTTTAAGTTGTTCTAAAGTGATACTTGCATAATCATACCGCTGAGTCCATAACTATTGGTCGATACCCATAAACAATAATGCTCACGTCATCACCAATAACAATATCATCACACACTCCTACCATGGTGTGCAATATTCATTAAGCCGTGCGATAACACAACACAGCTACCCTTGTAATTCGGATTTAGGGCGACCCTACGACCAGTTGTTCCGTACGAATTGGTACGAATCCAGTATAAAGACAAATTTTAAGTAAGGCTTTGTTCAACTCATTGCTTAAAAAAAGTAAAAAACAATATTTGATTGGTCGATCAGTCATCACACATGAAACCGGGTCTTAGTCAAAGTCAACTTAAACCTTTAACTTTTTAGTAGTAGTAGAGCTCTTTGTGAAGGGCTCGTCCGGGGAAGTACTACCACCATGCCTATTTCTGCCGTGAAGCAGCATTGCTGTGTTTCGGTTTGAAGGGTATGGGTGCCGGTGTAATTACTGGCACGTGAGGCTGAATATCTGTATGCCTCCAGTTCATGGACGCAGAGCAGTGCATCGTAGGGCACGTTCCTGACGTGCGTGACCTACGAGGCATGGCTTTGTTATAGGCGATGGTTACCACTTAACACCATGTGGGCCATATGCTTGTTCCATCAGCAAGTTACATAAAAAAAAAAAAAAAAAAACCGATGGTCGTATTTTATCATTTTTTCTTATCTTCTAAATTTAGGTATCTTAAGATGCTAAGACGTGTGCTGAAAGCTAAATGGAAGAACGTTTTTTTATATTAAAAGACACCTATACAACTGTTTTAAACATTGCATGATTTAATTATAGGAACGACGCGTCTCTCGAACATGGAAACACGCCTAAATAACAACTATAGAACCACTAGATCAGCCGTTTTACTCTTTACTTATTTTATTTATTAATCAGTACTAAGACATTCTATTCAACTCCTAAAGGTTACTAAGAGAAAATTTATATTATAAATTTTTAGCATAAACTAAAGATACGAGCACAAAGGGTGTAAATTCAACTATCGCTAGAAGTACATCCAGCAAAAATTCAAATTAATAAAAAGCGATCGCTTTTCTACATATCAAAATATGTAAATATTTTATTATATTCTTGTTTAGAGGTTTTTTTTTAATTTATCGCCCAAAACATTCAATCAAGTTTCCAATCGCATTAAACTCACCATAACAGAACGATTCAATAAGCGCGTAGCCCGTCCCCTCATTACTAATGTACGTAATTAGCTGGTATAGGCCAACAAGTGCGCGTTTATAGGCAATACATCGCGATTACGTCCCTATTGGCGTTAAGTGCCGTGTCCAGGGGCTATAAATGGGCATCTTTCTGGATAGCGTGCGTCTTAACTAGTGTCAAGTAACTTTATTTTATTAGCGGTGATTTGGATTTATAGAGCAGTATTTATCAGAAATGCATCGCTTAGATATTTTATGTGTCTCTCTTTCTCCAATTGATAGTGATACGAAGCGCTTGATGAGGCACACTAGTATATGCCCACACGACATCTTAGCTTGTTGGTCAATTTATAAATTAAAAAAGAGTGCACATTACTTACATAAGTTCCTATTCCTAAATATAAGTAATGTTTTTTACCCAATTTTTATCTGCCCTTCGAGCAGTTAGGCCCGCTTACTCGGATGACTATCACTAAATCAAATAGTTGACAGTTTTTTTTATAAAAATAATAAAAGGGCGCTTGGACAATCCGTGAAACCGGCCCTTAGTTTAGAAAAAAAACACTTTTTCTAATTACACAATACAAAGCGACTTCATAAATGAGTTCAAACAATGTTTTCCGCCGGGTGTTTGCTTGCTATTTAGTCGTATTGTCTTATGTAATCAGTGCTAATGAATGCTTGTTAGTTTCTGTTCGGCGAAAGGCAATAGAGTAGTAGCTGAGTAGATTTATTTTACATGATACATGCTCAGTAAGTAGGATTTACTGCTGTGCAAAGAGGCTGTGTAAGTAGGCATTTGCTAAGCATTGCATTGTAATGCGTTCCATTTTCAAATCACGTTACCGTCGTTCAAGTTTTCAATTTTTCAATA
Organism: Thera britannica; assembly: GCA_939531255.2. Lineage (NCBI taxonomy): Eukaryota > Metazoa > Arthropoda > Insecta > Lepidoptera > Geometridae > Thera > Thera britannica. Next base: position 5,048,713 of record OW618046.2, on the reverse strand, counting down.
CTTCAAGCTATGCAAATCTCCTTGGTGAATCAATTTATTTTCTTACAAAATGATATGAAAACTTTTTACTGAAAAATATAGTAGATACACAACACACACTGTGCATTAATGTGCGTCTGCGACTATTTCAGCAGATACCGGTCCAAATATTTTACTATTAATTTAAATAAATAATTATTTTTTTCATATAAAAATTCGTTTTGTCATGCATATTTTATTTACCGGAAATAGTGAAGACGGTATGAGTTCCACTCCAGAGTGGAAGCAAAGCGCTTTGTGTAATGTTGAGGGATATCAACAATGAAGGGGTGACAACCAACTACCTACTAGGCGTAGCATAAGTGACACTTATCCTACGCCTAGTAGTCTGAATTTTTTTTTATTTCTTGCGTAATTATAATAGTAACAAATCAAGATGATAAAGCACATTTTTTTTTATAAAAGATGACGGTTGAGATTTCTTCTCTGTAGTCGTAATGTAAAGTCGAGCCCCATTTTTTTGATTCAACGTGACATTTCGTGATTGGAAACTAGGCATATACTTATCATTCTGATCACCTATTAAACGACTCGACACTGGCAAAAATGATCCGAAAAGGACAGATGCCATTCATTAAGAAAAAGAAGAAATACCACTATCACGTTTTACTGTTTTGTTTGTTTTTTAATTTAGTTTTTGCGTCAAATTTTTATTTATTTATTTATTTGTAAACAAATTACATACAAGTAAAATTAAGACTAAATACATAATACTTGTAACATAAACTAAGGTACATTGAAGGCAGAGACTAGAATACATGAACTGCTACTACGCACAATTTTGTTTTTCTGAGCCTGAAAGTCGTCTGAAATAAGTTTATCTTTAAAATAATTATAATTGCTTGTACTAATTGAAAATCCCATGTCAATAAGTAATTACCCAATCAGTGCAATTTGCATCTATCGACCGCCGCCGGCATGCTCAGTAGGCCTACCACAAGCTCTGTCTGGCTGTCTCTGGCTCTGGTTTTGAGTCTGTGTGAGTGCTTTCTAAATAAATCCTACGTCGAAACGTCAATCAAAACCAGAGCCAGAGACAGAGCCAGGCAGAGCTTGTGGTAGGCCTGCAGGATGACGCAATCAACAGCACGTGCTATCTGCCTAATGCGGTAACCGTCACCCGTGTTTACAGTGAACATGCGGTATACACTATACATACATACCTACAGTCGGTTACATTGCGAACACATACATTGAGACACATGAGATGCAGATAGGATAATGCATTATACATATGTTTTTTTTAATACGTTCACTGATTTCTTAGTGAATTAAATACTGATTTTGAAAAATCTTTATTTCTTTGAAAGGAGGCACACAATATTTAATCTAAGGGTCATGCTACACGGGCGGTTCTCCCGCCGCGGGAATCCGCTTCTGAACCGCACTAGACTCAATTTGTATGGACATTGTATGCTACAAACTACACGGCGCGGTTTGCAGGCGGGTGAAATTCGACCGCCGCATGCAGCGTCAAGCCGCCGCTGTTTACCGCCGTTCTAAACTACACGGGCGGTTATCCGCTATTGCGTCATTGTGCGCGGGACCTTCTCGGTCGCTCGTCGTTCGTGCACTTGCGTTCCATGTTGCGGGTCCATGTTGAAATGAACAAAAGACAGCGAAAAACCGCGTCCCGTATAGTTTAATGGTCTGCGGAAGCTTTGTCGAGCGGATTCCCGCGGCGGGAGAACCGCCCATGTAGCATGACCCTAAGTAAATCTGTTCAGATGTTGTGAGATGTCGAAGATGAAAGGGGATAAACATGCTGCCTTGCGCACATTCTAAGCGATCAGCAACGGTCTGTGGTGGCGATGGCGATCAGCTGCCGTGCGTGTGCTGGCTTTGAAACTTTAGGTTTCTACCCACTATCCCGTAGCATACCATGACCGTGCTAGGAACGTAGCGGCCAAAAAAATATTCTTTGTATTGTAATGTATAAACACTTGCCCACTAGATCGTTCCGTCACCGACCGACACCGTCGCGTGCCATGCACGGACCGTCAACTATTTGCCGGAATGAAACGGGTTCAGAACGCTGTCGACCCGCTTCAGTGCGCGAAGTACAGCGTACCGGATTGCTTTCCGTGCCCGACACGTTCCTAGCACGGCCATGGTATGCTACGGGATAGTGGGTAGAAACCTTTACCTATATTGCCTACGACTCCCAAGTTGGAGTGGCACCAGCAGTGGTGCCGCACCACACTGAATTAACCTATGCAATTTTTTTATTTTTGTTTTGTAATGTGATACAAAAACGATTCTGTTAAGATTATTCAATTAATTACGTTTTGCAGGTTTGGTTCCAGAACAGAAGAGCAAAATGTCGCAAGCACGAGAGTCAGATGCACAAAGGTATTTGATTTTTACACCCTTTGTTTTATTTAAACTAAAATTGGGTGCATCACCATGTTTTGTAAGGTTGGGTATTTCTCTTTATTTTGCCTTGCGCACATCAGTCTAATCATTCTGCGGTGGCGATCAGTGAAACGCTATCAAACATGACAGCGATATTAAGCAGCAAGGCTTTAGTGCTGTAAAATTATAGAAGGCCTTGTAGGAAAACTTTTCGAGCCACACTTCCTTTTAAAAAAAAATCATAAACTAGTACTAACAGGTGTTTGGTTAATTTTCAAGTAGAACATTTATTTATTTATTCAATTATGTAGGTGAGTACATGCAATTTGTGCACGAAGGGTTCCGTGTACCATCTATAAACGGCAAAAGAATTCCCGTTTGCTGTAAAATATTTTTTACCCTTAAATAGCTAGTGCTAACCTTAAATATTTGTTTTATTCTGTTTTTTTACTATTTATTTTCATACCGGCAACATAAATACAACATTTGTGAATAGTTCAACTGTGTAACTATCACGGTTCATGATATAAACGGCGATAAACGGACAGACAGACAGACGGACGGAAAGCGGAGTCTTAGGAATAGGGTCCCATTTTACTCTTTGGGTATGGATGGAACCATAATTATCCAAAAACTACCTACGGAACAGTCAGCCTAATCGCGTTGAACTAGCACGGCATACACAAGGCACGGCTTAAAAACCATGGCTTATTTGTTTTTAGGGTTCCGTAGCCAAATGGCAAAAACGGAACCCTTATAGATTTGTCATGTCTGTCTGTCTGTCTGTCTGTCCGGCCGCCATTTTTCTCCGAAACCATAAGAGCTAGACTGATGAAACTTGGTGAGTAGATGTATTCTGTGAACCGCATTAAGGTTTTTACACAAAAATAGAAGAAAAACTATAAATTTTGGGGGTCCCCATACTTAAAACTGAAAATAAAAATTTTTTTTTCATCGAACCCATACGTGTGGGGTATTAATGGATAGGTCTTTAAAAATTTTGTTGAGGTTTCTAATATCGTTTTTTTCTAAAACTATAAATTTTGGGGGTCCCCATACTTGAAACTGAAACTCAATTTTTTTTTTTCATCGAACCCATACGTGTGGGATATCTATGGATAGGTCTTCAAAAATGATGTTGAGGTTTCTAATATCGTTTTTTTCTAAACTGAATAATTTGCGCGAGAGACACTTCCAAAGTGTAAAAAAGTTGGTCCCCCCCCCCTCTAACTTCTAAAATAAGAGAATGATAAATCCAAAAAAAACATATGTTGTACATTACTATGCAAACTTCCAACGATATTTGGTTTGAACGAGATCTAGTCCGTAGTTTTTTTTTATACGTCATAAATCGTAAACCGCAATTTACCTATCGACGAACTACAAAAATCTTTATATTATGTTAATTGATGCTACGGAACCCTTCATGGGCGAGTCCGACTCGCACTTGGCTGCTTTTTATTTATGCCCATTTATGTTACCACTTATTTATTCTTTCTTCGCACACAGTCCCCCTGTAAATATCTTAAGTCCATTCCATCCAAAGGTTGTCTGGTAGAGATCGCTATTTAGCGATAAGGCTGCCCATTGTATGAGGCAAATAGTTTTAAGTATTTTTATGTACCTGTACTTTTATAATTTGTTGTGTGCAATAAAGTATTTTCTATCTATCTACAAGGTGTATCTAAATATGTGTACTATGCGAAGGTGGGGGGTTTCAGACCACAATGGTGATCAGTTGTGGGGGGGAGAAAATTAAAAATTCCTATTTTCAGTTTCCCATACAAAAATATTTAATTTCATAATGCCTAAATAAATTGACAACCCTATCCTTGTAAACCCTTGACCCCTTGACCTACTACCTCTGTAGGTCTACTACTACTACCTACTACCTCTGTAGCTGAGTTTAGGGTTGTCACTTTGTATAAAGTCAGCTGTTCATGTTGAAACTTCGTTGCAGTTTTTTTCAGAGATACCAATCGAAGTTCGAAAAGTCGTTGAACAAAAGTTGTTCCCCGGGGGGTGGAAATTCACCCCCCTTCGGGATAGTACACATATTTTGATACACGTTGTATAGATAGATTGCACACAACAAATTATAAAAGTACAGGTACATAAAAATACTTAAAACTATTTGCCTCATATAATGTTATTATTCAAAAAATACATGGAACTATAGAGGTTAGCTTCTATAGTTCCATGTATTTTTTTGAATAAATGAATCTAAATCAACTTTAAAACTTACCATGAACGAGACTTCCATTTGTAACAATTATAAAGTGGTAACAAATGGTTAAGCAACTATATTCTAAATTATGCTGCTTAATGTAGTAGAAAATAATGTAAAACTGCAATTTGAACTCGAGGGAAACTGGTTCGTTTCCGTCGAGTTGGCACGCAGTAGAAATAGTGGCGGCATGAAAACGTTCGTCGATTTTCAACTTGATTTGTTCAACGTATCACGATCACATACTACCTTTTGAAACTGAATAGACAGAATACACCGATAAGTTAACGTCACAAATTATGTCAAAATGTGTTCATGATCAAGGCACTGGTGCAAGCGAAAACCAACTCTAAGGTGACGAACATTTTCATACCGCGACTGTACGATCTCGGCGTAGCCATGCAAATAAAGTGTCTGCATACAGAACTAAGTCACAGTAGACAAGTTGTCAAGTACCTAACAATGGCTTTCGATTTGAAGTTCTGCAGTGGAAAACTGTATTTCTTGATATCAGAGTATTCTTGGAAAAATAGGCTCATGGCTCGCAGTAGACATCCCCTTCGATCTCTTGGTGTTTTTTTACTGATTTTATAGTGTTTACTGCACTTGAGGAAATCACAAAGATTTTTATAATGTCCCAAAAGTTAAGAGCCGAGCGGGATTTGAACCTGCGACCTTCCCCTTGGTATACGCGGCTGCGCTGACCGCTCCGCTATTAACTTTTGGGACATTATAAAGATCTTTAGTCAACAAATATTGCACATCGGCTAATTTCGGCTTCATATAGCGTAGCGTGCGTCAGAAAGAGATAACGCTCAAGCCGATGTGCAATATTTATTGCCAACACCCGTACTTAGTTAGCAAGTAGTAGGACTTCACTTAAAATTCTACCAAACAATTTTAATACATTTGTCTGTCAAAAAAAATACTCCTGCTAGGCCCTCAGTCATACATAACACAGATCTTCGCGAAATCTCAATCTAATAGGTAGTGTTTTTCTACATTAAATAAATAAATAAATATTATAGACAATCCACACAACACTATCTAGCCCCAAACTAAGCAGAGCTTGAACTATGGGAACCTGATAGCTGATACTTACTGGAGCTATACTTACATGGTTTTTTTTTGTAAAAACATACTTAGAATACAATATAACAACCAGAGAGAGAACACACGCAAATATTTGCGTTCACCACACAAATATTTGTTCTCGGTGGGGATCGAACCGCTGACCTACGGCTCAGAAGGCAGAGTTACTACCAACTGAGCTGAGATACCAGTCAAAAACAACATTGGTTGGGTGCCAGATGTTTCAACTTCTAGTAGGCCGTTGATGGGTCTGACACTAGTGATTCATCAAGCTGTTTCTTTCATCCTCCGTCCCACATCTAACATTATACATTCCATGGCTTCTCTAACTCGATTACCCAGCCCGCCGGCGCCGACTCTAACAGTTTTTTAATTCCACCATAACTCACTCCGATGAATAATTAAAATGGCGGGCGAGATACGTACTGGACTCGAGTCTCGGTAAAACCCGAGAAAAAAACCGAAGACGCAAGGCGATAAATTCAGGGAATTGCACAACGCACTTAGCGATCGACGGACGCTGCCGTGGTCAAGATTAGTTCGCGAGGGTCCGCGCTTGGAGTCTCGGTGGAGAAGATTTGATGGAGAAGAAACGAAAAAAGTAGCGAGATTTATAAATAAACCAATTCTAGCTCTATCTGTGAAATTACCAAATACACGGTAAAAAATATTTTTAGTCTCTGAAAAGATTAGAATCCTGTGTAGTTGCCGTGTTGTTTTATCATCTATTCATTTTTATAGACTTAAATATCTAAACAAGCCATGTCCCATTACCCCAATAACATCAAAACTAATCACTTCAAGTCACACTCGTTTTGCGGTACTCGCTGTCTCCGCTCATAACATCACTGCTACAAATTAGAGATGATCGCTCCGAATAGAACCATTCTGACAAAGATGTTAAAAACTGCGATGTATTCTGTACCATGTTTAGGGAACGCGTCTGTAGAAACTGTCGCGTATTCTGTTTGAAATCGCACTATCATGATTGCTAGTAGGAACCGCTAAACGGAGCGTAAAGCGGAAAAAAGCCGCTCGCTGGAATCAAATAAAATGATTCCCCGCGGGAGCCATTCGGACGCAATCCCGCCGCCGCCGTCCCCTGCTAAATGTCTTATTAACTTATCCCCCCCGCTCCCCGCACTCCCGGAGTAACACGAGAATAATCATGTAAAGTGAAATGAAACGGTTATTTGTTACGATATGCCCCTTTAGCTGCGAGCTTTCGAGCAGTTATTGATTACGCAATCGTTTGTGGCTTTAATGTTGAAGAGATGATGGAGTACGTGGGATGTGATGATGATGCATTCTGTGTGATATTAGAATGCTGTCATTTTACAGTATAAGCCTTAGTGGGCTTGGTGATGCATGATGGTGTGCATTCATTTTATATAAATTTCGCAATAATAAACACAGTAAGAAGTAAACTTGTCCTCTTTATTCCCTATATCCATTACGCCCATAAATCTAGAGCAAATTGTTTTAGCACGAGAATGAGCCGTATTTTTCCTTCGTCTCCCATTAAATCATAAAGAATAGGAGTTGAATCTTCATAAAATTAAGAATTCATATTCGACGGAGTCATGAATCTCGCCGAGTACGGTCCCGGCCGAAAACAATCACAGCAGCCGTGAAATTTAAGAAAAAAGAATAACACAGACGCTTAATTGTTCCCCTGTTCATAAAATTGTAAAGTTATTCGCGCAGTGCGAGGGTGGCGGTATTTTATTGCGCAGAAACCGCTGTAAAGATGTTCGAAACGCTTTAAAATAAGCGAGAGGAGGTGGGGTGGCACGGCTTACCTTCTAATTCGATTAAATTAAACAACTCAGAGTTAATCAAATAAATGCATGGCGGCCGCAGGGAGCGGGCGGCGGACGCTCGTATTTATGTCGGCACTTCTCGAAAGTAATTCTGTGTCAAATATGGAAATAACTCATACGCGCTGGGAGCATCCATTTTGATAATGCCGACGGCTACCGGAGAGTCTCTGATTTACAGCGAGCGTGGCGCCCGCCCTCGCCCGCCTGCTATCTACATACAAGTAGATACCAACGTGTATGAATATGTTTCTGTATTTTCACTTTTCTCCACATCGGAATATAAGAAATGGGAAAATATGAGCTTTCTTTTGCAAATCGAATCCAATAAGCTTTTTGATTCTTTGAGTTCAGATTTGTAACTTAATAAACTGTACATTTTTTCACTACTGCGCTATCATGTCTTACACATTGTGTAAAATTATAAAATGTTAATTTGATTCGTCAAAAAATCATTGCACTATCAAAGAAAAAAAATTGAAGGTCAAATCTACGAGCCACTCATAATAGCGGAAAACAAAACACAATCGCGTATCTGTGTCTGAGTTGCAGTAAATCAAGTTACCTACGAGTACCTCGTTCAGTATTAACAGGAAGTAGGTACAAGTTACCTATCTTAACAAAGAGCAATTAAATTAATGAATATTTAAAAACGCAGAATACCTCAAGCCGGGCGGATCGGGCAGATCCTCGTTAATTTATTAATTGGCCACTTCAGCCCCGGCGGGCTATAAACAACGAATCTCACTTAATTTACGAGCAAATTATGCTTTACTTAAATATCAATTTAATTAAGTGTTCGGTTCGGATCGGGAAGGATTTGCGCCCGATGCCGCGGCGCTCGTTTGTCTCTGCCAATCCGGGGTACCTCGGATCGATAGAGCTGAGCTGTGGATTACTATTTACTTCACTGACCTGTTTTCAATCGTGAATTGATTTAAGAGAGATAGAACAACTCTACTGCAAAAATACTAATATCATTTCAAATGTTGGCTACGAAAAGTGCTACGAGTAGTTGTAGCTTAGTACTACGGTGCTACAAACTCGATGCTACGTCGTAGTAACGAGATGTACCGTTGCGTTTTGGTTGGTTTAAATTAAATCAAATAAAAAAATACTTTTAAATCAATAATCTTTAAAATTACTTAGAGTTGATTTGAAAAGTAATGCGGTTTGTACGAAAATACTGCCGTTGACTTTTACAAGGTTTGTTATATTAGACGCAAAATAAAAAGAAACAAGTGAAGTTTAAAAACTTGAGAAACCGACTTCATGGCCAATCTGCAGATTTTGATAAAATTTATATTGGACCAATCTGAAAGTTATTTAACCTTTCAGGTAAAAAATGATTTTTAAATCGGTTCATATATAGAGAAAAAACTAAATGTTTTTGTCCATTGCCCTTCAGGACTGCTAGTCAGCGGTGGAGGCACTCCCCTTGAGCCGTGCCGCGTGGCTCCGTATGTGTCAGTGCCACGCCTGTCAGCAGTGCCCCGGCCGCCGCCGCAGCAGCACATGTCGCCCCTCGCCTCACATCCACCTGCAGCTGCGTTCGCACCTTTCGACTCCGCTATTCTATCGGCCGCTGCTCATCAGGTAAGTTCTAGAGCAGTGATGTCTTCTTTTATATTCTGAGTTTTTCGGTATCAACACACATCTTGAAATTGTTGCATTCATTCTTGTTCTTATCGTGATTTTAGGTGCTACTTTCGTGCACTTGACACATGTTTTTGAACTTTTTAGGCTCTACGACATGCCGGTTTTCTGCCGATGTTTTCCTTCTACGTTTGAGAGTACTGGCATAATGCACGTACATTTTTGTATGTAAAAACTTAGGACCTTAGACTTAGGACCTAAGGGCTGGACCACTACCACTACGCCACCAGTGCTCTCAAGAAAATGACCACGCTGCAGAATAAGCCGGGTTATGTGTAAATCTGTTGCTATAAAAAGTTGAATACTAACAAATTCCCTCATCGTAAATTATTGGTGAAGCACCTTTTTGCCGCCAACAACAAAATCATTTGTTTCTAGTATGCCAGCGCAGCGGCAGCGGCTGCCGCCGCCTTATGCCCACCATACGCTGGTCTAGCGGCGCTGGCGGCGCGGTGCCGCTCCTCCTCCATCGCCGACCTGCGGCTGAAGGCGCGACGGCACGCAGCCGCGCTGGCCGCCAGCACCGCCCGCGTCTCGCCGCCTCTCCCCACCCCGGCATCCATGCCGGCGGACACATAACCAGCGAAATGTTGTAACTAGGGGCCTAATTCTCGGGCCGACCGAGATTTTCAATGTCCCTTAAATATATATTGGCAATGCACAACCCCGCACTTTTTCTACGTTTTCCGTCTATCGTAGCTGTCGAGGCTTCTACGATGAGGTCGTTGATGAATTACTTTAGGAAATCTGCCATTCTCTCTTCGAAAAGAAGCAATAAAATAAAATTGCAAAATTATCGAGATCGGCCCGAGAATTAGGCCCCTGTAGTTCATTTCCTGGCGGAATTTTTGATTGTGACGTACTGGAAGGCATAAGTCCACCAGCTAAACATAAAAGTGTTAAAGTCACAAAAATGGGTTTACCTAATTACACGAAAAGGAATGGAGGAGGTACTAAAAATTTGATCATCTGCCCACTCTACTAAGTAAGGAAGTGATTGATTGTTTTGGCAAAAAATAACGAGTCAGACTATGTAAAAAGTCCAAGATTCGGTCTTTAAATTGCACCAACGTTTTTTATTTTATATAAATTATCAGGTTTAGTGAAGTAGGTACATATGTATCGGATGAATGGTATAAAATGACCAAATGGTGATGGTGATGAATGGGATGGTTATGGATTGTAAATGATTAAGCTGTGATAAGTGTTGATGGACGAACATGATCTCTACGTCTGCTTCTTTATTTCGATAAATCTATTTCAAAAAGCATGTTTCGGTAAATTATGTAAATATAAATGAATTAATGTGTATGTCTATAGTCTCTAAAATTTGTCTGTTCATAGTTGTGTATTTACCTACATATTAAATTTAGAAAAATAAGCTGAATAATGCGTTTCTTTTATCTAATCTACCACCATCCTTACTATTACAGGTACTCACCTAATACTACACACCTTGCTTACTTACATAACATAATCCTACCAATACACACGCATAGAGTTTTTTCACATTTTTTACGATAGTTATTTTGTTCTACGGAATAACGCTATTTGTCGAATAATCTTGTTACTGTAGGATGAAATTTTACCCTTAGATATGTGTATCATAGCAATTTGGAAATGGCATAGCATTGGTCATAGGTGTTAGTTTTCCCTAATGCCGGCTGTACACTCTCGACGAGACACCCCGAGACAGGCCGAGAACGAGATTGTACATGGGGCTCTCGTCGTGTCTCGCACTCTCGCGCCTTGCCTCGGTCGGTCTCGGTCGCTTGTCGGTTTTTTGTGCCCGAGTCAAAGGATCTCGTTGGGTCTCGCGAGGAAAACGAGAGCGTGCATGTACACACTCGTCATTTAGTTGTTCGTTGGCTGTGTTTGTGTGAAGACGCGTTTTTAAATACACAGAATTAATAATACTCTAGCTAGGTATCATATACTATACACACATCAACTGACTGTTGTTCAATTTGAAGTAGGTACCCGTTTCTATTGCGGTGCATAGTAACCATCCACCATCTTCTTCTTCGCCATGGCTTTTTAATTTTGTTTTTGTGGTAAATGTTTATCAAATTATAATAGCTCACAGCACAAAGACAAACAGCAGCAGCAATTTTTACGTCCATTACTGCGAGAATCTACAGTACTAATGAAAAACGAGAGTGTACAGGTATGCTCTCGTCGAGAGCCTCACCGGCCGAGGCTCTCGGGGAGACTCTCTCGCCGAGAGTGTACAGCCGGCATAAGATTATCATAGCAATTTGGAGATGGTATAGGTCATAGGTGTTTATCTCACAAAAACTCAACTTCATTCGTTTACAGATGAATTGTGATTTGTTATAAATCTCCCGTGGGTCGGGTCGGATGCCGATTGTTTCTACATTTACCAACTCTGATTGATGACAAGCCTGAAGCGTTTGTTTGTTCATGTTCATTGGAGCATAGGGGTCGTTTTATTGCATAATTGTATTCAAATCTAGATTATCAAAATCGTTAATACTTACGTAAATGTGCCTACACCGACACACACAGAAGATGCACAATCAAAAAAATGCAGTCGTACTTTTTTGATTCAAATTCACAACTTTTTATTCAATTGTATCTCAAGGATAACTTTGAAACGTCGAGTCTAGGTACCAGTTCCACGCGACCAAGCTTATATGAACTACGTCAGAAAACTACGGCTTGGTTCCTACATTTTTTGGATGATCTTTTTACTAAACATAAATAACAATAGCAGTGTAGTTCAATGCGGTGCCACTCGCAACTTATTTAGACGTAGGCAATACAAAAGCAAAAGTATTATTTTATTAGATGCTAAAGGAATGAAATATGTTCCAGACACTGAAGAAATATATTTATTTTATTCTTTTATAAAGTGCGGTATTGTAGGTATACCTACTGTCTTCCTTTTTAGTCTTAAGGGGTACGATTTCCATACAAACTTAATTTACACAACTATGGGCGAATAAAGTATTAATGTACACTGAAATAGCTGTAATAGGCTTTTACAGTGGTCCTTATTATCGGCCAGTTATATAAAGTTGGAGTGGTAGCCGTTGGTCGTGGCAGTCGGGGCTTCAGAAAAAGAACTAAGAGACTTTTACGACTATTTTGAGACATATGTTTTAAGCTCATTCACGTATTCAATGCCGAGTACCCGTTAGAAAGAATGACGAAAAAATTACTTTTTTGGTTTTTTATTAATATTTGTGTTATCTTACAATTTTCTCCAACTTTATATAACTGGCCGGCAATAAAGACCACTGTAAAATGTTCTCTATTACAGCTATTTTAGTGTACATTTATACTTTGTTTGCCCATAGTTGTGTAAATTCAGTTTGTATCGGAATCGAACAACCTTAATCGTGTGGGAGACACTTTGATATATTATTTGACGTTTCAAAAAAGACCTCGTGATTTGATAGAAACCTGCATTTCTACTTGCACTTGTAGGTACTTATGTACCTACTTCTTCTTCTTCTTATCGTGTCACTGATTCTTTCGAACCAAGTACATAGAGAACCTACTTATGCATAGAGAACTCTACGTGAAGGCTATTATTTTATCAACACCAGTTTTTTCAGTATTTTTTTGTAACTAATGCTTTAAATTTATCCTAATACTGACTGGTTTAAATTCTGCGTGCACATGCATTGTCCACAAGAAACTTTCCCTGCCGGGTGGTGTTTGCACAAGATGTTAAAAAAGCCCGCCCTCGCATCGGGGGTGCTCAATTAGGGCGGCGACGCTGCTGATTGGGTGTAATCACGTTAGTATCGGCGCAAACATCCCCTGCATCCACAGTCTACAAACGTTTGCTAGATAAACAAATTCGTTTGTACAATATGCGATACAACTTGCGCTAGTGTTGGTTTGATCGATTTTGCTCGTTAAAGTTGTGACTGTGAAGTTTGGTTATGCTAAGGGCATGAGCTAACTGAGCGGTATTTTTGGAACCAGTCTGCCATACTAACTTTATTTTCTTCATATTTTGACATTCGTTTTTTCAAACCAGCGCCTATTTCGTATTAAGTTTCATGTTTTAGGTGATTCGCAATAACTACCTAATTCCGCCCTCCCCTTAGAATTTCCAACACTTATTATTTATTTACTTTTAATTGGTTAATATATAGCGCTAGTGGCCTAGTAGTAGCGGCTCCGCCCTGTGATCCTTAGGTCGTGGGTTCAAATCTAGTCGTGTGACCAATGAGTTTTTCTGCCCAAAAATGTATGTACATTATTTATGGCATAGGCCAGCGCTCTCAAACGGTGAAGGAAAACATCGTGAGGAAACCGGCATATTGTAGAACCTAATAACTTCTAAAATATGTGTCGAGTGCACGAAAGGAGCCTCTTTGAGGCGTACTTTAAATCCTTTCACCGCATTTGGTTCGAAAGAAACAGTGACCGATGAGAAGAGAGAAGGTTTAGATAAAAACTCCAAAATGTTTGCTAATGTTCTTTACCTACACACCGAATGCCAAAATTGGACTTAAAAAACTAGGGGCCTCCAGAATTTTTAAATTCGATGCCTGCCCATTATTTATTTACTGTGGTCATAGAAAAACCCGAAAATTAACTCAATAAGTACTTAAGTTCTTTGACTGTGTATTGTACTTGATTGCATTTCGGCATTAGCACTCTTTAGCTTTGTATCTAGAGCGTCGTCGCCAGATTTTTTAGCTAACGAGAAAATGATTGATAAAGTCTAGTGTAGCGGGTACGTGCTTACTAATACGCCTAAGCCTTGTGAGTGTGCACAAACTAGGCGATTTGCGATGGCAACGGCGCGGCGCCATCCAGTGGTGGCAATCAGTTTTAGCATAGGGTTTTGCATACATCCGCACCAAGGATTTTCTAAACTCCTACGCAACTATAACTAATAGACATATCTTAAGGTCGCTCGATTCCCATACAAATTGAAATACACAACTATGGGCGTGAGAGTACAGTTGTAGACTGAAAAAACAGTGGTTGGTTTTTATTATAGGTCTTTACCTATAAACGTGGAAACATATTTGGTTGAAGAAAACTGTCGATTTACAGTGAAAATAACATCAAAATTTAGTTAATTTTTGTCAATGTATGAGTAAACACGGATAGTGGCTGACGGCTCTGACGTCATTGCAATTATGTTGGAGCGAGACGTTGCCAGCTCGCGACATCCACATCCGCACTGTTGCCATACTTCCCAGTCTTTTCATAATTCACTCGGGTCAATTATTTTATATTTTGCTAAGTTTAAGCCCTGCACACATCTTAGTGATCTGCGATGGCGATCAGCTGACGCTGAGAAATATGACAGCGATATTTGGCAGCGTTTCACTGATCGCCATCGCCATCGCCTTGATGTATGCAGGCCTATATTCGTACCGTATAATGACAATCATCCAAGGACCATTACAAGTAGAGGAAAAGGTGCAAAGATGGGGTCAGCTTTAAAGGTCAATAATATAAAAAATAACATAATGAAACAATCATATTTATTTTTTAATTAACAACTAATTATTATTATTCTAATATTTGGTGTCATTAAAAACTTTTGGCAACACATTTAAGATAAAAAAAATAAAAAATAAAACAGGTCAGTTTCTCCGTCTTGCCCAATGGTGCTGGTAAGATGAGATACCCCCCTGAAGTAAGATGGGGTGATGAGATGATTATTTGACCTGGCAGAACTCGCAGACTTCGTCATCATCATCATAATATATTCCTGCGCAGCTATTACGAGCCCATCTTCCACATAATAAGCATGATATCCACTCTACAATGGAAATGGAATATACTTCCTCACAATACATTCATGGAGTGATGCTCATCTTCAGATGAACCTATACCTATACCAATGCATTTAGATCTTTAACCGCAAGTCCATAATAACCTTTCTTCCATTTCTAATAAATAAACACAAAGCTCATTCTCTTTAGACACAGAAAAAACAGGTTGCCTAGGACCCCCAACGGTTACCCTATCTCGCCTGCAAAGCCATTTTACAAAAAAAAGTTAAAAAAACAGCCAATAATCAGAAACACAATTTTTACCGTATTATTGGGTAGTTTAAGCGATAAACGATGAATGAACGAGCGTGATTGATAAATAATATAATAATATAATTTGAACTGTGTCTTACCCGCTAGCCCACTTTGCCACCTATCCCCTAAGTATATTATATTCCTGAGGCAGCAAGGAGTTTGAAAGTCTATGCCAGCAGCACGTCATAGAAACAATACTTTTTAATCTCTTTGCTGTCAGTTTCCAACCTCCTTGCGCCCTCCCTTGCAAAAACACAATGTTGTCATTGTGTTTTTACTTTATTATTTCGTTGGTTTGCTGTGAAAAAAAGAGTGCTATCTACTATCTAAATCGGATATTTTTTTTCATTCGTGACGCCATGGAGCCACGAACTTCGGTAAAAGATTACAAAAATCATCTATACTCTGGTCCCAGGAAAAGTCGCTAGCAAAGTCTGGGACAAATAAAACGATGTCATGAAGATATAAAAACGTAAGTATGTGCTTACCTACGTACGCAAGTAATTATTGCTGTCGTATTTTACACAAACTTATCGCAGATTATTGAACTTACGGCTAACTATCAAAAACTCTCTATGACTTGTTGCAGGCGAACAGAAGTGTGGTGCAAAAAGATGAAAACAGACGATTCCAATCCACCACCCACAACGGGGAGTAGATCCTAATCGGCGGTGATAGAAAAAACCCTGTACACACACTTGCTTTTCATCTATAAGTAAAAAAAATAAGTTTGTAATGAATAAACACAAAACCCAGTGGTGCCGATTTCAAAAATTCTTTCACCATTGAAAAGCTTCATTCACCCTGAGTAACATAGGCTATAATTATGTGTTTTAAAAATAAATGTCCACCCGTGCGAAGCCGGGACAGGCCGCTAGTTCTATATATTTCGATACATATTTTGTTTTTTTATTGTGTAGTCTTGTTTAGCCCAGTGGATGCAAGTGTATGTCAATAAAAGTTTTGTGGTTGAGAAATAAATAAGTTACATGTGTACATAATAATAATATCTAAAAAATAAAATATTGACTTAAGTGGGTGACAGACGTACGAGCAAGTACGCGTACTTATGGCTCGCCGACCTTTTTCGCTTGTGTGTCACCGTAAGTACGCGTACTTTAAAACCGCCGAGCAAAATCGTCGGCGATCCAACCGGTCTGAAATCTTGCTCGTAGCTCGTCATGGCTCGAACGTGTGGCAGCAGTGCGAGCCGCGAGCCGCGATTTTGTTTCGCCAGTTCGTGGATGCGCACACGTTGACGTGTTAATTTTTGCAATTTTTGTTAATTTTAATTCAGAAATTTCAAAATGAGTGATTTCTGAACATATTCGCATATTTTTAAAATGTAATACGATATTATTCCTAAATAACACAAAGCTTCTTCAGTCGACGACATCGCAATACAGAGTGAGTAAGCTTCACGTGTGTCACCAACGTCGAGCCGAGTAAGTTCGCGATCTTAAAAACCGCGTACTTTAAGTTCGTACGTCTATCACCCACTTTACAGAGTATGAGTACATCATTTTTACGTGAAATTATGACAAACAATAGGTATATAAGGTCTTTTATTGAAAACATAATAAAGAAATTAGGTTACCTATATTAATACAAAATATAGGTAACCTAATTTCGAAACCCGATCAAAGCTGGATATTCTGCAGAAGGAATAATATAACAACTAGAATAAATCATTTTGCAAAATGAAAAATTTGAGCCAAAAAAGTCATTGGTAGACAAGAATTGAACTCGGTACCGTAGCTCTGCAGCCGAGGGGCCTAGCCACTGGTCCAATTTGAGCGATGTCATTATGTTGAAATTAGCTTATAGTTTGAAAACAACAAAATGCTTGTCTGTGTGCGTAATTAGTCTGCTTCAATCCCTGCGATTTTGATTTTTCCAAATATAAGTACTTTTCAGACCAAAATAAACACGAATTATAGCTAGGGACATAATAAATAATTCGCTATAAACGGGCCACATACTACTACAAAATAAAATACACGTTTTCATTTAAAAAATAAATAAAATGATGAAATTAGAACATCTACGCCATCTCTTGACACTGATGCGCCTAGCGGACCACCACGGACCACCTTAAGTACATTACCTACCCAGTGGTGAAGGCCTGCGCACATTTAGGCGATGGCGATGGCGATCAACTGAAGCGCTGTCAAATATGACAGCGATATTTGACAGCGTTTTAGCTGATCGCCAGCGCCATCGCCTAGATAGTGCGCAGGCCAGAGATTGCAAAAGTTTAAGCACTGCTTATCTTTTGACATAATCTTATAAGTTAAGGCCTGCGCACACTAAGGCCCAGATTCATAGACCGAACTTTGACTTTACTTTGATGGAAAGTTCAACTTTCAACCAAAATTATATTTCATACATCTGTCAAGCTCTTCTTTATTCAAAATATTGATAGGAAACTTCGATAAACAAAGCTTACTTTGCGAAGACTGCTTTGCTGTAAAGCAAAGTGCGGTCTATGAATCTCAGCCTAAGCGTTGGCGATGGCATCATCAAAGATCGCCTAGATGTGCGCAAAGCTGAAGGCTATTTCCCTTTTTAAAATACTTGATCCGCACACATTGCTGCGAGCATTAACAGCGAGCGATACCTGAGCGATACACATACCGCCATTGCAGGAGATCTAGATGTTGTGCAAATCTTTAGCGCTGACAACAACAGGAAATTGCATGGCAGAAAGAAGGACTGTTGGGCGAAAAAATAAAACAAAAGGAGGCTGGGTGTTGTTGACATTAGTATCTGCTATGACATTGACACATGTGTTGTAGTACCAACTTTCTAAAACTATTGACGTACTGCCTTTCTGCCCGCCCGCGCCCCGCATGATGATTACACTCCTCCCTCCCTCCTTGTCCTGTATTCTTGTTTATTTTTATTTAGTTAGCCTCGAAATAAGCATTAATTCGCCAAGTTTCAATCAAAGTACTTCCGAGTTCGTATACTTTTGTCTGAGTGAAGTTGAAAAATGCGGAAAGGACTGCACACAAACATACTCCACGAGAGCTTATAAATGTTGTGAAGATTCTCAATCTCAAATGCAGCTGAACTCTAGATCTGACCATCAAACTAGTGTTTTAACATAACCAAATGATAAATAGATTTTATTAGCCAAGTAATTATTGTATGGATTATGTCTCTCAACTAGGTACTCGTTTGTACTATGTCTCTGAACTACGCGTTTGGGTTTTCAGTTATTTTACTTCTACTGGTAGCAGTAAACATATATTTTTTCTACACCTTTACTGCTGTATCTAAACCGCAGAGTATCCCAGTTCCGAGTAAATTGGATCTCACACCCAATAATGTATTTAAAGAAATATACGACCATCTCAACTTCTTACCCAGTCATTACAAGGCCAGGAACCCGAAGTATTTGCCTGTACAGCGAAGTCTTCTTCAATCATTTGAATCTCCAATGGTCAAAGATACTAAAAGTTTGTGGCAAGATGCTGAAAATGTAAGCCATACATAAGTTTCTATTTTTAAACTACTTCAAAGTGATGTCCGATAACTCTCTGTGCGATTAAATATTTATTCTGCTCATAATGTATTGTTTTTCAGTGGTCAAATGAGGAGTCATTATTTCCTCATACCAATGGAGCTCCAGGTCGTATACTGCAAGCTCTCCGAACCTCACCCATAGCTTTAGTTGACAATGCACCAAAGGGTACACAGTTAAAGTTGTTATTTCTTTTAGAGGTATGTATTTTTGGCTGACCATCTATCCTTCTATTCAGCCTGTATGCACCCACTGCTGAGTTCTCTATGGTTCTGTGCCAATTCCATTAAATAAATATAAGTAAATAAATATTGTGGACAATTCACACAACACTATCTAGTCCCAAATTAAGCAGAGCTTGTACTATTGGAACCAGATATCTGTTATATTACTTATTTAGATTTTTTTGTAAATACATACTTTAGGTAACACCCAGACAGAGAACAAACATCTGTGTTCACCCACAAATATTTATTCTCCATGGGGATCAAACCCACGACCTACGGCGCAGAAGGCCCAGAGGTACTACCAACTGAGCTGAGAGGCCAGCCATTGCTGCAGCTTTCATTCAACATATAATTGCTTTCATCATCACTCTGAATCTGGGCCTAGAATACTGTAATAAACATAGATTTTGGTACTCTATTCAAGCAGCTTAATTTGTTTTGCAGGGAAAACAGAAGCTTTACTTTAAGCCAAAGAGATACAACCTCTCCCATGTGGTCAGAGGCAGTGTATATGCTGGCTTTGACCGTCACAACTCCGAGGTGTTCGCCTACTACCTCGCTATGGTGCTGAACTTCAAATGGATAGCACCGTCTACTATCAGGAAGGTGCATGTGGGCAAGGAAGTAGTCCCTTTTGCTACTCCTGGGTTAAAGAGAACTATGTTCAGAAATGGTACTTAATTAGAATTAACTTATTCCACCTACCTAGTAGTACCTAGGTACTATTCAAAATTTATTTTAAGAACTTTGCACATTAAGATTTGGAGAATATATTGCCCGTTCACTAAAAGAAGTTGTAACTAAAAACCAAAAGCCTAAGTTATCTATAGTATTATTTAAGTATTATGACTGTAATTTATTTACTTTGTTGCAGAGAGTGGATCTCTCTGTATTTATGGAAAATGCTATTACTGCAAACCCAACGAAACAGTATGCCCTGACAGCAATGGTGAGATAGAAGGTGCTGCAATACTCTACTTAGATAAGCAATTCAAAATACACAAGTCACCGTGGAGACGATCTTATAATAGTAAGAAAATGGAGTGGGAGAAAGATAATGACTTTTGTAAGTAAGTGCTTTGTACTTTGTAATCTTTGAAGACCCTAATTCGGCATGATTATAATCATGTTTTGCAAAAAGCATATTTGTTCCCAAGTATGTAATCTTAGTAATAACTGTTTCAGTCATATATCCAAAACGTTGAGCACCAAGCGAATACTAAACTTAGTAGACATCGCAATATTCGACTTTCTTATACAAAATGGAGATCGCCATCGATACGAAGTCTTTAAAGACAAAATAGTTCTTTTAGACAATGGAAAAGGCTTAGGAAACCCACAATTAGACGAAATGGACATTTTGGCACCACTATATCAATGCTGCATGTAAGTATTTTATCGACGATAACTCTTAGTTTAATTAGTATAACCTCGTGAACTATTTTAGTTATTGGCTTGGCTGGGGCAATACCCTTGATTTTGAACTTCGCGCCTTTTTACGTCTCTCATTACATTACTACCATCATAATAAAAATATATCACTGATAAGATGCCTATTCACTGTCCAGCATGCATGCTCTCTCCCCAAATTTTATAATTAAAAAATTTACAAAGTTAAGTTTATTTTTATAGGTCTAGTGATTATTTGGCTACGTTATTTATTACTTAATGATTATAATAATCTTGTAGGTTAATAATTCTGTTCAAATCCACGTTCATTCATCCATGTTCATGTCAGTTTTTTATTTTATCCCTTACCAAATTAATAATGCCTGATTCCATATAGGTTGTCATCATCAACATGGCATCATTTGGAGATGATTTCTGGCGGCAGTCTGACAGACACGATTAAGTTAATTTCTGCAACTCAAGGCGAGACGCTGGCAACTGAGGAGCACTTCAGAGCTGTAGAACGGCGATTGTTGAAGATCTACGCCACTGTGCAATATTGTATTCGAAAACATGACAAGACTAAAGTTTTAAAGAATACATTTTGATCAAAATGTTCATGTTTAATTTAGGAAATATCCATGGTTGGAAGAAGAGGTGGAATAGCTTTCTGACTGAAATTGACTCACGGAAGTGTCTAGCAGCGTTTATAAATTATTCAGCGTTAGGCATGATAGCCATCAACTTAAACAACATGCTGGTAGTTGCATGGCAAGCTTTTGCCCTTACATATTTTCATGCTAAATATCTTACAAAGATGTCATGAACTAAATGAACTAACTGATAATAGAAGTCAAGGAGAAAGAATGTCAACAACCAGATAAGAAGTGATGTGATTAATTGTGTTGTGCGATTCTCACAAAAATATTTCTGTGGTAATCACCATAGTGTATTCTGGTGTATTTTTACAAATATAGTTATTCAAACTTTTAGCTACAATTAGGCAATCTGATACATTACCCTATTTGCTTTAAGTTTTACATTTTGTTAAAATACACTAAAAGTCTGAAATATTAGAAAATGTATGAAGAAACCAGTGATACATTCTTATACTTCGCGTATGGCAGTAATTTATTGAAATCTAGAATTCGCATTAACAATCCAACAGCTGAATTTTTGGGCATTGGCAGGCTTGAAGTAAGTTTTAGCTCTATACCTACTTCTCTACTTCCTATATACCTAGATACAAATTAAGTTACCTAGCCAGATTGTAATCAGGGTTTAATACCTATAGGTAGGATAGTGCAACGACCTTAACATCTATGCATTAGGGTTGTATCCTACGAATAACAATCTAAAAAAAAATCAAACCAATTCTGTGCGTGCAGCAGTGCTGCCGCGACACTGCTGCCGAGCTCGGAATGTAATATCGTAAACCCATAGAAAATGTATGGGGACCGGGAGTGCTGCGGCAGCATTGCTGCGCCGAGATTAGTTACTTAATTCTAATTTAACATTTATACTTACCTACATACTAACACTTCTTTTGGGCCCCCAAAAATGGGTGTAGGCCTACTCCGTGCGCTTTCATTCATAAATCATAACGGTCCTGTGCCACTCGCGTACCTACATACGGGTACCGCCGCCTCTACTACATCGTCGCACCACCTTTTAGGTCGACCTCGTGCGTGCGCTGCGTCTCGTGGGTACCAATGCAGGATCCGCTCGTTCCATCTGCATCAAGTGCTCTGGATACGTGACCCGCCCACTTTCACTTACGACGTAGCACCGGACGTTTAGGTGGCGCGGTAGGTTAGGTACCTACCTACACCCTTTTCTTTAAGAAAGAAAGAAAGAAAGAAAAATTATTTGCGAAGCAAAACTCACACTAACAATTAAACTTTAGCCAAGAGTATATAGCATAAATACTATTAATATTTTTATTCTCTGGTAACGGTTCTTTAATGTATTTCAGGACCATCACCTAGACTTCATAAAATACTCAACGACCTGGCAAGGGGCTTCAGCTACTATCGTTCCAAATAAGTCCTCACACATCTGGGGAGCAATATGGAGACTGAATAAAAAGGACTTGCCTGCATTGGACCAGTAAACTATCTTCGTATATTATTCACTGATTTAAACCTAAATGACCGACGGACATTGCTAAGATCGCGGGAAGCCGGTGGAAAGGGAAAGGGTTCAGAATCGTTCTTCCTGGAAATGTACTTATAGGGGAGGCCTGTAATCCAGCAGTGGTATTCAGGCTGATGATGATGTGTCTGATGCAAAATGGCAGCAATACCTACTATACCTACCTGCTAGTATATAATATACACTGTTAATATGGTTATATTGGTTTTAAGGCAAGAAGGCGTTGAAGACGATTGGTATTTCGCAAAGCCCGTCCACGTGATCACGCCAGAAGGATTCAAGGTGCAATGCCGGACGTACCAACAGACGGTGAACCCTTTACCACTTGAGGACGGCGAAGAATTACCCATGGATCGACGGCCGAGCATCACTTATCTGGATTGTATATGCAATGGAGCGAAAGAATGTGAACTTCCTCCTTCGTACATCGCAGAGCTTAAGAAAATTCCCCACAATGGGAAACTAGCGTCTGCCGAAATGATAGAAAAGTTAAATAGGGATTCTTATAAAAATAAGTAAGAAAAGGCTTATGGTCTGAAAGGAGAAGAAATAAAATTTCTGTGATAAATTAAAAAGCTAGTTTTGTTTATAACCAGCTCAGTCCGTAGTTTTTAAACTCCTTGCAGAGTTCTTACCTCATTGATAAAGAGGCGCCAAAATGACAGAATCAGTCAAAAGCTCTTGAACACAATTTGCTACTTTAGTTTACTACGAAAATGATAAAATCAAAAATATACAAGCCAAACACTTTTCTATACTTCTCTTACGGTGGCAATTTACTTACATTTAGGATTCACATGCACGCTCCTTCGGCAGAGTTTGTTTCCATAGCCCGATTAGATGTAAGCGCTTTTACGGTGGTTCTTTTGTGGTGGAAATGATAACAATTTTAGAAGTACTTTAGGTTGTTACATGTTTGGGCCGTAAGTCGAGAGTTCTAATCGGTTTAATAATAGTAAGTCGACAGCCCATAAGCAAACCTTTTGGTAGGTAGGTACTATGTATTAATAGTTACTAATTCCGTGCCATCACTCCCTCTAATTTTGTATGCCATTGTAGAATTACAGACTAGACTTCATCAAATATTCATCGTTCTGGGGCGGTCCCACGGCCACATTGGTGCCCACGGCTAATGCCCACGTGTGGGGTGTCATCTGGCGTCTGCATGAGGACGACAACAATAGACTAAACGAGTAAGATAAATTGAAGCCAATGCAATTAGCTAGTATACGCATGGTTTAAATAATTCCTAAAAGTTCCTACTTAGTTTATACTAGCACGTTTTGCTTTGCAGTCTTCTTGTGCCACTGGTTCTTGCGAATAAAATGTGGTGAAAGGATTTCAAGTGCGCCTCAAAGAGGTTTCTTTTGGCTTATTTTCGAACTTTTTAAGTTCTATAAAACACGCCGGTTTCCTTCACCGTTTGAAGAGTACATGGCATAGTGCGCATACATTTTTGGACAGAAAAACTCATTTGTACACGACTGGATTAGAACCCACGACCTTGAAGAGGCCGCTACCACTAGGCCACCAGTGCTTTTTTAGTGCTTAGCAGTAGGTATGGGTCATGATATTCTTGTGTTACCAGCCAAAAAGGAGTAGCTGTAAAGAAGTACTACATGAAATACGTGAAAGTCCTCACACCCTACATGGGGTCTTTCACTTGTCGAGCCTACACGCAGAAGATCATTCCACTACCGATGGGAGACAACGACGAAATCCCAGTGGAACGTTGGCCTTCCTGGACTTACCAACAAATCATGATCCTCGGAGCAAAAGAACATGAAATGCCAGCATATTACATAAAGAATCTGAAGAAGCTAAAGAATAATGGGGAAGAAGGCGCACTCAGAACAGTGTGCTTGCTGATACGATACGCTAACAATGAGCCGTGCGACTGTCGAGTGCCAGGCAGAATACCCAGGCAACCACTCAAACTCGATCTAAAAAAACTTAAAGAAAATAAAGACAAAAAGAAACTCAAAAGATAAATCTACCCTCTACCTAAAATAAACAATTGCAATTTCAAAAATCAATTTTATTTCGAGAAAATGTATAGCCATCGTAACTTGATATAAAATACGTTAAACTGAGGGTTCACAGGATACTTTATTATTAAAAACTATATTTGCTAATTTTTATAACGTTTTTATTAATATAAATATTAAAATTATTATATATAGGTACTCGGTTCTCATTAAATTAATTATAAAATTGTACACTATCTCAATCGTTTGGTGAAATTGTATCTAAATTGAGCACATAGCACAACGCTACCCCCACACTATACAAATCACACGCACACTCACTAATCACACTAGGAAACCATTTGGAAATTATAAAATCAGTCGACAATATGCATAGGTAATTTAAATTACTAAAAATGAGGTAATGTAACTGCCTGGTTGATTGTAAATCACTTGAAACATAAATACTGATAATATAAGTAATTTAAAACAGTTCTATTCCGCAAGGAACACTGTGTGAGGCAACGTTGTGCGAGACGAAACCGCAGCCACTTCATTGCATTAACAATACAATAGTACATTGACCATGCAAGTATTTATGAAGACATTTCAAATAGCGTCTAAAGAAAATATCTAAAAGCTAACACAGAAGCCAACTTCTCAATTCTACGGTCATTTCATTCGGGACAAATGACGCGATTATTTGTGCGACGCACCACGTTTAAAAGTGCCATCAGCTAATAACTCTAAGCTTTTTGTAAGACTAACCCCCGAATACTGAAACGCGACTCAGATTTAAGCACGTCTCAAGCGACGAATATTTGACAGATTTTCATTGAAAACTGTCAAATATTCGTCGCTTGAGACGTGCTTAAATCTGAGTTGCGTTTCAGTATTCGGGGGATAATAGTGTGACAGTCTTTGACACTTCAGGCAAAGGTGACTTTAAATTAAGTACTTTTCTGGCGAGTGCGGCGAAGTGACTGAGCTCGCTCGTACAGGAACTGTGTGTTTGTGGCACTACCCGCGGCCAGCATCGGTAAACCACATAAAAGCACTAGATAGTTCATAAATCTCCGCCAATGCTGGTCCCGCAAAGCTACGTGAACACATGGCTATAACAAATGCACAGTACGCTTAAACGGTAGAAGGTACCTACAATCATTAATTGAGCAAAAGGCACTATGCAATTGCTAAAACTAAACGAATATTTGGATTTGGACTTTGGAAACGAATAGTAAGATTCTGCTAATGAAATGATTCGCTCGGTGATGCAACGTGCCTTGAGCCCCGCCTCGATAGAAGTCACATTTTAGTGCCCTGCCACTTGACATACTGCAATCAATATACTAGATTTACTACTAGACCATAATATGAAAGGTACCAGCGCGCTAGAACGGACCATTGCTATCAGAAAGCCATACATCAAACACATTTCCACAACCAACCTTACTAAATCGAATTCCTGCGGCATAGGTTCTTGATTGTGTTAACAAGGAACTAAAATCACGGCCTAAGAAAATCAGTTTCTTCTCAATAATGACAACAACTTTACATAACACACAAATGGGATCGAATCAACCGTATACCATCTGTGTTCATAATTTTATCATGTTCACTTTACACAATCAACAATCCCGCATTCATTTGAAGGCTGGATGTCTGAAGGCACTCGTTTATACCCTATACTAAAGTTACATTAGAACATGTATCAAGGAGGTTGCCGTCGATCCCCCTTGCCGGTTCATAGATACCGGTATCGGCAGTCGGCGGCAGCCCGCTTCATGTGTGACTGCGCCCTTAGCGTCGGTCCAAGACTCGCATCAAGGATTCATTTATATTGGAGTCTAACTTTGGTTGCTTTTATATTTTTACAATAATCATTAAAAAGTATCAATCGTTATAAACTACAGTACAATAATGTAGCTAGCGTATTTTTTACTTAAGTATTGATATAGCTATTTAATTGATTATAACTTTAATTGTAAACGGTTTAAACTTGTGAATAACTTTAGAATGCTGAAGTTTCCCTCGCGACCATATTCGATTCTAGATCAATTACACTACCATGATGAACAATGTTGGCATTTTGTATCGAATGAGACTCTTATACCTAAACACATCTCACTATGAGATGAGTAGCATCATTCACTGAATCCGACTATTTAGTAGTTACGAATAGAATTATCTCATACAATACAAAGAACTAACAATAACAAAATACGCTGCCAAGTATATATAAAATAGTTGTATAAAAATATCTTAGTGCACAGGGTGCTAAAAAACCCAGGTGTTCGTTTTCTCAATAGTGTTGATAGCAGGTACAGTCAACAGCGAAAGTTTCCTATCATTTAGTGTAAATCTGTAATATTAATCTTAAAATAATCGGGAGCCTGTAGAATCGCGTTCAAAATATTGACGAATTTTTAAAGATTTTCATAAAAATTTGCAGCAGCGAAAAAAGTATTATTCAAAACTCAAACTGGTAATCGAACTCCGTTGCCGACTGTACTATAAGTACTGCTATAAATATTTATATAATAACATTGACAGTTATTGCATTAAGAATATATTTGACAGCGTTTCACTGATCGCCAGCGCAGAACGCTTAGATGTCCGCAAGGCTTTAGTGTTGTTACATCATAAAATATATAATTATTATATAAGTAGATGTCACTATGTTAGACTACTTCAGAATCTATAACATTAAGTTAGTTCCTGCACTACTTTGGCGATGATAAATAAGTTACGGTATAATACTTCTTCACTAATAATAAATAATAGTCACAGTACATAATAACATTATAACAATAAATGGCAGGTATGTCTATTGCATTTTAGTCATTACGGAACACATCAGTTTCGACACAGTAAGTAAAATAATTACAAATATAATATGGGCTTAATGATATTGTCATTCAGATGTTACAAATACACGCTTATTATAACTTGGGGCTTGTAATACATTTTTTTTTATATAATTTGACGAATGTATGACGCAGATGATGACAATACAAAATCTAAATTCTTTAACTTCTATACCATCCACACAAATCGGTGTTCGATAGTTTTGTATGAAAACATCAGGCATATTTATGTTCGGTATGAATAATTGAGTATTTTTAATAGTAACAATGCGTCGACAAGGCAAGTGACAAATTCGTAGGTATGTATTTCCAAAACAAACTAATTTCAACAACATTAACGTGAACAAATTTAGATTTATTTTCCTAGTTTTCCCACGATAAAATCGTTTTGTAACCGATATTTATACGTCAAAATAACAGTAAAATTAATTTGTACACGATCTCGGCCGCACATTAAACTATACATACACGATTTACATCTTACACGGTAAACTTAACGTTAATAGGCTATGTCAATGATGACATGAATACAACTACAATATGAGGTAAGCTATATAGGATCCACGCCGATTCGACTCTCTAAATGTTTCTGATATTTGAACGTCAAAACGTATTGCTGCTACTCGCCGGTAATTTAATCAATCAATCAAATATATAGATCAATGTAGACGCAACGCCTCTGCATGTGTGTGTGCACACTTGTGCAATAAATTAACGTAGTAAATGCAGAGAAGATCAAAGCGCTTTCCCTTACAGATAAATTTAAACTAGAGTCGAAATCAGCAGCATACAAATCGAGACGCCGGGTCCCGCCCGCGGCAGACCCGAGAGGAGATTTTCAAAG
The DNA here is from genome assembly GCA_939531255.2 of Thera britannica. Lineage (NCBI taxonomy): Eukaryota > Metazoa > Arthropoda > Insecta > Lepidoptera > Geometridae > Thera > Thera britannica. Next base: position 5,020,515 of record OW618046.2, on the reverse strand, counting down.
CTCGTGCAGCTATAGGTAACGCGAGTTTATAGTAACATGGTAATAGGAACGTGTATTTTTATATGCTTGCAGTGGAACCGTCATTATTTACATGTTTCGCTTCGAAAGTCGCCTCAAGGTGTAGCCGCCGCCCGGTCCGCCCACATAACATCAACAATAATATCAGTCGCCAAATATAACTATCGGTAAAAATATATACATCGACGTTTTCACAAAACTTACATAACACGCGGCCGGGTCGCCGGGTTATAAAAACGTACGTATACAAAATAAATAAAACAACGCGTCGAACAATTCACTAGCTACGCTTACAACTAGGATTCGAAAAGCCGGCCGCGGTGGCGACCGGCCTGAGGTAGATAATGCCACAGTCTCGCACGCTCGGCGAACTTCACGGTCACTGGGCTCGGTCACCGGTCGCGCCGAGTCAGCTAGGGCGGTGCGGTGTCTCGAAGCACGCCGTTGGGTCCCTTGAGGGGCGCGGGCTGTAGGGGCTGCAAGGGTTCCGCGGCCGCGTCGTCCGATGTCCTCGATCGCAGTGACGATAGCTCGCGGACCCAGGACGCGAGACGGCCCGACACGCCGAACAGATTCGAGCCTGAACCAGTCGCCACAGCGCCCACCACTGGACCCTCGTGCTCTTCTTCTGTAAAACAAACATCTGCTTAAAATTTAGTATACATATAGATTGGATATATCACGGTAATTTTTTTTTATATTTGCGTTTATTTTAGACTTTTTTTATTATACACACACATCAACATTTTCAAGGGATATTTGACTTTCGAATTTATTTTCAGATTTTACAAGATTTTGTTGAGTACTACTTTAATTTTTATTTATAAATAACTTTCAAACAGTTGTATTTTATTATTATTAATAAACAACACAAAATAAATATTACCGATTTGTATAAACTCTTTTTTTATTGTTTAGTGCGCCTATTCTCCTTTCTAGACAGGGTGAACAACACTAGTGTATATAGAAAACGATGACCGTTTAATTTGTGCAACTTCTTGATTAAAAACTACAATGCTCTATGAGCCTACCTTTGAAGCATTGATCAAGCTTACTGTGCAATTCAAGGACGTCATATAAATTGAAGGAGTCAATAAAGAATAGTAAGGATTTAAGGAAGAACAAGTAAGGATTTCGAATAAGAGAGTTCCTACATGCTAAAACAATCATGTAAAATCCACACATTGTTCAAACTCTTAGTTTTTTTTAAGTTTTTGAAATATTCTGTTCCAATGGTTAAAAAGATCAGAACATTTAGACAGAGAACGCAATAGATGGTGCTTGTTTCTAAATGGTTCGTTCAGGAAATGATAACAGAGGTGCGTGTTTCACACTAGCGCAATGACTGAGCTAGGGCAATGGGCAACAGGCATATTAAAGTTTGTTTATGAGCTAGTAATATCCTTATGAAAGAGATCATAAGCTGCCCAAAATTTCGATTGCTTATTCTTATGACGAGCATTAGAGTTCTGGCATTGCTATATTCGCTTTTTTGTTTTCAATAAAATGCCCAATAAGTGTCAGTCAACTGGCTTGGTTACTGGCGTAGTGTGAGCCAACAGGAATGCGACATGCAAGTAGTACCGTTTACTTACGGTTAGCACGCTGCAGTCTCGCACGCTTCTATCCAACGCATCAGCGTGGAACAAAAAGGGTCGCTGTGTTAGGGTCGATGGCTCCATGTTATCATTTACTGATACACCATTATAGTTAGTGTGGGTGGTACATTACATAAACCTATACTAGAATATGATTTGTTAGTGGGTGAGTTAATAAACACACATATTGCTGGCTAAGAAACTCATCTACGTCAAGCCAACATGTATGATAGAATAACACAATGTTACATAGAGTTTGTAGTTTTGATACCACTGAAAATTCATCAGAAAACTGACACAATCTTCGCCAGCTGTGCGGGAAGTGAAAAATGGTCGGGAGTACGGTACATATGACGAAGCCGTTTGTCGTTTTTCAATACTTTAGAACTTACCTGTGGAGCCTTGCCTTTCTCGATTCTGACTGGACGAAGCTCGAGAGTCGATGAGTTGTTATTTTTAGTAAAACTAGTCAAATCATCGGTGAGACCGTTGTAGCGTACATTTCCTGTCCTCATTCACTTATGAAGGAAAATCGCTGCGGTGTTGTCGAATGCCGCTCGTTATTTGTATTTATTCTAGAACTCACCGTGCGTCGAAGACCTGTCTTACAGAGTATGCCGGCTTCGTAGTAGCTCGAACAGCCGGTCGGGGCAGTATACATAGTTTGAAGTGTAACTCACCCGTGGCGGAACATTGTAGCGCGTACATCTCCTGTCCCTGCGGGGAGTGGAAGAAGCTCCGATGGCGGAAGTAGGGCGCAGCTGAGGGTGCTAGTTCAGCCACCAGGTGGAGGAACGAGGGCCGGTGAACCCAGCAGACTCGCATCAGGTGATACAGCCGGTCGGGGCAGTATTCTTAGTATGCAATGTAACTCACCCGTGGCGGAACATTGCAGCGCGTACATCTCCTGTCCCTGCGGGGAGTGGAAGAAGCTGCGATGGCGGAAGTAGGGCGCAGCTGAGGGCGCTAGTTCGGCCACCAGGTGGAGGAAAGAGGGCCGGTGAACCCAGCAGGCTCGCATCAGGTGATACAGCCGGTCGGGGCAGTATTCTTAGTATGCAATGTAACTCACCCGTGGCGGAACATTGTAGCGCGTACATCTCCTGTCCCTGCGGGGAGTGGAAGAAGCTCCGATGGCGGGAATAGGGCGCAGCTGAGGGCGCTAGTGTACCCACCAGGTGTAGGAAGAAGGGCCGGTGAACCCAGTAGACTTGCATCAGGTCATACAGCCGGTTGGGGCAGTTTTCGTAGTGTGCAATGTAACTCACCCGTGGCGGAACATTGCAGCGCGTACATCTCCTGTCCCTGCGGGGAGTGGAAGAAGCTCCGATGGCGGAAGTAGGGCGCAGCTGAGGGCGCTAGTTCAGCCACCAGGTGGAGGAAGGATGGCCGCGCGCCAGGTCGATGCGCCCAGCAGGCTCGCATCAGGTCGTACAGTCGGTCGGGGCAATGCTCCGGACGTTCCATCACGCCGCCTTCTACTACGTAGCGGACCACTTGCTCGTTTGACAAACCCTGAAGAACACACCATCATTTTAAACCAGAGACAAATTCAAAAATGTATTTACTTATTCACTTTTATCACTCATTTAAGACCAAAGACAAATCCATTTTTTTTAAGACAATCCACACACCGCTATCTAGCACTTAACTAAGCAGAGCTTGTACTATAGGAATCAGACCTTTTTTGAGACCTCTGGATGAGTTTCTATACCAGAGGACAATTATGAGGTAGCCAACTATTCATTTATTGAACTGACTAGGCGTTTCAATAAACGGTGCCATTGAACTAATTCAACGCGACAGAAGAGGCAGCAAGTTTAACAGTTTAACGTCTGAACGTATTACCAAACAAAGCAAAGAAATATATGTTTTTTGTACCTGATATGGCTGCATAGCGAGTGTCGCCATTTCCCATAAAACGACGCCGTAACTCCACGCATCGCTATTACTGGAGAATACCTAAAAAAACAAAGAATATTAATATAAGATGCCAATATAAAAATAAAAATCAAGCACTGGTGAGGTCCCATTCGTAATGATATCACTACAAACTCACATTAAATGTACCTACATTTTATTGTTACTCTGGTTGTGTTATGTGTCCATACTAAATGTATGTTCTTTATTTTTTATTTCTTACATTTGGGCATATTCAAATATTTTCAAATAAAGAGCAAAAAATTTGACGGTAGTTAGAATTTTAGAGCTAAAACTTACCCCATCTTTTAAACTCTCGGGGCTCATCCATCTAACTGGCAGTAGGCCCTTGGTGCCTTTCCTATAGTAATCAGTCTCATAAATATCTCTAGTCATGCCGAAGTCCCCCACTTTGACCGTGAGGTCGCCGGCGACCATACAGTTTCGCGCCGCTAAGTCACGGTGCACAAACTTCTTGGCCGATAGGTAAGCCATACCGTCTGCTATTTCTATAGCCATCTGGAACGAACAATAAAATTAGTTACAAGTCCATTGGAGAAATAATTCACACAGCGGTATCTAGCCCCAAACTAATATAAGCTTTGCTTATATTATGAGAAACTTATAAACACAGCTGATACAATATTAATGTCTTTTTTTAATAAATAGATATTAAAACACCCAGACAGAAAACAAACATCTATAATCATCACACAAAATATTTGTCCTCAGTGGGGATCGAACCCACGGCCTACAGCGCTGTCGCTGAGCGCTGTCACAATACCATACCAAGATTGGTCTCTCAGCTCAGTTGGTAGTAGCTCTGCCCTCTGCGCCGTAGGTCGTGGGTTCGATCCCCACAAAGAACAAATATATGTGTTTGGAATTCCTTAAGACGCAGGAGGGCTAATGTTCGCGACGCAGTTTATAACTTCTTCGTAAAAAATCATTTCATAAATATTTTTTATTTTATTTGTTGAACCTAATTCCTGAGTATTTGCAGCTAATAATGAATAACCCTGTATAGACAATTTGTGGGTTGCCATTTGTGTAAAAAAGTAAATATTAACTAATGACGTAATCATGATAATCGACCCCCTCCCCATCGACCCACCATGTCATCAAAAAACAGCAAATCAAAGACCCCCCGCCCATTCAAGCGCTTACGTAATACTTGAACGCCCCCTATGTGTAATACTAAAAGAAAACTATAGTTTGTACCCGAGGGCTATCGTCGACTTGTGAATAGTAAATGCTGTGTGAATAGTAAATAGGAAATATATGTGTTTGGAATTCCTTAAGTCGCAGGAGGGCTAATGTTCGCGACGCAGTTTATAACTTCTTCGTGTTTCTACCTTATTAATGTCCAAAACTTCAAAAAATGTAAAATTTCAACTCTGCCTTACAAAATACTCTACTTCGAAAATCCATTTTTTTATTATGTCAAATTTAACAAATTTAACTCTACCTCTCTCTCACTCTACAGAAAATACACTACCTTAAAAAACATATTGAAATAAAGTGCATACAGACCTGCAGTATACTCTGCAACGTAGGCGGCGTGTTATCGCCATCTTTCCTCGGCAGCGAACTCTCAGAGTCCGGCCGATGCGACCGCAGATACGTCTTCAGATCTCCAAACTCCATCAGCTCCATGACCACGAGGGTGGGCTGGCCTCGCGAGACCACGCCCATCAGACGGACCACGTGGAACGTGTCAAATGCTTTCATGACAGATGCCTCGTTGAGGAACTCGATGCGCTCCCTGTCAGTGGCGTGCTCATTGACAGTTTTCACAGCGCATCGAGTTTCCGGCTTGCCTTTCTCTAGGTTCTTTGCGTGACCTTCATACACCTGGGGGGTAATTCACGCATTATTATCTAGCAGACAATTTGAACGGAATTAAGTCATTGTAAATTCAACAATGTCGTTATAATTTTAGATTAGAGAGATTTGTGACAAGTGTATGAGATAGAAGCTTTGCCTATTTCATAACTTGGATTGATCCTCTGAGAGATTTTCAAAGTTAAAAGGCCGGTGCGCCTCGAAGGGGCTCCTTTCGTGCACTAGAGAACTAATTTTGAGCCTTCTCCACCCACCAACTTCCCGCGATCACAATATCGTCTGTTAATTAAGTGTGTTAGTTCCAAACTTCACCACGAAGTATATCAAGTCAAATCAAAAGTGTATTTATTCAGTAAGGATTGCAAGAATCACTTTGAAACGTCTTAAAGCTAGGTGAGTCTAGGTGCCAGTTCCACGCGACCAAGCCTAGAAGAACAAGCAACAAACTACGGCTCGGTTCCTACCGTTTTTTTATATGATCCTTTTACAAATCAAAAATAATAGCTAGCAGTGAAGTTCCAGTGTGGCGCCTCTTCACTTAGTGAGACGTATTCAATAATACAAAAGCAAAAGTTTCAAAGACAGCACACGCACAATATAAGTGTTTTAGAGGTGATCGTCCACTTACCATGCCGAAGGACCCCTGTCCAAGCTCCCTGATGAATTCAATGTTGGCTCGAGGAACTTCCCACTCGTCTGGTACGTACACAGTGGACACATACTCCGGATTCACGGTCGCAAACAACTTGTGGGCTTCTGCATTGGGCATGAAACTTCGTTTCACGTACCTGGAGAAAAAAGGTTTTTAGCAAATGTCATACATGTTATGTAGATAGGACGATACAACATTATTTTTTCTTTTTTATCGTTACGAGCCTTTGAGCTGATATTTAGTGAGGCAAGTACATATTTTTAATGGCAATGCAGGCAATGACATGTGTATTCTGTGGCTTGGCATAGAACAGGTTTTTCTGACTTACCAAACGACACCAGCCAATATGAGAATCATGATCAGGAATCCGCCGACGATGCCCCAAACCCATTCGTAGCCGTAATCTGCAGTTCGTTCCTAAAACATAACAATTTTGAGAAAATTGGTATTCGTTTTAGTAAGAACAAATGACTTACTTCTATTAAATCACGCGTGCGATTGGAAAATCCAACAAATATTGAGACCATACTGAGACGTAAGGAGCCTTTAGGCAACCATGAGTTATGAACCTGGATATTTTTATAAGATGTTTATAGTGTGTGATAAACAGTCATTCATTGGCGCAGTCGGTAGGATATTTATTTGACGGCTGTGCCAATTTTCTCAATGGATATTTTGTTATGAAATCAAAATCGAGTGACTTCTGTCCATTGACTGAAGAGAAGGAAGCCCCTTACGATTAGTCTTCCGGTTCGTGGCCGCGAGATTGCTTATTCTCCAACGGTTGTCAGTTCTACAAAGTATACGACCAAGACTTATTTTATATTTAGGATCTCAAAACTGAGCTCTCACTATGCTGGCGACTCTAGGCTTAGTCGCGTGGAACTGACATCTAGACTCATCTAGCTTTAAGACGTTTCAAAGTGCTCTTAGTTATACAACTGAATAAACTTATTATTGAGTTGACTTAGGTTTCCTTTACAAACAGGCACTTAGTTTGTTGGCTTGAGAAGACATATGCAAATGTACGGCCTCCTAGATGATAATACATTACACGACTTACCGGTATGAAAACATACACTTCGGCGGAAACGTTGCCCGGACCCCTGACGGTGATCGGCGTGACCTTGATGCTGTAGTTTCCTGGAGACAGATTGCGAAGAGTATAGCCGTGGTTGTTTGCCTTGTAGTCGGTTGCTGACAGGCAATTTTGCAGGCCTGCTTCTTGATTCTAGTTGATAAATAGAAAAGGTTAGTAAAAAAGATGCAACTTTAAAATAATGTATGGGGCCATTCAAGTATTACGTAAGCAGATTTTTTACAATTATTTACCCCCCTTCCCCTTGTCAGCAAAAGTAAGCAAACCTCCCCCCCCTCCCATGCTTACGTAATCATTGGTATATAATATATGCATTTTTCTTTTAATGAATTCTGTTTTTTATTGATTCGTGAGCAGCAATTAGTTTATCCCCGACATGTATGTTTTGTTTTCAAATATAGACAATTTGTGGGTTGCCATTTGTGTAAAAAAGTAAATATAAACTGCTGACGTCATCATTATAATCGATCCCCCCCCCCACCCATTACGTCATCAAAAACAGCAAATCAAAGACCCCCCGCCCCTTCAAGCGCTTACGTAATACTTGAACGCCCCCTATGTGTAATACTAAAAGAAAACTATAGTTTGTAGATACCTGAGGGCTATCGTCGACTTGTGAATAGTAAATGCTGTAGGCGACCACGAATCCGTTCGGGTTGACTGGCGGGTCCCAGGTCACGTTGACCTCGGGTATTGTCTTGTTTGACGGGACTATTGATGCTTGCACGTTTTCTACCACGTCCGCGTTTGCTAAAACAAACATAAACAATAATTAATAAGTAATTATAAGTTTAAGAAACTTGAGAAACCAACTACATGGCCAAACTATTTGAAGTATGTTAATAACAGTCACCCAAGGTAATGTGCCATTACGTTAGGTTCCACTAGCACACTAACTTTTACTAAAATATGTTTATACAACAATAATTAAGTATAATAACAACAATCAAGCATACATTAACATAGCAGCAGCTTTTGAAAAGCCCGTCCATAGAATAATTACTATAGAATAGAAACTCAGTTCTTGCTTACCTAATTCCAGCGTGAGGAAAGTGTAGGCTGCTCTATCAGAGCACCACTTTTCTTCGTACACCTCTTGCTTCTCTCCGTCGTCCTTCATACGACACGCCCAAACCGTGACCGTGTACCAAGTGAAGTGTCGCATGTTTTTGATGGCGAGCGAGCGAGAACTACCGTCGAGTTCGTAGTACAGGGATTTTACGGAATCTGAAAGAACAAAAATTGTTATAATTATCATTAATTTCAGGCAACACAGTAATAAAAATAAAAATCCATGGCCCATATTATAAATACATGAGATTATAAAATTAAGTTAATTTTTATTGGTTCACCCCGAACAGACTGAACTTTTTGAGACAATGACAAATCGCTCAGGTTGTATATAAGATCCATACAATGCATACTCTTCTTTAGGGGAAACCTGTCACCTACATGCATTTGCGATCAAATGCAAATAACATGCTTTTTAATAAACATTCTACCACTACACAAAATTTACATGCAACGAGTCTTCAAAAGTTAGATTACGAGCTAATTTAACAAACATTGTTATTTTATTGTTTTTTTTGTATAACAATGCATTTTTTGTTCCATCATTGGTAGGCCATGTGTTTGTTCCATCAGCTAATCGAAAATCTTTACATTTGATTTTACCAAAATTGTACCCTCTCTCGTGAAAAAATAATGGCGTAACATGCGATCTGCCTAAGCCAATTGAAATGGAACTTTATGTCCGTGTAGTAACCTGTATTGTCCATAACGATGCAAACCTTAGCCTGGACACGGCTGCACTTGGCTGAAACGAGAATGTTAGATGGTGAGGGTGATGCAAGCATGAAGCAGCAAGCGTAGCGAGTTATGAAACATGTTGGTTGTGCTGGATAAATGTCAGTAACAGCTAGCCAGCAGGCCGATCATGTAACTTTTGTTGCAATGGTTTCAAACTTATTGAAACTGTCAATTTCTGAACTAATACATGATCGCAAATTGACAGTTTCAATAAGATTTTGATTGAAACCATTGGAACTAAAGTTACATGATCGGCCTGCCGGTATAGTTCGTGCCATGTAAAAAGAACGCTGGAAGAAGGCGCAAACACATTCCGCGTTTGTGCATGCAAACCCCGCATCTATTTCATAGTACGAAGTGCGGGTTTTGCATGCGCAAACTCACCCCCTCCACCTGCTTCCAGCGCTATTTTTACATGACGATATCTTTACTTTTGTAAATGTACCTAATTGATTCCACGTATCATTTATCCAGCACATAAAATCATAATAAGTGAAGTGCGAAAAGAAATAGAGGAAACACAAGCAAAATGAACAGGGTTTTTTTCAGTTCCAGACACTGACATAGGTGCCGTACGAGCCCGTTTATGAGCGATTTTTTTTATATGCCCGTATGCCCCTACCGCAGACATTTTGTAATGTCTTGTCCCGTGTAGGACATGCGGATCACTAGCGCACCAGCCTGTTCTAACGCGTAGATTTGACTATATTCCATCTCTTTCTCCGCGCGGTTTCGTCGATCTTCTCTGACGCCAGCCACACTTCCGTGCTCTAGCCGCCGTTTGTTTTTCATCGCAACGAAATTCATCTAGCGGTGCCGCTTAAATGTTTCCGCAGCGGAGGTGTGCTACGGGCGATAAAGTCACGAAATTTCTCGACACGTCCGCAAGGGGCGCTTATCAAATAGTCGTACTTCATACATAGAACGTCGTAAACTCGCACGGCGCGGACGTCAGTGAACAAAACTCAGAATATACACTCAGCAAAACTTACTTTCAGCATCAGTGGTGTTGTAATACTTCATGCCAGGCTTTGGGTTCACGCTCTTGGTGACCTTAACGAGCATCGTGGTCATACTCTTGTCCGCAACGACTGATCGCTTTATCCGAGTGCTATTCTGAAACTTCGACTTCTGCTTGTCGGATTTTCTGTAAACCTGCGAAATTTATCAATGGTTTTAAAAACAGAACTGAACAGAGACTTTAATATCTAGGTAAGGTAGATGTCATCATCTCATGGGCTACCCCATAACAACTCAAGAAGTTATTGATACGTTCAAATTCCACATTTGGCACACACCCATATATTTGCAGAATATGACAGATCTCAAGCCCATCGCCGTTGTTAGACTAAATGATTTCCTTGCGACATTCCTGAGGCAAGCTTAACTTTTCGGAGACAAAAATCCAGTAGAGGTCGGATTCGAACCCTCGACTACGATCAGAAGGCGGGATCACTCCCACATGACATGACATGAGATTAGCGGTGACATGAGATACTGACCCAATTCTGCAGTTCATTCTCGAAGTGTATGATGTCTACACGCTCCTCTTCAGCGCGTGAGTCGAATCTCGTGGTTGGTTTAACTTCCTCCTTGCACGAGCACGTCCCATTCTTTGAATCACCAGGCGTCATCTCTTCTTTGGGTTGGTATGATTCTTCTACGCGAGCCGCGATTAGATTGGCGAGCACTGACGCTGTGGGTAATAAATAGGGCACTATTAGTAACAAAATAACTATGAAGACCCATAACATATACCACAAAAAATATAAAAGCAATAAGTCAGAGCTTCTCTAAAAAACAAAGAGAACTATTTCTATTCTGTGTTTATAAGTCGCTGTAGCACATAACATAAAATAATGTGCCGCTTTTTGATATCCAGTGGTGTAATAGTAATTAAGATAGGGATGATAGATATGTAGCTGCAACACTGGTATTGTAGCCCCCGGATTTTGACATCATTAGTTTTTGAATTGCGTCCCTATGAAAGCAACTGTAAAGACGTAATCACGTCAAAAGTTTTGAAAGTATATCTTACGATTGGTACAACTGTCGGCAGCGCCATGTCGGCCCGCTAAGATCTGTTCTTGATTGTAGCTGTTCGCTTGCACTTCCACGTGGTACAGGATGATAGTTCCATTGGGCATCGCTGGAGGCTCCCAGGTTATTGTCACCGAGTGCGAGTCTATCGACTCCACAGCTAAGTTCTGTGGAGGGCTTGGTTCTGGGAAGAAAAATTTGTTTTTGTAATGCATATGATGATATGGATGAAAAACCCAATATGTTTTTTTTTTTAATGTGTCCATCGGCACATTTCTTACAGTCTCTACACTTTGTGATGACACTTTGTTCTTGTGTTCATTAAAAGTAGCACTATTATTACTGCACAATAACTTTAACATTACACTTACTCAAAAGGTTTGATTCTTTTGAGCCTTCTATCCTTCTCCTTGTGTTTAAACGCTTAGCGTAACAGACCGAATAGGTCTGTTGTCTGTCATCTCTATTTGTTGACATGAAAGTGACAGTGACAAGACACTTTTAGTGTCCGGCTTATAAGTATTTACATACGCTTCAAATCGCGTATACAGCATCAGTAATGTGATGTAAGTAGACGTAAAAAATACTGGATTTCATCAGACTTTACCAAATTCAATTTATAAACTTAAAAACCGATTGCAAATTAAAACTTTGTGACAGTTAGATAAGCCCAAACAAAAAATAAAAAAAGTTCCAGAAATGACGGAGAATACGGTCTAAATATGGAGGAAAACTGTCGTTTGCTCACTTCAGATGGCAGCACCATCGACAAATCCATAGAGCATCCGCGCGTGCGTGCGGATCAACTGCGCATGGGTGCAACCGACTGATGCGTAAATTTGACAGCTAACCCCCGAATACTGAAACGCAACTCAGATTTAAGCACGTCTCAAGCGACGAATATTTGACAGATTTTCATTGAAAACTGTCAAATATTCGTCGCTTGAGACGTGCTTAAATCTGAGTTGCGTTTCAGTATTCGGGGGTCAGTATCTTATCTGTCATTTTAAAAGGGGCAAGGGCAAGGGGCTCATGCTGCCATCTACAAAAAACTTTGCACGTTCCCTCCATCGAAAATACATAAAAAAACATACGAATGAGCATCGTTAAATCGCTTATAAAGGGACACAAATACTTACTTTCGGGAAGAGTTCTAAAGTAAATGATAGGGCTCTGAGCGCCTTGCTTGTCTTGTAGGGTTGTGTAAGTCTTCACATACGCAGCATATCGCGTGTAGGGCACCAGTGTTGTCAGCGGACGGAATATAGGCTGCATGCCGTTGCATTTTGCAAAGGGATCGAATTTCTCCTCCTTTTTTTCTTTGTTCGCTTGCACCTTGTCTTGTTCAGAGTCTTGTGACCTGTTGCGGGCTTCGTCTATTGTTATGTCAAGCACGTTCCAACTACAAGAAATAAACTTAATGATAATTGTAAATTTAACTTGGATGTTTTTAAGAGAAGAGTGAATAGGTATTCTCCAGGTAAGCGTGCTACACCGTCGACGGAATCATCGCTTAACATCAGGTGCGATTGCTGTCAAACGCAAGCAATCTGTTATATTATTTTGTTTTCTGGTTCCTACTGTAAATGCATAGCTTAGTTTAGCCTCGTAGGTCACGGACGCCAGGAACGTGCCCTACGATGCACTACCCTGCGTCCATGTACTTGAGGCATACAGATGATCAGTCTCGCATGCCAGTAATTTCACCGGCCCTTCAAACCGAAACACAGCAATGCTGCTTCACGGCAGAAATAGGCATAGAGGTAGTATTTTCCCGGACGAGCCCTTCACAAAGAGCTCTACTGCTACTAAATAAATGTTAATACTTACAAGTCAGAACAAGCATCCCTCTGATCATACAAAGTCACGTCTTTCTCCGATGCGATGTAATAAAGCGAGTAGCCGAGAAGTTTACGCAGATCGTCCGGACAGTACATATTCCATTTGAGAACGGCCACAGTGCGATGCAACTTTTGTACTGACAGCAATATGCTTCCGGGGAGGCCTGCAGGATGGTATAACATAATAAAGGTAAGCATGGGACTGTGTTTCACTTTAATAATATGAAGCAAAGCTGGATTTTCATTATGGCAGTGCCGTTTGTCGCCCGTAAGAGCACTGGTGGTCTAGTGGTAGCAGATCCTGGTCTAGTGGTACCCTCGTTGGCTCAAAACCAGCCGTGCAGCAATGAGTTTTTTGCCCAAAAATGTATGAGCACTATGCCAGTATTCTCAAACGGTGAAGGAAAACATTGTTTGGAAACCGGCATATCGTAGAACCTAAAAAGTTCGAAAACATAATCAAATCAAAAGTGTGTTTATTCAGTAGGATTGCAAGAATCACTTTGAAACGTCTTAAAGCTAGCTGAGTCTAGGTGCCAGTTCCACGCGACCAAGCCTAGAAGAACAGGCAACAAACTACGGCTAGGTTCCTAATGTTTTTTTATATGATCCTTTTACAAATCAAAACATTTTACTATGTCAACCAGGAGACGGACATAGGATATTTTTGATCCCGAAAAAGTTAAGATTCGAGGGAAGCCACGGGCGGCCGCTAATTGTTATATGTAATTAAAAAAGAAAAGTATTTCTGTACAAATTCGCGTGACGATTCGAACTCACAAACGAAACTAACCTTTAAAACAAGTGACAACTTACAAGACGCCTGGTTCCCGTTACTATCTTCAGACACTTCGATCTCCGTGAAGTTGGAGCGTGGATTGCTTGTCATGCTCTTCAATGGCGTCAGTTGGTTGTAGCACAGTTTCGGGTTCAAGTGTATGTAGATTGTACCGCCGGAGATCTCTAGCGGGCCGTGAGTCGACCATTCCCATAGAAGCTCTAGGTTTGGGTTGTTGAGGATGTGCAACACTTTGCCTCTGAAAAAAAATACAATGACAAATCAGCAAAACAAATCGATTGCGAATAAAATTGTAAAAAAATTGGACATGCCTAGTATTACTGTGATAATGTGGTAAAAAATGAAATTTAAATTACAAGATTCAGCTGCATGCAACCTTGCGTCTTTCTTTTTACTCTTAATCATGATTTAAATATAATCATGGTTAAATATCCCCCCCTTGTCTCAAAAAAATAATCATTTTAAAAAATGTGAAATGTTACAGACTCACTTATAGTCGTCGGAAGGTACGCCGGTGATCTTGCGCAGTTTCTTGAGGAACATCAGAGAGACGAGCGGGTAGGAACGGGTTACTTGCAGCCAGCCTCTGATCTCCACTATCTCGCCTAGAGAGGACTCCAGCGTTGCGAGGGCGTTGCCTGAAATTATTAAGCCAAATTTTATTAATTAGATGTAACTTGGGCATAGCAGGAGTTGAAAACAAAACTCCACGTAAATTTGCGCTTACATTGCAAACGTTGGCTGAACCCCACGAGCTAATTAAAATCATATCTTCAGTATTGTACACCTTAAAAAGGTCAACCAAAAAGTCAGCGAAGGTATAATGTATCTCTTAAGGATAACCCACAATAACCATTTTTTATCATTTACATTTTACGGGAAAAAATGGCTTCTTTACGAAGAGATTTTAAGCAATACAGCATTGATCTTTATCCAATTAAGTACCTTAAATACATTATCCATTAAATGTTTGATGTTGAATTGTTCACAATATTTATTTTATTCTATTAGATGTTAATTCCTTACCGCCTCCAGCTCGCAGTGTGATCTCAAGCTTGCCCTTGATGTGCGTGCATCCTCTGAACTGTTCCGCCGCGGCCACCGAGTCTATCTTCCCGCCCGCGCATTCCCGCACGCAACCTCCTTCGCATCGCTCGCACGTCGCGTTGTATATAGAGCCGACCTTTACGCGAAAATATAAAATTAAAAAAAATTATTAATTAGGAATATACTTTTTTTAACCGACTTCAAATAAAAAATACAGGAGGTTCACAATTCAGTTGTCTTTTTTATTCGTTATCGCATATCTTCGTCATTTATGTTAAATACACGTGTAATAGTTTAAATATAAGTATTTATGTTCCGATTTGAAAAAACTTTTTTTTAATTATATGGGAAAAACGGGTATTTATCGCGATTACCTCTATTATTTCCCGACGTTTCGACCGTGTTGCAACAGCCGTGGTCGCGGGCAGACTCTACCACGAATTAAGAGCAACGATCGGGTTAATTTAAAAATTGCTAAATCTTTTTTATCTGAAAAGTAATTCCAGACAGACAGAGGTAATTTGAAAGACTTAATTGGAGAAAACTGCATCAAAACCCCGACGAGAGCTTCTTTAATTTAAGAAGTAGAATACTTCTAGATTGATCCTATACAAATTTGAAAATCGATTCAGCAGTTTAACCATGAAGTCGGTTTCTCAAGTTTTTTAAACAACTAGCTGATAGAACAAGCTTATGGCCCTCTGATGTTAAGTGGCAACCATCGCCTTTAACACAGCATTATAATAATAATAACTAAAATTCTTTATTTAGACAATTATGGAGTCCAGGTGTTAGTAACAAAAACAGAAAAAGTTGGTTAGTAACTTATAACTAGTAACGATTTGGTCCTCTGGATGAGTCTCCATACCAGAGGACAGTTTTGTTTTTCAACATTCGCTTTTAGGATGCTGTTGCTACGCCCGCGCAGTCTACATAGCAGTGACGCTGTCTTTTTGCGCCAGATGGCGTCGAATGTGCATTGCCACGCTACTGCTAATAAATGAGACAAGTTACCTCTGTAAAGCCGCTGGGGCAGATGTAGGTGCATTCCCGTTTGTCGTGTATCTTGTACGCCTTGATGCTGGGCGCGAAGCGAACGAAGCTCGCATCCGTGGAGCCCACTGACGGCGGAGGCGGCGACATGGAGCGACACTCCTGTTCCGTGACGCAGCGACGAAATAACTGCAAGAAACTTTATTTTTTTAATGATACCTAAAGTAAAATGTAACCAAAGAGAAAAAATATTTGGACATCTTCTTGGACATTACAGCTACAAGATAATTTATTGATTCAGGCATGACTTTGCGAAATTCCATTGTTAAACATAAATCAACTAAAATAAATATACGCTACTCTTGAAGGAAACCGACTTGAAGAAAAAGAAAGATTGAAAGAAAACGGGGAAGAGAAAGGTCAAGAATAAGTTATGTGAGCGAGATAAAAGAAAAGGTCGCTGTCATGTCGTATAAGGAAGTCAAGGAGGCCGCATTCGAAAGACTAATTGGAGAAAACTGCATCAAAATACCCACAAGAGCACTCCAATTTAAGAAGAAAAATCTAAAGTATGTAATAGCTGCAAAAAAACGTAATTAAAACTAAATACCTACCTAAAAAGTTAAAAAGCATGTCAAGCTCACGAAAGGAGCCTCTTAGAGGCGCACTTAAAATCCTTTCACCACACCGCACCAGTTCGAAGGAACTAAAGACACGACAAGAAGAATAATGTCCAGATAAGCAAGTAACGATTTTACTACTACACACTATGATAACATCTGAGCGCCAACAGTTTCCAAAAACAATTTTCCCAAGACGAAACGAATGTCTAAAAATACACTTAAAACAATAAAATGTGCAGTTACAGTAACTGCAACTGCGGATGATGATATCACGCATAAGTTCGCTAAATTGGCATGTTTATGAAGCGTTTCAATTAATGGAGATTATTTATAATGATTGCTATAAAGCGAGTGAATGGAATAAGTAA
Organism: Thera britannica; assembly: GCA_939531255.2. Classification (NCBI taxonomy): domain Eukaryota; kingdom Metazoa; phylum Arthropoda; class Insecta; order Lepidoptera; family Geometridae; genus Thera; species Thera britannica. Next base: position 5,003,863 of record OW618046.2, on the reverse strand, counting down.
CGGGTTAACTCGCTTTGCTTTTATGATCTCATTTATTCGACGGTAACATTGGCTTTCTGAGAAATAAAAAAAATACTCTTGGCCATTTTTCTCACGCTCGCCACAGCGTAGGTATTTGAACGGTAGTAGTGCGTAGTGCTGTTAGTGACGCTACCTCGTAAGTGCCGTTGGGGTCGACACAGACGCGCTCCTCCCCATAACCGAAGGACAGACAAGGCAGTCACATAGTGTGATGCCACCAAGACTCGTGTGGTAACGGCAATAGTGCAGTCAGTGGTGTTACCTTAAGTGCCGTTGGGGTAGCAGTCAACACAGACGCGCTGGTCCTCGTAGCCAAAGTGCGATTGACACGGCAGACACACGGCTACCGACACTAGTATGGTAACGGCACAAGTATTACCTCTCAAGTGCCGCTGAGGTAGCGGTTGTCTCAGACGCGATGATCCTCATACGCGAAGTGCGATCGACACGGCAGTCACGCATTATGATGCTACCGAGACTCGTATGGTAACAGCAGAAGTATAACCTCGTAAGTGCCGTTGGGGCAGCGATTGACGCGCACTCGCTGGCCCTCGTAGCCAAAGTTCAACCGACACGGCAGAAACGCGTTTACAGAGACTCATATGGTAACGGCAGAAGTATTACCTCGTAAGTGTCGTTGGGGCAGCGTTCGGCAAGCACTCACTGGCCCTCGAAGCCGAAGTTCAACCGACACGGCAGACACGCATTAACCAAGACTCGTATGGTAACAGAAGTATTACCTCATAAGTGCCATTGCGGCAGCGTTCGACACGCACTCGCTGGCCCTCGTAGCCAAAGTTCAACCGACACGGCAGACACGCGTTTACAGAGACTCATCTGGTAACGGCAGAAGTATTACCTCGTAAGTGTCGTTGGGGCAGCGTTCGGCAAGCACTCACTGGCCCTCGAAGCCGAAGTTCAACCGACACGGCAGACACGCATTAACCAAGACTCGTATGGTAACAGAAGTATTACCTCATAAGTGCCATTGCGGCAGCGTTCGACACGCACTCGCTGGCCCTCGTAGCCAAAGTTCAACCGACACGGCAGACACGCGTTTACAGAGACATATGGTAACGGCAGAAGTATTACCTCGTAAGTGCCGTTGGGGCAGCGGTCGACACAGACGCGCTTATCCTCGTAGTCGAAAGAGAAGTTGCGACAGACGCGGCAATCCCGCGCCGTGATACCATTGCAGCCGCCGAGACAAGATGCGTGGCAACACGTGCCGTTTTGGAAACAACCACGGGTACCGCACGCGGTCTGACAAACTGCAACAAATAAAGAATAATAAAAAAATTGTTTATTCCAGGTACATTCAAGTAAAACACATCATAAATAATAATAATAATAACGATTGTGGACAATCGACACAAGACTATCTCCCCTCAAATTAAGCAGAGCTTGTGCTATGGGAACCAGATAGCTGATTATAATACTTTAAATACTTTTTTTTCGTAAATACATACTTAGAATGCAAAATAACACCCAGACAGAGAACAAACATCTGCGTTCACCACAAAAATATTTGTGATCGAACCCACGACCTACGGCGCATAGGGGAGAGCTACTACCATCTGAGCTGAGAGGCCAGTAACACCCATACCTATATCGCACAACACAAATTATATACTGGATTCGGTGAGGTAGTCAAAAACAGCCCCCAGGATGTCTTTTTTGGAGCGACTTAGCTGAATCCAAAAAACGTTACAAGAAACTATAGTGCCGTCCTCTAGTTTTTAGCCATTTGTTTTTTTGAAGTTCACCCTAATAATAGAACTCAACTGTAACTGGGCTTCATCATCATTTTCTTGTCCTTATTACACTTCATGCGGGGTCGGCACAACAGGTTTTTTTTTCGAATTCTTTTTTTTTTTTTTTTTTTTTTTTTCGAATGGACAAAATGCTGGTGATCGTCTGACGATTCTTACAGCGCTACCGGACAATGGTGAGCGCAGAGGGCGCTCAACCGGTAAAATTAGGTTGGGGCAACAAACTCAAGGGCACCGCTATGGTACGACCTCGGCTTGGGCTGTTGCCAGGGGGGGGGTTTGAATCTAGTTTAGGCCCGTAGAGGGCGGGCACTAAGGGACGTCTTCGACCCCGCCGGCGGGGTCGGTGAATCTGTGCAGTGTTTCTGTCCGAGCTGGATGACTCGATCGCCTCCGCGTTAGCGGCGGTGATATCGTCATCGGGATCACCGAGGATATGCCTCGGTCTACGGAGGGATTAGAATATTTATTGCCTACAACCGTACATCCTTTTATAATACGGGGTACGTTATGAAACTCCTATTTGCGGGACGCTATAGTGCCTGGGACCGGATTTTTAGATGGAATAGGCTTGCCCAGCACCTATATCATCCTGACAGCTCAGTCGGCCTAATACACAGGAAAGACATCGTCAATACGTGCGGAGCTGGCTAAGCGGCGGGTTTCCTTACGGCTTGTGTAATCACCAGTTGCCCCTGCCGCTAAATAATCTACAATAGATGCAAAAGCCTGTTTACTTTTTCTTATGAAACTCCTAAGGTGCATCAAAAATTATGTTTTCGTCGAGTTAAACGTACTTGTCTGGCAATTTTTTTCATCCCAACAGAGTAGTTTGCCGTTGGGATCGGTGGGGCATTGTGTCAGCGACTGGCGATTGTCTTCGACGCGACTCTGAGCGTTCAGGCAGAGGCCACAAAACCGAGGGTCGTAGTTAGACTGGAACAAAAAAAAAAAATATTAGTCTACAATATTTGACATCGTGAAATGAAATATCTGTGAGAAGTGAGAACTAATAAATACTGTAATAGAATAGTGCTGTCAGTTCCCGTTAACACTGGCCGAAATACTGTGTAAAAAAACAGTCTGAATTTAGTTCCGTTACTCGTTACAGCACGAGAGCCATTGTTCTTTGGAAACTTTTTTGTTAAAAAACATATGTTGCAAACATGTGAAAGAAATTCGCGCTTCAGATCTCGTTTTTCATTCACAAAATTACATTTTAGAGAGGTTGATTTTGTTGGAGGTTGGTTTATGTACACAACTTGTATGAAGTGTTTATTTAAGTATTGCTGTGAGTTTGTGGAAGGACCGGCTCTGCCTATCCTTCATTCGAAATTAAATAAAAGCATACATAATTACGCAGTAATATCCTACGCAATGTACACAAAGTGTATTACAATATTCGCAGTAAACCGATAACCGGTACCAAGGCGGAACTAATAACGTATAAATCCCACGGTCCGCTGGCCGAAACAAGTTTGGCAACGGACAACAATATTGACCGAACCGCAAACGATGCTGTCATTCATTCATTATTAGACCACGTGACGAAGCAGAGGCGCGTGACAGTGATATATGTGCGCCCACAATAAATAGGGGTACGATATGCCACGGTAGCTAAGCTATAATTACCTAAACATCACAATAACAAGCGCTCTTGCCAAAATAAAATCCTTCGGTATCGCATTCCTCCGCGCCTATAAGTTTATACATTCTCGAATGGTGAAGGTTGGAGAAAGTATATTGGAATTCGGTTGAGTAACTTCCGAGAATCACAAAGTCTGTTTTAAAAGTAGGTCACAACCAATTCAAGTCTATCCAGCCGGGTACTCACATCATTTTGTTTAATAACCGTAACACAATATTATGTATTGAGTGGCATTTATTGGAAAAAACATTATCATAGAGATAAATAAAAATATTTTGAAAATTTAAATAAATAAGCCGCTACTCAGGAATTAATAGGTCATTCGAAAGGTCGCATCATTTCCCATTCGCCTAGGGTTTCACTTGGTCAAATTAGTATACTCAAATCAAGTTAAACATTTATTTATTCAGTTGTACCACAAGGATCACTTTCAAACTTAAAGCTAGGTGATCTAGAGGCAGACCACCCGCCCATTGGTCAAACGACATTGTTGCTAATGCTGGGAATGAGTGGATGAGACTCGCGAGGGTCCGGAAAGAGTGGCGCAATAAAGAGGAGGCCTATACTCAGCAGTGGGTGCTGAGATGATGAATATAACCAAGTGAAACTTTGGGCTAATGGGAAATGATGTGAAAAATGACATGAAAAATGCATAATGTTCTCACCGAGATGATGCTTTCAGCGTGGTCGGTGATGATGCGGCTCCAGTCGATGGTGTTGACGTAGCAAAGACGATCGTTGCGCTCTATCCGCACTCCTCCTCTCTCCACTGCCATCAGCGAACGAAGACCCAACGACTGTGAACAGCAATAGGTCTTTACGTTGCATTCTCAAAGTCTGTAAACGCTGTCTGATGATCAACAGCATACTAAGATCATTTAATTAAAGATGGTTTTGAAGGTGACAGACAACAGACAGACAGGCCCAGAATTCCTGAGTATCTGGGACATGTAAGTAGCTGTAATCAAAGAGGCTAGTATCCTTTCACCCAATGTTGTACTGGTACAGATTTATGGCGATTGTTGGACACAAAAAAGAATAACAAATGTTACACCATACTCGTAGAAGGTTTGAGCAGAGCGGATACCGGTGAAAGAAAATTAAACGCTTCTACAGTTTCATGAAATCTGTAGCTACAATTAACACCCAGCATCACGTATGTATAATTAACTTCCCGTTTCGACCCACAATCATACAATCATGGGGCATAAAGCCAAAGTTCGAAACAAATAGGCGAATTTATAGCATGTGATGGGTTCAACTACCAAAGGCGCTTGGTAAATAGGGAGCATCCCACACAGCACTATTATTCTTTGATGTGGGTGCATAATTTGGATATATCATTGGCCCAAATTGGGACACTTCACGTGGGTCAATCGATAATTGACCTGTAATAATTTTACTAGAGTATTCCGCAATAGATTCGACATTCATAAAGGAATAACAAAGTCGATTAAGTTATTGCCAATGTATTATTTATTAGTAAACGTTTATTTACAATAGCTTGTTATGATATTCCGGCGAAGGAAAACAGTCAGTATAATATCGGCGGAGATCGCAACTCCATTCACTGGATCTTGAGTACAAGGAGATATCTTAATTCTAATGCAAAATGTATTTCGGCTTAACCTACCTACTTGGGTACCTATGTGAGATAGGTACCTACTATTATATAACAACTATTGTAACCTATTAGACTAGTAAGCTAACTGAATAAATATGTCATTTCATTTCAGAGAGTAACAGATCACACTTGAGAATGCATTGGAATAGTCTAACTTACCAGTAAAGTATCAAACAGCAAGTTGTTGGTTATTGTTAGCCTTTCTACGATTTGTATTAATTGACGTTCCAAAAACTACTACCGATAAAACTGAATTAACAAAAATAAATACAAAATGAGATTTGTGCGTCGTAAATTGGACTCTGACTCAGCATAACTTTTATTATGAGCGCTGACGGTGGTCTAGTCGTAGCAGCCTCGCTTTTAGATCTTATTCCGTCGAAATGGGAAAAAGCAATTTTTGAGATTTTTCGTCAGTTTAACTTCCAATGGATCAGTGCTCTCAAACAACGAAAGAAAACATCCTTAGAAACTGCCTACATATTGCTTATTAGTTTCCTATGGATAATCCTGCGTACATTTAAAACATCAGGTTATTCCGTAATAAGTCTGTGCTGTACGTATGTACAAGCTTATTCCTTTTAAATCCCATCTTAGGGACTACAGCTTATAACGTGGCCCTTGACGAGAATAAAATAATAAGAAACAAAATATTAGAGCTATATTAGGCTATATTTGGCTATCTGGTTCCCATCAAACAGTGACTTCCAGAAAGTCAACTTCCAACGTAGTGACTGCGTCTGCTTTCCCGCTGATATATGGCGACGCGCATGTCTGGTCTTGTACTAAGATGATGATTATGATGGAAAATGATATCATACCTCAAGATGTCCATTGTCGAAGATGACAATCGCAAAGTCCTTGAACAGCTGCATACCCCTCACGACAGTGAGGTTGGGGAACAGATTGCCCAGGTTACGAACACCTTTGGCCCTGAAACGAAAACATTACTTACAATTACATAATTATCTTAGCCTCTCATAGTTTTTTTATTAGGCAACGAATATTGCGCTTCGGCCAATTTCGGCTTCATAGAGCGTAGTGTACGTCAGAAAGAGATAGCGCTTTACGAAAGCAGAAAGCTCCGAAATGGATGCTCTGATTTAAATGCGGTTGTTTTTGTTAGATAGCTGATAGCTTTGAGATAAATATTGTGGTCAATCCAAACCACTACCTAGCCTCAAATAAGGCAGAGCTTTATGGGAACCAGATAGCTGATAAAATACACAGACAACTTTTTTGTAAACAAATACTTACAACACAATATAATACCCAGACAGAGAACAACCTTCTGCGTTCACCACACAAATATTTGTTTTCGGTAGGGATCGAACACACGACCAAAAGAGCAAAAGGCAGAGTTTCTACCAACTCAGCTGAGAGGCCAGTCAAATAATAGTTCTTAGCCCTGTTTGGTAGAAATCCATGCACCTCTTTCCATATTCCGAAGATATTTTTAGCTTCGGCTGTGAGTACGTATTAAAATTTTTCTTAACTTGTTATTGCAAGATAGCGAACGTCCTTCGCAGAATCAAGCATTTGAGACGATGACGTCGTTTGTTATTATCGCTTGTTGTTTGCTATTGTTTTATTATTACACAAGTACCTACAATATGATTTACGATACGTTTCGATTAAGCGTAATCAATAGTGTGTAGGTATCAAAGGTTGTAGTACCAACAATACAAACAGGAAAACGAACGTGGAAGGCCTGGAAGTGTGCCAATCAGACAATGGGAACGACTCGACTGGAATTTCCCACAGGTATGGTATTTATATGGTGAATGTTAGCATTGTAATGGTCGAAACATTTTAATTAGGCTCATCCGATGCAAGTTAAACAACCTTTACCTGTTGCATACACAAGTATTGAATAAAATAAAAATAAAAGGATTGAATACCTCACAAATAAAGTAAGAATACGACCGGAATTTATAATTAGTCGTTCAATAATTGAAAAAAGTATGGGTTTGAATCTTTTGATTTCATAATTATTATGAAATCAAAAGATTCAAACCCATACTTTTTAAACAAAGCACATCGCATACCTTATTATGTTGGTATTGGTATGTGATTGTTCATCCTGACTCACACTAGGATTTCCGGTTTGTATCAGATATTACGAATACCTACCTACCATGTTTTTATCATCAACAGTTCAGCCTTATATCAATCACTGGGTAGACCTCCTTTCGATCGTGACCTCCTTGGTGATATAAACACCAAGAGTGCGATCATAGCAAGGAGGCTTACGTTCAGCAGTGGTCTTATTTAGGCTGAAGAGGTTTTAGCCATAAAATTGTGATAGACGATTGCGTTACCAGGCAGCTGGCGAACGCAAAAGGTTCACTGTCACTGCCATTTTTTTCAAAAGGATTTAAATGCTGGTATAATAGTAGGAGAGGATTTGTTTACACGCCCTCCAGCCAGACAGTGTGGAGGTCCGTCCGGACCAACACAAACATTATCATGTTGTATGTATGTTTTTGTATTGGATACCTAAATTGTCCTTAAATTTCTAGCCCTTATGCTTTGTTAGCAATTTAACATTAAACCTTTACATGACGGTCTCCGACGAAGAATGTGGACTAATATTATTATTAATAAGATTTTCAATATTGACCATACTTCAAGCGAATAAATACCTACCATTTCATTTCATTAGTTGATAATGGAAATTGAATGACGCTCCAACAACCAATCCTGTGAAAATATTTTTGATGATCGGAACCGGACAGAACACCGTACTGTCTATTTGCAATTTAGACATGGTCGAATAGTTCCGAAACATGTATAGTTTTTGTAGGCCTATTGAATATGATTGAACAAGTGTCTCTACCTAAAGTAACTGTGCAACAACAACAACAACATGGCAGTCAAATTAATGAACCTTGTACATTTCCTGTTTACCTGTCTGGTCTAATAATATCAAGAACTGCGGAACTCCACACTAAGCTTTATTAGTTATGTTCTACATCTGCACTTAGTTTTAGTCTTGTTATTGCTTATTATTGGTACATTATATTCTACAATAACGTGTAAATATTAAAAGAAAGATGAAAAATCTTTATTATTACATTAAAGTTCTGTAATGATGATGAGTCGCATTCTACTGATGTCATGGAATACCAGATTTATAGTAGCACTGGCTACTATATTATATTGTATTTTTATATTGTTCATCTCTGTATAATAAATACTACTCTTATTATGTAGCATAAAATAATAGTACATTATTGCAAAGGCAGCGAAATAGGCAATTGCCATTTCGGCCGAGGCATATATAGTGCTTTTCTTAAAAAAATGCAAGGAAATATAAAGGGTCTTTTAAATAACAAATTTATTTTTTACTAACCAAATAACAACGAACTCCGCTTTACCGCCATTTTTTTTTTTTTTTTATAGTTTGTGCCGAAAGGTAAACGTTTCTGTGGCTATACAGCCACGAGAACGCAATGTGTACGATAGATGAAAGAGTTCTAAATTCAAACAGCACGCCGTTTCATACAACATTGCCGGAGCGAGAACGCGCCGGGAAGTGATATTGGTTTTTCAGTCTACGTAAATATGATACTTCGCGTGTTCTATATTCAAAAGTAATGACAATATTTCCGCGCATGTTTAAGAAAATAAATTTTGATTTGATTGGAATGAGGTAATGCTGCTTAAAGGTGCAGAAATAGATGATAGACGGTGGTGTTGTAATATGAACTGTATTTACCTATAGATAAGGACGTAGCCAGTAACCTCCGTGAGCTCTGGAAAGGTCAAATTCCCGAAGTCAACTGGCGTAGCTTTCTCCATCAGGACGATGCTGAGCTGGCCCTCGATCACGCGGCATCCTCTCAATCTGTCCATTTGATCCAGTGAATTTCTGATGTCCATTGAAGAACATACTGTAACAAACAACCTTATTAAAAAGGTTTACTAGTGCTAAAATTTCGATACGCGCAATGGCACGTGCCCCTAGCTTTCATGGCATTGCTGTGTAGTAGTGCTCATAGATGTTCGTGTCAATGCAGTTAATATTTTTTCTCAAACATGTTTGAGCATAATTTTGTCAACCTTCTTCCTTGAGTTTAGCGGCCAATCTTAACTGTCTCGTACTTTAAAAATGGAACGATTCACTCCGAAACATGGCAACCAAGGAGGTAACGTACCAAAGGCCTTATTTTCAAATAAAAAGTTATGTTTATGTGCTAAGGCTAAGTAAGGTTCTGCTTAGTAGCGCCTTAGTTTTATTTCCGCACATTATTTGAGAAAAGTACGATACAAGCCTTGGTCACATCTAGGCATTGATGGACTCACGTATATCCATCAATGTAAAACTACCCACTCAGACAAACGGCGCATTATCGCCCTTCTACTGTATTGTGTATTCTGTGACTTTACCCATGCCGGTAGTTTTTTGTTTTAACTATTTCATCGATAATTTGTATCCCAGTTTGCCCTGCTTATACTGTACACTAAATCACTTTATTATAGCCCCCGTAACCAGCCACGTAACTTCCAATATAAAGAAAGAGGCCCACAGAAAAATGGGTAGGTTGGATGGTATATTGAACATAATTCACTAACAAGTAAAGTATATCCGAACCCTTCCGTATATTCTAATGCGTTGAATATATTTACCAGAACGAGAGTTTGCGAACTAGATATCAAATCATACGCGCCAAAATTTTTCGTAGGCCTTGATCCCATATTTCCAGGATCATATCCAGACAAACTCGTTAATAAATCGAAGGAGGTACAGTTCAAAAAATTCTTAGAGCGAATGACTCGATTAAATGATCGACTCGTGTTTTAACTATTATTAGGTGATACATCAAGTTTATTAGTATGATAAATGTATATACATAAAAAAATATGATTAAAAATAGAAATAATTAAGTATAGAAAGTATACTTTCTAAACGTGTTTGGTTAGGTACCTGATGAAAACCGATTGTAAATGTTTGGAGTAAATAAATTATACGTTCCTGTTTGCAATAATAACAAACAGTAGGTTTTGCTCAGGTAAAGAGATCATGCTCTGCTACCTTTTTAGATCAGCAGGAAAAACATCAAAAAAGGTGATTACCATGAATTAATCTAAACAAGAAATAATTTCCACTTAATAATAACACGATGGGCAATCTGCTTTTCTTCATACGTTTTTATCATTATTAGGCTAAAACATACTGTTGAAGAAAAAACTAATCGCGGGTATCGCAATATTATGTCCCATGGAAAAGCAAGCTCTTGTGGACGAAATCTCAAACAGACTAGTTTTTTAAGACTTCAAACAAAAAAAATTGGTACCTATTTATTCAATTATTTTATACTATACACGTTGACAATTAGATAGATCATAAAAATATATTTTATTACTCATGTCACGACCGAAAAATACAATATAGAAGAAGAACTAACAGCTATTCATTTATAAGCCTTACCCCCGAATACTGAAACGCAACTCAGATTTAAGCACGTCTCAAGCGACGAATATTTGACAGATTTTCATTGAAAACTGTCAAATATTCGTCGCTTGAGACGTGCTTAAATCTGAGTTGCGTTTCAGTATTCGGGGGTTAATATGCCTAAATAGGCAATAATTGCTGTCAAACGCCACATTTTCAGCAAAAAAGGTACCTAGGACCGATTAGATTAATTTGTTATTGTTTTTGCCAACATTTCGATCATTGACCACGGCCTCCCACGAACTTGGTAATTAAGTGGGCGACCTCGTGTGGGCGCTTTTATTTACTGTTAAAGTTAATTATGAAGAACGTAATCTTTCTATCTTTCTTCTCCTTTTATGTATTATATATAAATGTTATGTTGGTTTGTGTACGCTTCAAAATCTCAAAATTACTGCACCGATCAAGCTGAAACTTCACTGCAATTTTTTTTGTTTTGTAAAAGGATCATACAAAAAACGGTGGGAAACAAGCCGTAGTTTGATTCTTGTAGGCTTGGTCGCGTGGATCAGGCAATAGGACTCGCCTGGCTTTATGACATTTCAAAGTGATCCTTGTGAGACAACTGATTATAGAAGTTTTTAATTTGAAATGAGCTGAGAAAGACCGGTTAAACAATGCTACTTTAAATGGCAAGACTGTTCCAAAATATTAGTACGATCATCGTATTATTACAATACTAGCTGTTACCCGCGACTTTGTCCGCGTATGGATATTTGAATTCGTTTTTTTTTAGTTTGACATGGCCAACTGCTAGTTACCATTGTTTTGAGTTTGTACTTTAGAGTGTATTGGAATTTGAAGTCGAGTGCTGTTGGAGCCGATTTTTTTCAGCAGTGTTTAGTTTAAGTGTGATAGATGTTTCCCGCAATTTTGTCTTAGTGGTTATCATCGGTTTTTTGTTAACCTTTGTGTGTATATTAAAACCTGGTGACAGATGCTGCGGTAGCAGAAATTTTTTTAATGTTTTTTTTTGCGTATTTTGTAAAGATCTTTTTCGTGATTTTCTTTTAATGGGTAATTTGGGTTATCGTATTCGTTGGTGTATAATCGAATCTGTTTTTTTTATTTGACATGACTAACTGCTAGTTACCATAATTTTGAGCTTGTACTTTAGAGTGTATTTGAATTTGGAGGCATGTTCTATTGTAGCTGATTTTTTTCAGCGGTGCTTAGCTTCGGTATGATAGGTGTTTTCCGTGATTTTGTCTTAGTGGTTATCATCGGTTTTTTTGTTAACCTTTGTGTGTATTCAAACCTGGTGACAGATGCTGCGGTAGCTGAAAATTTTTTAATGTTTTTTTTTGCGTATTTTGTAAAGATCTTTTTCGTGATTTTCTTTTAATGGGTAATTTGGGCTATCGTATTCGTTTGTTTATAATCGAATCTGTTTTTTTTAGTTTGACATGATCAAATGCTAGTTACCATAATTTTGAGCTTGTACTTTAGAGTGTATTTGTATTTGGAGGTATGTGCTATTGTAGCTGATTTTTTTCATCGGCGCTTAGCTTCGGTATGATAGGTGTTTTCCGTGATTTAGTGATTTAGTGGTTATCATCGGTTTTTTTGTTAAGCTTTGCGTGTATTAAAACCTGGTGGCAGATGCTGCGGTAGCTGAAATTTTTTTAATGTTTTTTTTGCTGATTTTGTAAAGATCTTTTTCGTGATTTTCTTTTAATGGGTAATTTGGGCTATCGTATTCGTTGGTGTATAATCGAATATAGTTTTTTTATTTGACATGACCAACTGCTAGTTACCATAATTTTGAGCTTGTACTTTAGAGTGTATTTGAATTTGGAGGCATGTTCTATTGTAGCAGATTTTTTTCAGCGGTGCTTAGCTTCGGTATGATAGGTGTTTTCCGTGATTTTGTCTTAGTGGTTATCATCGGTTTTTTTGTTAACCTTTGTGTGTATTCAAACCTGGTGACAGATAATGCGGTAGCTGAAATTTTTTTAAAGTTTTTTTTTGCTGATTTTGTAAAGATCTTTTTCGTGATTTTCTTTTAATGTGTAATTTGGGCTATCGTATTCGTTGGTGTATAATCGAATATGGTTTTTTTATTTGACATGACCAACTGCTAGTTACCATAATTTTGAGCTTGTACTTTAGAGTGTATTTGAATTTGGAGGCATGTTCTATTGTAGCAGATTTATTTCAGTGGTGCTTAGCTTCGGTATGATAGGTGTTTTCCGTGATTTTGTCTTAGTGGTTATCATCGGTTTTTTTGTTAACCTTTGTGTGTATTCAAACCTGGTGACAGATGCTGCGGTAGCGGAAAATTTTTTAATGTTTTTTTTGCGTATTTTGTAAAGATCTTTTTCGTGATTTTCTTTTAATGGGTAATTTGGGCTATCGTATTCGTTGGTGTATAATCGAATATGTTTTCTTTATTTGACATGACCAACTGCTAGTTACCATAATTTTGAGCTTGTACTTTAGAGTGTATTTGAATTTGGAGGCATGTTCTATTGTAGCAGATTTTTTTCAGCGGTGTTTAGTTTCGGTATGATAGATGTTTTCCGCGATTTTGTCTGAGTGGTTACGGTGGTTTTTATGTAAACTTTTGTGTGTATTCAAATTTGGTGGCAGATGCTGCGGGAGCTGAATTTATTTTACTGTTTTTATGTGTATTTTGTAAAGCAATTTTTTGTGATTTTTCTTTAAACTTTTTTTCCCTTTTTTCTTCTTTTAGGGAAATAATTTTCCTATTTTTTTTCTTAGTGCACTTTTGCTTTATAAGAGGAACACATCTTCTAAGTTTCATGCTTCTAGGACTAATGGTTTAGGCTGTGCGTTGATTTTTCTTTAAACCATTTTTCCCCTTTTTCTCCTCTTCGGGAAAGAATTTTCCAATTTCCTTTCTTAGTACATCTCTACGCTATAAGAGGAACATACCCTCCAAGTTTCATGTTTCTAGGACTAACGGTTTAGGCTATGCGTTGATTTTTCTTTAAACCATTTTTCCCCTTTTTCTCCTCTTCGGGAAAGAATTTTCCAATTTCCTTTCTTAGTACACCTCTACGCTATAAGAGGAACATACCCTCCAAGTTTCATGCTTCTAGGACTAACGGTTTAGGCTGTGCGTTGATTGTCAGTCAGTCAGTGAGTCAGTCAGTCAGTAACGTAAGAGTTTTATATATGTAGATTATTTGACTGGCTCTCAGCTTAGTTGGTAGTAGCTATTTGCCTTCTGCGCCGTAGGTCTTGGGTTCGATTCCCACCGAGAACATGTATTTGTGTGGTGAACACAAATGTTTGCTCTGTCTGGGAGTTATATTGTATTCTAAGTATGTATTTACAAAAAAATTATACAAGTATTATATAATTTAGGGCTAGATAGTGCTGTGTGGATGTCCACAATATTTATTTATTATTAGACCTTGTATTATTGGCATTTGGCCTAAATATCAAACCAAGTGCTTACTTACATAAGTTGCACAAGACCTTAATATATGGTTACCTTATTATAATATGGTGGTAAAATGAATGAGCCAAAGCATTCGCTACAAACTGTAAACAAACACATTTATAGCAGCATTTTATGAACGTTTGTTTTGACAGAGTTAATTGCGTCACTCCCCAATTAAAATTCATTTCGTTTACGTATTCACCTACAAACATGTCTATATTTAAATCATATTATTATTATGCTGAGAATTGTACCTACTATAATAACCATAGGCCTCTAGCTCAGTTGGTAGTAGCTCTGCCTTCTGCGCCGTAGGTCGTGGGTTCGATCCCCACCGAGAACAAATATTTGTGTGGTGAACATAAATGTTTGTTCTCTGTCTGGGTGTTATATTGTATTCTAAGTATGTATTTACAAAAAAAAATAATGTATTAAGTATTATATCAGCTATCCGGTTCCCATATTACAAGCTCTGCTTAGTTTGGGGCTGGGTAGTGTTGTGTGAATTGTCCACAATATTTATATTTATATATTTTTTTTTATAGGTATACTGGGATCCCATTGCAAAGTAATAGTACGTGCATGTATAATTGCATACTCGCATTACCACAGAATACAGAAGAGATGCGATCATGCGCCTTTTGTATGGAAGCCCCTGTCGCCAGTTTTACATTTTCACTATTTTATTTTAACACTAAATATGAGGATTCTTAATAATAATGGAATAATCTATCAAATTAGAGTATAATCATGGGTTTTCGATAAATCTACACAGTTTGAATGAAATCTAACCGTTTAAAGTGGGTCAAATCACGCCCAATGGAGTCAGTTACAAACATACAGATGAAGCTTATAAAAAGCGTGTAAAAAGGAGGAAAGGAGGATTTAAAGAAATTGTTTCTCTTTTTTAACTTGATTACTTCCTGTTCGGAAAGTAATAATCGCGCAACAAGGCATTTTTCATTTTACGACTCCCGAAAAAACTGCCTAAAAAAATTGTATGGAGAAAGATGTAAATGCTTATGCATTATGGCGTTATTAGCACGAGCTGGTGTGCCCGAGCTTTGCTCGGTTTTTTAATAATATTTTTGTAATTTTCATGAAAATTTCCGGAATTTTTGTGTCGAGTGTTTACGTAGAAGTTCAATAGATGGCGTTCTCCGTGACACTAATTCGTGATTTCGACTACTCGACAAGAGATGGCGCTAAATTTTTTTATTATTAAAATAACTTTTAACCCGGGTCTTTTCTGAAAATGAAACCTAGCTAGATCGATTTATCGCCCCCGAAAACCCCTGTATACTTAATTTCATGAAAATTGTTGGCTCAGTTTCCGAGATCCTAAATATATATATATATATATATATATATATATATATACAAGATTTTCTCGTTTAAAGGTATAAGATTATGGTTCTTTGCGTACTACACACTGCATCACATGGCATAGATTACAGCGTCTATCATAAGCTTGTAAGTGTATATTATGTCGAATGGCAGAGCGCAACTGCGTACAAACGCAATTTAATTCATTGGTATTGGTATCGCGTTCAGCATTATGATAGTAAACAACAATTTTATTGCATGAGTCATGTGAGGCAATTAAGATTAATCTATGTGTGTACGTCTGTTATGTTCACTCAAGGTTAAAGCGCCCTGCTGGGCCACAAATGAATACTTCATAACTAATCGTAACACACAACACTGCACTTCATAATACCTTTGTGTGTATACTTTGACTAACGATGACGATACATAAAACATCATAGACAGTGGCAGATACATCATAAAAATAGGCTGCTAGAGTCCGTGTAAGATAAGTCGACGCATGACTGACGACGGAAAACATGAATAATTTTTTTATAATGTCCCAAAAGTTAAGAGCCGAGCGGGATTTGAACCCGCGACCCCCTAACAGGTTCAAATCCCGCTCTGTTCTTAACTTTTGGGACATTATAAAAATCTTTGTGATTTCCTTAAGTGTAGTAAACACTTTAAAATCAATAAACAATTATGAATAAAATTAACTGAAAATCCCATCCAACATGAATGGGGAAATCGACCTTGCATTGCGAAAGTGTAATGAAAGAAAAAGAAAGAAAAGAAAGAAAATTTGTTTATTTAATGTAATGTGTGTAATGCAAGTTAATGTTTGTGATTGGGAGATTATTTCCAGACAGATTTTGTTTCTTTTCCGCCATCAGTCACGCGCAGAGTTTTTTTTACGTAAACCATCCTTTTTTTTTTAAGAAATAGCTGATGGAACAAGCATAAGGCCCACCTGATGTTAAGTGGTAACTATCGCCTATAATTTGGTTACGCACACGTCAGGAACGTGCTTAACGATGCACTGCCCTGCGTCCAACAACTTGAGGCATACAGATGTCCAGCCTCACGTGCCAGTAATTTCACCGGCACCCACATCCTTCAAACCGAAACACAGCAGTTGCTTCACAGCAGAAATAGGCTACCTGAAAATTACGAAACTCAACGTCTTGTCTGTGTTTTTGCCGCCCCCGCACCTTACAAACTGGAACACAACAAAAACATGGCCGCAGAAATTTCCAGAAAAGTTTAGGGAAATAAATAAGGCGCAATCGACGTGCGTCGCCCCTTGTAGTCCGGTAACGCTGACGGCAATCGTTTTACAATAATTTATTTATACCAGTGTTTTAGTCCTTCTTCTTCTTTTTATTTAAAAACAATGCTCTTGTCGAAAAAATATCAGCGCGCCTTCTTCAGGGTGATAATATGATACTGCGATTGTATGTTTACAGCAGAATAATATTCATAGTTTATTATTACGCTGTCCGCGACTGCAACTCATCCACTATGAGCGTGCCGAACGCAGTTGTTTTAGAGAATAAGAAAGTAAAATAATATAACTTAAATTAATTGTTTTTAGGTAACTAATACGGTTACGCAATATCACGTCTCGTGTCGTGCGAACGCGCCCTTAAAGGAAATAGGTCATATTGTTAATTGTTAGGAAACAAAAGTAGGTATAACAGAAAAATAGAACGTGGCCCCTTCAACTTTATTCAGTCGGAGTGCTATGCAAACTAAACTCCTTGAGAGTAACCTACATTGACCCTCACATTGAATACTGGCAAAGAAATAAATTGCCGCCGTGACCTCTGTCAAGATTGTAAAGTTTGCGCTTGTAATTTTTGCTTGATAAAATGAGTGAGCGAACAACGTTCTAAAAACAAACAAAATGATAAACGAAATCATGCAAACAGTAATTTTATTCAAATTATCATCTTTTGAACATAGTAATAAATATTTTTGTGATAAAATGCTATAAACGTGATTCGAGCGCTGGGAAATTATGGAATTATACATAATTATATGTCTGTGAGTGGATTTATGATTATTGTTACTATGTATTTTATAGTCAGTACTTTAGTAGTCGATAGATCTACGAGACGATACTGAATTCAAATTCAAAAATTTATTAGGTCAGTTGTATCAAGGCTCACTTAGAGACGTCTTAAAGCTAAGCGAGTCTAGGTGCCAGTTGCACGCAACCAAACCTAGAAGAACAGGCAAAACAACGGCTTGGTTCCTACCGTTTTTAGATGTCTAAAGTAGGTAATGCTAGATCTACAAAACGGTAATTTTGAAAATTAAGAGATTTTAACTTACTTTAATAATGAAGTGCCTAATAATAAGGCCTTATACCAGTACTTTTACAAAAAAAAAAAACAATAAAATGACATTATACACACCGACTGTGGTGAAGGAAAACTGGCTTACTGTCACGCATTGAATACCAACGATTACCGCAAAATGTGATGTGGGCTGGGTGTTTTTTTTTTTGTTACATGAATCGTCTACCTCCAGACTTGCTACTGAACGAGGAGATATCTACCGCGCCTAGCGAGAGGAGGGATTTCTGTTTTTAATCAAATAAATTTCATGAAATTGTGAATAATAAAAAACGTAAAAAGAGCAAGGGCAATAAAACCTATCTGCAATGTGCAAGACAAGGTCGTTTTTATTGCGTAGTTATTGTGAGGTGGTTCTGAGCCGGATCTACAAACTGTTTGCAATATCTGAACACTCTGAAAAGCCAAAGGTCGATCCTGATTCCAGCGCGCATGTGCACGAAATGCGCGGGATGGGGAACCGAAATGGTGGCCTCGATCCATAGTAAACAAACAGTGCCACGCTTCATCCACGTTACGGGCATGGCGCATGGCGCTTTGAAAGCACGTTTTCCACCTCACGCTACTTTGAAGATAAGCCTACCGTAGAATTAATGAATTCGATCACCTAATCAGTCTCATTGCTCTATTCCAGACCTGTATTGTAAAAAAATGGAACACTTAAAGAAAAGTTGCGGCTTCCGCCTTGCCTGGATGCCCCCTCCATTCCACGTGAATTATATTACCGACCATGAAATATTTCAAAAACCACTGCATTTGAGTGGTTTTTATATTTGGACCCAAACCCGCGATTATAAAAATGTATTTTGCCAATTCATCGAACTTTAAATCTAGTTTACTTCGATCGCTCCATCTCTATGCAGCAAAACTGACCACGTATTTTTCATGCTAAAGCAAACGTGGATCATGCACGAGGTTAGTGCTGCAGATACGATCTATTGCGGTTTGTGGCGCCAAGGTAGCGCCACGCAAACATGTGGCGCATAGAAAGGGGCAAGTAGGGGGGAGAGGAGTCAGTCGCATCACATTGCACAAAGCCAACACGTCAGCCGCCGCCAGCCAGTGCATACGATGCAAATGAACTCCGTCGCATAGCCGTCCCCCCGCGGACCGAGCCTCAGCCAATCAGTCCAGCGGATAATAATAGCCAGGAATGTTATTGTACAACTTCGCGGAATAGTGTTGTTTATCTATCGATAAAAGATCGATAATATCGTGAGCCTTGGCAATCCTATGAGTCTTCTTTTAATGACGAGTCATCGAACGACGAGTATAAAATTGATACAACCAATTAGGTGCAGACATGTGTTACAGACGCATTAACCCCTATTTTTCGAGACTTAGCGAGGCCTCATAATATGGAAAACCAAACCTGTCTGAAGTCGACATCACTACGCGTTACGCTTGTACTCGTATGTGCTGAGAAATATTATTGAACGCGAAGAGCTCTTCCCCCCGTCCGTCTTCACCGCGCTTACTACGCTCTACTATAGCCTCCACTCCGCCACCCGCACCCTTGGCCCTCGTACCACGAGATCGACATCGCCGCGTCGAAACACAAAAATAACATTTTTCCAGTTCGTGAGCGTGGTATTACGAGAACGGCATAAAGCTGAGCCCTCGAGCGTTTCATAGTACGGGGGTGACGCGCGGCGTGGCTTGTTATTAATGGTGGAGTTCCAGTCGGTTTTACGTTGTACGATAATTTTATAAAATTATAGTCATTCAGTACGCTCGGCGATGTGCAATGCAAACGGATCAAGTATGATAATATGTAGATAGTTGAGTCATTCTTATTGCCGCATGGCTTGTCAATCAGTCAGGTTTAGTTTAGTTAGATGCTCAAAAACATCAACCAGGAACAGAATTATACAACTTATTAAAAATCTAAATACGATACGCTACAAAAAGACGCCCGGCGGAAAAGCGTCTTTATTTCGTGTGTGTGTATGTGTAATTGCACGCATCAAGGAGCTACAGTCAGTACACAAATCGTGAGCGTACGAGCATACAACTATACACACACACATACTGACAATAAAATGTGCAATGTGGACGAGGTGTTTAATACAATAATGCACAGCGCACCTCACGACATGGCATCCTTAACAATAGCGAACCTTGTACGCGTCTCGTGTACCTACTTACGCTAAACGTATAATATGTGTACGAATCAATGTCATGAATGAATGCTGGCCGTTTCATTTTGCATACCCACGTCAACAATGTTGCGGTAAATATCATCGGCAAAATACCTATAAGCACCACATTCATAAACGATCCATGGGACTCCAGTTTTACAGCTTTAGAATACGGTGCAAAACATCGAATTATGAAGGAAAAACCTTTTTACTGAGAAACCTGAAACAAGATGGATACAATTGCCAAGAAAGCAAGGAAGCCGTTTATTTTAAGGTGATTCCGTGAAGCAGATGTCACTTATTTCCTGCGTTTTCGTTTGTCAGTTAGCACGGGTTTTAAATAAAGTCGAGGAACATCGCTTACAGAAAAAATAATTACTTTTAGGAGAAAAGCAAGAGGCTCTTAATTACTTTACGACGTTGTCTTATTTTACAATCGATCGAACACGGCTCTCGCTGGCGGTAACAGCAATCGCTTCGTTTTCCTTATTTACAAAAATGTTTAATAAAAGTGATTCCACGAATAGTACACTCATTAGAGGTTATAGTGCTGATAGGAAAATGACAGTTAAAACATTACCTAACGCCAATATCAACTGTGCCATTCATTATTGAAAGTTGGTGATTGTACTTTTGACCGTAAATTATAATGTAAATTAGAATCATGATAAATTAATCCTTTGCGAGTTAATCGTTTGTTAGTTGAAGTAAAGAAATATTATTAAGTTTGCGTGATTTCAGCTCCCAACAGTCGGCATGCAGACATGGCACATGGCACGCCACGGCCGCCGACAAAGATGTCCAGACAGCAATGCAATGACGGACAGTAGAAGCGTCGCAAGCGCTCTATTTCCGACATCGCAGTGCGCATGACTCACTGTACTTTCACTGCAAATAGTACCGCTTCGCTTGTCTACCAGTAATTGGCCTCACTCTGATAGGTTTAGGCCGATAGATCCACGTGCGAGGCGGTCTGCAGCACAACAAACAAGTGCGCGCGCACTGGCTTATTGCCGGACATCCGCTAACACGACACAATTCTCCAGCCAATTTCTCAAATGGCGGTCTTTCAATAGTGACACGAGAGCACTGGTCATTTAGTGGTAGCGGTTCCACCCTCCGATCCTTTGGGCATGGGTTCAAATCCAGTCGTGATGAGTTTTTCTGTCTTAAAATCTTCAAATGAACTCTCAAACGGTCAATGAAAACATCGTGATGAAACCGACATTCCGTAGAACCTCGAAAGTTTGTGAACATGTGTCGAAAAACCACTGCACGAAAGGAGATCCTTTCACCACTACAAGAAAAGAAAAAGAAGAATACACGTTTAATTTCCGGCTACCATATGTAAGAAGTCTCCCTCCTCGACTATGTAGCACTAATTAAAACTCTTCGGATAGTATGTAGAACAGTAGAACCTCATAATTATATTCTTTCACAATAAAACATCACCATAGATCCCTAACCTCCCTGACGTCTATCAATTTCCCGCCAAAGCCGGCCTCTAACTGTCACTCGTTGACATTATGCTGTGCATGACAGGTGACATAACAGAAGTAAGGTGATTCTATCTATATCATATAGCTTGTAAATAACGCTGCGTTACAGTCGGCCATCCTACTTGGGACGGGTCCCTTCGTCCAGTACGAAGTAACAGAGTGGTCGTCAGTTATGACCACACAAAATAGTTGGTATTCCGAACTAAACTATTGAGTATTTCTAGCGATTATATTAATCCAATAACCATGTGTTCGCCTACTATATCAACTATTTCGTTCACATTATGTTTACATGTTTTTCCACTTTGGAAAAGCTTTAAGCTTCACAGCCTGGTGTTACAATCCTAAATCTAGACATTATACCAATATAATTGGTTCTTAAAGTTATTACAACAAGTATTAATGTTATTAGTCTCTAATTATCAATGAGTGTTTTACTGCTTGAGTATGCATAACTAATCTTAATTTATCCAAAATCTAGATATTATACCAATATAATTGATTACAAAAGTTCTTACAATTTTAATGGTATAGTCTTTAATTACCACTTTGTGTTTTGCTACTTGAGTATGCTTATCTAATCAAAGTTTATTCAAAATCTAGATATTATACCCATATAATTGGTTCCAAAAGTTCTTACCTACAATATTAGTCTCTAATTATCACTTTGTGTTTTACTACTTGAGTATTTAAAACTAATCTTAGTTTATTCATTTACTTTTGACAAAACATTCATTTAAGTTTAGCAATAAGACTACTAACCAAGTAGGCTACAGATTCGTATTGTAAAACGTCGTTTCTTGATTGGGACACAACTATGAAACACTCGTTCACCATTGATAACATCGCAACCATTATAATATTCCACCAACCAAAACACCGCTAGCTATACAACTATATCTAGGTTGTCTGGAAAAGATCGCTCTTCAGCGATAAGACCGCCCATTGTACATTTGTATGTTTTCAATTATTGTTACTTGTTTTTCCACTGTTAGTTTTAAGGTGTGCAATAAAGAATTTTTCATCCCACCAGCTCTGAAAGTGTGTTTTTGCTGTTTAATTTCTGACTGGAAAAGCCATTTTTATCCGCTAGAGGATAAAGTAAATTTGAATTTAGAATATCGTGTTCAATAATTTTGTGAATACACAACCTATTTACTTCTACCTCCATGGTGCCGAACTTATCTTATCATACAACCTTTTTTATTTTGTTGAAAACTCGCACTCGTAACCTTCTTGCTGTATTTGTGAATTCAAAACACCATTAAACCTATTTACTTCTACCTGCATGGTGCCGAATTTATAATACAACCTTTTTAAATTTGTTAATAACTCATACTCGGAACCTTCTTGGTGTGTTACTTTTAGTCGCGCCATGTTCTTTTTATTTTTTTTGCATTTAGTCATTTCCTCGAAGGTGAGATGAAAAGTTACGTGTTGCACTCGAGTGCCAAGATTTTCCACCTTGTGCTCTTTTGATTCCTTCGCCAACGCTTAGGATTCTAACTTTTAAACCACTCGCTACGCTCGTGGTTAAACTTTAGAATCCTGCGCTTGCTCAGTCATCAAAATTGAGCACGCGGTTAAAAGCAGCTTTGCACTCTTGTATAACAAATAACTATTCTTTTCTATTCTATTGTTTTTATCCTTCTCTTCCTGGATCCATGCGCGCGAAACACTTTGACACCTATAAATGACAGCGACAGATTGACAACCTACGTTAAGATCATAGTAAAGCCATAGCTTTTAGAATGGCATCGTTACAGTCGGCCATCCTAAAAGAACAAGTCCCTTCGTTCAATATAGTCAGTTAGTCTCATCTACACAAAATAGTTTGTTGGTACACAAGAATTTCAGCTAAGTTTTTAATATACCTACCTACATTCCTTTCAACACATCTAACGGTTCTGGCAGAGTAACGGCGCTGAGCTGCCGCTGGTGGTGAAGCTTAATGCTGAGCCAGAGCCGATTTGCTGCAGTAGCATACTCTAGCTCATACAACCTCTTTCGCTGTTAATATTTGTAATTATATCTTTCTTTATGATTTTGATAATATACAATATTAGTCTTTAATGTTTTCTTAATGTGCAAATAAATACCTGTCTGTGTCTGTATGTCGTCTATAATACATCGCATCATCATACTCATCAATAATATCATCAATAACTTAGCTAACATTATGTGAGCCTGAAAAGTCAATCGGACGGAACTAGATCAGGACCCAGACAAGTGCTTTGCTCGTAACTTAAAACTGAAGCCTCATCAATTTACAGTAGTACCTACTCAAATAACTTTTATCTAGTCTTGGCGTACCAACATCTTACTTTAACAATTCCAATATTATTATTTTTATCATCAATGTCCATTAAGTTTTGTATAATATTTTCGTCAATCGCGAAGTATCACAATGATAGTCCTATTTATAGTAGGTATCACGAGTATCAGGAATAGTGAGATTTAACTATCAGTCATGTTCAGATTTTCATGCACCTACTTACCTACTAGTCGCTAAGTGGCAATATTTTATTCTTTGGTCTATGTAATCATCTTAGTCAAAACATGACCGATGCTTCTACGTTTAACAATCCTTATTCACCGAGAACCCATTGTATTGAAACAGGAATAACTTCCTTCACGTTGTGACTTACACACACATTTACAACTGTTTTTTTTTTTTTTATTATTATTATTATTATTATTTTTTTTTTTTTATTCCCATTGACTGGTGTCTTACTAAATCCAATATTAATGGCATCACAACCTTCAGATCCGTCATCCACATAAATTTAAAGCAATAGAGGCCCCGAAGAATTAACTTTATAAATAAAAAATCATTGTTTCTCCAAATACTCTGAGCATTACTATCAGCTACTTCAGAAAGGTCACCAAAGTTATACTTAATGGTACCTTATAGAATGTCATGGTTAAGCCCAGCATAATCTTGTTCGTTTACTTACAACTTTTTTTTTTTTTTTTTTTTTTTTTTTTTGTTCTTATTCTCAAAATTTCCATTTTTAACTAAATGTGTACTATCTCAACTCTATGTTTTTGAGGTAGGTACATGATGTCCCAACGGTTTACTTCAGTTAATTCATCACAGATGTTTTCATTACTAATTATTTTCCAGTCCCATATCATTTTATGTATGTTTACCGCGTATTCTCCATACACATTCAATATAGTAAGTTTTTTTTTTTTTTTTATTTACTAACTCGAAAGTTAACTGCTTAAGTCGAATTGTCGCAAGGAGTCTTCAAGGCATATAATTCAAGTAACCAAAAGTCATGGCCTAAGCTATAACCATAAGTACAAATTCACAAAAATATTTAGGATCAATATTTGGGCTTGTCTCTGTAATTTAACAGGCTGAATCTCGATTATGCCATTCTCAAATTTTGCTTTATAACAAGGTATAGTCAGAACATAAAGCTAAGCATTTAATATATAGGTATTTTAAATCTTGTTATTGTTGTCAACCTGTTAATTTAATTTTTGCTGGTTTTATAGTTTCCAATCAATCTTAGTTTTACGTTCATAGATTGAACAAAATTATCAGATCTCACTCAAGGAGTCTCGCAACATAATTTGTTTCGCATGAATCTGTAACAAAAAAAAAAGTTTCCAAGCCATCGAGATATAAGTCCAGCCACAATAATCGTACCCGTAATTCCAGTATACACATATGGTTGCTGTTTCAGCAAGAAGCAATCCATCAGATCAGTTTTTATCACCTTTTTTTTTTTCTCAGTGCTATCAATTTATTTAACCCTTAGGCAAAGTCAAATCAAATGGCAGATCCGCCTCTGTATATAACCACTTTATTTGCCTCTAAGTCATCTATATGTGTTCAGTAAAGAATAAATAAACTGTTGCATGCCACTAAAATAATGGCACTTGGTTTTTTGACGCATTCATTTATGTTTAACATTAACTAATCATAAGATTATTAATCCGCCTGCAATCACAATTGGACGGCAAAATCATGCATCCGTCGTTCCTTCACATAATTACAATTTTAGGCGGCAAGGTCGCAAGTCAAGCTTTGCTATCCAACTGCAAGTTGGATAGCAAAGTCGTATGCCATGTTTCACATAATTACTTGGGCTGCAATATCGTTTGTCAGTTGTCTTTACTCGTTCACCAATAAGGCGGCCACTCCTTATTGTATAGCCAGGTCACATGTCATGTTCTCATTAAATAATGAATTGGGTGGCAACGTCGTATGCCGGTCATGGTCTCTATTGATAATCAATTGGCAAAGTCGAATGCCGTTATTACCCTCATTCAGTCAAGCATTAAGCGGCGGCAAAGTCATATGATAATTGCCCTTCCTTAGTTATCAACTAGCAAGGTCGTATGCCATCCTTATTTTATTAAGTTATATATTGGTCGGCGGCAAAGTCGTATGCCAGTCAAGTCAAATGCCAATCAGATTCTTATTCAGTTAACATTGGACGGTGGCAAAGTCATATGCCAATCATGCCGTCAAATGTTTATCAATTGGCAAAGTCATACCAGTAACACATAAACAAATATATAATAAGTAACAAATAAACAAATAAATATTGAGCGGCGGCAAAGTCGTATGTCATGCCACTCTCTGAGTTATCAATTGGCAATGTCGTATGCCAGTCAGGTCCTCTCTGGGTTATCAACTGGCAATGTCGTATGCCAGTCAAGCCCTCTCTTAATCATAACTGAGCAACAAGGTCGTATGCTGGTCATGTCTTTACTCGATCAGGTATTGGGCGGCAATATCGTATGCCTGTCTTGCCCTCACGATCACGTATTGGGCGGCAATGTCGTATGCCTGTCTTGCCCTCATGATCACGTATTGGGCGGCAATATCGTATGGCTGTCATGCCCTCACTTAATCATTACTGACCAGCAAGGTCGTATGCTGGTCATGTCTTTACTCGATCACGTATTGGGCGGCAATGTCGTATGCCTGTCTTGCCCTCACGGCGGCTCCTTCAGCCAGCGCTCCCTGTGTCGCGCCCTCAGCACCGCATGTACCTGTCGCGCCGTCGGCCGGCGCCAGGCGGGCCAGCACCTCGCGCGCCACCTTGCGGTACAGCTGCAGCGCGCGCTCCGCGAAGTAGGCGGGCACCAGGTAGCGCGGCTCGTGCTCCACGCGGCTCGCGATGTAGTCGGCGAGCCAGTCGCCGGTGCGCAGGTTCTCACACAGCAGGTGCGCCAGCTCGTCGCGCGGCATCACCTCCGCCAGCAGCGAGGCGACACCCTGCAGGCCGCAGTACACGAGCGGCCCATGGCCCGGCACGTCGTAGGCGGGCGGCATCAGTCTCTCTCTGGCTCAATCAGTTGTCACCCATGTTCTAGAACTTAAAATATTAACTGAATACATCATTCTGGTCTTTATGTTTTTAGTTCCATTCAGATATAAATGGCATCCATCAAGATAATATAACTTCAGTATACATAGGAGGCCATACAAAAAATCATCATTAGTAAAGTACCTAGCTAAGTCTGTACCAGCTTCTTCCATTAATTCTTCACACTAATGAAACACTTCACAACGAATGGTGTCACAAGGTAAGCAATATCTCATAAATAACATATTCATGAATGCGGGAAGTAGCACTTCAATATAATCATTCAAAGGTTCATCGTTCAATCGGTTTGATTATTTCAGCTAGTTTCAATAATAATTAATATTTGAACAATCACCGCAAAGCCCCAATGATTCAAATAATAGTAACTTACAGGTAGATAGTATTTTTATCACGAGTACTCTTATTTTAATGGTGGACGGAAGGGCGGGTTGAAGGAATCAACTCGAGTCACAAGATCCCAAAGATTTAAACACTTGTTAGAGCCCAAAACTCGGAGAGGTCAGAACTCATACTCTACTAGAGTAAATAAATTATACCATTATTTATTATTAGGAACACCCCATTTGTCATGGCTGTTTGAACATTCAATTTTGTCCTGAAGCTCGCTTGGAATTCAGATAACTTGTGGCCTCAGACCAATTCTCAACAGACTTACTTATCCATAACTTGCTATTAGTCCCACAAAATTATTTATTTATTCATTTAAAACTTCCACACAAACTATTTAGTGATATGAAGACTTAATGCTAATAGCATTGTCTACCAGTCTAAATCTCTGGGTCTAAAATTAATATTTGCTCGGATATTCTCCGACTCACAAAATTCAGTTTCTCAAGTCAACTTCAATATATAATAATATCAAATCTTTGCAATTGTTATTAATGAAATACTATATTTACCAATTTCCATCAATGCCATTTTGTCTTACCACACCAGGTCTATTTGCTTGCTGAGATGAGTTCCAACTTTATGCTCCATAATATTGTGTAACTCAGCACAACATTTTTTTTTTTGTCCATTTTATCATTCAAAACAATTCAGTAACCAAGCTTCACGTTTCCAGGTTTGTAACTCTGCTCAGGCTCTGTGTATTTTGTTACTAACGTTGTCACATTTTACTGTTTTATTTCTTGTCGTGTACAGCTTGTTTTTCATTCTTTCTTTCTAACAACATTGTATCTCGATGGTTCGTAATTGTTGTTGAAAATTGTTGGATATCTTTATCATAAATTATCACGGCACGAACGGCTTGTAGGCCCGTTGGTTCATCCTATCTTCTGACTTGTAAGAAGTCTCCCTCCTCGACTATGTAGCACTAATTAAAACTCTTCGGATAGTATGTAGAACAGTAGAACCTCATAATTATATTCTTTCACATTACACATCACCCTAGATCCATAACCTCTCTGACGTCTATCCATTTCCCGCCAAAGCCGGCCTCTAACTGTCACTCGTTGACATTATGCTGTGCATGACAGGTGACATAACAGAAGTAAGGTGATTCTATCTATATCATATAGCTTGTAAATAACGCTGCGTTACACATACAAATCTTTCGCATGGAGAACTTCTGAAAGGTGTTACAGCACGCATCGACTATTCGTCATGTATTAGAAAGTTGTACGCTTCATGATAGAGCAAAGTGCAGGTTATGGCCACAAAGCGTTGAATAGTAATTGCAGGTTGAAGATGTGCGTCGACGTCCTCGGTCGGGTCTCCGCAACGTTGATTTATGTTTCCTGCCTCTGAATGAATATATCAATGATCGCCTCACATGGTCCGCCGAGCGTATCGCCATGTTATTGTTGCTGTTCATTCACACCATTCATTACGACAAACGCAAAAGCCAATGTTTTTTACATCCGTCCGCAAATACGAAAACATTCTTATTCAACGGCTGTCGGTTACGCACATCGATTAAGCGATTGTGCACAACAACTTAACGAGCAAAAAAGTTAATTTACACTAACCGATTTACTGAACTGTATCACTGACAATAACCGTTTTAAGTTAAGAGGGTACGAAATCCATACAAATTACAATCTACAGTTTTCTTCAGCTTAATATAGTTTGCCGTAAATAAAAACCAATTTAACAGCCAACCACAGTTAATTCAGTGTACGATTATACTCTCATCGCCCATTAATGGTAAAATATATTTGTATGGCAATCGAACCACCATAAAGGTTTTGTATTTGAAATGTGATAAGTAGTTTATACATCAAACCATAAATAAGGTTTGGTGTGAGGCTTGGTTGGGAGGAAATACCCACAGTATTCCATCATGGACGTTATTTAATTCATTCGATTTCGATTTGAGTAGACTATTATAACGATAGGTATTTTACCGCTCATTTCACTCCCCAAGAGCTAAAAAGTTGTTGACAAAGGTCCACAGAATAAATAAAAAGCGGCCAAGTGCGAGTCGGACTCGCCCATGAAGGGTTCCGTAGCAGTAAGTAATATAACATAGAGTTCTAGAAGTTCTAGTAGTTCGTCGAAAGGTAAATTGCAGTTTACGATTTATGACGTGCACCCCTATGCTATAAAACGAACATACCCTCCAAGTTTCATGCTTCTAGGACTTACAGTTTAGGCTGTGCGTTGATTGTCAGTCAGTCAGTCAGTAACGTATGAGTTTTATATATTTAGATAAAAAAAAACTACTGAATAGATCTCGTTCAAACCAAATATCGTTGGAAGTTTCTATAGTAATGTACAACAAATATTTTTTTTAGCTTTATCAGTCACTTATTTTAGAAGTTAGAGGGGGGGGGGGGGAACTTTTTTCCACTTTGGAAGTGTCTCT
Organism: Thera britannica; assembly: GCA_939531255.2. NCBI lineage: Eukaryota > Metazoa > Arthropoda > Insecta > Lepidoptera > Geometridae > Thera > Thera britannica. Next base: position 4,974,454 of record OW618046.2, on the reverse strand, counting down.
CGCGCAAACTATTCAGTTAAGAAAAAAACAATATTAGAAACCTCAACATCATTTTTGAAGACCTATTCGTAAATACCCCACACGTATAAGTTTGATGAAAAAAAAATTTTTGAGTAAAAAAGTTTCAAGTATGGGGACCCCTAAAATTTATAGTTTTTTTCTATTTTTGTATAAAAATCTTAATGCGGTTCACAGAATACATCTACTCGCCAAGTTTCATCAGTCTAGCTCTTACGGTTTCGGAGAAAAATGGCTGTGACATACGGACGGACAGACAGACAGACAGACATGACGAATCTATAAGGGTTCCGTTTTTGCCATTTGGCTACGGAACCCTAAAAACAAATACCTAACGAACGAAGGTAGATAGCAACACTTAAATTAAAGAAGCAGCGCCGCCGTTTATACCTACAACCTAAAACACATTTCGTAAATTGTTACAAAGTGCGTTGTTATTTTGTTCTATCCATTTTTATAATTGCTTGTAGGTAAAAATGTCACAATGTTTTTAAGACGCTGTCACGTCACCTCGGGGCCCCACGGACATCGCTGATAGAATTGTGCCCGACAATCTGATTAAACAAACAACATGATACACGTATCTTGTACCTGCTGCTATTACGAAATTAAGTGACGAAAAACCTGGGTACTCATTGTACTGACGTAGATAGGCAATGTAAACGTGGTTTTTACCAAGCGCCAACGACCTGCATCTTTACGATACCAAGAACCTTGAATGAATTCTAGCAAGTAACATTTTACAACCCAGTTGCGTGGACTTTGATTTTATTTACCAAACATACTGGTTTGATTAGTTTTTTTTTTTTATTATAGGCAGTTTTATTTTAATTGGCATGTAAACAAGATATTTTTTTACCTGAAATAATACGTATAATCTTGTATGACGCGTTACAGACCGACCAGTCGCACAGCCTAAGTCCTAAAACTACAAAATTTGGAGGGTAGCTTCCTGTTGTATTGTCCTGGACGATGCTTTGCTTCCTTTGCTCTAAAGAAGTAAGTTCCGAAATTCAACTCCTTTTGTGCAGCGGGGATTCAAGTTTGAAATTGCGATACCATTGCCTCTTTCTGATCACGAAGCTAATAATGTTTTTATGTCTTATCATATTTTTTTTTATTGTTTGTTTTTTTTTGTTAAACTAGCGGACGCCTGCGGCTTCGCTCGCCCCGTTCCCGTTACTTTTTCGGGATAAAAAGTACTAAGTCCTATTTTTTTTTTTTTTTGCGGATAATCCACACCCACACAATACTAAGTCTAAGTCCTATTCTATGTCCGTCTCCTGGTTTTAAACTACCTTCCCACCAATTTTCAGCAAATCGGTTCAGTCGTTCGTGAGTTATAAGTAGTGTAACCAACACGACTTTCAGATATTTGGTGTGACGCATATAAGTAATGTGACATGTTAAAAGAGAAATAAAGATTATAATATGGTTATGATGATGAATGTAGCAAATCAAGGAATAAACATAATAATACAAAGAAAACAGAAAGGAAGTGCCGGTGAAGAGCCGCTCAAGCTAACGATATGTTAACAAACCATGAGACAATAATGTAGACACAGATCATGGCCATGGGGAAAATGGAATATTCCAGTAAACACCATTATACGATGCTCATATTTCACTATTGTTCGGGGCAGTTATAAATGACCATGATTTATGGAGTCACAGTGCAAAGGAAAAGATTTCAACGCGCATGCATCCAGTGTCCGTGGTAGAGCAGCCGAGATAGTAATTTGAAGTGATGAATCCGGAGATGATTGATGTGATAGCTTGAATAACTAACTACCCAAACTGGGGAAAGATTGATGTCGGGCCAATGTTGGGCATAACATTGAATGTTTTCTTATAGTAAGGAGAGCAAAAATGCTAAATCGGTAGCAGTAAAAAGCCCCGGAGGAAAAGCAATTTTATCGCGGGGCCTAATAAATACCAAGCCTAATACTCTAATACTACTACTAATACACCAGCGCACTTTTATAAAATTTCATTTGAAAATTCTGCTCCCAATAACTATCTGCGAATAATCAAATACGTGGTACACGCAGACCTATAAGTAAGTAAAATTTAGTTAGTCGATGCCTTTTTCTCTGACAACTTGTCGGAGTTGCCATCTCTTTGCAAAATCCAGAGCAGGCATCGTGTAAGTTGAATTGTTGATTTACTTTTATAACAGATTTTGCCATGTATTGGATTGTATCCTTTAAATATGTAACAATTTGCTTTTGACCGGGGCTTACATAAATTGCGGTTTGATAGTTAGCCATCATCCGATCCGATTAACGTTCGCTCCCGCCTGACTGTCCGACCACATATGAATAACCCATTAACCTAATAAACTGATTGAAATAAGGGCGTACGTAACTAAATCTAGGCCAGCCACCTTCGTAGTAAACAAAATAAGTGTAACCCTGACCAAGTAGAAACTGTTTATTGTAGCATTTATATATGTTTGTATACGTCCGTCATTGTTTAACCCAAAATATAGATAGTGCAATCCACGAAGGCGCGCCCCACTATTCCTCCTAACCGTTTATAGTATATGTGTGCAAGCTTCCGTCAATGTTTGAGTGTTATCGGTACACACTAATTACCTATGAGTGCACACGCACACTACAATGAATAGACTACGGTTGGCGACTGCCGCTCGGAGCAAACTCCCCGCACCCCGCGAGGGGCGCGTCTTCGTGAATTGCACTATCTATACAAAGTATAAACAAAGTGTTAGGAAATTCAGTCAATTGTACTAACCAAAATCAGTGCGACGACTGCAGTGCATTAAAAATTGTGTTGAACACCTGTACTTTCCAGTATGTGACGTAAATAGCCAGTGTACAATTTTCCTTGAATTTATCGCCAGCGATAACGTAGAGCATACGTAATGAGGAAGAAAAGAGTGCAGCTCCAGGAGGCACTACGTAACAAATCATAACTACATCGTGGGAATTTTAATGAGAAGGAACATTTTGATATAATATATTCTTCGTGGTTGGTGTCGCAATGCATTCCCATTCCCACATTCTAAATTAAAGCGTAATCGGTGTGACAAAATCATAAAGGAACAACTTTAACCCCCCGGCACGTTCAGACATCCCTTCAATTATATCTTGGCACTAACGATTCAACCAGTATATACATGTTCATCCTTAAAATTGTTATTCCTTGAATATATTTTACAAATAAATTTAAGAAAAATCGGTAAAACTACTTAGTACAAATCGACAAACAATAAAACCGAAAAGAGTGAAATATCAATGTCGATGGGTAGGAGAGGAGTTAAGAAAGACCAAAGAAAATAAACATGAGCTGTGTGAAAGATGATATGGGTAAATTAGGAGTGACTTCAAAGATGCCGCTGATAGATGAAAATGGAAAAAAGAAACATTTACCGATCCCAAATGAAGACAGGCCGATGAAGAAGAGATTACTTAAATACTACTGGTATTTGTAGCCTTAAATAAAGAACAGCCAGTAAATCAAATGATCCGAAACTAAATCGATAGCAGATTATGTAATGTAAAGTTGATAGCAAAGAAAGGACACGCTATCGTACATATTCGGGTCACGATCGTAAAACATGAGTGGTACGTACGACGAAACACTAACGCTCAATTGATCACAATACCTAGGGTAGAAAGAAAATCCAATAATGTTTTTAAGAGCTTAGTTTTATTGACGAAAGTAGCTTACACCAAGCAACATAAAGAAGACATATAAGAGACAAACTACTATTGGGAATATTCCTATCTATTAACCGTATTTTCAAGTAAAAGCAATATTAAGTGTATCCAGTATTCAATGTAGATGACAAACAAATAAACCTTAACCAACGATGAAATGAAAACAACATCCTACAACAACATCAAATCAACTAACTGGAAATGGAGAAAAAACAGACAAAGTAGGTACCTAAACCTACATACACAAGTGATTTCATATTTTTATACGAATTCTCAACATGAACAACCTCAATAAATAATAATAGTACTCATACTTACCTATAGAAACGGGTGTAGAACGGACTTTCTGTTGGGGGCGTTTTATTCGGGGTATGTAATAAAAGTGGAACGGTGTGGCTCGAGCCGACCCGTGCGTGACTTGCCTCCAAATTCCACCCAACATTTCCGCACTGACACTATTTATTTACGCAAGACGCGCAGATGCCTCCCTAATGGAAGCCTAATCCGACCTCGCAGTTCTGATAATGCGACACATACTATTTTGGGAGAACCAGCAGCCTTATCGCGTTGTTTGGTGAAGTTCTAAGAGCATAGACCACTCCTGAATTTGGGGCTTGCAGCCAATGTGTGAATTAGAAATATAAATCAAAACATTCTGGATTTTGGGTAAATATGTGAGCATTAAATTATATGAAAAACAAAAATATATTTTTCCACCCCATCGATTACTCCAATTCTAATGAAAGATTAGAACTCGATTAAAATAAACTGCACGACTAATTTAGTTTTTTTATTTTATTTACTTTATATTATACCCGGAAAAAAACAGGCAATGCAGGGCTTTTGTAAAGGCTACAGCCTGTACACAGGCAGCCTATTAAGTCTGTATTGTTTCGCTAGGCAAGAACTATGAGATAACTAACTACCTACCTGCCCAATTCCCGACTACGACATAACAAAAATATAAACATCTTACAAAATAACGACAAGACAGGTATAAAAATACTTTTATACGCAAGTAATAAAATCGTAATCCTTCAACTGGAGAATTACGTAGACAGCAAAAGCTTGTAAAACATGAAAAAGTGATAGCTTTAAAAAATAAATATGTTAAAGTTCTGGGTGTAAGAATCATTCTGATAATTATGTTTACAAAACAATGTTTAAGGTGAGTTTGAGGTCAGTGCATAACCACTTTCATGAAATTCATTCTGATTATGGCAATGCCAGCAAAACTGTAGGAGTTATTTTTATAATCTTGCAGATGTAACTAGTTCAAAGTGTTGATGAACGACTAGAATACATAAAAAACATGCCAATTTTCAGACGCTAAATTTCGTTATCGACCATTACAAATAGTTACTGCGCGGGCAATCGATATCATAGGATCTAAATTTTAAGGCTATTCCTCTTATTGTTTTATCTTGAAGGTATGACTATGATAATTCACGCGAGTCCGATTTTTTCGACTGGATACCGCGCGCAATTTGTTAAGCGTCACACTTGCTCCTGTGAAACTTTAAATTTCCATCTGACGTGGCGCGGGGGGGAGCAGAGACGGGCGGCGCTGAAGCCTGAAGCTGGGCGTGTTCGGCTCGTGTGCAAAGCGGTTTCTATTCGGGCGCTGAGCGTGCTCGTACAGTTAAGTTATATCGATAAAATATATACTTTATGTGAATGATGTAAACTGTAAATTCAAAAGTTTCTGAGGAGCAAGCGGCGCTTACACGACTCGCGAAAAATCGTGCTCGTGAGAACGTGAGCTAACGCAGACAAAAGCGGCGCATGCGATAGACCCGACCCGCAAGCTCAAAATATTGTAAATAAGTAAATTATGAGGCTGAAATTAATTAAACGCATGTTGCGCGTACGCATGTTTCTAAGATTTTTATAGGAACATACCTACACGAATTTTTTGTTTCGGCTTATCTTAAAATAGCCTCATTGACATTTGGGTAGGTAGATAAATCATGTTGTTTCCCGTTCGTTTATTATTTCGATCATATTTTCTGAGCATTGAACAACAAAGGAAACAGTTTACTTTTACATCATCATCACAGATCGATGGTGTGTGATTAAGTACTTTTCGAGATACCTTTGTGGTTCCACGCATGTAGTGGCATTCCTGTGCATGGATCGAACCTTCATTATTTTAAAGGACGCTTTCAAACAACGGGGTACATTTGGCAACAAACATACCCAGAATACGTGTTTGCGATCGACGTTGAAATCGCCGGAACAGCCAAGTGAGGCGGGTTTTATTGGCGTGTGCCGCGGCGGCCGCCGGCCTCGGAAGGCGTACCTCCTTAGCTTAAAATAGGGCTTTCGATAATGGGGTACAATTGGCCCCTAAAATGCCCGGAATGGTTGTTTGCGAGTGGCGATGAAGTCGGCGGTACACCCATGTGAGGCGCGTTTTATTTGCGTGCGCCGGCCTTGGAGGGCGTAGCTCCGGTTGTTTACGTCGCGGCCGTTGACGGTGACTCATTAACGGTCGCTTGATCGACGGTCGACCACGTTTCTATCAAATTCTTCTAGCTAACATCTGTAGATTGTAAACAAGTACAGTTCGCAGCAACGGACGTTTATATTTCTATGAAAATCCACCACAATTGCTTATGTTGGCAGTTCCGACCATTCGCTTCTGTTTACTAATGCTGTAATTTTTCTATTATTAGAACTTAATTTACGCTGCAAATCGGTAGAACGAAATTAGAAATAGATTAATAGATATCAAGAAGTCAAAACTCTACAATTTACGTAGCATAATAGCGATAACAAAATAACTACCTTGAGAGAACAATTTCGAATTTGTATTCAAAGTAGCTCCTAGAAAATGCTTCAAACCATATTGTAAAGTTAATTACCGAGTCGGCTATTAAAAAACACGTTCTGTTTCCGACTGTACGAACGATATCGAGTTTGTGAGCTAATACGAAATGCGCAAAAGGGCTAGGTAGCCGTCAAGGTCGTGGAAAGGCGGTCGTCGACCCGGAAGCGCCAAGAATGAGGGTTCCAAGTTCCACCCACCACAGTTCCGAGGGGTTCGATGCATGCAGGGCTGTCTGCTAGCCACCCGTCTAGGCTTCCTTATCTTAATCCAATTAAGCTTTAAAACTTCTCGACATTTGGTCTGAGAAATCGGGTTTTGTCACTGCGAGATTCTTGATTAAAAGCTTGTTTGAAGCTCAATAGTCAATACCCATGGGTAGAAAGAGGTGTTCCATAGTCTATACTATAGAACACCTCTTTCTACTGTAGTGGTTTTGCAGATGGCAGAATTGGCAGCCCTTAGACGTGCCCCCACTTCCGACATTCCTACAGAGTTTTATTGCGCGTTACGTTCGCAAAATGTCGGACGTCCATTCGCGAGACTCTGTGGCTGCTATTATTTGTTGCGTTAGTGCCACATTCATGGGGACTGTAATCTGTAATGTGCACTAATGGACTATAAAGTTACGAGGGTCGAGACTGCATTCCTAGCACGTCTTTTATTGGATTTCCTCTAAGAACATTAGGGTAATATTACACTTGAACGCGGTCTGCTTTTATTTTCAATGTCGTGCCCAATAAACCTCTTTATCACACAAATCTGAGAAAGATTTACACTAATATTGTAAAACTTATTTTATAAAGAGGAATGGTTTATATGTAATTGAATAAACTCAAACTACTAGACCGATTTTAAAAACACTTTCACCATTAGAAAGCTACATTAGCCCTGCGTAACCATAGGCTGGCTTCGCACGGGTCAATGTCAGGGAGATGTCCTATTCTTGTGGTGTACAATAAAGTGTTATCTGTCTATCATTTTTCCACCCATGCGAAGCTGGGGCGAATCACTAGTAGAGAATACAAACTGTCATCAGGTTAGATAAAGGCATGAGTATGCAAAAAAACACTGCTCAGCTATGATAACATGACTGCAATCCCAGTCGTGTTATCATTCTGCACAATACGAACTTTTAGATGGCTTTTAGTTACTTGTTACTAAATAAAGCATACTTGAGATTCATGGATCTTACGATCTTCTTCTATCACTAGTTCTTTTGAATCTATGTGGTGAAAGTATTTTAAGTGCGCCTCAAATAGGCTCCTGTTATGCACATGACACAATGTTTTTGAACTATTTGGGTGGTTATCTTACAGTAGCAGCGTCAGATAATCAAGTTATTAATTGACATAGATATGGCATTCCACCGGTGCTGTGGTGGGTACGACTAGGTCGTTCGCCAGTCGCCACGGAATGCGCTCGGAATGCAGCCTGCCTGCAGATTGCCGGCCTCTCACCGATCCGCAGCCGCGCAATGCTATCAATATCCAGTACCGCAACTGTAAAAGCTCCTGTGCTGGTAGTCTCGACATAGCAATCGTTAACTCGTCGCTAAACTCTTGAATTTCTATACAAATTGAAGACCACTAGACACACAAAAATGCGACATCCATACTCGGTTGATGTTCCAACTGTCCGCACCAAACGCTTTGCTTTAACTTTTATGTTGCGAACAGCCAGGGAGTGAAGCTGTCTCTTGCTCTAGCATGTCGGTTCTAGCCATCACAAAGGCCATAGAGGGGTCTAAAAACACCCACGACCTGGCTAACTATCCTTTCATCTGTAACTGTGATATTATTTAAATCTAGACTTATTATTATTAATTGAAGCATAAATCTCAGCCAACAGGTGATCATGTTTATTTTTATGAAGATGGATTACTGTACGTTTACAATGTACTATGGCCTCCAGTCGCAAACCGTCCTCGGCGACCGGTTCCAAGCGAATACTCCATCCAGTAAACGTTTTAGTAGCTATCGTTAAAATGACCGTGTTATTTATTGCAAATTGAAGACCCCACCGAGTAATCGAGTGAATTTACTTTATGCCTTCAGTAGAAAAGCCACCAGCTAGAACTAGCTTCACGAACAAATGATCCGTGAATTCATTTTGAATATCTGTTTCCATAAACGTGGGAGAGGCCAGGAACGTTGAACCGCTCTGATTGGGATTCACTGTTTTATGAAAATGAGAACAACGAACGAAAACAGATCTCTTTCAGTACATTGAATTATTCAACGATGGTTAGACGCTTGTTATATCCACATGAAATGAGAATCTAACACTCATGAATAACCTATCACGAGTTGATAATAATAGTACGAAAGTACCTCTAAGGATTTTGGTAGGACCCGATGGAAACGACGCAAAGATGTTGGTGGATGAAGTTTTCGAACCGTCCTCCATGAAAATATAGATAGCCTATGACTATTGCCCAGCGGTGGACATTTCCAGGCTGATGTATTTTAGTAAGCTAGTGGTGAGATGGTGATTAGAAATAGCAGAGTGATGACTGGCGTTGATGACGAGAGTTGCGTGCGGTGTTTGTTTGCATTGTGACGCGTGGCCGGTGACGATCGCTTTAATTTTACAAGGCTACATACGTCACACTACAGTTAAGACCGATGTAGCATTTCTTTGGTCCATTTTCGTAACTCTGTACATTTCCATAAAACACAGTGTTGTTTTTAAAACACTGCAATCCGATCCAACAAAAGGAGCATAAGTAGGTTTAGGTCATAAACTAAAGTTGAAAGTATAGCCTCCTCTATAGTTTTCTAGAAAGAACGATTTTTGGAGCCTCTCCTATGCATATCTACAGGAACAAAGATGTTAGATCTTCTCAATCCACCGGCTGCTTGCGGTCTGTACTGTACAATGCCGTTGGTCCAATTGGTAGGGCTTTCAACTGAGAAAGTAATAAGCTCAAAAAGTTGTCATTAGTTCACATTTGTACTGGCATTTTTAACAGTATTACAGCCTAAAATATCCTACTGAAACGATACGGCCATCAGCAATTATTGAATTAAAGAAGGATTAATATTAAGGAGTAAATTGGCTGTCTGACTATAGGTAAGTACTAAAATAGATCGGTTATAATTCAACAAAATTACTAAATTATAGGTTTATGAAATGCCAGTATTCTGTTATCGTAAAACAAACTCGACAGGCAACTTTATTCCAACAGCTATAATATGTAAATAAACTTACATCTACCCACATTGAATACGTAGTTTTGATACAATTTGCTCTAAGATTTTTTTTAATTGGAAGGAAATATCTGTTTACACTTGGAACATACGAGTACGACCAGCAGCATTAGATTATGCTCTTAGGGCCCGTATCCAAAAACAGTGCTTGAGTCAAGCATAGATTTTCGTCATTTTTCAATGGAGAACATTCATCTGGAACAACTATTTTCATGCTTCAAGCTGCCGGCCTCTTATAAAAATCAATAATCTTTTAATTAAATTATCTTACGATCTATCTGGATCTCTTATAACTTAACTTACGACCAGCATGCGATAAGCGTAAATAGGCAATAATCTATTGTAAATAATTATAAGTTTAAAAAACTTGAGAAACCGACTTCATTGTCAAACGGCTAAACCGATTTTAATCAAATTTGTTTGGGACAATCTGGACGTAAGAATAACCAAATAAAAAAAAAATCTTCTAAATCGGTTCATAAATGACGGAGGCATGCAGTTACAAACATTAAAAAAATTATTTAAAAAAAATGGCAACACCGATTTTAATAAAATTAAAATGGGACCAATCTGGAAGCAGTACCTTTCAGATAAAAAAATATTTTTTCAAATCGGCTCACAAATGACGAAGTTATGCGGTAACAAACATTAAAAAAAAAAAAAAAAAAAAAACATACAACCGAATTGAGAACCTCCTCCTTTTTGATTGGAAGTCGGTTAAAAAGTGTTTTACTCTCGTCGCGATCCGCTCGCGAGTTCCGTTCTAAGAGAGCCAGATAGATATTGTTTTCTATACTCCGACAGAGTGGGTATTGAAGAACCATCTCGTAAAAAAGTAATTAATTTGCCGGGGCGTTTAGAATTCTGTTCGAAAACATTTTGTGGGTGTTTTGGCAGCATTGAAAAATGTTGCGTTCGGAAACGGTCGCAGTCCGGCCGAGGGGTGCCGGCGGCTGGCGCATGGCGTGACTATCGCGCCCCCGCTGGGGGCCCCTGCAAAACAACACTTGTTGCGGAAATAGCGGGCAAAAGAATTCTGCTCGTCGTGCCGGTGCCGTGACTACCGTGACGCCGCCGACATGACAGCCCAGAACGTTCACCTCGCGCATGTCATATTGACTCCTCGTCAATTGCCGGCAATTGCCTCATCTCAACCTAACCTATATTTATGACCGTTCAGCTATTTTTAGGAGAATCCAATTATGTACAAGCCTAGAATGTTTGCCAGGATATTTTAGGAAACTGAATTAAGCAGGGTTGACAGCGGTATTCGTACACTTTTATTTTGCAGAAGATTCTCAACAGGTGCCAATACTTATTCTAAGTACTAGCAATTCTTTCTGAGAACAGTGAACTTCGAAAGCACAAACTCTTTGCAGAAATATATAAAACTGTTTACGTAGTACATTTACATCTTGTTATGAATTCAATAACGAGTGTTTCTGCAGAATACTATCAAAATCGGGCCATAAATATGCATATTAGCAAAGTTGCCCTTTGTGGAGATAAATACTTCAAGTAAAAAATCGCCGCAAACAAAAAAAATAAGAACTTGCAAAGTTGCCCTTTGTGAAGATAAATACTTCAAGTAAAAAATCGCCGCAAACAAAAAAAATAAGAACTTCGAGGTAGATGAAACATACTATTTTTGGGCAACAACATACATACAAACAAACACACAAACGGATGAAAGCTATTTTTTTGATGAAGCGCTTCGATCTCTGGGTGCGTGTCAGGGTTTTAGTACTTAGGGAAAGTACTTGGATTAGAAGTAAATGGATGATTAGTAATTATAATTTAAAAGGTGTTAAGTTTGTATGTAAAACTCCAGAGAAATGTTGCAGCCAATAGTAATAGAAGTGGACTCAATGTACTGCCAATGTAAAATTGGTTTTGATGTCAATTAGTATAATAGGATTGTGTATCTTGTGGATCCAGTTTCATCGAGATTAGATAAAAAATCGACTTTTACACGAGTTAATACGTTTATTCTATCAATTGGATTATTATTTAAATAAGGTCACACGTTACACGTGGATTTTTTTAAAGGCTGATATCTACCATTGAGTTTTTGTTGACACGTTATTTTTATGAAGCAATATTACTAACATTTTATCGTCTTGTGTTAGTGCGCGTGTTTTGGTAAGAAAATCAAAACAAACCGTGTTTTGGCCTCGTCCAAACAAGTTACGTAGTATTATGCGAGGCGCGATAAAATTAGCCGGTACATACATACCACAGAAGATATATTAGTATACGTAAAAACTAATAAACAGAAGTTTCAGTCCGATAGTACATGTTTTATAAACTCTCGTACAAAATACAATAGAAAAACTCAAAGGAAGCGGCCGCCAAGCAGCTATCCAATTGTTTTCTGGTGGTCACAGCCAAGACATTATTGCACCTAAAACCAGCGAGATAAAAGTAGTTTTCTATTAAAAGATGCATTGGAGTGACACAAGCTTACCGCACGGAAAAAACGTAACGGTTGGATTTAAATAACTTATTGCTATTTACAACAAAGCAACTCGTTTCGGAGGGAACCTGCAAAGTGTATTGCTAATGCTAGACAAGCCATCTTTGCTACTGTAAGTTAGTAATATTAATCTAGAAAGTTGGTTAAAATTTGATAACCTGGGCTAGGTAGCTTCCAACCTTTTAATTTAATAAAGACAACAAAGCTAATTGTGAACGTGAATCGAGTAATTCTGTTAATTATAACCAAGCATCTTAGCTTAAATCGTCGATTTTATCAAATCAACTTTGTAAACACAGCTAATGAACGTTTCTATGTTTAACAAAGTAACTTTGTCAAATTTTGGTATACTTAGCAAAGTTACTCGGCGCTGTCAATCGTGTCCACTGGATAGCCATACCCAATATACTTTGTTACTTCTAACCAATTCAAATAGGTATACTTAGCAAAGTTACTCGCTTACTTTCAGCCGTGTTGAGTGGGTTCGCTGCAACCAATCTACATATTTACCTCTAGCCTACTTGAATCGGTATATTTAGCAATGTAGTTTGTTGTTCTTCAACGGGTTTATTGGGTTCGCTACAACCCATCTAGTTTGTTGTTCCTAAGCGGGTTTATTGGGTTCGCTACAACCCATCTAGTTTGTTGTTCCTAAGCGGGTTTATTGGGTTCGCTACAACCCATCTAGTTTGTTGTTCCTAAGCGGGTTTATTGGGTTCGCTACAACCCATCTAGTTTGTTGTTCCTAAGCGGGTTTATTGGGTTCGCTACAACCCATCTACATTTTTACTTCTAGACTACTTTAATTTGTACCTATTTTAGCAATGTTGTTTTTTGTTCTGCAAGTTTATTGGGTTAATACTGCTTAATACTTAGCTGCAGGTACCTACCATTTCCAAGTGACATGAATATTAATAAGCTTTATTTTAATTTTGATAGCTGCTTTTAGTACAATGCACGTTCAAACTTAAAATCTGTAGAATAACTAAGTATAATATTGTTGTCAATCGGAAATGGTACCAGCAGCTAAGTATTTAGCAGTATTAATCAACCCAATAAACCAGCAGAACAAAAAACAACATTGCTAAAATTCCAATTAAAGTAGGCTAGAAGTAAAAAAGTTCTTCATTTTGACGCTAGTGAAAAGTTGATATGTAGGGAATTGAAAAAGATCGTTAATCTGGCGAACTCGAAAGAGTTAAATCACCCTTTTAAAAAAAGGACTGAACGATCATATTTCATTTGCCCACAGACCGTACTTCAAAGTTAAAAGAATGTATATGAAATAATAGAGTTTTATTTAAATTCTTCAACAATCGTTAATAAATTCTAAAATTCTAAATTAAACCAACTAAAAATAATATTTTTAAGAGCGTTTACATCTATCAGCTATCTTTATAAAATTTTAATAAAAAAATATATGTAAATTCATATGTTTATGATTTTTTTTGTAACCATCTTTAAAAGCTAATTATGATTGATGTCCTATATCTATAAATGCTAATACAACTTTTTTTTAAGTTACTCACATAGAAACATTATTATTTCTAAAAAAAGCTTAAAGGCAATAGAAGGATGTAAGCGCTCTTAATAGCTAGTACATACACGATACTAAATAACGATGTATGCTTCAGAGAAGAATCAAATATGTTATTCGTTAATCAACATAAAAAGTTACATTCGAGAGTAGTTAATCTTACATTGTTAATTTGTACAAAGTCATTTTTACCTCAACTTTTTCAATTATTATATTAACCAATATTTATCATAAATATTGTTTGTTAACTTATGAAATAGGTACTTAAAAATATTTTAACAAACATAAGTCTAACGAGTACTTATACATAAGTATTTTGTATGATAACAAAACATTTAATTTTTTTTTAGGTATTTAATTTAAATTACTCATCATGTTGATGATGATGGCTTTAACTTAAGTAAATGAAGATTCTTTTACCTACATAGTCTTAGCAAAATATACAGTTTCTCATATAAATGCACAATATGCGAGATCGGTACTTAGATCATAAACATTATAATTATACCCACCCCTATTTTGTAAGCACCATACTGGTAAGTTACAATTATGTTTACCACATTTATATTATAAATACGAAGTTTGTGCTTTTTGCAAATAGCTGGAAGGGTGTTGATGAATTCATCTATCTATAACCACGAAGTAGTTATTTATACTGTCAAGAGATTCGCCTACGATCATGATAAAAGGTTGCATTGTAAGTCTATATTCTTGAAACTTTGTTCGCTTACTTGCTATTGCACTGTGGATATCCGAATCGTTTTTCACATGCTGTACAAAACTAGCAGTTGCTTCAGCTTTCGAAGGACGCCAAATCTTTTTGCGACTATTCTTCAGCCGAACACTTGTAACAGCCACGAGATATGGCATAAGCAACAAACAAGCTATATTTGATGCCTCCTCTGAACCTAAAATTAGAAAATATAATTTATAAACGCTAATAGATATAGTACTCGTAGTTACTTACCTAATAGGATGAATTAATAAAATACTATGTTCAAACTTATGAGAGCATTTTTCGTTTGACAGCCTGACAACTCAGTTGGTAGTAGATCTACCATCTACGCTGGAGGTCGTGGGTTCAATCCCCACCGAGAAGAAATATTAATAATATAAAAAATAAATTAATAAATTACCATGCTGATAAGTGGTTTGTCCTTGGTCTTGGTGCGCAGTTTAGCCAGCTCAAAGATGTTGTCCTTCAAAGCAGGATTTTTTTCTGTAAAAGGATAAATAAATAAATAAAAAAAAAATCGGCTTGTTCAGCGGCACGCACCCCACTTTGTTTGCTATACCTAGTGAGCCAAGCCAACCGCGGGCGCACTGATGCGGCTTGCCCGGCGCGCGGCGCGGCCGGTAAAGATGCTGTGGCAAGCCACGCATAGTGTGCTAGGTACCTTTAAGTTAGGTAGGTATTATGGCACATATAATTACAGAACTACGGCTTTTTTGCAGAAAGTTCTACCAGGTAATTCTTTGTCTTTCACCTAATGTAGGTAGGTAGAAGTAATGGCTTCAAGCACCAATTAGCACACACGATAGCAACGAGTTCTGCCAACTACAATAATCACCGTGGTAATACTTACTTTGAAAAACTTCGATATACTCCTCCAAGCCCCAAGCAGTAAGGAGATTCCTTACGTCTTCATCCATCGGGCGTTTTGTACTTAATGCAGTTTTATCAAAAATGATGAATGACAAACTGGTAAAGCGCTGCAAGTTTTCTATGTTCAGGTGCCAATCTCACTTAACTCACTCAACCTCTGCTCTCACACTGTTTATTATAAAAGTAGATACTCTCGTGTCCGCACCCAAGAACTTGTTGAAAAGAAATGGCCGTTGTCCTTGAATTGCACGCGTGTCTAAACGCATTATCCGAGTTTACACAATTCACATGTCAACGAATAACCATTTTCTTCGATTGTTCCAATTAAGTTACTTGTTTAAAATATAAAATAGACAAACACTTATCTATTGATTGCTGTGTTACTTGCTTGTTGATAGCTAATCTACTTGTTTAAAGTTTTATAACCCACAGTCGTAAATAACAAATGTAGGGATAAAAAAGCAGCCAAGTGCGAGTCGGACTCGCCCATGAAGGGTTCCGTAGCAACAAGTATCATAATAAAAAGGTTCTTTTTAGTGGAAGTTTGCATAGTAATGTACAACATATATTTTTTTTAGTTTTATCATTCTCTTATTTTAGAAGTTAGAGGGGGGGGGGCAACTTTTTACCACTTTGGAAGTGTCTCTCGCGCAAACTATTCAGTTTATAAAAAACCATATTAGAAACCTCAACATCATTTTTGAAGACCTATTCACCACACCTATACCAGACGTATGGGTTCGATGAAAAAAAATTATAGTTTTTTTTCTATTTTTGTGTAAAGACCTTAATGTGGTTCACAAAATACATCTACTCGCCAAGTTTCATCAGTCTAGCTCTTACGGTTTCAGAGAAAAATGGCTGTGACATACGGACGGACAGACAGACAGACAGACATACATGACGAATTCCGTTGACGGGTTCCGTTTTTGCCATTTGGCTATGGAACCCTAAAAAAGCGGCCAAGTGCGAGTCGGACTCGCCCATGAAGGGTTCCGTAGCAACAAGTAACATAATATATAAGTTCTTGTATGTTCGTCGAGTTTTGTTATGTACGGCATTGCGCTGTCAGTTGTGTAGGTAAAAGTAGGTACATGCACACAGACCTATACACGAATTTTCGAAAGGTTCTTTATTGGTGATAAGTGCCATCGCTAAAGAAGTTATTCCCCGTTTCTGTTATTTTTACGGGATAAAAAGTAGCCTATGTTTCAATACCGGATACAATCTATATTTGCTCAAGATTTCATCCAAATCGGTCCACTGGCTTGAGCGTGAAAGAGCAACAAACATCCCTAATGTATATAAGAACTTTCGCATTTATAGTTGTAGTAGAAGAATCATAGGTTTTTAAACTTCTGCTACGGTTACTTTAACAAAGATACTCACTGGGAAATAATGATTTACTCGGAAGAATATACAGCAAAACAAGCTTGTTTACTACAAACATACGTCTATTGTACGTTTTAAATGAGTCTTGGTTATTTGTAATCATACCAATCTATACAAATTTAACCGAGTAGGAGTAGTCTAAACTTAGATAGGTCAACTTGTCAGTTTATAAATCTGAAAACTTATCTATATTCAAACGGAAACTGAATAGGTTACTATAACTGAGGCACTCACTTTGAAACTATCAAGTACTCTGTTAGAATTACCTAGAATATACAGCAAAACCGGCTTGTTTACTATTAACAGAGCTTTATTGTGCGATTTAGATAAGTCTTAGTTATAAGTAGTCAAAAAAAAAATAACCAAGCCAAATTGGTACTTTGCTAGTGCTCCGTTTTTTCCGTGCGGGCTGTGCCAAATTGCCGATACACTGACATTGAACGCAAAAACAAAGTGGAGCGAACTGAGCGCATTCGTTTGCGTTTGCTGGTACCTTCACCATGGGGCCAGTTTTAGCAATGCATAATTATTAGTCCTACATAAATTATAAAGGTTGTTTATATTTATCAATACCCTGTCACTGTTAATCTTCACCAATTGGTAAAAGATAGCAATACTTCAGGGTTTCGTTATCTTTGTCAGATTTCAATAAGACCGCTAACTGCGTTTGTAAGCGGGTTAAAAAGGGGCCCCAATCGGGGGTCAAACGAAACCACTAGTTCATTTCGAAACAATCAACGCGTGACACTAAAATTGGAGTTTCCTATCAAAAGGTTAGCTATACTAGAGCCCTGATTTTAATTACGGATTGAGTATAGGGGCCTTGTTGGGTTTGCAAAGGCTATATAATTCTAAGCTGCAACTATGTTAGCGATAACAACATTAATAAAAAAAACGAAGCAGCTGTGACATTGATTAAATACGTATTGAGTTTTATAAATTGCCTACTTACAAACACATATAATTTAATTTATTAATCTTAGAAACCTACCTGACGGGTTGTTTACCTTAATTAGAAATGAAGATTATTAAGAGAATTAATAATGTAGTAGTACGTACGTATATAGTCGCCGCGTTAACTAGGACTGGCAATTTTAGTTTTTTTTTTTCAGTTTATCGAGTAAGTAGACATGTGAAATTACTAGTATTTTGGTCTATTATTACATTCCCGATGCCTGAAAGTGATAACGGAGCAACAAGGCCGCCCATTATGTACTTTTCCTGCACAAATTAGGGTTTTTTTTTTCAATCATTCATACAAGCAATACCTCTGCCAGACGTGAACGCTATTGTGTATCCCAAACTAGTGAAGTTATGTTAAAATCGGCGAATTAAAAGTTGTAGACGACTGCACTCCTAGGCTCCTACCCAACTCGGGCCCCGATATGGCCACTGTACTTTCCTAGTTCTAAGCGCTAGACGTACTAATTGTATGTAACGCGAAGATGACGATGGCAGGTCAGTGACCGCACTACCTCGTGAGGACCTCGCAGGTTGTTGGCCGCAGCGGTGGATGGTCTACCTGAGGCCACTGTACCGAGTACCGATGCTGCCCATCGGGGCCCCTAGGCTTGTGACCCGATAATCTGGCACTATTGTGAATTTGTGATAGAGATAGTTTAGAGGTACTTTGTCGGTTCTTTTTTAGACACACAGAAGGTCTTCAAAACAGAAGATCGTTTGAAAACAATGAAGCTTTGAAGTGGTATCTTTTGTCGGTCTTGTGTGTAGTATACTACACTACAATTTAGTGTTCTTTCTCATGCATCATACATAATTAAAATGAGGAAATATTAATAAAAACATGTCTGCTTCATCAAGCTTAGTTAAATAAATAAATAAATAAAATAAATAAATATTGTGGACAATTCACACTACACTACCCAGCCCCAAACTAAGCAGAGCTTGTAATATGGGAACCAGATAGGTGATATAATACTTGAATACATTTTTTTTTGTAAATACATACTTAGAATACAATATAACACCCAGACAGAGAACAAACATTTATGTTCACCACACAAATATTTGTTCTCGGTGGGGATCGAACCCACGACCTACGGCGCAGAAGGCAGAGCTACTACCAACTGAGCTAGAGGCCAGTCAATAAAGTTTTTAAGCCAATACAAATACAAGTGCCAAAAGAGAGTTGTAACAATGACGGGACTTGGCCATACAAATCAGATAAATAGCTTGCAGAGGCGTGGAGTCAAATTGCACAAAAATTTGCCCTTCTACTACCACAAAATAAATAACTAAATAAATACTAAAATAAACAAAGAATAAATGACTGGTCTATCAGCTCAGTTGGTAGTAGCTCAGCTTTCAGCGTCGTATGTCGTGGGTTCGATCCCCACCGAGAACAAATAATTGTGTGGTGAACACAGATGTTAGGTCTCTCTTTGGGTGTTCTTATGTTGGATTCTAAGTATATATTTACATAAAAAATGTATACAATAATTAAGTATATTATCCCAGCTAACTGCATGGTTTTTAGGGTACTCGACTCGTATATGCTCTTCTTAATTTGGGGCTTAATTTAGGTGTTATTTGGATTGTCCGCAATATTTATTTATTTAAATGACTGGAGCTATGTAGTTTATGTACTATGTAACTTCCCACGGTTCCACCTGCGTCATGCAGCACACGTCACCTCCAATAAATAGACAACGTATAGTGAGATTAGGGCTCACAACTCGCATCATAGCAGATTATTGATGAGACGGACTAGAACAGCTAGACCGTTCTCCAATTTAAAAAATTATGTGATACCAGTCAGTCGCGACAGTCAGCGAGTCAGTGTTATCCCTATACAGGATATGTAATAAAAAATACAGTTTTATACAAAAGATCAATACTTAAGGTGGATATTGTTTCGTATTTTGAACTTATTGGTAGTTTCACATGTCCTCCCTCCATCCCGTTTTCTATATATCGAGGGCATGACTCCTTTCATGACTTTTCCCTAACTCCCGTGGTTTCGGACTTGGCCATCACCACCCTTCTCAAAAAACCATTGAAACTACGAGAGTTAAGGAAAAGTCATGACAGGAGTACCTACTTAAAGCCCGAAGTTTTCAGGAGTGGTTTTATACACCCTGTAGGGGTGTCATGTGCTGTAGACATGACACCCCTCAGACCCCCATAAACTTCGGGTACCGGTTTGCGTAATTGGTACAATGGAGCAACAGTGGTTTGGGCGGCCTAAGCATCGCGGCGGATGTGCCGTCCAGTTTTCTTGTGTTCACAAGTAAAGTAAGTAAAAAATTCACAATGACCGCGGCTGTTTCAATAAAGTAAGTAAAAAGTTCACAATGACCGCGGCTGTTTCAATACAGTGGAGACCAGACGTCTGGATAAACAATACGTAACATATACGCGTTCAAGACCTGTTAAAACTTAATACTAATAGGTTGGGAAGATTTAGATTTAGAGTATACACACATCAACATAGTCTAGCTAGAGATATTCAACTTTTGTAGATTTTTACAATAACTGAAAATAATTTCTTCAAGGAACTAGGCATGGCAAGAATCTTTATTTTGTGTTGTTTATTAATAATAATAAAATACAACTGCTTGATATTATTTATTAATAAAAATTAAAGAAGGAACAAAATCTCGAAAAATCGGATAATCAATTCGAAATGGAATATCCCTAGACTTGTTGATGAGTGTAGATAAAAATTGCGAGATTAAGCAACGACTGGAGACAGGCCACGATGGAAACCAGTCCCACGAAGATAGGGCCTGTCACAGAGACAAACAACCCCCTGACCTATATTCCACGATTGTTTAGAATATAGGACGAGATAAATTTAAACGCGAGCGGCTCTGTGTCTATTTCTACTGCTTGTAATTAGAAAAGTAAACAGATCTGCGTACAGAAATAGACTGGACCGATATCAAAGTTTAATTTCGTATCGGTACATTCGGAGTTGGGTTTTAATTTTCTCGCTCATGTGGAATTGTAATTAAATCCTGATGCAAATTCAGCTACGTAAAAAAAGAATTTTAGCACTGTTTATCTTTTTTATATTTTTATAAGTAAGGCCATTACTTATTTCATGGCCAAACGGCTGAACTGATTTTGATGGAATTTTACGAGACCAATTTGGAATTACTTATTACCTTATAAAAAAAAAGATTTTTTTAAATCGGCTCAAAAATTACGAAATTACAATATAACATTAAAAAACAATATGGCTATACCAATTTTGATTAAATATCTATGGGATCATTCTGGAAGTATAACCTTTCTGATAAAAACATTTTTTTTTTCAATCGGCTCATAAATGACGAAGTTATGCTGTAACAAACATTAAAAAAAAAAACATAAATAAAAAAAATACAACCGAATTGAGAACCATCTTTTTTTCTTAAAGAGGCGGTCAAAAATTGCTTTTATAATTATGACTGTTTGAGTTTAGAAAGAACCTTTAGCCATACATTTTTAAAAAGATACTGAATGAACTTGTGGTTTTATAATCGGGTTTTATTCAAAACGTGTATTGTAGAAATTTAACGGGAGCGCTATGTTATGTAATCGGTCAACGTAATATGGATCCATCTCTAGTGAATTTATTATACAGTTAAAGCCCATTGACACACATATTTCCTCATTTAAAATATAGTAAACACATAACTAGTAAATAGCAGAACAGGCTGGCCAGTTTTAATAAATAATCTCGGCTGTCAGCGGCATAGATTACGTACTAGTTGCTATAACCACAGTTTGTACGATAGACACCACAGATAAACATTTCACAAAACCTAAAGAAATCTATTTTTAACCGACTTCAAGTTAAAAAGGAGGAGGTTTTCAATTCGGTTGTATTTTTTTTCATTTTTAATGTTTGATATCGTATAACTTTCGTCGTTTATGAGACGATTTGAAAAAAAAAAATATCAGGAAGCTTAATATACTTCTAGATTGGTCCCATAGAAATCTCATCAAAATCAGTTCAGAAGTTCATGGAAGTCGGTTTTATCAAGTTTTATAAACTTCACCTGTGTTGTTTGCTGACTGATTCATAATTTTATAGGTATTGAGCGGAATTAATGGTTCAAAATGCCCTTTTAAAGACAATGCTCTACGCATTATTTGTGGAAAACCCCACTGTAATCGGCTGACTCAAAAACACACACGAGTACATTTAATCGCTGTATTTCCATAAATAAAAATAAACATGCGCGCCTTTCACGTCATTACTTACGAATTGATTTTACTTTATTTATTAATTGAATTAAAATGTATGTATGTACTTTGTCTTTTAGTGTTATGTTGTGTAACGGCGCTTTATTTATAGAGCTCTATGTTATCATGTTAGGGATAGAATGGCCTTACTACTTATATGTCATCTGTCATGCACAGTATAATGTCAACGAGTTGACAGTTGACGAGCCAGGTTTTGGGGGGAAAGGAGACAGATGTTGGGTGTTATGGCGTGATATGATTATTGTGAAAGATCTACAGATTATAAGTTTTTTCAACATATTCGAAGAGTCTTAATTGTGCTACACCCCGTTGAGGATGATTTTACAGTTGCGTTCGCGTAGCGGTCGCCGCAACATCACAGCGGCAGCGACACGACGACGACCGACGCGACGACGTAGCGAGTGAGGGCGTTATCATTTTTATCAGAGCACAAACAAAGCTATTTTTAAATTACTAATCTTTTGCACGCACGAGAGAGACCGGCCAAAACCTTGAAATTGCAGATTTATACGAAACATAATTATAAACTTATGAAAACAAAACTACATGAGTGGCGTAAACAAAAATTGGTATGTCGACATGTAATCGAATATGTCGAATATCTCGGAAACCGAGGGACTTTTACTAATCATATTAATATTTTTCTGAACCAGCACAATATCCTCTACTCGTTAGGTACCCTAATATCCATTCATTACGCTACACCCTGTAGGTATACTGTATAGGTAATGTGTGTTTTGTTTTTCACTGCGTTCACCACAAAACAGACAGAACACAGAATGACCAGCCAGACGATGCCGACGAATGAACGACGAACTTTATCTTATTCTCTACGCTCAGACGAAATCAGCAAAACGAATAATCTCCACACGCTATCAACATATTATTCAAGGAAACGCCACATCAAAACATAGCTAATTAAACAGAAAATGCTTTATAGGTCATAAACTCTACACAGGAAAGCATAAAACTGTTTTTGTATAAGAATTTCAAGCAGGTAAGTTTTTATGATTTAAAATTATGTTTACGACTTTACCAAGCTGATTACGAAACAAATCGCAAAAACCACCTGTATTATTAGATTTTAAAATACTAACCTATACTATTGTTTCAATAAAACAAATCAAGGTGACCTCTCGCACTAAAATAAGTGCTAAAGTATCATGAATTAGATGTAGAGGTGCTTTGAGTTTATTTTACGAGTGAGTCAATGAAGCGAATAAAAGACGATGCGGAGTGTGGAGAATGTGTAATGCATTCACATTCACAAAATTAATGTACCACACTGTTCGACAATCTACCTACGGAATAACCACGCGGGCAGTGAATGTGGTAGGTCACGTATTATCAGATGCCACGTCGATTGCGTAGCACTAGGTACAGTCTTGGTTGCTACAGCTAGCAACAAAAGTATAACTTTCGATTTTTTTTGTTTCAAGAGCACGTAGTTTTGACCTTTATTAGGTCTAACCATGACTATCTGACATTTATTTACAAATTCTAGTCAAAAAATAGTTTTGAATTATTTATCTTATTTTAATTTACTTTTGCTGCACTAAACATTATGCCTGAAATAAAAATCTATAGGTGCTGCCTTCCTACGGTGCGTGGTTCTGCAGATCATCACGCACAGCCGACGACGACGCACGGCAACGCACACAGAAAGGGCTCCAGTGCTACCGCGCACCTCGGCGCACGAGAACGTTCCCATGGTGTGTCGTGCGAGCCTACTAATATTACAAAGCTGAAGAGTTTGTTTGTTTGTTTGCTTTGGTTGTACGCGCTAATCTCGGGAACTGCTGTACCACAGGCCTACCACAAGCTCTGCCTGGCTCTGCCTCTGCTTTATAACATCACGATACGACTAATAGGAAAAGCATCAATGCAAAATGTTGCAAAAATCTATGTCTATCCTTTTCTATCACGTAAGAAATTTTCTAAAAAAGAATAGAATTCTCCTAAACGTTCTTGAATGTTCTTTATCAATCTGGAATACCTAGCCAACGCCGGGACTGGCGGCTAGTTACATACAAAAATAAACATATTTTTACAGGTGGTCTGTCGGTACCGAGTACCTAGTGTACCTACTTCGCACACATGCACGCTCTTATCGTTGCATATCTATTATGTACTAAGCTGGTCAGATAATGTGCAACTGTATCCTGTATAATAACGTATCGCATAGAGCTACGTAATACGTGGTGTGTAACAAACACTCCAGTAACCTAGGTCGTGCCGTGTACCAAATAGCAGGTCGAGTTGCAAAAGCTCGGCCATAGAATATGAATAAGTTTAGTGCCACGTTATAAGAGGAATCACACAGGCGACTCTCCATACAAACGTAGTCCCCTATTTCCACCCTGGATAATGCCTGATAACTTATTGATAAAGAAAATATCACCTCCAATTCATATTTCATATAAATCATATGAGGGTCATATTTTCTTTATCAATAAGTTTCTGAAAAAAAGGAAAACATACGAGTACGTTTATAGCAGATCTGGATTTTATGAGACAAAATGGTTACTCTAGACTAGAGGCATTATCCAAGGAGGAAATAGGGGACTACGTTTGTATGGAGAGTCGCCTGTGTGATTCCCTCTTAAGTGGGGAACAACTAGAGCGTCTAGCTTCAACCGATTACAAACACCGTCACTTGTAAGACACAAGTAAGATTGTTGTTTGGTGCATGTTCTCTGTTGCCTGATCTAGGCTTGTTCGCATAGAACAAGCACCTAGACGTATAGACGTTTCAAAGTGATCCTTTCAGTACTTTCAAATGCTAAAAGACCGCTATGACTCAAAGAAATTGCTACATGATGACAATTAAGATATTTAATAAAATTCCTAGGGACATTAGAGAGTTACCAATAAAGCAGTTTAAGACAAAACTTTATTTGTGGCTAGTAGATCAATGTTTTTATAGTATTGTAGACTTAAATTGTAGGTATGAATTGAATTGAATTAATCTGACATTGATACTTAATTACTTAATTTTATATTTTATCGGCATTCTGTAATTTATTAATTTTTATTCTAGGCTTGTTCTATTCCTAGTAGTATTTTTTAAATTGCCTTTGTAGTTTATTGTTTTTATATTTCTTTCTAGCTTTGCTTTATTTTAGCAATTTAACATTAAATTTTGCATGTCGGTCTCGACGAAGTATGTCTAATATTTATTAATAAGAACTGTTTCAAAATTGACCATACTTCAAGCGAATACATAGGTACAATACATTTCATTTCATTAATGAATAAATATTTTATGACTCTGAGATTGTATTCCAAGGATTTATCTACACTAATATCGCTGTCATATTTGACAGCAGCGTTTCAGCTGATCGCCATCGCCTAGATGGGCGCAGGCCTTTATGGGGTTCGTGTAGGTAGGTTGTATAAGTTGGTATGTCTAATTGTTGCATATGGGTATTAGATTAGTGAGTGGCATGTGGCAACATCCGTATAGGATAAAGCAATTTAGTTGCTAACACCACATCAGTTTGCCAATTCTCAAATTAGTCCCGCGCATATTTTGTGCGATTTCCTTAAACAGATAGAGAATATAGGAATATGCGATTTTTGCACATAAATGAACCATTTTCTGATTTTAGAGATTATTAGTTCTTATTTTTTTAACCGACTTCAAAAAGAAAAGGAGGAGGTAATTCGGTTATATTCTTTTTTTATCTCATACAACTGTTATCAGAATCAGCTTAGCCGGTTTGTTTTTTTTTTTAATGATCTTCTTCTTATCGTGTCACTGATTCTTTCGAACCAAGCGTGGTGAAAGGATTTTAAGTGCGCATCGAAAAGGCTCCTTTCGTGCACTTGACACATATTTTCGAACTTTTTAGGTTCTACGATATGCCGGTTTCCTCACGATGTTTTCCTTCACCGTTTGAGAGCACTGGCATAGTGTACATAAATTTTTGGGCAGAAAAACTCATTGGTACACGACTGGATTCGAACCCACGACCTTAGGATCGGAAGGCGGGGCCACTACCACTAGGCCACCAGCGCTCTATGATTTTTTAATGATGAAAACTGCGACTTGCCCTTCCGGTTCGTCCATTTAACGGGTTGCATCCTACTGACATGACCCTACTATATTCATTAATATTTTACTTGTTATATTATTTTTTTGTTGTTGACAAACAATGAAAATAATGTATGACGAAACCAGTAAACAACACCCGCTAAGCCTTAGCGGGTGGGCGGGGTAAGCACGCAGTTTGCTAAAAAAATACGATGTAATTTTTTCAAGAACCAAAAACAAGCGTAACAGATTAAAAAACCTTTTCCTAATAATACAAGCTATCCCTGTGCCAAAAATCTTAATCGGTTCAGTGGATTAGCCGTGAAAACGTAACAAGAAGACAGACACACTTTCTCGCATTTATTGTGTAGATATGGTTGGTAGTTCTAAGATACGAGCGTACGTAGGTTGCTCAATTTTGAAGTATGATAAGCGTTTAGTATTGTACAAAACATTATCAGAGATAAAAATATCGATGGCGCCGAGATACTTAGATACCTACCTATTTTATCGTTGTTATTTATTTACACAAAAAAGTTTGGTAAGTACTTTGTATTTGAGAATAAGCTTAGTTACATACTAATTCACAATAACAACTCGGTTTAAAATTTAGTACTCGTACATTGTTGAAGTTTTAGCCCTACGTCACATTCGTTATTTCAGTCGAAACACTTCATCGCGTTTTTTTTTTTGGTATTTTTTTATTGCTGACATATTCAGTCCAGGATAATTATGATTAATTAATAAAGGTCTTCAAAAATTATGTTGAGGTTTCTAATATCGTTTTTTTCTAAACTGAATAGTTTGCGCGAGAGACCATTCCAAAGTGGAAAAAAGTTGGTCTCCCCCCATCTAACTTCTAAAGTAAGAGATTGATAATACTAAAAAAAATATATGTTGTACATTACTATGCAAACTTTCAACGATATTTGGTTTGAACGAGATCTAGTCAGTAGTTTTTTTTTTATACGTCAAACCGTAAACCGCAATTTACCTTTCGACGAACTACAAGAACCTTATTATGTTACATCAAATAACATAATAAAAAGGTTCTTGTAGTTCGTCGTGTTACGGAACCCTTCATGGGCGAGTCCGACTCGCACTTGGCTGCTTTTTTTTTAATAAAGAGGATGCACATGCAAAAGGTCCGATATATTATGATTATGTCAATCCATCAAACAGTAGGTATATTATTTTATTATTAATTTTTCAGCAACTCAGCTGCCATTTAATGCTTGCATTCTAGTTCAGAATATTTTTGGATGAATTTAAATCTAGTTTATATTCAGAGCAGACTGAACCAGAAGCAATATTAATGAAAAATTCATAGCAACAGCCAGACAAAAGTAATGGGTATTTTTATTATTACTTTACCCTTTACGAAATTCATTCTATAGCCACATACCTACCATCAAGTTGTTAAAAATTAATGTACTTATTGGAATATATTCGGTATTAGGAATGCAGGGATATTCGGTCATAATTTTCTCTCGGATCTTATTTCTTTATGTTCTAAGTAATCTTGCAATGCTTCTTAGTTATCACTTAACATGGGCCATTTGCCTGTTACATCTGTACCTAAGTTGTATAAAAAACAGCCGTAGCCTAAAATACAAGTATGTCACTTCTTTAAACAATTTATTGAGGTTTTTATTCGCAATAACAAGTTCATTAATCTATAAAGGGTGCCGCACACTTGACATGACGGACATACGTTGCGAATGGTTGCGAAGCCAAGATTATAAGCATGTACAAAAATGATGCGCTTATAGCCAAAGTGCTCAGCAAACCAATGAGCGACACGAAATTACAGATTTGAACTTAGTAGTGTGCAAAACTCTGAAGCATAGAATATGTACTATATCTTATACCTTTAAACGAGAAAACTCTTGTATATATGAATCTCGGAAACGACGCCAACGATTTTCATGAAATTTTGTATACAGGGGTTTTCGGGGACGATAAAACGATCTAGCTAGGATTCATTTTTAGAAAATGTCACGTTATTCGTGAAGTAAATAATCAACTTTATCATAAAATCATAACTCCTAGCGCCATCTGTTGCTTAAGTCATGAGTTAGTGGGACAGAGAACGCCAATTGACGAGTAGTGGTGTTTATTATTATGTCGGTAAGATCGAAAAATATTATTAATATTTCATCAGTACCTATGTAAGTAATTCGTATTTATATATAATTCAACACAACAGTTCACCAACTGCTAGTTTAGAATATAAAGTAAATACCTAATTATAACAACTAAAGGTAATTTAACTTTCAGTTTTCCAAAAAATTGCTAATGAATCATATAATTCTTAGATATTTTTGCAGTAAACAAGCCTATTTCTGATGACATACTTACAGGTAAATGAATAAGTAGGTAAATACAGGTAAGTAAAGTATAGTTTCACCAGTCATCGTTGTTTTTTTTCCACTATGCTCACCTTCGGCGTAAAAAATAGCGCAAAGGTAGGTATAATCAAAGATATTTTAGGAACATAATGATACCGTTATTATTCACAGTCTAATGTTATATGGCTAGGTAGGTATGATGCGTAGCCCACGAAGTACTTATCTATTTCTGTGTTACAGGTAAGTACGAGTAATAGTGCTCTATAGTTTGAAGCAGAATAATAAAGATTTGACTTAGCCTTTACGAGGAAATCAGGTGCAATCATCAAACTTGACCGCTAAAATAATGAAATACCTACAGCAAACTTAATTAGGATTAACCACAAATAATGTAATTCAAATTCTTTCAAATTGGCAATTAAAACGTTTGATTCGATAAATGCCTAATCAGGCAGAGGCCGTGAGTTTTTTCAGAAGAGGAATTAAACAATAAAATGCTGTTTACATTATAAGTTATTACCGCCAATCGATAGCATGGTGTGTTAATTTATTTGTTTATTATACATTTTTAATTGAAAGCGTCGGTACATGAAGCGGATTAATTTAAAATTGCAATGTTCAATATAACCGCGCATACTTATTACGCGCTTGAGTGACTCCGGGCCGGTTTGCAAAGATATCGAGGGGCGCCTTCTAAACAAGGCTCCAGACAGTCACATCATCGAGTGGCACGCCACACGCCACGAAGCGAATCGCGACCGCGTGGCGTTCGAGAACGAATGAGAATCACAAACAAACATTTCCTTATCTACCGAAAGCGATAAAGTGGACTACACCGCGCGAGTTCAATAGCACGCGTACAACGAGCAAAGCAAAAAATATTAAAATATAAATGGGTGCCCCCATAATACGATGCAGCGGATCAACGCCCGCGGATGTCTTAGCTAACATCCGGCAAGTCAGCGATACGACTTGTTTACTCGTACGTAGGTGTTTGTCCTCTGCGTTCAAGTGTCGCATAAAAATTGCTGGGTAACTACTTAACCAGGGACTTCAATCCCTCCGTAGACCGAGGCATATCCTCGGTGATCCCGATGACGTTATCACCGCCGCTAACGCGGAGGCGATCGAGTCATCCAGTCCGGACAGAAACACTGCACAGATTCACCGACCCCGCCGGCGGGGTCGAAGACGTCCCTTAGTGCCCGCCCTCTACGGGCCTAATCTAGATTTAAACCCCCCCCCTGGCAACAGCCCAAGCCGAGGTCGTACCATAGCGGTGCCCTTGAGTTTGTTGCCCCAACCTAATTTTACCGGTTGAGCGCCCTCTGCGCTCACCATTGTCCGGTAGCGCTGTAAGAATCGTCAGACGATCACCAGCATTTTGTCCATTCGAAAAAAAAAAAAAAAAAAATTAACCAGGGACAGAGAACTATTGGAAGCATTCGAAATGTGGTGCTGGCAGAGGATAGAGAAAATTAGTTTGACGGAAAAAGTTACGAACAAAGAGGTCTTAGAGGAGAAGAGAGTTTATAGATTGTTAATAACATAGGACGATACAAAATCAGATAGAGAAAATTAGTTTGACGGAAAAAGTTACGAACAAAGAGGTCTTAGAGGAGAAGAGAGTTTATAGATTGTTAATAACATAGGACGATACAAAATCAAAGGGTATAAACATTTGGTCATCTTCTACGACATGACACATAGAAGATAATCGAAGGAAAGCGAGGAAGAGGAAGGTAAAGAAAAAGTAACATGAGTCAGATAAAAGAGAAGGTCGCTGTAATGTAGTATAAGGAAGACTCAATTGGA
This sequence comes from Thera britannica, assembly GCA_939531255.2. Lineage (NCBI taxonomy): Eukaryota > Metazoa > Arthropoda > Insecta > Lepidoptera > Geometridae > Thera > Thera britannica. Next base: position 4,944,281 of record OW618046.2, on the reverse strand, counting down.
GGAAACTGCATTAGAACTCCGACAAGAGCTAAGCTCTTAAATTAATTCCTCAACAAACCCATTCATTCCACTTCATACTATAACACCACACACACAACTTAGTTAAATTTACAATAACGATTTTAAAAGTTACGTCGTCGTTCAAGTTTGTTAGAAATACCAGATGATGATAGCAAAGAAAAGTAAACACAGAACTGCTAAACAAAGTTCTGCTATTTTACGAATTAACAGCTCTGTAATTATTATGATATGCCTATTACGATGTGGAAATACGCTACGTCACTCTTTCCGGTCCTGTGCTAGTCTTATCCACTGTGGTCTGTCCACAGAGTCCACACTGACGATGTCATCCGGCCAACATTGGTCAAAATCGCGGTCGCCGCGTAGCCCTTGACATTGACATTGACAGACCTAGTTGATTTAATACGGTCCAAGTTTAAACAACTTTAAATGTGAGAAAAAAATCATCCATAATAAATCAACGCAAGGATACGCATCAGACTATACACTGCTAGCTCTTATGTCCTTGCAGTAAGCGTCATTTTTCTTTGTTTATAGGTAACTTGAGCTGTATCCTACTGAACGTAGCGCGTAGGTTAAAGAGATGACGTACATAATGACATTCAAATCTAAAGGCTTTTAAAATTGTTTTGTAAATACAACGCTCATATTCATAATGGTTCTATAGCAGTCATTTAGCTTATTGACATGAAAGTGACAGTGACAAGATACTTTTAGCGAGCCCCTAAGAAGAAGTGGATTCGTTTTCTGTCACTTTGGGAAAGTCACATAGCTTTTTAGGGTTCCGTAGCCAAATGGCAAAAACGGAACCCTTATAGATTCGTCATGTCTGTCTGTCCGTCCGTATGTCACAGCCATTTTTCTCCGAAACCGTAAAAGCTAGACTGATGAAACTTGGCGAGTAGATGTATTCTGTGAACCGCAATAAGATTTTTACACAAAAATAGAAAAAAAACTATAAATGTTGGGGGTCCCCATACTTGAAACTGAAACTCAAAATTTTTTTTTTCATCGAACCCATACGTGTGGGTTATCTATGAATAGGTCTTCAAAAATGATGTTGAGGTTTCTAATATCGTTTTTTTCTAAACTGAATAGTTTGCGCGAGAGACACTTCCAAAGTGGAAAAAAGTTGGTCCCCCCCCCTCTAACTTCTAAAATAAGAGAAAGATAAAACTAAAAAAAATACATGTTGTACATTACTATGCAAACTTTCAACGATATTTAGTTTGAACGAGATCTAGCCAGTAGTTTTTTTTTATACGTTATAAATCGTAAACCGCAATTTACCTTTCGACGAACTACAAGAACCTTTATGTTGTTACTTGATGCTACGGAACCCTTCATGGGCGAGTCCAACTCGCACTTGGCTGCTTTTTTTCATTTTAATTGTTTTTCTGGTGTTATTTTGAGTTCTGTTGTGTATTTTCGGTGGTATTTTAACCAATATTACTTGAGGTCTTGGCTCAAAGTGTTAACAGTTGGAATTAAAGTGTATTAAGTGATATTCTGATTTGATCGAAAATGTTTCAGATGGTTTTGGAAAAAACGACCATCTTTTGTTTTCAAAGCCAATTAGGGTAAGGCCGACTTGTCTATGACTGAATTGACAAAAAAGTATTTTATCTATGTAATAATTATCCTCACTACACGACACTGGCAAAACTGATCCGTTATGGACAGATGCCATTCATTAAGATGAAGAAAGTGTCAGCAGGCATTATGAATGAGAGGGATAGAACCTAAAGGTTACAATAATTGAAAATAACAGATCCCCGTGGGATATCAATTGAAACGTACTTAGTTGTAATGTTGTACTTACTTCCTCGTGCTTTCTGGTCGGTGGCGGCGTGCGCGCTGGCCACTAATAGCAGCGTGCACGCCAGCGCCGCCAGCGCAGCGCGGGCGGGCTCTCTCGCCATCACACCGCACGAGCCGTGCGCAGCTCGCCCTCTGCCCACATTACCCGAGCTGGAACAATAACAACACGTCAGCAAATCATACTAATATTACAAAGATAAAAGATTTGTATTTTTGTACGAATAAACTCAAAAACTATTATAAAAAATATTCCACTATTAAAAAGCTATTTGATCACCAGTTACGTTTTTTCAGGATATCTTTATTTTTATAAAACTTGCTCATAGAGCAAGCATAATATGGCCCATCTGATGTTAAGTGGAAACCATCGCCTATAACAAAGCATTGCCTCGTAGTTCACGGACGTCAGGAACGTGCCCTACGATGCACTTCCCTGCGTCCATCAACTTGAGGCATACAGATGTTCAGCCTCACGTGCCAGTAATTTCACCGGCACCCTTCAAACCGGCACAACAATGCTGCTTCACGGCAGAAATAGATATGGTGGTAGTACTTCCCCGGGCGAGCCCTTCACAAAGAGGTTTACTACTACTATCTAAAGGGGAATGTCAGAGATTACATTGGTACCCAGATTTTTCTCTGTCCGTGGAAACTCATGGCATCAAAAACTCGTAGGCAGAGGTAAGTTCAACATTAGGAAGGCCAGCTAGTTCCGTCACTTGTTCTCATAAAAGTATGAATAGCCTGAGAAACAGGAACTCTTGCTAATGCATAAAACGCGCTGGAAATTATAATTCATCTGACATTGGCACACAATAGCAGTCCTCTGCGAATCGCAACAACCTTAACATGTATGTATGAAGATAACAATAGCAGTTCCATTGATGAATATAAATTCACTGATCATGAATGACTAGCTAAGGCCAATGAGTGGATAAAGACGTCAAGAAGTCGATAATAATTAGCGTGGGAGACATCGCAGTTCCCACGGCAAATCAGTAACAGGAAAATAACAATTAAGAAATACGGTACTGACTAATCCTAGCTGATCTCGGAATCCGTCTTACTATGGAGACACCCCGGACACTCGACTAAATCCCATACTAAAACCGCGTTCTAACTACCTAACAACATACACAAATGTCGTTCTGTACACGCGTCTGTGTGCGGTTCTTACAGGCACTACACAAATGTTTGTACACAAGCGTGTATGTGTGACTGCGTGTGGCGCGTGCTTTGCTCAAATCAAGCTAACCGCAAGCCCACGGGTTGCGGAAGCCCGAATTGGTTTTATATGCAATCAGTCAGTCACAGGACGACACTTCTTCATAACGCTATTTCTATTCCATTCTATTTTATTCAATCAAGTTGTGGCGAGCTCCATAAATCTCAATTCTGAGTACCTACCTGAGTACTGCGAGTAAATCTGAGCGCGTTTGAGTAAACCCAATGCTACCGGCATCTAAGTAGGAACCATTAGCATCTATATTGGTGACAGCTATAAAGTTACAAGATTTTTGCATAGATAACGTGTTTAAAAGACAAAACACTTATTCAACTTTTTCGATATTTAGCAATCGCATAATATTTACCTACAATACTGTAATAAGTTTTCTACATATAACTACTAACCTACATACAATACGTGCATACCGCGGTGGTCCCGGCATCGAATAGAACCTTATCAGACTTCCTTGATGATGCATTCCCCATGACGAATATTAAAAACCAATATGCGTAATATAATAAGTAGTAACCTACTGCGCTCAATTTCAAACAGGAAAAATTATTGTAAGTTTTATTTTAATCATAAAATTGTGCAAAATACGCTACAGTAAAACATGAATGGATTTTGATTGAAAGGAATGGACATTCATTTGACACATCGACTCGATTAGAAACTATTAGAGGTTGAAATGAAAAAAATTTCATTGCAGAGTTGTTTATTGTAGATTTGATTGCATTCTGTTCTGGATGTAGGAAAACCGTATTTTTTTAATTTTTCGAGTAAGAAAGTACCTACCTATCCTATACTAATTTCTTATCCCGGCTATTAAATGCTATTTCCTTGCCCTTTAGTCAGTGGCGTAGCGTGCCTTGGCGGGGCCCCGTATAAAATTTTTTTGGGGGCTGTTATGAAGGGTAAAGAATTGTCTCACAAAAGAAAAAAAAAGCTTGCATAAAATTATAAGAAATATTTATTAATCTATGTCACTTTTTCAAAAAGTTTACAAACAATTCAAATTGAATATACACTCTCCTTGCCTCTGTTTCGGCAAACTGATTTATTACATTATTTAATTTATCAAAAGACTTTAGTTTTTCTAAATTTCTGCCTCTATGGAAAATAGTGACAGATCTGTTAGGCGTTCATGCGCCATCTAAGCTCTTAGGTATTTGTTTTAAAGTTTTAAGAAATTGGGATTTTTTTAATTTTGCTTACGAACGTTCGGGGGCCCCGTAGGCCGGGGGCCCCGTATAATTGATACGGCAGATACGGCGGTAGCTACGCCCCTGCCTTTAGTACAGAGGTACCTAGGTATTATTTTATAGCTAGCAACTGCCATGCAAGCTGACGTAACTGTGTAGGTATTTTCTATACTAGCATATATAAAATGTTATTTACATACATCAACTGGAGCAACAAAAAAGCAGCCAAGTGCAAGTGGGACTCGCCCATGAAGGGTTCCGTAGCATCAAGTAACATAATATAAAGGTTCTTTGTAGTTCGTCGAAAGGTAAATTGCGGTTTACGATTTATGACGTATAAAAAAAACTACTAGCTAGATCTCGTTCAAACCAAATATCGTTGAAAGTTTGCATAGTAATGTACAACATATTATATATTTTTTTAGTTTTATCATTCTCTTATTTTAGAAGTTAGAGGGGGGGACCAACTTTTTTCCACTTTGGAAGCGTCTCTCGCGCAAACTATTAAGTTTAGAAAAAAACTATATTAGAAACCTCAACATCATTTTTGAAGACCTATTCATAGATACCCCACACGTATGGGTTCGATGAATAAAAAATTTTTGTGTTTCAGTTTCAAGCATGGGGACCCCCACAAATTATAGTTTTTTTTTCTACTTTTGTCTAAAAATCTTAGTGCGGTTCACAGAATACATCTCCTCGCCAAGTTTCATCAGTCTAGCTCTTACGGTTTCGGAGAAAAATGGCTGTGACATACGGACGGACAGACAGACAGACAGACATGACGAATCTATAAGGGTTCCGTTTTTGCCAATTGGCTACGGAACCCTAAAACATAGTGTTAAAAATGTTTCGGCTAAAGGTGGTCGTACATTCAATTCAATTCATTTTTGCCAATATGCTTGGTTACTGTTGTTTGGTTGGAGATGTGATCTCCGGGAGATGTGATCTACCTGCCCACCTAACTAATGCATTTCTCAAAAAGTAGGTATGTAGGTAGGTATCTATTATAATTAAATTCATTTTTTGCTAAATCAATATCATAGATATAAATATAACTCCGGGGTTGGCAAATGTAAAAGTACCTTCAACACAATAGGAGGAATGCACTGTCCGTAGCCAGACGGCCGGCACCATAAATAGCTTTCAGCCTACCTTTTGTGCCTAAGTGTTAATGACATGTAAGATACACAAGTCCACAATACATAATACGTATTTTATGTACAATAGCTACGTCACCGTGACGCCAGTAGAGCAGGCGCCTGGCAGACGGTGTTCTGATGCCGCCGCGTAGTTTTCTAGACCTAGATATTGTAATAACGGCAAACTAGGATGTAATATGAATACTACAATGATACATGAAATATGCATGCCACGCTTGATGTTAAATTGACTGAGTAAAATATGTTTGTCCGAGTCGAAAAATGCTTTTTCTTTTTACACGTGTAACACCATTTCTAGGTATTTTGCTTTCAGTAGAACAATTTAAATGTTTGATTGCTTCACACGGATCTTGGAACAATTTACGAAGCCTGATTGTTTTCAAGTTTTCTTATTTCTACAGGTTTTTTAGTATCTTTATCTACATTATCATGAAATCAAACTACGATAATTCGGTAATAATAATAAATTTCAGCCCAAGCTGAAATTTGTTTTTTTTTGAGTAAAATTTCACTTTATAGGTTAATAATATCAATACTCCCGTCCCGTTCAATCATTTCATCTTGATTTGATTGTATCGGCAGCGGCACTATCAGGCCTGTGTAGGTGAACCACGAAAGCGATGCGCGGAGAAGGGTGCGTGCTTTTTTTTTTCGCATGGCCTGCCTAGCTAAGGTCCTGTATATGTAATTTATACAGGACTGCGGGTGAGCGAACGGCGTCGCAGGTAGGGGAGGGATCGTTCCCGCGTTGCATCGTTGTTTACCGCGTGTAGTGACGAGGGCAATGACCTCGTGCCGCACTGACACTACGTCATAAAGGTACGTAACCTATTAAATCAGATTTAACGTGAAAGCGGCTCAATAGCTCAAACTAAAGGAGCAGTGTGAGCCTACACTTTACAATTAGTGTTTGTGTGTGTGTTTGATGTAGGTAAGGTACCTACCTACCTAACCTACCACTTGTTTTAGGGTGTTATGAAAAGCGGTTCGAAGATTAAATGAACTTAAATAAAGAAGGCCAGACGAAATGAGATCGTGGAAGCCGAAAGACGTTGTACACACCTATTTACTAGGTATAAGGTAGTGGCAGCTGCAAATGTAACATTTAAATGAATATGGTAAAGAAAACGACCGTAAGTTTAAAATTATACAAATAAAACATCAGTATCACATCAACTAGTTAATTCAAGGCTAAGCGTACAACGTAGAATGTTGTTTTAGAACAAAATTATTGTTTTTGATAAGGCTTCTAAATACATACCTTCATACCTACCTAACTTGTAGTGTACTCAAGTAGGTATTACGTAGTTACCTACCTATGTACCTATAAATATATTTTTTTTTATAGGTACCAATACCAACCAACTTCGGTTAGTTTACCTAGATACAATGTTTACGCGCGTCGAACCTATCACATAGGTATAGTAAGTACCTAGGTAGTACATTACATACCTATCTTGTAGTAAATAACGTGACATAGCCGTGAAGTCTAATTTTATTACTAGGTAGAACGTAGTGTAGTAGGTAGCTAGGTAGGTAGTAAGTACCTACGTAACTTCTTTTTTATTTTCTACCTATACTTACCAGACGTAAGAATTTAATTACGTATAACACAATTTTAGGGTTGGCTTTAGCGATCTGCTACACGCGGAGGAGGGGAAAAAAGGTCAATGTTGAATTGGTTTGGGTCCCTGATTATAGCGCTATCACTATTATTACACGACATTGCATATTTTTCGAGAAATTCATGAAATAAGAGTGTAATGAGTTTCTAACATTAAATCAGTTTTATAGCGAAAACGGAACGTAAAATGGCTGATTGACAACCAAATCTGTTCCACAATTATAGTCTATGGTGCAAAATGACGAACAGCAATGGCAAAACGGAACGTAAAAAAAGTAAATTGATTTGTGAATTTTTTGTTGTTTATTTCTTTTGTCTTACCCGACTTGTGTAGCCTACACAGTGTTGGTTAGGTTACTCTAAATGTGTCACAGAACCGACACAGAGCACCTCGACTTGAGTCAGTTAGGTTGGAATTGTGGGACAGAACCGACACAGAGCACCCCGACTCCACGTAGTCTTGAGGTCCCTACTCCTAGAGTGTACCTATATAAAAATCGTGAAGCCAGACGCTCGCGAGGAGGTCCTGTTTCTCTTTCTCTCTCTCTTTCTCTGTTCCGTCTGTTTCTCTTACCTACCTCCGATGCGTGACCACAAGACGACATTGACAGACAAGACACACGTGCAGCATGCAGCTTTGTGTGCGCTTACCTTTACGTGCCAATCTCATAGTAATCAGGTTAATTTGTTTTGCTCAACAGATTACTACGCTAGTACGTACGTAGAAAGTACGTCAATAGTATGGTTGTTTCCATTCAATAGGTCCTAAGTATTGCGTTATCATTACCTGCGTTAATTAACGTAACGAGAGAGAGGAAAACGTCAACAATAAAAAATACGAGATGTTATGCCTACGACGCGTGATGGCATGGCATGGCGCATGGCGTACCGTAGCGTAACCGTGGTAGGTAGGTACTTGTTGTTTTGTTGAGAACCAAACCAACGCGCCGCGCCGCCCCGCGCCGCCGCGCCAGCCCAGCCACGGCCTATAGACGACGCAGTATCCGCTCCGCGCGAAGGGCGCGCGCGGTTCTACTTGTTTACACCGAGCGCGCCACCACGTGGTAGGCTACCGTACCCACACGCCCGTCACGTGTTCCCATTCACTACACCTCTATAATTTATTATACCCGAAACAACACCACGAACCGGATTAGCCTAGCCGTAATCAGATCGAAAACAGAACGGTACCTGAGCTCGGCGCCTGCCGTGGCTGGTTCACCGCGATCCACAATTCAACAATCAATCCTGGGGCACTGAACAAGTATGTGATTTCACTGGTCACAGGGCACAGGCTGTTTAACTTTGAATGGGCAACAACAACAACACTATTGTAAACAAACACAGCACGCGAATGCGGACAACACGTAGACGAGTTATCGCGGAGAACGCGCGCGAACGACTGCGACCGACGCGGCGGAGCGGGAGTTGAGGCGCGCGGGGCCGCAGCCACCGCGCCGCGCCGCGCCGTCGCCCGCCGCCCTCGTGCCGTCGACCCAAGCGAGGAATGCGGCTTGCCCGTTCTAGCTATTTTTTGGTAGTCCTGTGACCTCACCTATGTCCTGCCTGTTTTGCATGCTAGAAGGAAAGCAGAGTGTGTAGTGCAGTACCTATGCCAGGAGATGCAATGCAGTCTCCCGTCCCGTCACTTCAGAATTCACTGCATTCTCATAAAAACTTCGAGTGACCGGCTAGCTAGAAGATAAACCACTTGCTATTCCGTACACCTGTGCCGCATTGCAGCAATGCCGCAAGATACTTATCCCAGGTTCCTGCTGTAGGTAGTTGATGTTTATTTGCACTCAGATAAGTAGGTAGATACCTAGTTTAGGTAGACACCTATGTAGGTGCCTGGGTAGGTACTTACCAACTGTACCTAGTAGGTTACGGGATATATCTACGTCTCTTATCTTGAGCACTTGCTGCAGTTCACATACCTACCTACCAACCTAAATAGGTAAATACTGACCCAAAGCAGAGAACAGAGATTTGAAATATGTAATATGCTATTTATTTTACTGTCATTACATAAAAAAAACCTAAGTAGGTAGGTACTACATATTCTTTTACATTTATTGTTTTTTTTTTCGAGTAATATGCAGCTAGCTATCTAGCTATACACGGTCGCTTGCCTAGAGAGTAAGGTAGGTTATGTATGAACCGTACCGTATACCTAAACCTATACTGGTATTCGTGAACCATTATTATTAGCACGCAACATCACGCGCGCGATTCCGAAATAGAAGGAAACAAAACTTTGAAGATACTTTTAGTCTAAGTACCTACCTAGTCTAGTATTCAAATTATTATGAACTAGGCGAAGGAACTAGGAAATTAGTCTTTACCGATAAAATAACGGGAAGTGGTTCTAATTCAGCTCGCAAGATTTGACCCAAACTGTAGCAACAACAATTAATAGGTGTAAAATAAACCTTCCATCACGCTTTCGCAGAGGTGCGGTTTGACGAAATAGTAAAACTAGTACCTAGTAGACTCCTAAGGGCGCTTGTACACGCTAAGAAAATTTGCCGTTCCTGCGGCAGACAAGACAAATTCTTCGTGTAGACGACAAGAATTTTGTCTTTTCCACACACGAAAACGCAACAACGTTCGCCGCGTCGTGTCTTGCGCAGATAAGATTTTTTTCGTGCACCGCTGCGAGCAGTGTACACAGTTATTTTCTAGTTAAGACACGAATTCTTGGGTAGACCCGGCGTTTTTTCTTAGCGTGTACAAGCGCCCTAATAGTACAGTACCTACCTACTACTGCAAACTATCAACCTCACGAGCAAAAACAGTTTTTTCAACTATAATGTTTTTGCCAGTTGCGTGTGTGTGCCAGTAATATCTTCATTTGACTGTGCGATTTGCTTGTGAATTGTGCATGCAGCAAAGCAAAAAGCCGTGGAAAAGTGGGCGTGGCAGAGTGGCACGTGTAGTCAACTTTAGTGCACGTACTGACATCTATACTGTGGCTTAGTTTAGGATTACGCTGAACTGCACTTGTGTATAACAACTACTTGGGTACGACACGTAGGTAATACCTGAAGTACCTACATGTATTGGTTCGCTTGCACTGAAGCCGCACTTGCTGACGAGGACGCAGCCTTTGGACTTTGAATATCATCGCCAGTATTAGGAACTTACTATTGTAAATAGTTCTTCCTGGAAATTATCAGAGAATAAGGAATCGCTATTCATTTCCAGGAAGAACAATTTTGGGTCTTCTACATACACCGACTTCCCTTCGCTTACGTCCGATCTAGGTTACCGATTGAACGAGCGAAGCAAACGACTATTTCCCAAATAAATTTGATGCAGCGTCACTTATGCCTTGTTTGTCGTATTAGGTATCTTTCTGAGCAGTCGACAAAGAATTGGTAGGTCTAATCTACAGCATAAAATTGTCTAAGGTATCGAACTTAAGCCGGGGTCACCAGTTTGAAATGTTACCCATGTACTGATTAAGAAAATCATGTCAGTAGTAGGTTATTTTACTGTAGCTAGTCATAATAGCTCGTGTTATGTACCGTCAGACCGTCACCGTCAACTGTAACCTAACGTAGGTTACTAGAGACTATAGGTACCTATCATGATTTTTGTTGACATTTAAAAGTATTATCAGCATATTATTGGATGGTCAAAGTTCAACGGAAATCTGTTTGCTTTTATTTATCGGTCCGGTCGAGTTTCGGTCGTCTATAAAAATATACTACTATCTCAAAAGACCTGAGTCAATTTAAATAAGGTAGGTACCTAGAATAGACACCATACCAACTACCCGTAGAGAGTATTATATTCCTTGCCAACTACCCACCTCAATGGGTAGGAACTATGTACTATCATTTCATAAAGAAAACTTACTTAACTTTTAAGATTAGGTACGACCTAAAAGTTTAGTCTGAAAGTCTGGTGTAGTCTTGTGTTACATTTGATTTGATGTATGTGTCTCTGTTGAGCACTTACTTTTTACTACTGCCGTGCCATATCTTACGCTCATACGTATGTCTATTCCGCATAAGATTGTGCGCATTACAGAAATCACAGTGTTTTGAAGTGAAAACTTCTATAATAAACTCGCGACACTGCTACGTCTTCTGTCACCGACAACTCTTCGGAAATGAACGACCAAGGAATATAATAACGAGAGTGAACGACTAACTTCGCCAAAAGTAGGGGGGAAGGAGATAATTATTGTTCAAGTTTTCATTTCTGAATAAGAATACTATAGCACGTTCCCGAAGGCCCCTCATCGATCAGGGGCAGTCCTAGGGGGCAGTAGGTATGCAAACAAAGAAAGTTACCCAAGTACCTATGAAGTTTGTTGGACGTTTATCTGTAAACAGGCGTAAACAGGCGCTTATCAACTGTGCCATTGAAAAACATCGTTTTACGCAAGCAGAATTTATCAATGGAAGCATGTTTTTTCCCCTTATCGCGCAACCATGAGCCATGTTTGTGAGGAGAGCCATAAACGGTTCCATAGAAGCTAAATTATAAGTAAGTACCTATACTTACCTAGAATTTGTTTTGATTTCTTCGCATAGAGCATGTTTAGGTAGGTGCACCTATCCACTGTGCCTCAATAGGTATTCTGACCAAAGAGGCTGAGATAATTGCTCTGAAGATTGGTGGATGAATTCTACAAATTAGGAATTGTACTGACAAGGAACGGAATCATCAGATATCTGGTAGGTAATTAACATTCAACCATTGATTTGAAACCTGTTATATTACTAAAAGGTACTACTATTTTCATTCATTTCATTTCATTTATTCATAAACAATTTACAAAAATCGTGTTTGAAATTACTTATATTATTAGACAACACAACACATGACATGGTACACAAATAGCGTGGTAGTAGTATGGTATTATTTCTGTGTTATCAGGAGATCTGCAGGGACGTCTACCGTGGCTGACAAAAATAATCCTAACCTTATTTTTTAGAGTGGGCGTGCGTTCCCATGTGGGTATGCGAAGTTAGGTCTACTCGCTGACGACAATAGATAGGTACTTGTCAGGCCATTGAAGTAATCCACTGCTGGACCTATTATTTATTGATATGCACATCAATAAATTTTAATTACCTATTAACAATTCTCTGCAATCACTAGACATGGCATGACAAGTAATTGGACTTCCCTGTTGCTGCAGCAGTTCTGTCACGCAAGGCTGGTCGAACCACGTAAGATAAATCTATACTCTTCCGAGAGCTAATTTAGTTGAGTTCGGGGAAGTCGAAGTGAAAAGGCAAATTCAACTAAATCACAAGATCTTCGTGCCCGTTCGATGCGACTATGCATAATAGGCCACAATAGATACACAATCCATTGCCTCTGTAGTTACCACTGACTGAAAATCTTGATCACAGGAAGTAATTGTTGTACTGGAGTGGACGGCATGTCTCCAGCGCCTTAATTGTGCTCATTCTCACCACGAATGTCGTAAAACTCCATGTCCATCACGAACCATTATACACACACACAACACATCATATTATTGCTGTCCGTACTTACCCAGGCATTTTACTAGCAAAGCGTCTGTAGTTAAATATCTCTGAAATTCAGACAAACTGAATAACTAAATAAATAATTTCGAAGTATCATTTTTATCGGACACAATTTGGCATATTAACTCTACGGCTTGGCATTATGCTCCATTTATACATATATGTAGGACTGGTATAGGTAGGTATTGTGGACTGTTCGATTCGCAGTTAACCTCAATCGCCCCCAATCGAAGAACAAAATTGTTTGTTCAATCATCGCTAGTAAATACAGACCATATTTTTATTATAATTGGTGAGTACCGCGTTGTTTTTGGTGACTAACGATCTCGTGCAATAGTTTCTTCATCTGTGAGTAGACTGCTGGACTGGTTATGGATGGACCAAAGAATCATGCAAAACAACTGTAGAAGCATAGTCGTTTTGCCCAGTGTCTGTGGCTTGGTCTAATAAAACAGTATCTAGATACTCTTAGAAAACGTTCGACGTTTCAAAGTGATCCCTGCTGGATCCCTGTGATTGCCTTTTGACTTTTGTTTGTGTGGCGGGCATTTTTGTTTAGAGTATTGTTTTGGGGATTTTAGGCATAAATGCCTAGTACGAATAGTTCATAATATGTAAAAAAAGGCAACCTGCTTAAGTATCTATTACTTATATTAGTAGTAAAGTAACAACACAAGGGCAAATGGTAATTCGCAGCGGAGGCGTCAATACGTGTTAAGGTGGCTGTTATTGCTAATTGACCTGCTTAAGGTGTCACCCGCCACCTCAGGCAGCCCCATTTACTGACGCTGAAAATCAGAGATCCAATTAGCCGAAGTCTACGAAACAGTCTTGTTATGACGACGTGGTGTTAGTGTCTTGATGTGAAACTCTAGCTTAAGATTGGACTCGGCTAGACTACATTAAGGTTTAATATTTTAAAGAGGTATTAGTTTCCAGAATAAATCATTAAGTTTTAGGTGTAATAATTTCAGAGAATATGCATAACCTCGGCCAGGCTCTTAATTTTTTTAAGTAGGTAGTAGAACTCGTAGAAGGTTACGTGAAAGAATAAGACTATACCTACTTGTTAAACGTAAATAGCACTTCGCCACACCAGCGCAGTAAGATACGAGTTGTTTCCATGCCAAATTAATACGTAAGAGAAATTAGCAACTTGAGCAGGAAGTTTGAGACCTTTCCCGGAAACTTTCAGACTTTAATTTTTAAGAAAAAAAAAATACTTATGTTCAAAAGCTCAAGTTTCAAAAGCTTGAAAAACCGCTTACAGTTTTTTTCTGAAATAATCACTATAAATAACCCCCACACCACATTATCACATAATAGAAGGATTGGTAGGTTGGGTAGGTATATGTAAGTACCTAAAATTTTGCTTTTACTACCCTATCATTATAACAACGCGCCTTTTATCATGTGTTTCGTAGACTACAGTAAAGCTTTTGACTGTGTTGATTGGATCCAGCTATGGAAAGTACTAGCGGAGTTAGGAGTGCCACAACATCTTATTGCACTACTTGAATCCCTGTACCATAACAGTCAAGGTGTTGCAAAAATTGACAAGGTGACCTCCAAGCCCTTCCCGTTCCAGAAAGGCGTGAGACAAGGCTGCATTATTTCCCCCATTTTATTTAACGCTTATGGGGAGTATATCATAAGACAAACCTGCGAGGGATGGGCGGGCGGAGTAAGTGTCGGTGGGGTTAAGATGACCAACCTACGATATGCCGATGACACCACCTTACTGGCTGCCTCAGAACATGAAATGGTCAGCTTACTAAACAGAATGGAGCGGATAAGCAACGAGCTAGGGCTAAATATCAACAAAAGCAATACTAAGGTCATGGTGGTGGACCGCACCAATAAACTGGAGCTTACTGGGGCACTCAACCTGGAAACAGTCGACAACTTCATATACCTGGGCTCCAGTATCTCTAACACTGGTTCCTGTGAACCTGAAGTTCGTAGAAGAATAGGGATGGCTAAGAATGCAATGAGCCAGCTGGGAGGAATATGGAAAGATAGAAACATCACCAACAGGACAAAAATAAATCTTATCCGGAGTCTAGTCTTTTCCATATTTCTTTACGGTGCAGAAACATGGACTCTGAAAGCGCATGATCGCAGACGCGTGGACGCGTTTGAGATGTGGTGTTGGAGGAGGATGCTCCGTATCCCGTGGACAGCGCGTAGGACCAATGTATCAATACTCAAGGAACTCAAAGTGACCACTAGGCTATCAACCACCTGCCTCCAGCGAGTCCTTGAGTATTTCGGGCATATAGCCAGGAAACAGGGTGACAACCTGGAAAAACTTGTCATCACTGGCAAAATCGAAGGCAAGAGACCACGAGGCCGAAGCCCGATACGTTGGTCCGACCAAATCCGCTCCACTCTCGACGTGAAGGTCCATAGAGCCATTCAGGTTGCCGGTGACAGATCCAGGTGGCGAAAAATTGTCAGGGACAAATTGATCCATGGAGGGGGTCACGACCCTCAGCAGTGAGGAGCACGACGCGAGGAGGAGGACCCTATCACTGTTTGTCATCAATTTTACCCCTTTGTTAGGCGAAGGCATTGTTTATATTTCAACAGATTTTTAGGAAAGGGCATGTAAAATCAATAATAGACATGACATTTCTGCCGTTTTTACAAATAATGGTACTGAACCCTTCGTGTGCGAGTCCGACTCACACTTGGCCGGTTTTTTACTAGCATAAGTCGACCCACTTCTGGGCTAAGGCCTCCAGTTCTCTTTCAAAGGCGTCCAGATCCGTAAGTGTTTATTTTTTATTCCATTTGATTTCCTGTGTAGATGTGTATAGCAGCTGTGTTTTATGCATGACCTACCCACACTGCAGTAACGTTGTGATGCTACTCAAATATTTTTAGACAAATAGCCACTACGTAGTACAATTTCCTGCTGTGCAAGATAAAAGTAGCAAAGTTGATATCATCCTCACACCGCGTGATTTTTATTGCGCATTACACTCAAAGTGATGAATTTATAGGTTACCGTTACCTACCTACACTGAGGTATTTATTTCCTATGCGTGTATTATATAAAATTCGGCTTTTGATCAACGGTTGGTCGGTTTGGTGTCCCACGGATATGCCACATAGAGGGAAAGTACCTTGAACATTGTAGATGGAACATTTTACTTAAGGGGCCGGCGGAGGGCGAATTTTCATACAAACGTAATACCAAAATGATTACTAATTTAAGCAGATTTTCACTATATTACTGTAATAATTGAATTTGTATAGCATTTATCTAGGTTCCTGAACAGTTTTTATTTTAAATGACTTACCTCAAATGAAATTAACCGCCAATCACATTATACAATGAAAAAAATGTGTAAAATGCGATTGGTGTTTATTTCATTTTAGGTAAGTAATTTAAAATAAAAACTGTTCAGGAACCTAGATAAATACTGTACAAATACAATTATTACAGTAATATAGTGAAAATCTGCTTAAATTAGTAATCATTTTGGTATTAAGTTTGTATGAAAATTCGCCCTCCGTCGGCCCCTTAAGGTAGACATTATTAGAATTTATAAGTACAACTATTTAAACTGCATTCTTAGACATTTACTACACATACCGTATAACTACGACATACAGTTTAAATAGTTTTTTTTTAATTCAAATAATGCAATGTTCAGTAAAATGTTCCTCTAAATCTACAATATTCGAGGTACTTTCCATTCATGTGGCATATCCGTGTATATATCGAAAGCCGTAATAACGATCATAAAAAAAAATCGACAGAATTGAGAGCCTCCTTCTTTTTTATTTGAAGTCGGTTAAATACAGGGTCACTAGGTTTCTAGATTTAAATACCTAGAAAATTCTGGAAATATTTCACATTTCTGACGGTTCACGGAATAGAGATTTTGTTTAATCCTTTTTTTATTTTATTTTTTTAACTTTATTATCTTTAATTTACATTTGCACTGCACTATTCGCGTTTAGTCGTGTCAAGTATTTTTATTTTCAAAGTCCACATTACGGATAAATTTGTAGCGTAGCAGCACATTAAATGGTGAGTTACAGCATAGGTTTTGGCACTGGAGATCAGCTGAATGGGCCCTAGTGCGACTATGCGTCGCCGAACAAAAATGTATTATCGCTAATACCTACCAGTTTTCAAATCACTTTACTGCCCTTCATAAAACAAACAGTTGAGTAAACGTTTTGTTTTATGGCGTTGTTTAGAAAAAATCCGACGAAAGAAAGCAGTTGGAACTAAGTAGGTAATGCTATCTCACCAATGAGTATTTGAACAACGGCACGACATACAGTCAGACGGGCTTGCAAACCTCCGTCTGAATGCAGTTGTTTCGAAATTCTTCTTCTTAAAGTGTCACTGGTTTCGAACAGAGTGTGCTGAAAGGATTTTAAGTGCGCCTCCAAGAGGTTCCTTTCGTGCACTTGGCACACTAGCTTATTCTAAAGAAAAATTTAAAAAAATAGTCTATTCTTGTATAGATACTGCAGGCCAGCTGTTCCGTTAGCGTTGCATCAAACGATGCAAAAAGCGAGTGGTATCTATCGATCGGCGAAGAGACAAACTTCCGACGTATTTAGGACGAAGTCTCGGCTTTTAGGTCAAATTGATACTTCCTATTCATGCAGAAATTAAGCAAGAAATATTTCGAATATCGTCTTTAATCTCAATATTATCAGGACAACGTTACATTTTATAAATAGTCTAGTTTATATACTTAACAAATTAATTTACAGACTGTTCAACGGTAATTTTATTAAGTAATAGTTATATTATTATAATATAGCCTTTAGGATAAATTACTATTTATGCCCGTGCAAGTACAATCAGCATCTAAAGTAAATTGGCAGTTTTAGTGAGTATACATTCTCTTTTTCTCTGGACTAGTTAATGGATATGGAAACTTAATTTGTAAATCGTTGTGGCTCAAAGTGGATCTGCAATTAAAGTTCAAAACTTCAACTAAAGTGAGTTGGTTTAAGAAATATTTGAACTTTACAAAGAAATGCCAATCTATTTTTGATGCTGACTGTACAATGCCTAAAAATGTACATATTAGGTATATGCATAATAATATTCTATCTAATCGCCCACATTCACGGTAAGATAATGCAGTAGTGGATCATCAGTATCATACAATTTTTTAAGAGTTTCTAACACCAGAGTTTGGATGTATTCGACCTGCAACAAAAATATTGTTTGTTTTATTTTAATCTTGTCACGTCAAATTCTTTCAAACCTGATTGGTGAAAGGATTTTAAGTGCGCCTCAAACTTTTGTTTAAATGAATATTTACACTTTATGATTTTTATGTTACAAAAAATCTTTGAGAATAGATCAAAAATGTTATTCGATCATCTTCATCATCAAATTTCTTAATTCTCGAAGTATAATAATTAAGAATTACGATAACATTAAACGTTCCCTACTTATAATTAGAATGTAAGTACTTACCTGATCAGGCGGGCAATATCCATCATCCGTAGATCTCGCTACAGTTATCAGTACTGGTGGTGGGAGATTCTGAAGAAACGTCATCAAGTCCTGCTTCACCATGGTCAGGATTTCAGAATCAGAACTGATGTGGTATGGAAGACCACCTTGATCCCTTGTACATCCTCCAGCGAACACTGCCCACCAATCAAGTGGTTGGCCGAGCTTTTCCGCCTCTAAGCTCACCGCTTCAGCCACCTCTGAAACCTAAGAAAATATCAATCGAAAGCACAAACAAAACGAGATGCAAAAGTTCCCCAAGCTATGTCCCACGTACCATTTCATACAATTTAGTTTTTTCCCCTTCATACGATTCAAGACTGTTATTATCCTCCAGATGTTTGAACAAATTTTCGAGCTCGTCAAGTTGTCGCTCCCGACATTTGATAACCTTCTCCACAGCTTCCGCGTTGTCGTCAGCGTTGGGAAGTTCAAAGTTAAATATCGGCTCCAAACGATCGTACAAGTCGATATTCTTATACAAAGACAGGAACGGATTGCCTGTACTGAAGAAGTCTAAATCAATATCGAGAACGTACGGTTGCGAGACGTTCAGATCGGATGCTAAGTTTTGCGCCCAAATTTTCTCCATGTTATGGGTAGATTGCGAAAGTTTTGCAACTGTGAGCGTGAATTTCCGTTTATTTATTAGTTTTGACGAGTATAGCGCATCTGAGAGGTAGTAAGGTTCCTTGCTATCTACGCGGAGAAATCCGGAAGAATCATCTCCAACGTTTATATCTCGGGTGCCGTCGGATATCTGTGTAGCCCAGGGTGATCGTATCCAGATGACTTTTTCTATGTGGCCAGCTGCCACTGCAGGCACTATCCAATTCTCTATTTGTAGCATTGGTAAAAGCTTTTTTCCCGAGCGGGCATCATCTCCTTTCAATTTTCGATCTATTAACATGTCTGGGTGTGCATCAAAGTGTACCAAAGTGGTTCCTTCCACTGGGAGTTTCTTTGCGCCGATTGCCGAATATATGAATTGCAAAGCTTCATTATGCTCCTCCACAACGTAGATGGGGATCTTCTTGAATTGCTTTAGGGACGCAGGAGTCCCTTTACAATTTTCGGTCATCTTGTTATTTCGGTTGAATTAGAAGGCATTGGATTAGCACGATCGAATCCTAAAAACAATATAGAATGTAAGCGCAAATTACATAGTAACACTGTTGAGTAGATAATCCGCTTAGGATAGTAGCTGTGTGGATTACTTCAACACCATTAACCCTGTCTGAGACGTAAGTGAATTCTTCTGCCCTTGTTTAGCTTTTAGAGGATTTTCCAATTGGGTCAAGGACGGATACCGGAAAAACTCCAAGGGAACTCTGTTCTTCGCAGTTGTTGAAAACTGTTTACATTGTTAGACAATATGAAACATTGCTTTGACAGTGATAGAGTGGAGGGGAACGCAAAAGGCCCCGTGTGTGCTGTGTACATACTACACACGCCCTGCAAATATAAAGCCTTTTATGGAATTTTTATAATGGATGAAATGGGGGCATCCCGCGGCGTAATAACGGCGTATCGTATCTAATAAGTATTAACTTACTGTAGGTTGATAGGTACATTCTACAGGTAATGCGTTCGATAGAAATTTATTCAATAAGTAATTTTTGAGAAGGACCGAATAAGACTTTTTCCCTATTTCCAAAAAATAACTAATTATGTATCGTACGTACTGAACTACTACTACCCAACTAGTTGTTTTAATATTCATAACCTTCGATGTTGAAACTGTAACCAATTGTTTACAATACAGAGCGTAGTAAATGTAGGTAGTGCAAGTTGATCCATTAGTTTGTGAGTGCAAATGAACGATATCATTACAACGCCTAAATCCCTCACTTTCGTCACGCTGTAACAATAATGCGTCATGAGCACTTCCGCGTGCGAGCTGCGCCATTCCATTTGACTCGGTAAGGGCGAGGGTGTAAGTAGGAAGATAAACCTCACTTAATACGAACCCTGGCTAGGTTTGTTTTGAAAGAGTTACTTGCTTACCACTTAATAGAAAAAACATTTTTATTCAGTAAAGTTATGTGTTAATTTTGGTTTGTTGAGGTTTGGTTCTAGTATTAATTAACTTTGTGCATCCGAGCCCTGACCGCGTTCCCCAATTTGATACGTAGCTGTATGGAAGACAAAATGAACTATCCGTCACGAGATCCGACATAAAACTTATCTTACAAACTTGTGGCATTGCTTCAGTGATAAAATACCAAGTGGCTACAAACTAAAAGTAGCAAATATTTCATCACAAACTCTCAGACAAAGTCGTGGGCGGGGTGGCTATAGGCACCTAGAACCTATAAATGGGTGTATCGATGGCATGAATGTTTTCCATTAGAGTCGGTAAACTTCCGGACGAAGCAGCGCGATGCGTAGATGCGCGGAACGACGAAAGGTACCCAGTCGGGGGGGTGTTGTGACGGCCGCAAGGGTCGATACTCGCCACTGACGTCACTACGCTACTACGCGCGCCCAAACATACCCCCGCGCGTCTCACCCCGCTGACCTATTGCGTCGCACCGCCCACCTGGGTCAAGGTATAAGGATCCGCATGTCATATTGCTGATGTCGTATTTACATGGGTAGTTTTATCATATCTCTGGATTAGTTCGTCTTACCTCAGAAATCCGGTCTTTACTGCTGTTATTTGACTAATTTCTTATTGTACCTACCATACGCAATAAATTAAATAAATAATGCAATAAATAAATGGAATAATTGAATGGAAGCAAATAAATGGTTGTCTATGTCTAATAAATTATTTGAATTTTGAATTTGTAATTTTGAACAAGTTTGCACAAAAGCACAAAAGGATATCTTTATACTTGACAGCATTTTCTACCAGCCAACCATGACAGGGGAAAAACAGAGAGGTTGATGCTTAGAGTACAAAACAGTTTAGTATGACATAAGTCTAGTAGTAATGTCTGGAAAAGATCGCTCTTAGCGATTAGACCGCCCACTGTCCCTTTTGTTTTTTTAAGTATTCTTGTTTTATTTTTTTATAACGCTTTTATTAGCTTCACCTGTATGTATGTATGTATGTATGTAACCGAACCTTTTGAGCTCGATTTTGTCCTACTTTGAACGATCAGATTTGATTCAAACTTTGCACACCTGTCAAAGGTCGATGACAATGCAATAATATGAAAAAAAAAAAAAAAAAAGAAATTAAAAAAAAAAAACTAAAAAGTTAAAAATAAATTATAGTTTAAAAAACTAAAAAAAAACGCTTTTATAACTAATTGAACTAAAAAGTTAAAAATAAAATTGTAATTATCAATTGAAAAATTTATATTATTGTACAAAAAGCGTGGGGGGCTTGATTTTGATTGTTGTAAATATTTTATCAATAGTTTATTATATCTGAAGTTATTATAAAAAGCACCCCACGCTTTTTGTACAATAATATAAATTTTTCAATTGATAATTACAATTTTATTTTTAACTTTTTAGTTCAATTAGTTATAAAAGCGTTTTTTTTTAGTTTTTTAAACTATAATTTATTAATCTTTCACTCTGGTGTACAATAAAGATATATTCTGTTCTATACCTATGTAACATACCTACCTACTCGCTATCAATTGACTGGCCTCTAGCTCAGTTGGTAGTAGCTCTGCCTTCTGCGCCGTAGGTCGTGGGTTCCATCCCCACCGAGAACAAATATTTGTGTGGTGAACATAAATGTTTGTTCTCTGTCTGGGTGTTATATTGTATTCTAAGTATGTATTTACAAAAAAAATGTATTCAAGTATTATATCAGCTATCTGGTTCCCATATTACAAGCTCTGCTTAGTTTGGGGCTGGGTAGTGTTGTGTGAATTGTCCACAATATTTATTTATTTAAATTACACAAAAAATATAAAATAGAATTGTAGCAAGTGGAAATCCGTGCTCTCTGCCTACCCCCATAGGAATGAGGCGTGATTTTATGTATGTATGTATGTATGTATGTATAAAATAGAATATAATTACGTACATAGTATTCAATATGCTATTGTTGTAAATGATTTATTTATAAAGCGTTAGGTGCAACATTTGACCTATGCACCTATTACTCTGCACCTATTATAATACAATCTACGTACTAGGTTTATTAGGTACAACCTTGGATTGAAATAAATAATAATAATCAATTATTTTACAATAATATAATTTAATAGATAGCAGGTATGATCGCGAGATGAGCTGGATACCTACAAGAGTCTTGGAACCCTATCATAGTCTGTTGCCTGTTCTTCTAGGTTTGGTCACGCGGACCTGGCGCCTAGACTGACCGAGCTGTTAGACGTTTTTAAGTGATTCTTGTACTTCAACTGAATAAAAATATTATGGGACAATGGGTGGCGCAAAATGGTGCAGAGTGGCGAGATTGGAGCAGGTCTTTGTCCAACAATGGAATGATGCGGGCTGAAGGTAATATTTATGGGTACCATACTAGCAGAAGTAGGAGTAGTTCATAAAACTCATGTCATGAATTTATTTGTGTACCTTCTTAGAATAGGTACAATATAACACCCAGACAGAGAACAAATATGATCTTTGGATTTCCTTGTTTTAGACTCACTAAAACAAGGAAATCTTGGAACAAAATAATGAAAAATCCAGAATAGTTAACATTCCTATCTCAATTTTTATCTTTCAGTTCATAAATATATATAAAATAGTTATAATAGTCTATAGTTGGTTGGAGCTAGTAACTCTTGCCGATTTTAAAGCGCTCCCAAAAACCAAAAAGTTTGCCTAATTATAATCAATTGAAAATTTTGCTAGCGTTCATAATTTAGCAACTTTTGGGTGAATGTCAAACTCATCTTCTGGTTAGTAGTCGCCATTTGAAAACCTTTATGACCTGCCCATTGCCACTTAACGCTAAGCTTAGAAAGTTTGCCATCGACCAGCATTGAATCTTGAAAACTCATGTTTTTATCGTGTGGACTAAGCTGTTCCTGTGGAGGAGAGGATGGTTTAGGTAATAGGTGCTCACCGCTGCAAGGCCTACTCTTTCTTGCGCAAGGACTACTACGCCTTGTAAAAAGGGGCTTAAGGTGAAAAGTTGCTACTGAAATTGACAATCAAAATAACATACATAAGCCGGGTTTTTTACACTAACCAAGCAAAATACTCACAATAACAGCTAGAGTTTTTCTGCAGGACAATACTACAATAGGAATCAAATTGAATCAAGGACTGAATTAGCAGTTTTTGTTAATTTCAAATACAATTCTAAAGAAATACGATACAAAAAAACAGAAACAAACAAACGATAAGAATAAGATATCTGACATTGACAGTTAACAAACTTTTAAATTGACAGTAACATACATTTGAAATGTCATTGACATTAATTCGGGCTCATCCATCAATCAATTACGGCTGAGGGTAAGAGACTTCAGCTAGAGGGTCTGAGGCTACTTTATCAATCTACAGAAAAGAGAAACACGAGAAACACTAGTGTGGGTCCACACTGAATGCGCGGTGACTGAGGCCTAGGCGGGCGCGGCGAGCGGAGGCGTGCGGTGGCTACAGTGACGCGCGAGCTCTTGTAGCTGTTCGAAGTATATCAGGTGTTGCAAACTATGGACGAGGATTTGCTATTTTTACTAGACAGTCCGATCCTGAGATGGGAGGTGTCTAGCACTAGAGATGGTGTGCACGAAATAAATAAAAACAGAGGAATAACTGGTGAATTTTTTAACTTATATGAAGTATTGAGATTACCTTAAAAAATTCAGTATTTACCGCCATTTTATAGACAGACAAAATACAGACGCGTATACGCCGAGCGACAAGACCGAAATGGTTTTGTCCCGCGCATTGGATCGCTCGCTGACTAGGCCCGTAGTGCGGCCAGAACGCGCGGACAGGAGCGTTTGAAAACTACGCGTGCTGTCTCGCTCAGAACCGTCGCACTAGGCTTCCGCCTTATTCACTACAATATGGACGCAAAGGCGTGTTTCTTATGTTTAATACTTCGCGCCCGTCGCGTCGTCGCAACCGCGCTAGGCTCGCAGTGTGGACGCAAGTCACGGAAATGGAGATTATACTTCTATAAAAAGGCAGATTTGAAAACTGTGTGTGGTGTGTCTATTGGTCCCACACATTTTGTTTACTGCGGGGGTAGACGTAATTAAATTCCAGTGTCTGTGTGCCCCATATTAAATCAGAGACGCAGTCGACCGAAGACGTGGCAGCACCCATAGCTGGGCATTAACTCGTTAATCCGTTAATTAACGAAGTTAACATTTTGATTAACGTAGTAACTTTTAAGTTAACTTTGAAAAATGTTAACGGACACGTTAACTTTCGTTAATTAATAGGCCCGAAACTTTTATTGGCATTTATATGGCAATACTAATTGAAGCCTGACTGGTATGCCAATGATTACAGTCCGGCAAGTATAACTTGGCGGGTCTGAAGTGAGCTGTTCGATCGTTAATGGCCAATGACTGATGGAAGATTGGCCAAACGGCTAGCTTCAGACCCGCCAAGTTATACTTGCCGGACTGTAATTAGTGACACGGATGCAGATAAGTTTCAGAGTTTTCTTTGAGATTCGTTTTCTGTCATTTCGGGAAGTAACATAGCTTTTTGATTTTAATTGTTTTTCTGGTGTTATTTTGAGTTCTGTTGTGTAATTTCGGTGGCCTTTTAACCAACATTACTTGAGGTCTTAGCTCAAAGTGTTAGCAATTGGAATTAAATGCACTATGTTTATTCTGATTTGATCGAAAATGTTTCAGATGGTAGGGCCGACCTGTGACAGACGACTGACGATTTGACAGAATAGTATTTTATCTATGTATGTATATTATAATTATGTTGTGTTTGTTTATTGTATGTATTATCATCATTCTCATTAAACTACTAGACACTGGCAAAATTGATCCGAAAAGGACAGATGCCATTCATTAAGAAGAAGAAGAGTTTTCTTTGGCCAAAACAATGCCAAACCATGTGGACCACCACCATTCATTAATCTTGGTGTATACCAGCAGCTCCAATTCGTCTGGCCACACAGTTCAGAAGTCAATAAATTATTCTGATGGAAGCTATTCTACTCATCATCGTTTTTGTTCAGATGTAAGATCTAGTACTCTACTAACTCTTTTAATTTTTTGCCTCAGTACATTAGTTGCCTACAAGTCACTAGTTGTCCTGGGTGGGAGCAGAAAAATAAAAGCCACAATTAAACCTAAATAGAAATTTATTTTAAAAAATAATGCATATTATATTTCAAATGGGGTTGGATTATTGGTCAACTTGGTCAAAGAGTTGGGTATAAACTGTGTCCATAAAAATATTCCTACGATTATACAAAAACCAAGAAAACTTAAGGATGGTGAAACACAAATAATAAGATTCTATCCTCACAGCAATTTATAAAAAAAAAAACAAACACCATGTGAATTACAACAGTGTCTTACATTATTTATATTTAATTACTAATACACAATAATGTTAAACAAATCAATAAAATGACGAACTGAAACAAAATAAATGCGTTTTTTTCTTGAATGAGAGCCTTTACTTTGAGACTTGCACCATCATGATTTGGAAAATTAAATGTTTTAGATGTTATGCAGGTACCCATTCTACCTTCTGTTTTCTTAACAGGTTTAATAGTCAACTGAAACGTCTTATTCTAATCTATTAATGATTTCCAGTCCAGGGTCTTATTAGTTATCATTATCATGTAGATTAAATCTACTGCTAAGTTGTTGATTTTGCTAAGGATTTTTTGAATACGTAAATAAAGTAACTTACAATCTAAATATTTGTGAAGCTAAGTTACGGGTGGGGTGTTAAGTTTGAAAAAAGTTATACTTATCTATTCTAAGTGAACATAACTGTTTGTACTTTGTCCACTATAATGCCATTATTGCGAGAACAATTTACAGGCAGAGCCGAATACGTGTACGTGGAACCACGCCAAAATATATTAATCTACATACAAGTATACTTAATAATCTTGATTTAACTTTTTTTTAACTTTTACCTGAACTCCAATAATAAATCGAAATTAAACACAAACGTAGCTTCTAAACTCGCTAGCTGTGCTGTATACTAATGCTTAATTTTAAAATTAATTTTTGCTTAAAAAAGGCTGAACATTTTGCTTACGCCATAGTATTGTGCACAATTTATTTCTTGAGGAATATTATGTATTTTTTATTTAGCATTATATTAATTGTTCACTGTTGCGTCCTGAAACTGCAGTCGTTTTGAAAGAAGATTGCGCAGAAGTTGGAGTTTTGCTACCACATTTCGTCTACCAAATATTGTTTTCGTGTGATCAAGTATCTCTCTCTTTAATGTAGAAAATTGATGAGACAAAAACTCGCTTCGATCGTTTCTACGTAACGTATTTTTGCTGACTCATCTTCACTCCATACAATAGAGAGAGAGACAAATAGGCGAAATTTCGTAGACGAAATGTTGTAGGACTTACCCTTCTGGTTTCAACTTCATCATTATTTTTATTCATATTCATTGTTTCATGTGTATATTTATTTATGTGCAATTGCATTCAAAGTACGCCAACGTATCTTTAAAACAAAAATAAATCGAATAGTTGCCTACAACTGATCGAGAAACGCAATTATTATTGTTTATTGGATTTACTCTGCAGTATCAGGATCAACAGTCGAGTGTACATTATTATGGCTTTATCAAGATGTTCAGCCTGCAACAACTAGATAGATGTGTCTGGTCCAGTGGTGGCTTCAATGACGCACCGAACGGCAGATGACCTCCTTACATTATACGGCAGTTTTCTTCTCCTTCGCGGACCTCTCCCAGCTAGAAGGAAAGATTATACTTTGCATTGTTGCTGTTCATTACTTAGGCTACAGTAGTTGTTAACTTATAAATCAAAGAAATTCCGCCACTAGAGTTGTCCCCTGACTAAATAACATACTTTAGTGACTAAGTGCACAATGTTAAGAAATAAACCCCCGGATAGAACTCCCCGGAAAACAGTCCCCCTTCTCAAGATAGTAAGAAAAGAAAGGAACTACATTTATTTGACACGTAAAGCGGCTCGTAGACGGGCCATATTTTTCCGGAAACTTTTGGTGTCCCTGTCTAACATGTGAGTAAGGGAGGGACACCAATAGCAGTAAAACACGGCCCGTTTAGAAGCCCTATAAGACATATACATTAAAACAAAAACACATACAACGGACAGCTGAAGATAGGCAGACAATGTAGGTACAACAACCTACCCATACCAATAATTATAGAAACACTTGGAAAATGGGCCCATGTCAAATAGGGCCCGACCCAGCTTTTAGCGGCCTGATATGGCAGTAACTATCATACCAAACAGCGCTGGTTTGCAAGCTTAGCTTAGATAAGAGTTTCACTTTGAGCTTAGCGTTTAGTTTTATATTAGACTAGCGGCCTGTCCCGGCTTCGCACGGGTGGACATTTATTTTTAAACACATATATAGTCTATTTTACTCAAGGTGAATGTAGTTTTCCAATGGAGAAGGAATTTTTGAAATCGGCAGAGTAGTTTTTGAGTTTATTATTTACAAACACAACTATAATACAAATCTTTCCTCTATAAAATATTATGTAGTAGTAGAGAAAAATGTATGTACCTGTTCACGGCGAGGATATTTTGGCCCGAGCTCGCGATGTCGCTGAGCGCTTGTGCTTATTTGCCGTCGCTGTCTCTCCGAAATCGCAACCTCCTGTTAACGATAAAGCATGTTTAGATGTAAATTAAACAATATTGTGGACAATCCACACAACACTATCTAGCCTAGAATAAAAACAAGTTATTTTAAAATTAAATAATACAGTCTTGATTCATCTCAGAAAATGAAAAGGCTTCATGGATTTCTACATAGCTAAGAACCATTTCACACCATCAGCTTTCTATAAAACACACCCATGCTAAACTTTTAAATTTGAACGTGTAAAATAGCTTCAAGAAAAACTTTAAAAAATTCCTCCAACGCAACGCAACGACCGCACCCTTGGTGTTGTTGGTGTCTATGGGCGACGGTGGCCGCTTACCATCAGCTGGGCTGTACAGGAACGTACGCGGGTGCAGAGTGGGAATGCTGAGATATACGCTTATTGATGTTTTATGAGTTTATTCTGGAACTACGCTAGGATGATAATAATGATTGCTGCTGATGAGTGCGGACCGATCACCATCCAAAAGTGCACTGGCTAAGTAAACCGCACGGGCGCTACCTCCGTAGGCTCGTTTGTCTAACTTTTACATTAAAAAAAATTGTGTGTGTCAGCTCCGATGCACGACTGGAGTTTACTCTTTAAGTACGACTGTCAAAACAGACGCAACAAGCTCAATAACATATAGATATAGTAGCTTTGCAGCATACTCTATACCAGTGCAGCCAGATCGTGCGTAGAGCGTACCCCCACTATAAGATGTTTTGCCATCAGTAAGAGTGAGAGAAAGCATTATAAAGTATAGGCAAAGTAAGGGTACACACTACCCACGATCTAGCTGCACTGCTCACACCAAATTATAAAGTTGCGCAAGATAGGTTGCGCACCAAAAACGTAACGAGGTCATTCGTTCAGTAGATTTTACTCCCCACATTTTTCTCATACTGGGCGCCTTATATCAAAAAACCGATTCTTAAGGACTAAACTCTAAAAAAAGCTTACCTCCTGATCAGTATTGAGCAGCTGCGTGGTGAATGTATCGGCGACGAACCACTTCTGTCCCTTCATGACGATATTGAGCGGGGGCTCGTGCTCTGCGCCCACGTCCGCCGACCACACCGTGGTGACGGCGCCCGGCTCCAGCTTCACGGTGCGGTGGAACTTGAACTGAGTCTCCTGGTCCCCGGCTTTGCGGACCACTTGGTAGCCGCCGAGGCTTAGCTCCTTAAAAAAAAAAACAACAGTTCATTAATATTAATTTTACTAAGATTTTTATAAGGTCCCAAAAGTTAAGAGCCGACCGGGATTTGGTCAACTGTCTAAACTCTCGTCGATTCAACTGAATGCAACTTCGGTTAACGAGCAGTTAAGTAGTTGATTGTAACGTCAAACCTGTAGATGGAGCCACGGTCTCGTTAGTGCCGAACAGTCCCTATGAGTTATTCGTCGAGTGTGATTAGGATCCGATGGCGCAGCGGTCAGCGCAGCCCCGTACCAAGGGGAAGTTCACGGGTTCAAATCCCGCTCGGCTCTTAGCCTTTGGGATCTTATAAATGTTTGCGATTTCCTTAAGTGTAGTAAACATATAAAATCAATAACATATGATATTATATAATTATTATCAGCGGATATTTTACACAGCAAAATCGAAGTAAATTATTTATCATGTTTAAAAATTAAGTTGTATCGACGCCACGAAGAAAGCACAACACCAGTAAACATTACGCTAGCTAGTATAAACAACGGTAGTACGTACCTTTTTTCCCTTGTTGCGGATCTTGACGAAGCTGCCATCGGGGCAAGCCTCGGCGACCTCCAGGTCTCCCTTAGCGCTGGAAGTGACGCTGAAGTCTTGCAGACTACGTTCCTCGCTCTCTTCGAGTAGAGTACGCTTGCGCGCGGCCCGCAGAGGCGTGCCGCGGCGGGACGGCGTTATGCGCGACTGCATGGACGAACCAGCAGCGCTCTTGCTGCTGGCCGATTGCGAATCGCGGCCCGGTGATTGGGCGGTCAGGTTAAGCCTGTAAGATGTATCCAGTTTAGTGTCACGGCTTTCTCAAAGATTCGGCAACGAAACAAGCTAAAATTGATTGTGTGTTTGTGTAGTGAGTAGGAATTTAAAAGGGGAGAAATGTAATGTTTGTATAGTATAGGGTTGGCATGTTCGCTACCCACAATAAACAGTCTGCGATAGTCCGTGTTTCATTGAACATCGCACTTATTAGGTATCTACCCCATTTACCTTTAGTCCACTAATAGGGATTGCCAGTATAAAAACGGACTACCTTCATGCCGTTCGCGTTCCTGGTCGCTCCCTAAATGTGCGGTTTTTCTTTCGGACTTGAAAGGATCGGCAACGCGTATGGCATAAGTTTACTTCTGTCTTTTGGCCAGTGTATCTTTCCGTGTGTGAACTGAGAAGTTTATGCGAAAATGGCCAATAGCGAATGGAAGAAACACGGCTCTTTAAAAATGACAATTAAAGTAACGCCGGCTGTATTGGGCTTTTAATTTATATGTAATGTACTATGTAACTATGACATCTTCGCAGATTCAATTCTAGACGACGCTAAAATGCAGGACGCAGTTAGTGTTATAGTATACCTGTCTTCCTCTCCCTCAAGCAGCGCGCGGTAGGTCCGAATTTCGTGGTCCAGCGTGGTCTTGATATCCATGAGCGTGGCGTACTCGCGCAGCTGACACGCCATCTCCTCGCGGAAACGCGCCAACTCCAGCTCGAGCGAGGCCAAGTCTTCGGCGTGACGCGCGCGCTCAGATTCTAACTGACGCTCCAACTCACGGCAATGGTTCTGTTGATATTTGTTTTTTTCATTTACTAGCAGCGAAGCCCGGCACTGCCCGGGTAGTCTTTGAATTATATTTGATTAGTCTATATCAGTCGGACAGGAGTATGACAACGACCGAATGGTAGCCAAGAATCGGCTACACAGTTCAAAGTGTTTATTTAATTTAACTCAAGAAGACAATCGAAGGGGAGCTTACCGGAAATACTGATTAGGAGATTTACAAGTGGTGTTTGTCCAATAAACTACATAAGTTTCGCGTTATTGTGTCATCGTCGTCATTCTACATAAGCGTCACCATACATAACATGTCATAGTGCTCGAAAGCGTCTCAAATTCTTTTCACTACATTGGATCTGAAGAACTAGTGACACGTCAAGTAGAAGTAGCAAGTGTACTTACGCTGAGGGCCGCGTTCTTGTTCTCCAGGTCGTTGAGCGTGGAGTTGAGCGAATCGATGCGTGTGCGCATAGTACGCAGCTCCTCCACGGCCACGCCGGCGGCCGAGTTGTTGCGGGAAGCGGCCGATTGTAGGTTAGCCATCTATAGATACAACAAGAGTCAGTTTCATACATTTTTAGGGTTCGGTCACACAGACCGGCTCGGATTGGCACGCATTTTTCTTTTCACACAAACCGGATCGTATACGCTTGGAGTTGGTCGGAGCGGAGCCGCCAACTATTCCACATAGACCAGCTGGAAGCGATCTGAAAGCGGATGCGCTCGCAGCCGACGAGAATAGTACGCATTCGGAGCCGGTCAACTCCTCTTACTATTTCACACCAAGCGCGTTCAAGCATTCTTAATGACAAAAGCAGTGCAGATGCAACAATAAACCTTAATACAAATACTAAAAACTCTGTTTTCAACGTGATTAGAATCTGCTCTCCTCTCCGAGCCGGTTTGTGTGAATGGACCCTTACGGTTAAACTTGTCTTCGAACTCAAATAATTTATTGCACTTGTTGTTAGATACAGGTGATATAGTAAGCTAGTTTCAAACAAACTCTCAGCCTGAAGAAGTCCACTGCTGGACATAGGCCTCCCCTAAACATTTCCAGGAAGAACGATTCTGAGCCCTTTCCATCCACCGACTTCCTGCGATCTTAACAATGTCGTCAGTCAATCTGGTGGGTGGGCGCCCTACATTTCGTCTTCCGATTCGTGATCGCCATTCGAGAACCTCTATTCCCCAAATGTAAGTTAGTTTGTTATTAATTTCTCTTTATTCTTTATTGTAAACACATACAGATGATAGATCAAAATTATAATATATCATGTACACAGGCGAGCTTAACCCTAAATAGAGTTTTCTACCAGCAAACCTTGGAGGATAGAGAGAGTTGATTATAGTGGTGGGTACAAACACACAGGCATTCGGAAGAGAGAAAAAAAACCTTAAACTAAAGTACCTACTAATATAGAAGTATATTATAGAGAATTTCTCAATTAGAGGTTGCACCTTGTTCTCATAGAGTGCTTCAATCTCGTCCCGATTGGCCTTCACGTTAGCTTCCTGCTGTTCGCGCAGTTCCTGAAGACTCTGCTGCAGTTTGGCTTCATATTGCTGCGCTAGACGACCATCTGCAAAATAACTATTACTATCAACCACAATCATCCACAAGCGACGTGGCGTGGAACAGGCGTGGCGCAGGTTTATAGAACGTTTTCAACAGCAGGTGACCGCAGACATGCCGTTTCGTTGCCTGCGCTGCGTCGCTTCAGTATAATTCAATAAAAAATCGGTTGTCTGTAAAGTCGGTTTACTGACGATAGTTGAACGTGATAACCGACATCTGTTCTAGGGCTTACAAGTCCTTAGGGTTTGTTATGAGGCAGAGTGCTAGGTTTCACGACAGGAGTGCAATTATCACGCTTTTCTATGCATTCGTGAGATCGAAGTTAGAATACAATGCATTGATTTGGGACCCTCATGAAGCGAAATATAAACTTATGCTGGAGCGTGTCCAGAAGAAATTTGGTAGGTTTTTGTATATGAAATTGTACGGCTTCTATCCATATCTGTTCCCATCCCTGTTTATTGGTGGTATGGTGGGGCTAGATACGCTTGAGCTCCGACGTAAATATGCTTTGATGACCCATTATTTCCTAATACTTCAGGGGAGTGTCGATAACCCGTCTGCTCTAACACAGTGTGCATTTTACGTGCCTGACCATTATCTGCGTGCGCGCGCGCGTCGTTTGTTCGCGCCGCCCGTGTTCCGCACCGCTACCGCGCGGTATGCCCCCACAGCGAACGCACTCACACTTCTCAACACTCTGATTGCTCAGAAACCTGAGGTAGATGTGTTTCACATGAAGCTACATCAATTTTCTGTCACTTGTATACATTTTTTAAGTTAGTGAGTAGGTACTCAAATATGTTTGTTTGTTTATTTGTGATTGATTATATAACTATGTGTATGTACCTACTATGTTACTCTGTATGTAAGCTGGCACACAGACGTTTTGGCCAAGGCTGTTAGTTTGTAATGCTATTGATAAATATAAAATAAAATAAAAATAAATAAAATAAAATAAAATAAAATAACGTCATAAGAAAATACTGATGGAATGGTTGCATTTTTCAAAAGAAAATTTTAGTTTTGCTGAATTGAATTGAATGTGAATGAAACTGAATAATACTGAATGAAACTGAATGAAACTGAATGAGACTGAATGAAACTGAATGGAACTGAATGAAACTGAATGAAAATCCGGACCCGGACCCGGACCCAGACTGAACCCTTACCCTTACCTTCATTTACCCTTACCCTCATTTACCCTTACCCATTACCCGACCCGGGCTCAACCTCAGGTAAATGGAACGACGAAACGACGTAACGACGCATGAGTCATGTTTTTTCGTGCGTGCAGCCGGCTCCATCGATTTATAAGACGTTATCACGTCAAAAACGTCGCCTGCATACATTTTGTATGAAATCGTTTTGAAGCGGCGCACGCCTGTGCCACGCTTGTTTCACGCCTGCTGCCTTACGTCGCTTGTGTGGATTTTAGGTCTTATACTACGATGGAGCCGGCTGCACGCACGAAAAAACATGACTCATGCGTCGTTACGTGGTTTCGTCGTTCCATTTACCTGAGCCCGAGCCCGGGTCGGGTAATGGGTAAGGGTAAATGAGGGTAAGGGTAAATGAGGGTCCGGAGGGGGTCCGAGAGTTCGAGTCCGAGTCCGCGAGTCCGCGAGTATTTTCTTATGACGTTATCACGTTCAACTATCGTCAGTAAACCGACTTTACAGACAACCGATTTTTTTTTTACAATTTATAGGCTTGCGCTTGAATCTTCTCAAAGGAAAATATCTCGTAAAACAATCCTCAATACCTTCTTGCTCTTGAATATTCTCTTGTGAATGCTACCTTGATCACAAAGATTTTATACTTCGGCGCAGAAGGCAGAGCTACTACCAACTGAGCTGAGAGGCCAGTCATCATGATATTGTACTGACCAATTATGATATTGTACTGACTAAAATCATGATATTGTACTGACCAATCTCGGAGATCTCGACCTGCCGCCTTGTGCGTGTCTCCTGAAGCTCCTGCTGGAACACCTGGTCCTTGAAGGAGAGGTCTTCGCGCAGACTCTGCACCGTGTTCTCCATGTCGATGCGGCAGAGCATCTCCTCTTCCAGGGTCTTGCGGGTGTCGGCGTATAACTTGCGCAGTTTCTCAAGCTCTTTGGCTAAGTCCTGGAAGGAGGGATTATTTTATTGGGTTTATTGACAAGCGATATTCAAGCCTGGACAGTAAACGAGCTGAATTATTGATATTTCAGCTGGGCTTTTAGAGACTTTTTTATAACGCTTTTATTAGCTTCACCTGTATGTATGTATGTATGTATGTATGTATGTAACCGACCCCTTTGAGCTCGATTTTGTCCTACTTTGAACGATCAGATTTGATTCAAACTTTGCACACCTGTCAAAGGTCGATGACAATGCAATAATATGAAAAAAAAAATAAAAAAAAATGAAAAGAAATAAAAAAAAATAAAAAAAAACCTACTTTGAACGATCAGATTTAATTCAAACTTTGCACACCTGTCAAAGGTCGATGACAATGCAATAATATGAAAAAAAAAAAAAAAAAAAGAAAAAAAAAAAAAAAACCTACTTTGAACAATCAGATTTGATTCAAACTTTGCACACCTGTCAAAGGTCGATGACAATGCAATAATATGAAAAAAAAATATGAAAAAAAAAAACTAAAAAGTAAAAAATAAATTATAGTTTAAAAAACTAAAAAAAAACGCTTTTATAACTAATTGAACTAAAAAGTTAAAAATAAAACTGTAATAATCAATAGAAATTTTATATTATTGTACAAAAAGCGTGGGGGGCTTGATTTTGATTGTTGTAAATATTTTATCAATAGTTTATTATATCTGAAGTTATTATAAAAAGCACCCCACGCTTTTTGTACAATAATATAAAATTTCAATTGATTATTACAGTTTTATTTTTAACTTTTTAGTTCAATTAGTTATAAAAGCGTTTTTTTTTAGTTTTTTAAACTATAATTTATTTATAGTAATCTTCTATAATTTGCGAGGTATGTTACCAAACAACGTTTCCCGCCATAACAAACAAAAGCGCGCGGACTCCGCGTTCTTTTTTTGAACTTTTGAAAAAACAATTGCGAAATAATAATCCAGCCAGTTTACTAAAGAGGTAGGCCCTCCAAGATTCATTAAAAAACTAGGTCCGACTAAAACTGAAGAGCTGATAATACGATCTGCATGAGACATAAACCAAGCATTATCAAGATTGGCTGGTAAGAAGAATGAGTCGGGCGAAGGGTAGTATCTGTAGAGAGGGTCAAAAACAGGTTATCCAAAATATCACGTAGGGTGCCATTAAGAAAGGGTTTTGTTCGGTGCGGTACGCTACGGTTATTTAGGCTAAATCGCAGAAATCCAAAGATATCATGAGAACAACTTATAGTATCAGAAATGAATAATATTTTAGCTGTGTAATACTTGCCATTCGCTTTTTACTTTTATGATTTAGCAATTTACAACTAAAAAAAAACGAATTCATAGTAGACACATCATCAAAGGAAAGAGTGGAAGATCAAGACTACGGATGACCAAATAAAAGAGGACGGAATCATGTCGTAAAGAGGTCAAGGCTTCCCTGAAAATAAGAAAAAAGGTTTACTTACCCTAACCTCATCCTGGGCCTTCTTCATGGCGGCCACAGCGGTGTTGTACTTGTTACTCTCTTCATTGAAGCGGGACTCAAAGTGGCGCGACAAGTTCTCCGCCTGAGTGCAATCTTTCGTCTTCTTGTCCAGACTGGAAGAAAATTTCAACAATTACTATATTATATAACATTCATAAAACCACTTGGTTTGGAACTAAACGCTCGCTGATAGGTAGTAGAAGTATGCGTGGAAGGAATGTTTTGTACTATTTAGGCATGTCATGTATCTAGATTTGAATTCCTAAGACAATTTATTTATATAGTACGTATAATAGGTTAACATTGTTTCCATGAACAAATAACCTTGAAACATTCAAACGAGCATACATTAAAAAAAATGTCATAATCCAAATCCATGACACCCAAAACCAGTGTATCTATGCGAGGTACTTGCGCAACCAATCGGAATGTTTTTGTAAACATACGCTATCCGGTTGCCGCGTGTGTAAAAGAAAACCACCTATTCAAACGACAGCGCCACAAAAGATCAGCACTACATCAGTAATAATAAGTAATTTTTTTAAGTGAAAAAGGTGGGCTTTAGCTTTTTTTGAAGTGAGGTGGAGGTCACGTCGCGTCGCCTTGACACCATAAGGCGACGAATTTTCTTCATAAGCTTTCTTGTCCTAAAAGCTTTCGACTTTTAGGACAAGAAAGCCTGAAAATAAATGAATAAAATTATCTTTTAGTGACCGTTTTCAAAGCTTAGTGCAGTTGTTAAACTTATTCTGCGCATGATTCATCGGTTCCCTACGTTTTCCGGAGCCCTCATTTCATACAGCGAGCGTGCGTGACGTGGGAGATTCAAAGCCCGCATGGCAGGCCTTGGCCGATTTCCGATGGTAGACTCAATTAATAATGTGTGAAAGGGGTTTTAAATTCAGTTATGAAGTAGGCCACTACGCGACGGAAATAACTGAGCTTGCGATAAAAACGCTGGTACTAAGCGAGCGATTATGTTTTAGTTCGTATCATCGCGTGGTGGGACGGCGTATTGTGTCAACAATCGAGTTTTTATTTAGGTATGACGTGACTGATGACGGCATTTTCTCAAAGGGTATCCTTGGGATAGGGAGGTCGAATGATAATATTGATTATAAATTATCATATTATTTTTTTAGTAGATAACAAATAATTTACAAGTATAATCAAAAAGTAATGGGATTGTTTTACACACGGTATTTAGTATTTTAAACGCAACATAGAGCTAACTAGGCATTTAGGTACAAATACATATACATGTACGTACATGTATTTGTGAACCTATCTGATTAGATTGCGATACCTCAAACAAATAAACAGTTAGATAATAACTTAGGTATAGGACGTCGGAATGCTAAATAAAGCAAATATTTTTTGCGTGCAAACCAATTTTAATTTTACCAGTTTAGCGGATTCATGTTCATGCCACGTGTTTATAACAACGTGGGGGACTTATAAATCAATATGATAGAGCAAGTTATGTTCAGTTAAATCGCTACCTATTTATATAATAATCTAAAGCGGATAAGTTTAGTCTGCCGGAGTTAGGTTTACTTGGCGAGCTGTTTTAGTTGGTAAGTTTCTTTAGACTTTGCAGTATTTTTAGGCCAATATCCGAAGCAAAAACTATAAGTTAAAAGTAATTTTAACAAATACCTACTCAGGCATCTGAAACAAAGTTTGCAATAAGCTAGATTTTATTCCGACTTTGCGACTAATCTTTTAAAGTAGAAGCTATGACGTCATGAGCTTTTATTAGATGATGACGTGTGCTCAGATTCTTCGAAGATTAAAAACAATTCGTCCCGAATTTATAATTCAATTTCCGTCTTTTTTTAATTTCATTCTGACTTTGCGACTAATCTTTTAAAGAAGAAGCTATGACGTCATGAGCTTTTATTGGTTGATGACGTGTGCCCAGATTCTTCGAAGAAGACATCATCACTAAAAACAGTTCGTACTGAATTCACAATTCAATTTCCGTCTTTTTTCGTATTCGTAAATAGCGATTACGTCATTGTAAAGCTGTAGTTTACACCTGTTCGTTCATATAATACTTGAGCTAAACGCGGGCTGTACTGTGAAAAAGTAGTAACAGCGGTTATTTGTTTTGGGTGCGTCTAAAATGGAAGCGCCTACCACGCCACGTGCCATCACTCATTGCATAATACGAAAACAATAACAAATGCCTCATAGCGTTGAGTTTATGTTCAACTTCATAATGATTATAATTATGTGCATGATGTTGAATTTTTGGTTGCAAGTGTAATCTGTGGAATAACATAATTCCCATTCCCACGGAAGCTTAGTTACTTAAAAAAATGTGATCCTACCAAAGTTTTATTACTATCATCGTACGCTAGCTAGAATAAATATGAAGTTGTTATACCGCTTAGAGAATAATGTGTGTATCGATTTAGCTGGACCTATGCCGTGGGAGGTGAGGCGAGGGGTCTATGACGTCACTCAGGGTCAACAGCCTCTAAAGGCATTCGGCGATCGCAGCCTGGCGGGAACACGAATTTTATTTTAACCGAAATAATAATAAGGCGATAACCGTCGTTTTACGTTGAATGAAACGCCTTGATGTAATTAATATAATTTAGGTAATTAATTAATTGATTATCACTGTGTAGGTAAGTAGGAGTACCTAGTAGATTTGATAATCCCACTAATATTATAAATGTGAAACTTTGTAACTATGGATGTTTGTTACTCAATAAACTCTAGCTAGAACGATTGAACGGATTTGGATGAAATTTGGCACAGATATAGATTATGGTCCGGAATAGCACATAGGCTACTTTTTATCCCGGTATAATATATGGTTTCCGTAGGATAGATCTATGAGAAAATCATGTTGATATTAATTTATAGCTCAAGAACGGCTGAGCAGATTTAGCTGAAAATTGGTGGAGATGTAGCATAAACCCAGAAGACGGACATTGGATACTTTTTATCCCAAAAAAATAAAGGGAACGGGGCGTGCGATGCCGCGCCACTTGTTTTTAAAATAAAACAATTTTACGTCGAAGTGAGTAGGACAAGGACATGGTTAGGTACCCTACCCAACTAGTAAAATTATACTGAATCTGCTTAGTTGCTTCTACTTAAAACCAACAAACGTCATCATATACATACCTAGGTAGGTACACTCACCTTCCTGCTAATCAGCAAAGTGACTTCGGTAGAGGCCGTTTGCTTTACGACGTTATCCTTAGAATGAACGCGCCTTTTATCAGTTTTCTAATCAGCTATCTAATTGGTATATAATGCAGGTATATGCACGTAGTTTACTAACTTTAGCTCTACTATAGCTTGCAAATATAAATACGCAGTAAACACATAGCTGCCTTGACCCAGTTGAAAAATTCGTCGTTTCAGAGGTCACGCGATGGTAGAGCAAGGTAAAAGATTACAAATTAAAATTCTGAATAAATTTAGTTCCTTTGTGATTAATTATGGTAGAAGCTTTTTGAGAAGATTTTGATTTGTGATTTACGGACATTGTTGATGAACAGCAAGAATGCTGCTGGAAACAAAGCATTCACACGTAGTGCTACCAGCAACATGTTGTCAGCAACTCCGCAACACGTTGATTCAACTTTGTTGCGAAACAAATGTTTACCATGAATATGAGGCTTTAGATTATTAAGTGACAAATGCAGAGCAATGCCACAAAAACCATGTTCTCGGTTTATGTGGTCTGAGGTAATGCGTTTAGATGTAGGCAGAGATAACTGCTCAACATCAGGTAGCATAGCATCATATTATTATAATACATAATTTTTTTTATTTATACTTTCACGCAAATTCACGCAAAAGCAACTTGATTCAGCTTTAGCAAAAAGTTTTTTCTATAATTCTTGTAAGAATTTGCGTGTTTACTCCATAAACTAAGTCGGACCGCGACCTTTCTGTGCCTGACACCGACCGCCAACAAACGACATACGAAAATGGTAATACGATGACTGTATCGAGGTAAATTGCTGTTGGTACCAAAAGATAATATGAGTAAACAAGTTCTGGTGCAGTTTTAATGTGTTATTTTTACCTGGTTACAGTATAAATTCATTAATTTGCTTACACACACCAGCTTAGGATTAATAATTATCCAGTTATTATTATCATTTGTTTTCCTGAAACAAAATAGACTAATCGGGCATTTAAAATAAATATTATAGACAACTCAAACAAAACTATCTAGCCCCAAATTAAGCAGAGCTTGTACTATGGAAACTAGATAGCTGATATAATACATTTTTTAAGTAAATACATAGAATACAATATAACACCCAGACAGACATCTGTGTTCACAACACAAATATTTGTTCTCGGTAGGGATCGAACCCACAACCTACGGCTCAGAAGGCAGAGCTACTACCAACTGAGCTGAGAGGCCAGTCTTTTTTTTTTTTTTTTAAATTAGGTAAGTATTACATCTTAGTATGTATCATACTAGCTTTGCATACTTTGTGGCTAGATAGTGTTGTGTGGAATGGCTTCTAATATTATTTCGTTTTGCACTTATATTGTAGGTGTTTTTTTTGTACAACTCAAGGGCAGTCGGTACACAGATTATAATTGACTAGCGAAGGGCATCAGCTTCGCACGGGCGCTAGTTTAATAATAAAATCGTACTGTGTACTTTACAATCAGGTCAGGGGTTTAGGCTCAGGGTGCTGTTGGGGCTGCCGCGTTTCTGTAGCGCTTCGGGTATGTTTGCTCTAAATAGAGTAGACGGTTTTCACGCCATACTGCGCAAACGATGCGAGTCATTTAGAAGCCGAGTCCGTGGCAGCCCGAACACCATCGTGAAAGTACTTTCCGAAAGGTGGGACTGTCCCCTTAACAACTTTTGGATGCAGCAGCACACTCTGCTCAATAAATAGTCTTAATTAGCTCGTAATTACTAACATTCGTTTTTAAGATACTGTATTACTAACAAAGTATGGATTTATGTCTGAAATAAAAAACATTTAATTTAATTTACAGTCCTTACCAATGCAGTGAAATCTGGTTAAGTGACATCCACGGACCTACAAATTTATTTCATTTATAGAGGTATTCCATTTACCCAGAGTCTCAGATATCCAGGTATAAATAAATATCTGTCTCATTTACAGAGAGTTCCATTTATACAGGTCAGACTACAGCTTATTTCAGTTATAGAGGTGCATTATAAAATATGTGGTAAACATTATAAATTGGCACATTAAATTCACGTCAACCACTAACAAATACTTTAATATTACCTTATAATATACTTAATGTTCTCATGTAAGTGACCTCATGTATGTCTTTTTGAGAATAAATATCTTAAACCATCAATTCAACACAATATCTTCACTGCTACATATTTTTATTTTTGTTTTGGAAAGGGATCATACATAAAAACAGTAGGCACCAAGCCATAGTTTGTTGCCTGTTCTTCTAGGTTTAGTCGTGTGGAACTGGCACCTAGCTTTAAGATGTTTTAAAGTGATCCTTGTGATACAAATGAATTAAAAAATTGTGACTTTGAACTAATGCTTTTTAATAAATGCATAACATTGTTTCATAGCATAGCTTTAATTATGTGAAAAATATATAAAAAGTATAATTGCATTATAAAATTGCTGGTATTAGTATATAGATAGCACATACACTTTATAAGCATGACTCAACAGTAAATATAAAATGATCAACAATGTTTACATTTCGTGTTATAGAAATATTGAAACAGAAATCAAGCTTAAGAATATTTCACCTTGACATGAATTTTAAATCAAAATTGTCTTCCTAAATCTGTAAACGATGTGGGTCATACATTATCTGTACCAGAAGTCGGAGTTTTGCTACCACATTTCGTCTACCAAAAGTTGTTTAGGTGTGAGCATGTGTCTCTCTCTTTATTATGGAAAATTTATGAGACAACAACTCTAACTACGTAACATATTTTTGCTGTCTCATCTTTTCTCCATACCACAGAAAGAGACAAATAGGCAAAACAAAAACAACATGAATGAAGTGGGACTTGCCCTTCTGATCTACTATATCCTGACAGAATAGGCTGAAGCAGTAAACATTGAGCAGTACAAGATATCATGATACTACAAGAGTTGACATCTAAAATCAGTGCGCTAGGGGCTTAAGCAGACTCGGTTTAAAAATAAACAATTTATAGGTACATCAATAAAATTGCTTTTGTTTTGTGCCAATTAGAGAAGCACACTACATTGATTGATTAGTGTGAGAATCAGCTAGGTGTTTACATACACATGGAACTATGAAATAGTAGCAATAGAGTTTAAGAATTTCGAATGAATGATTTTACCTATATTTATATCAGACCATGATGTCACTGTGTCGTAAAAGCGAGGTCGTGTGCTCGTCACGCCGCGCCCGCTAAGATCGCCGCCGATGACGTAAACACTAAGGTTAGCCGGAAGGCATGCACCCTGATGGATATCAATAAATGCTGAGCGACGACGGCCTCAGTATCTCTAATTTAAGCTTGGTGAAAGTGGTGAAAATGAAAAGAGTCTAGTTAAAACTTACCGCTTCTTCAAATCATCGTTCTCCTCGTACAACCTCTTCAAATCGATTTCTAACTTTGCTTTTTCGCGGGATGTGTCATCTAAGAGCTTCCTGGCATCATGTAGCTCATGCTCGTACATTCCCTTTATGTTGGAAACCTCGCGTGTGACCACCTCCTGTGTGGTTTGGACCTCACGGCGCAGGCCAGAGTTCTCGCTTTCCAAACGTCGAACTTTTTCAATGTAGGCTGCCAAGCGGTCATTGAGATTTTGTAAAGCAGATTTTTCTTGAAGGCGAGTCTGCCTTGTAGGGCTCAAAGGGCTGCTGGGCCGGCCGGCAGAGCTGGAAGGGCGGCTACCGACAGGGGTGCTTGATTGCTGTGGGCTTTGCACGGATGACACAACACTTATGTTTGACGATGTTGATACAGTCTTTTTGGATTTCGACGACATTTTTGAATACTTTTTATGTCACAATTCCGGGTCTAGCGTAAATAAGAAAAAATGACACTAGCTCGCACTCCAAGTCAAAGCGTAGAACTCGTCGTTTGATGAAAAAATAAAATGCTCAACCGACACAACCAATCGCACTGCAGGAAAACCAAGCTTTCGTTATCACGTGACCACTGACTCATTTATAATAAATGTTACCAGTTGTATAAAATAAGCAACCTATAAAAAGTTTTCATATGACATCCTAGAGATAGTAGATGGCGGGTGTTGATGTTGAGCAATGCAAGGACTGAAGATTCTAGGCATGGAGAAGAGTCCTTCGAGCTCAAAGATGGAGTCAAACCATAACCGTAAATGCATTTTTGACGTGATAACGTCTTATAAATCGATGGAGCCGGCTGCACGCACGAAAAAACATGACTCATGCGTCGTTACGTCGTTTCGTCGTTCCATTTAGGGAACGTCCGAGTCCGAGTCCGAGTCCGAGTCTGAGTCCGAGTCCGAGTCCGAGTCCGAGTCCGAGTCCGAGTCCGAGTCCGAGTCCGAGTCCGAGTCCGAGTCCGAGTCCGAGTCCGAGTCCGAGTCCGAGT
Source organism: Thera britannica (assembly GCA_939531255.2). Taxonomy (NCBI): domain Eukaryota; kingdom Metazoa; phylum Arthropoda; class Insecta; order Lepidoptera; family Geometridae; genus Thera; species Thera britannica. The sequence goes on along the minus strand of OW618046.2, from coordinate 4,900,967 downwards.
CCGAGTCCGAGTCCGAGTCCGAGTCCGAGTCCGAGTCCGAGTCCGAGTCCGAGTCCGAGTCCGAGTCCGAGTCCGAGTCCGAGTCCGAGTCCGAGTCCGAGTCCGAGTCCGAGTCCGAGTCCGAGTCCGAGACCGAGTCCGAGTCCGAATCAAAAAAATTGTAGATTACAGATGATATGCATCAATGTGCTTCTGCAACTATTTTAGCGGTTCCTGGTGCAAGGTTTAACAAATAAAATTAAAATTTTCAATCTCAAAATGCAACCAATCCATCAGTATTTTCTTATGACGTTGTCACGTTCAACTATCGTCAGATCGTCAGTAAACCGGCTTTACAGACAACCAATTTTTTTATTTGTATTCATATCTGTGCCAGATCAATCGAACAAACAAAACCCAAGAAAAAAGCGCTTAAAGCAAGCACTGTTTCGGAATACGAGCCATACCCCCGAATACTCAAACGCAACTCAGATTTAAGCACGTCTCAAGCGACGAATATTTGACAGATTTTCATTGAAAACTGTCAAATATTCGTCGCTTGAGACCAGTGTCTCCATATACACGGTAATTACCGTAGATGCACCGTAATCTGACATAATCTACGGTCAACGGTAAACGTGCATTACCGTGTCGTAATTCTACCGTAATAGGGTGATGAATAACTTTTCGCATTTTTGATATTTTTTTGATTACGTGTGAAAAACCTGTGTTGATTTCATGCCCATTAAAGAAATGATACGCAAAATGAATGCTTCTATTTACGAAAAAGAAATTGTCGTCTTAGATTCGGCTTAAGGATTTAGTTTTTTAGTAAGTAGGTTTAAATTCATTACAAAAAATTAGAAACATGTACCTAACAATTAATAATAAGTAGGTATTAAAAATAAAATTTTGATCGTAATTTAATTATTGCTTTTAAATTCCCTTTAAATTTGTTTTTTATCTACTTATTTACCAATTTTACCATACATTTAAACATTACACGGTAATTACGGTAAATTTTTAACTGACACACCGTAAAACACCGTATTTTCACCCTGGCAACACGGTAATCCTTTATTTTCATATGGAGACACTGCTTGAGACGTGCTTAAATCTGAGTTGCGTTTCAGTATTCGGGGGTTAATTTGTGTATCTTGTCTTGGTTATTGGATATATTTTTCAGACTGTGGATCTAGTCATTCACTCACTCCACAGACAGCTAATTACTCATTCGCCCCTCAACAATCACAGATCGGATCATTCAGCCAATTTAATTTAATTTATTTTGGTTTTGGGTTTTGACAAGGTCCTCGAGTCGTGCTTTGTAAATTTGCGGACTGATTATGGCTGATGTAGACAGCATTTTTGATTGTTTCGACGAACCTCAGAACGATCAGACTGTACAAATTCCTGAAGCGAAGCCCAAACCAAAAGATTCGTAAGTTCGCCCTAACCTAAGCGCTGTTTACGTGCATGGTCGTCTGGTTGGCTTTCATACTCATGAGGCGAAATCTTAACTTTAGTCTTTTAGCTTGTTTTTTCTTTTAGCGAGGAAGAAGATATATCAGCAGCCGTCAGAAATAAGCGTGCTCACGAACAAGTTGAATATGCAGACACATCTATTACAAAAAAGCCTAAACCTGAAGAGGAAGAAGATATTACCAGTGACATCAAGTACGTTTATTTGTATTGAAGTTCCTTTGACAATCTCATTATTAAATATAAATAAATAAAATATTATAGACAATCCACACAACACTATCTAACCCCAAACTAAGCAGAGCTTGTACCGTGGGAACTAGATAGCTGATATAATACTTATGTATTTCTTTTGTAAATACATACTTGGAATACAATATAACACCCAGACAGAACAAACATCTGTGTTCACCACACAAATATTTGTTCTCGGTTGGGATCACTTTACTACCAACTGAGCTGAGAAGCCAGTCAGGCCATTATTATATCCAAACTAACAGTGTTGGTGCTAGAACTAATAACAAATATCAAAAATGTATTAATTTAGTAGTATCACAAGGATCACTTTGCAAGGTCTTAAAGCTAGGCCAGTGGCCTACTTGTGGAAAACCAGTACGCACATAAAGTGCTGATGTTGAATTTGCCGAAACCTTTGAACACAATGCAAGTTATTTTCCATTTTCCAGTGTGGATCTCCTAAACTCTCGCATCGTTATACACACACTAGAGACACATGAAGGATGTACACATGAGGTTGCTTTACCACCAAACCAGGAGTTCCACCAACTGAGAGCTATAACCTCAGAGCCGGCGAAGCAATACAGTTTCATACTCGACCCTTTCCAAAAAGAGGCTATACAATGCATAGACAATTTGCAGTCGGTTTTGGTATCTGCTCACACTTCTGCTGGTAAAACAGTGGTTGCAGAGTAAGTCACTATTTATTTATGGGCAATTCTCTGTAAGCTCGTAATCGGCTGTCCCAACCGATTTTTCAAAAAGTAATATAATAGGCCTGACGACTGATTTTCAAAATCTCTTCTATCATATTCAGAAGTATCTGTTATGTCTAAAATATATCATATTTCTGTAGAAAATTAAGGTTTTTGTGCAATAAAAGTTTAAATTATACACATACATTTAAATTGAAATTTTCAAATTCACGCCAAAACGCTCGCTGGTGTCATGGCGTCTGTTATTACGTCACGTTTCTGTATATCAACAGTAAACATTGGTGCTTTTGTACTAAATCAGAATGACGTTTACGTAAACGTGACGTAATTCGCTCTGACCGGTGTTTAAGCTATCATGGCAGATTGTTGTATTTTGTAGATTTATATTATCAAATAAATTGTCAATCTCGACATTATTATGAGTATAAATACATTTTTCAAAATCTTTGAATCATTTTTCATTAGATCAGATAAATATTTTGGCGATACTTGATTACTGTCTTCATGCCTATTATTAAAAAAAAAACACTCCTTATGAAATTTTAAGCAAGAAACTATACGGGCCCATTGTTTTTAGAACCATCACTATTTTAAGTAGTTTTCTAGAGGGGATAGAAGCTCTAAAAACACAGTCCTCTGGCTGTCCCCATTAATGTATTCACTCCTAGAAATGGGATTAAATTATAGTAATTATTAAATAATAGCTGAGACTAAAAAAGACAGGAAAAAGATCTATGAAAATGTCTTTTTTATTTGTTGGCCAGGAAACATTGTCAGTCTACATCACATAATAATATTATATCATTACCATGAACAGACATAATTAAAATACTATTTTCTACTCCATGACATTAAAATAATGTTACTTTTAGGTATGCCATAGCATTATCACTTAAAAACAAACAAAGAGTGATCTATACAACTCCTATCAAGGCACTATCAAATCAGAAGTACCGAGAGTTCTCTGAGGAATTCCACGATGTTGGTCTCATCACAGGAGATGTCACCATTAACCCTTCTGCTTCTTGTCTTATTATGACAACTGAGGTATTTTACATTATTATTAAAAATAATACTATTTAGGTCCAACTAAACATGATCATCATTGGCCTGAAGAAGTTCGCCAAACTAAAGACCTCCCCTGTTCATTCCCAGGGATATAGATTCTGAGCCCTCTCCATCCACTGATTTCCCGTGATGTTCTACTATCAATACCTTAAGTCCCAATTTGGTTACCATAATTATGTTGCGTAATACATGTTTTCGTTTCCCGTTTATTGCGCGGCTTTTGTATGAAGATGTGATAAGCGCCCCTATCGGGCACGCTGAGAACAAAACTGGCAATAAACTGGCAATACGGAGTATTGAAAACCAAAAACTAAAAAAATTGTAGAATGAGCTAGCTACCAGAGGTGTTCCCTCTTAACAACAACATGAATAGCTTCAAGAAAACCGTCAAAAAAAATCCTCCAGGGTAGGCAACGCAACGACAGCACCCTTGGTGTTGTTGGTCTATGGGCGACGACGGTGACTGTTGACTCGTTTATCTATCTTTTGCATTAAAAAAAAATACCCGAGTTAGGGTACTGATATGGTCCTTTACAAACAAAATATATTAGAGTTGGAATTGAATAATAATATGATGTAATTCATAAATGGCCCCAATTAAGTCCAGTGTTTTGTTTTCAGATTCTGAGAAATATGTTGTACCGAGGCTCGGAAATTATGCGAGAAGTGGGATGGGTTGTGTTCGATGAGATTCACTACATGAGGGATAAAGAAAGAGGGGTGGTTTGGGAAGGTAATCATATTATTACTACCAAAAAAAGAGAGCGAGAGAGAAAGAGAGACGAGAGCACTAGTGGCCTATTGGTAGCGGCCGAGCCCTCCTAAGGTCGTGGATTCAAATCCAGTTGTGTACCAATGATTTTTTCTGCCCAAAAATTTATGTACACTATGCCAGTGCTCTCAAACGGTGAAGGAAAACACAGTGAGGAAACCGGCATAGCGAAGAACTTAAAAAGTTCGAAGATATGTGTCAAGTGCACGAAAGGAGCCTCTTTGAGGCGCATTTAAAATCCTTTCAGCACACTTGGTTCGAAAGAATCAGTGACACGATAAGAAAAAGACTGTTAAAAACTTTGTAAAAACACTTGCTGAAAACCTACATTTTTACATTAAGAGCGTTTATCCCGAGCGTCGTGACTCAAGTTTGGGTAAATATACTCACCTAGCTATACAGTTACACCTAGCACGCACACAGCCGTCTGTTTTGGAGCGCGTATCATGCGCCGCATTGAATGAATCACCTTGATACTTTACCAGCTCTTAGTAGGGAATGTATTCATTTTTCGTAAGTAGGTACAACATTTTGTTGAATGAGTACCTACTTACGCAAAAACGGGCAGGTATGTTAAAATAAATCAAAATAATTTCGTGTAAAATACAATTTTAATATTTATCGTCTCTAAGTTTCATGGACTTAGCTTTTCGGGGATCAACAACTTCGGGTAATAGAAATTTATTATAAAAACTGACTAGCCGATGCTCCATGTTCTCGCTCCAAAATATATCGTCCCTAATTATTTTTTCTGTCTTTAATTAAAAATTTTTGCCTGTCCACACAGCAAATAGACAGTAATTTCTATTCGTTACGTGCAGCTGCCCTTGTATTTGATAAAACCAGTCATGGCGTCGATTCACGGATACATCTATTTACCAGAATAACATTTTTTTGGTTAATAGCGATATCTGCCTCTAATCCGAATGCCGGACTAGGACATTTTATTTCGGTGATACCATCATCTTCAATTAGTCCATCCGACGAAGCACCTGTAACCATAATAAATTGAAAGAAAACAGTGATAAACAAGGAATAGGTCAGAAATCGAAACCATAATGCGAACTCAGAAGAAACTCCATAAAATCATTAAAAAAATAATATAATGCATGCAATAGGTCCCAATAAAATATGCAGTAGGTAGGTACTGATGTACGTATTTCGAACAATAGTACATTATGATATAAGTGCGGTAGGTTGAAAATTACAGCCGAGGCGTTATTGAAGCCCGAGCCGTAGGCGAGGGCTACAAGAAAGCAGAGGCGTTTTATAACACATTTGCGAGGAAATAAATAAAAATTAAACGAATAAATTGTTTATCACTTGTTAAAGCAGTTAGAGAATTTGAAATTAAATGAAATGACATAGCAGATTGTAAATGTCATTTCATTTAATTTCATTCCAGTTCATCCCGTTTCATTCAGTTTCATTCGGTTTCATTCATTTTAATTCAGTTTCATTCAGTTTTATTCAGTTTCATTCAGCTTCATTCAGTTTCATTCAGTTTCATTCGGTTTCATGCAGTTTCATTCGGTTTTATTCAGTTTCATTCATTTTCATTCGGTATCATTCGGTATCATTCGGTTTCATTCGGTTTCATTCAGTTTCATTCGGTTTCATGCAGTTTCATTCGGTTTTATTCAGTTTCATTCATTTTCATTCAGTATCATTCGGTTTCATTCAGTTTCATTCGGTTTCATGCAGTTTCATACGGTTTCATTCAGTTTCATTCGGTTTCATTCGGTTTTATTCAGTTTCATTCAGCTTCATTCAGTTTCATTCGGTTTCATTCGGTTTTATTCGGTTTCATGCAGCTTCATTCGGTTTTATTCAGTTTCATTCATTTTCATTCAGTTTCATTCGGTATCATTCGGTTTCATTCCGTTTCATTCGGTTTCATGCAGTTTCATTCAGTTTCATTAAGTTCATTCGGTTTCATTCGGTTTCATGCAGTTTCATTCGGTTTTATTCAGTTTCATTCGGTTCCATGCAGTTTCATTCGGTTTCATTCAGTTTCATTTCATACATTTAGCATCTGGATAAACCGTACGTTATACCTTATTAAAAAGCAACCCGTGCGTTTTACATTACATTACCGCACTAGTGCGTAATGACATACATTACGATATTGAAATCGGTGAAATTAGAGACCTTTTACGAGCAAATGTGTTATAAAATTAATTGATTACTTTACAATCATAGATAGCTCATCAACTCGGTGCAAGTGGCTCCGTGCTTCGAACACTAGCTTTGGTATCGTGCGGACTTGCGGACTGGATGACTATTTGAAAGTACCCGCTAATTTAGACCTTTTTTTCGGCGTGTTATGTTTTATGATAAGTTAGCAATAATTATTTTCATAATGCAAATTATTACTACTTCTATCTCCGTGTACGTTTAATAAAAATGGGAATTGACTATAACATGTTACGTTGTAAAAAGTAACCCCTGGGTAACATACCTTTTAGCTTCATTAGCCTTGACCAAATTTTCGCAATTGGTGACGTACTCGTTACTTTTTTTACGTGAGATAGCCTGTAAGCGGCTTTTTATGCCATATCTGAAATAAAAGTAAAGAATGAAACCTGAATTAAAAAGAAATACAAATTAAAAATAATTAACTATTTTTTGCGTACCAGAAACCGGGGGTAATTAAAGTTAATAAGTTAATGCAACACCATTACTTTAAAATACAAAAAAAAACTCACCAAAGTTTTGTTAAACCATAAAAAGTATCAAAACGTCCCAGTAGCGCTATAAACTCGTGAAGCTACAATACATTTTTTTGAGGCTTGCTGCTTGCTTGCAGCGACCGGGAGCGACGCACGTCCTACCTCTGAAAGGCCTCGGCCGGCACTGAGCGTTGACTTGATTCCGCGCCGATTATATAGTAATACGAAATAATTCATAGTAAAATAAATATTCATGTTATAAACAAAAAAATCAAACATGTTTTAAAACGAACTCTTCTTCATTTACTAGGCAAAAAAAATAACAAAAATACCTCGGATTTCATCATAAACTAACACGTCTAATATCTCCAAAAGTGGCTAAAAATTACTCCTTTGATTATTTTTTTCATGAATGAAAACTTACAGGAATCGTGTTTATTCTGCCACTAAGAACTAATAAAATGTTATTAGCTTTTTTATACGAAAATTTTATAAGTTTGTCGTTTATAGTTTTATCATTGAATCGCATCTGCGTAGACCATCAACCGAAAGTTTAGGAAAAACAGTTGAATCTTATGAAAAAACTATACAACCATTTGAAAATGTTTTTCCCATATGATTAAGTTTTGGTCATTCCCAATAATATGAGGTCAAATTATCTTCTGTGCAAGTTACACATATAGTTTTATTGGCCGTCTGAAATCATCAATTTACGGATGAACGTTCTTAATCCTTATTGGAAATCAATTAAAAAAAAACTAACATGGATTTTTGACCTGCTTACTTTTTTTTCACAGAAATCCTTAATGTGGATTTATAAAAAAAACAAAATACAATTTTAAACATGGATTTTTGACCTGCTTACTTTATTTTTACAGAAACATTAATTCTTCTTCCGGATAACGTGCACTACGTGTTCCTATCTGCCACGATACCCAACGCGCGTCAGTTCGCCGAGTGGGTGTGTCGGCTACATTCCCAGCCGTGTCATGTGGTGTACACTGAGTTCAGGCCAACACCGCTGCAGCATTATATCTTCCCGGCGGGCGGGGATGGGATACACTTGGTGGTGGATGAAAAGGTTAGTGCTCAATTGCATCTCAATTCCCAATTGCATTGCATTGTGTAGAAAAAATCATAATCCATATTATTGCGGCGAAAACTATCCATTGAATACAGATAGACTCTGTTTAACTTTATAACCCGGCAAAGAATCATCTACCCATTCCGACGCCATCTTTCTCTACTAGAGAAGTGCCTCGTTGCCCAGTCTCATAGGGATGTCCTTTTCCCAAAACCGGCTAACAATATAATAAAATAAAGTAAACTAATAACAAATGTATATCTAAATATAAATATAAATATATTTATTTGGAATCGAGGTACAAGGTTATACAAAAACAAGTGTAAACGATACTGACTGCAGAAGTATAAACTGTGTCGCAGCCAGTAACTTGTTGCTTCTGCACTTGTCCGCTTTTTTTTCTAAAAGGTATATTCTATAAATTAATTGATCTTTTTTCTCAAAGGGTATATTCAAAGAGGACAACTTCAACACCGCCATGGCAGTCCTGAGCCAAGCCGGCGACGGAGCTAAGGGCGACATCCGAGGTCGTCGCGGAGGCATGACGGGCCGAAGCCAAAACAACACGAATATATTCAATATAGTTAAGATGATCATGGAGAGAAATTTCGCGCCAGTTATCATATTCAGCTTTAGTAAGAAGGAATGCGAGGCATATGCTATGCAAATGGCGAAGTTGGACTTTAATACCAGTGAGTAAGGCACAGTTTTGGCGTTTTAAATATTGCTATCCCAAATAGTATGAAAAATTAGAAATAAGTACATAGGTACTTCTAACACTCGCACACATGTCGTGGGGATGTCCCCACAAACCTATGTATTCAGATTCTTGAAGAGTCACGTGCATTGTTAAAATTTTAAACTTAAACTAGCCCTAAAAATTACGATAGTTTCGTACAACTTTTCATCCCCCTTTTTACCCCTTTCCACTCTTTTTTCGTATTAAAGTAGCCTATGTCCTCAAGCTCTACACTATCTGTGTACCAAATTTCATTTAAATCGATTTTGTAGTTTTGGCTTGAAATCCCGACAGGCAGACAGAGTTAATTTCGCATTTATAATATTAGTATGACCAATGCCCACAGTTGAAGAAAAAAAGTTGGTGGACGAGGTATTCAACAACGCTATGGACGTCCTCACAGAAGAGGATAGGAAGCTACCTCAAGTTGAGAACGTGATACCATTGTTACGGCGCGGCATAGGCATCCATCATGGCGGTCTACTGCCTATACTAAAGGAAACCATCGAGATTCTGTTCGGCTTGGGACTTATCAAGGTACCTAATACACTAAGAAGAAGAATACACTGAGGGTGTTATTAATAAACCTAGCGTAGCGTTGGACTAGTTGATCCGTGTTTTGTCTCTTGCATTGACATGCAATTGTCAACTCGAACAAATGTGACAAAACACGATTTAACTACTACAGCGTTACGCCAGGATTATGAATAACACCCTGAGGGCTATGCTACACGGGCGGTTCTCCCGCCGAGGGAATCTGCTTCTGAACCGCACTAGACTCAATTCTTATGGACATTGTATGCTACAAACTACACGGCGCCGTTTCCCGCCGCGGTTTGCAGGCGGGAGAAATTCGACCGCCGCATGCAGCGTCAAACCGGCGCTGTTTACCGCCGTTTTAAACTACACGGGCGGTTATCCGCTATTGCGTCATTGTGCGCGGGACCTTCTCGCTCGCTCGTCGTTCGTGCACTTGCGTTCCATGTTGCGGGTCCATGTTGAAATGAACAAAAGACAGCGAAAAACCGCGTCCCGTATAGTTTAATGGACTGCGGAAGCTTTGTCGAGCGGATTCCCGCGGCGGGAGAACCGCCCGTATAGCATGACCCTAAGAGAACACGGGTGGTGCGATAGCGATAGCGGCCCCGCCTTCCGAATATTATTATTTGAGGGAGTACAGCTATATCAATTACATAATGACATTAAAGAATGCGTTAACATACAACCATTCAAATCGAGGCTAGGCAAATATGTGGCCACACTGTAGCCAACATTTTTGACTGGCCTCTCAGCTCAGTTGGTAGTAGTTCTGAGCCGTTTGTCGTGGGTTCGATCCCTACAGAGAACAAATATTTGTGTGGTGAACACAGATGTTTGTTCTCTGTCTGGGTGTCATATTGTACTCTAAGTATATATTTACAAAAAAAAAAGTATTATATAAGCTATCTGGTTCCCATAGTACAAGCTCTGCTTAGTTTTGGGCTAGATAGTGTTGTGTGGATTGTCCGCATTATTTTTTTATTTATTTACTACTACTACTTTTATTTTCATCTACAGGCACTGTTCGCAACAGAAACATTCGCTATGGGCTTGAACATGCCTGCCAGAACCGTAGTTTTTACAAATTGCCAGAAGTTTGACGGAAAAGAAGTCCGATTTGTAAGTAGAAAAATAAATATTTACACCTGACTAGAGATGGGCGCTTACCCGGTAAAAACCCGAACTTTGGGTATTTACCCATTTATACCTAATTTTACCCACCCATTTTGAATTAATACCGGGTAAAAATTCAAAACAACATTTCTATTAATGAAGTTTAGTTTTAGTAGGAATATTATGTTTTTGTTGGTTAGTATTTCAGGCAACCTTTGGATGGACAGAATCATTTAGATCGATTCACGAAATCTCAGTTCGGGGCGAACTAATAGTTATTGTGATGAGTTTCATTGATGAGCACTTAACTGAAACGATAATTAGTGCGCTATTTATTTATATTGGACCAAATAGCACACTAATTTATCTTCTGTCATTGGTTTTATTTGTCAAAGCATGTATCATAAAGGTTTAATAAGATGATATTTACCATTAAAATACATTGTTAGTACTTTTTAAAGTAGGTATTTAGATTTGCTAGGATTACAAAAATGCAGGCCGAATTTTTACCCGGTATTAATAAAATTTACCCGGTATAAATGGGTATTTTTAATTTTTAACAATTCCTCCCTTCCCTTTCCTTTTTTACCCTTCCAATTTTTACCCACCCGCCCATCTCTACACCTGACTGGTCTCCATGTATCCAAAAAATCTTACGTAATGTGCGTTTGCTCATAACCCGCACTTCGTACCACAAAATAGAATAGAAAATTCTTTATTGCACACCTTAAAACTAACAATAGAAAAACAAGTAACAATAATTTAAAACAGCAATGGGCGGTCTTATCGTCTTCAAAAAAAAATGGAGAAGGTTCTCAAGTCGGTTGTTTTTTTTGCTAATGTTCGTTATCACATAACTTTGTCATTTATGAGCCGTTTTGAAAAATATATATTTTTTATCTCCAGATTAGTCCCATAGTAGGTAATTTCATCAAAATCGGTTCTAAAATGAGTTCAGCACTTTGGCAGTAGGTTTTTTATATTTTAAGTTATATTTTAGTTTAAGTTTTGTACTTGAAGATACGTAATGTTGAGCCTAATCAAGCCCTTTTTCAGATTTCATCCGGGGAATATATCCAGATGTCAGGGCGCGCCGGTCGCCGTGGTCTTGACGACAAGGGGATAGTGATATTGATGCTCGACGAGAAAGTAACGCCCGCTTCCGTCAAAAGCATGGTGCAGGGTAAAGCAGACCCTATCAACTCTGCCTTCCATCTCACATACAATATGGTACGCCACAGTTTTATTTATAAGAATAATAAGATAGTGCTTCGAAAACTGTTGGTTTTCCAAAGAATAATTATTCTTTAGAAAACGATGGCATCTGGAGAAGTTAAAAAGCTGACATCAAACATCAAAGCCCTTTTCTGTAGATTAATATGTTTTTTTAGGAAATTAGGTTCAAAGGGGATTGGCCGGGGCACGTTAGCCGCATGATTTTTAAAGGCAGAAGAAATCACTCAACCTCAAGTGGACCATCTGCTTGTGCCATAAATTTTCTTATAAAAAAAACGAAATTCTGAGACCAGTAGATAGTACCTAATATAAGCAATAGTAAATTTTTAAACAGGTTATGGGCCCCGTCTCATTAAATGCATCTTTACAAAATGTTTATCCGATTTGTTTGTAGGTACTCAATTTATTGAGAGTGGAAGAAATAAATCCGGAGTACATGTTAGAAAGAAGTTTCTTCCAATTCCAAAACCAAGCTGCTATACCAGATCTTATTGAAAGTAAGTATACAAGCATTTTAATATGTTTTAAATTAATTTTATACTAAGTCAAAGGCTCCATACTCCGTACACTTACCATACAGGGGAGATATGGGTCTCCGGTTAGAGGACGATTTCGACGTACTTTTACGTCAGAAAATGTAATAATGCAGTAACATCAATCATAAGATTCCTACACATAATCTACCTACACCGTCTAATTTTGAAACACGAAAACTAAATTCATCTCTTTCCCCCCAACAGAAGTGAAGTCCAAACAGAAAGAGTACGAAAACCTGACAATCGAGAACCAGCACTCTATAGCGTCGTACTGCAGTATTAGATCGCAGCTAGAGCTACTCGGCAGTCAGTTCAGATCTTTTATCACACAGCCGGCGTATTTGAAGCCTTTCTTACAACCGGGACGCCTGGTCAAGGTAACACTTTCTATCTCATATTTTAATAGTATTTTTAGTGCTTGAGGAAATGACAGGAATGTCTTTGCGATGGTTTTGTAGGTCGATTCCGAGTTTTCAACGTCATTTGTCGTTGATGAATACCGCTGGAAAAGGCGACATAGATTACCGACCTGGATTTTGTATCGAGCAACTACTAATTAGATAGTAACTAAGTAGTATAGTACTAATTAGTAAGTAATCACATTAGTTCTTGCAATCCCGACAAAGGCGCTCATCGTTTCTTTGTTATGCTAATGACAAAATGATGGTCAAAGTCGGAATAAGTCTACAGTTGGTTAGCGCATTACCGTATCGTGGGTTCCAATCTCACGTGTGGTGCATTACTTTTGGGGTCATGTTAAATGCTCCCTCTTTTTTTGTAAATGTTGAATGTCATCTAAAATAGTAATGTGCTAAGAGTCTTCTCTGACATATTTCTTCGTTTATACCAATAATGTTTCGATATTTTTAGGTAAAAACAGAAAAATACGAGTTCGATTGGGGTATAATCGTGAACTTTAGACACAAGACCAATAAAGGGTCTAAAGGTAAAGAGGCGAACCCTTTAACATTCGAACCGGCGATCATCGTCGATATTCTGCTGCATGTGAAGAAACACGAGGATTGTGACAAGGATAAGAATATACCCTGCCCGCCTGGAGAGGTAATGTACACCTTATAAGTAAAACATATTGTGGACAATTCACACAACACTATTTCAGAAATCAGAATTTTTAATTGCATAGTTGTTGTACAGAAAAGATCTTATTGTCTATGGCTAGGTAGTTACAGTTTTCACAGTTTGCCCATTCCGGACGTACGATTTAAGGGCAATAAGGGAATATTGCCCAATAACAATAAAACAAATTATATCTACAAGTTAGTTGGTAAGAAC